>OX439038.1:24545769-25285769 GCA_949317995.1 Acholoe squamosa
TCAGTCAACTATTGTTTGGTGTCAAGGTATGTTCACAGAAGGAGGATGCATATTGGGAGTTGACTGTAGTGGGCATCAAGGTTGTAGGCACATAAATGTGGCCCAAAAACAAGAATAGCACAAGGCTGTGTGTAAGGGAACTGGTGGTCATTATTTATCAATGGGGCAGGGGGTGGGGGGTAAAAATTACAGACCCCTCATAAGGGGCTAGAAAATATTTAGCTTATTTTTGCCAAAAAAGCTTGCACACTTCTATAGATCAAGGAGGGACGCAAAACTGTTCTCCTCCTCCAGTCTGGGGGGGGGCACAAACAATTTTGACTGCCACTGTAGAGGGGGCGAAAAAAAATATCTGCGCAAAAACTCACCGCCCCCCCCATTGATAAACAATAACCACTCCCTAAGGTTGTCATTAGGGTATAGTCACCTTACCCTAAAGCTACAGGTTAATTGAGTGCATTGGTGTGTTTGGCCATACAGTGGTATAATTAGACACAATCACTGAGATCAGGAACTGTAACTAGGGGACACATAGATTGATCCATTGATTGTATGCTGTCTGATCCAAATGATGATGTTTATAAAAACAATTATATTCTCTTAACCAAAGGCCTAGAGAAACAATAAGGAAGCCATGCCTTCCCCTATGTTTACACAAGAAAATACAACTTGTAAACCTGTCCAACCTTCAAAGGGAGTTTTCCCAAGGGTATCATGGTCAAAGTAAACATGTTAACCACTTTAAGGGCGACTGAGGCAATAATACATCATGCCCATCGGTCAGCATGATGCATGAGTGCAGCGGCCCTGGGTAGTATCTCACCAGAGCTGCATTCATTCATCATGCCAAACCTATGGGGTTGATGCACTCCCAAAGGGTCATCATGATGCACAGGCAGTTTCACCAGCACTTCATTGGTGCATCATGACAGCCAATCAGCATGTTGCACTCATGCATCAGCAGCCCTTAAATGGTTAGACAATATAGGTGATACATTCAGAATAATGTATGAAAAATTGTTGATGGCCTTGATGCATAAAGTGCATCCAGTCTTGCCGTAACATTGTTTCCATTATGACAGAAGTTAAGATCAAAGAGGAGTCTCACTCAATCAAGCAAACTAAGATCTCTTAAGGTTGTAGATAGGCCTACAAACAAGTCCTAGATGTGATAAGTGCCCCCATCTGGTAGTAAACACCAACACTACAAAAAAGCCCCAGAGTCCAGCTTAGATTGAATCACCAGCTAGGATCAGACTGAGTATGGCACCATGCCTGAGCCTTGTTCCAAACTCAAGCTGATCCTATTTCCCAATGCATGGCATTGTGGTAGACTCAATGCGAGTATGGTCTGTTAGATAGGAGGCTCCAGGTGAGCCTATCATGATACTCAGGCAGCCCCAGAGAATGACTGATAATCTAGCCGATCCTCTTTATTTTTTCTGTGTTGTCATATTTCCTTTCATTACTAGCACTATAGTCCCATTGAGTTACCGTAAATTATATAAGGCTTTTGTACACTTTACTTTTACAATTACAAACTATGTGGATCAATATGGTAAAAGGTACGCCCGCGCACCCCCTCGCGGTCGTACCTTTTACCGTGTTGATCCACATGTCTTGTAGCACCCTCCATACTGAAACAATGCAGCACCTGATGCATCTGGTCTCTTGTGATGTCATAATCTGCACCAGAGCAATCTCCCTCCTGCTCTTACAATAGCAGATTTGCTAGAAAGTATGACTGAATCTTTTTATTCAATGAAAATACTAACAAATGAAGTCATCATAAAAAATAGGCTTGTCTTTTCCTTTAAGATTACGCTCTAAAATCAAAGAGTATACTGCAAAAGTGGGTTTTCCTACAAGAATTCTAGTATCTCAGGTAGAAAGAAATTAAGGTTAATAGGGCTTCCCTGTAATCTTCACCTTCTAGTATGAGGTAGGACACTCTTCAAGATCTATGCCTAATTAATTATGTTTCTTTTCTATCGCCTGTCTTCACGTCAGTAGGGATTATGAAAGCTATTCCTAGAACGCACTTGCGACACCAGCTCTGTCCAAAAAACAAATAGGTCCTGCATATGACAACCGAGGTGCCATCTGTATTGTATTAGGAGAATAAAATGGGGCTGCTACTTTCTAATCTATATCATATGGAGATGATCTTTGCCTAATTAATCATTTTTTCTGTCCCCCATCTTCCTGTCATTAGGGATTATCTAACTAAGCTATTCATAGAACGCATTCGTGACACCAGTCCGGTGCTTCATGACACAAATGGGTCCTGTGAATGACACCAGAGGTGCCATCTGCAATGTACAAAGGGTTGATGGAATGGTGCTGCTACTTTCTAATCTATATCATATGGAACAAACTAATTACAATAACTTCAGTTACGTCTATAGATTAACTCATGAATAATACAATAGATTCCTCACTCACTGTCTATGCTAAGGTCCATTGGCATATAACCACAACACGGCCACTGTATGCATGGCAGTAGATGCCAGATGTTTGCTCATGAATATTCAAGGTTATTTTTGGATTACGTGGTGTCTTCTGGGGTGGATACTAGAGATGTTGATGGCCCTTATTCTGGGCTTTTTGAGGCTATCACACTGCAGCAGGCTACAAGTGCTGGAAGGCAATCTCCTTGCAGTTATAGGCAGTAAAATAGGTGTTTAAAAATAAACACCAAATTTTCTCTACACCAGCATTTAAACACCTAAACACTCTCAAATGGTTAGCTTTTACACTTGTTTATCAAAACACCTTACACTGAAGTGTGTTTAGCATTTAAACACTTGGTTAAACAATCCATAGTTAAACACGTTTAAAATTGAACACGTTTAGTTCAAAACAAGTGTTGAAACTGGGACAAGTAAGTGTTTAACCAAGTTTTTAAGTCCTAAACACAAGTGTTTAATCCCTAAACAGTGTTTTTACAGTGTAGGCCACTCTTAATGAAAGACTTTGGATAGCCTTTGTATTACAACCTAATAGATGCAATCAGATACATAACACTGTTCAAACACCATTTTTGACGCAATCAGATACATTGTTCAAACACCATTTTAAACAACTCATTCAAAGAACCATTATGCCAATCATGTATGGAGAGGCTAATCTCCTATATATGCTCTTGCTACTTTCAAAACTTTATTCTATCCATGATTTGTCTTTTCACTGGTCTCAAAGTTCTGTCTAGGAACAAAGATTATTTTTCTTCTTTCTAAGTCTAGATCCGCAAGTACTTTAACCTAAGTAATATGCCAAAGGTTTTTTTAACATTCAGTTTTTTTCATGGCCCTTTTGGGACCGCTTATGCATTAATGCATCATGCCCATTGTTAATCATGTCATAAGAATGCAGCCGGGGATGCAGGTATTACGAGTCCAGTCGTTAGAAAGTATCAGGCTTTCATGTCGACCTTAGGGGAGTCATATCGATGGGTAGCAGTGTCTACACATGAAAGATAGTCATGCAGTCCTCAGCCCCGGGTCCTCACCAGGGCTACATGGACACATCATGATGTCCAAAGAGCATGGGAGGGATCAAATGAACAAATTATGGTAACTCTGTGCTTTCAAACAAGATATCCCTTGAAACCAGACACACCACTGGCTTTCTCTAGCCACGACAACCTTAAGAAGCCGTCTCCATGAGGCCAATTAAGTTTCAGACAGGGAATTTCCTGCCTCCGGTCCAGGCGGCGGCTCCCTCTATGTGCCTCACTTCTCCGTTTACTGCTTAGACACGCTGCGCGCGCAGCACCGGAAATGAGGCGAGGAGATTGTTTAAAAGTCGTCTTGCAGAACAAGCAGACGACATTTTATCAAGACGGCCGGAAATGATGTGTGCACACGGAGTCTGCACACTGAAAGTAAGAGACGCCCCCTTCTTGACCGGAACAAGGAAGGAGGTCGCTAGGGATATTGGGACTTATAGACAGCCGTGTCCAGGGAATTGAAGCCTAAATTTATGGGAAACTTGGCGTTTCTGAAAATTAGACCTAACACTGAAAAATAGTGTGCTATTTACGCTAGGCCTATACATGGGTAAAATACAAGGCACGCGACGTGACACTTTTAAAATCTGACACCCGTAAACCGGCCCTTTTAGAAATCGATGGATAACAGCTTAATGCATTGGGGGTCTAGATGGGGGGTCTCCATGTCCCTTGTCGATTTTAAGAAAAGCCCATGTCAAATGTCACTAAATTTGTATTTTCCTCTGTCCTTGTCACTAAGCTCCATGTCACATGTCGATTTTAAGAAAAGTCCATGTCCCCTGTCACTATCTTTTTTGACCCATGTCCTTGTCCCTTGAAGCTCCATGTCCTTTGTCGATTTTAAGAAAAGGCCATGTCACACTGTCGATTTTAGGGGTCTAGACCCATTGCATTAGCTAAAAATTGACATGGCGACATGGCAATATCTGTAAAATCTGACACGACGACATGCAGGATATTCTCGGCACCCATGTAAGGCATTACACCATAACGTTTTTCATAATGCTTTCGCTTTTAGGAAGTTTTATTCCATCACACCATCCACAAAATTCATTTGTTTCCACTAGAACCTATGTATTGATGTAAGAAGTACTATATGACTCTTTCTGACATCTTCTTGAATTTACAACTGAATTTAGTTTATGCTCATTGTCTGTGGCCAAGCCTGTTACCAACAACACACATATTCTGTCTAAGGCCCTAGGTGGGGTCCGGTGGCCTGTCATCCACATACCAGCCAACTTTATTGTCCTGTCACAATGTAAAGGAATGATGAATTAGCGGACAGGATCCCAGGCTGAAGGGGTCAGGGAAACTGAGCATGGGGTCATTCTGCAACCATGCCATTGAACAATAATAGAAGTGACGTTTTATTCATATTCACACTTTAGTGATGCAGTCTATAATAGACTCGAATGCCTACAGACCAGAAGCACAGATCCAGTCACATTTTTATTTATCTTTTCATTTTCTTTTGGTAGTGGGGGGGGAGGGCGCTAGGCCCTCCCTTGGCAGTGGTGGGTTTAAACTGGGGGTGCGGGGGGGGGGCGTCCCGTCCTTTTGGTCAGTACTTAAATGTTTATTTGCATATTTAGGACCCCAATACACTCAAAGGTAGGGGGTTCTTCTCTTGTTTTTCTTTTTAATACCTTGGCTCAAGTGAATTATTAAATAAGCTGATCAGCTGAACAGAGAGTTATCACATTCAACGGTGAAGAAACCGACAAAGCATCCATCCTTCTGCATGACTTACAACATTGACCTACACACTTGCATAGAATTCTCAAAATGTTTTGAAATTTATAGAATGAACTTGGCCATATAGATTTATTTGATAGTTTTTGTTTTCAGATCTCTTTGATCTTTCTACCTTGTATATATCCAGAGAAATTCACTGTTGAGCTGGATAACACGCTGTGATCAAAGCCTACTGCACAGGCAGGGAGTGCAGTTAATGTTTACCCTACAAGAGACCAACTCATGTGCATTGACTAGAAAAATACACGTGTCTCTGGGCAATGTTCCTCATTGGCCTACACTTTAGCCCTTTGTATAGTTAATTGACAACACTATATATCCAGTACCCACAAGTTCCACATTTCTCCAAATCACATTATTTCATAATATGTCATGTCACATGTCTGTTTGTACCTTCAACAAGTGTACAGGTCCTACCTCTCCACAGGTATAATTATACTTAGATTGACCACCATTCTCTCTCTTGTGGTTAACCGAAACACCCCTCTATCCCAAATATCAAGGACAGGATGGGCACTAGAGTAAGAACATATCCCTGGAGGCTATGAGAAAGTGCATAACAAAATCGGAACCACCGCGAGAGAGCGGTGTTCAATGGCTAATTGATCTATCTGACCTAAATCCATGCGGATTAACCTACATGGGTTCGATGGCATAACTATCCAATGATAAAATGGGTTTAGAAGGCCAGTGACAAACCTTCTAGTCATCTAGTCCCTATATCGCCTAGACCCCAGAGAAGGCCCCAGCTTTCTAAAAGGATCCTCAACTAATTTGATAACAACTTCCATTGAGATCCTCAGCTTCCAGCAAGGCCTTCTTGTGATGTAACCCATGCATATAACATGACGTTGTCAACTGCCGTGGAGCCGAGCCAAGTCGTCCTAGACCTAATTATCTGCTGGAGATAAGCAGTATTGGCATATCAGTTGGCGGCCCTGGAGGTTATTTCTCAAGATAGTGAGATTGCAGTTCTCCAAGTCATACCGAAACTTTCCAGACAATAGCACAGTCCTTATTATTCTCAGTTTCAGGGCTTATGTGCGACCTTTAAACATTGAACAGGACATTAAACTTTGAATGACTCTATTATTCAGCTCGTGAAAGTGTAATTAGAAGGCAGTGAAACTGGTCTGTTAGTAGTATAGTGAAAGTGTGCTGAGAATCTGGTGAAGGCAGTTTGTCAGTAGTTTAGGAAAAGAGGAGTTAGAAGGCGGCTTGTTAGTAGTATAGTGAAAGTGGAGTTAGAAGGTGGTGCGTTAGTAGTATAGTGAAAGTGGAGTTAGAAGGTGGTGCGTTAGTAGTATAGTGAAAGTGGAGTTAGAAGGTGGTGCGTTAGTAGTAGAGTGAAAGTGGAGTTAGAAGGTGGTGCGTTAGTAGTAGAGTGAAAGTGGAGTTAGAAGGTGGTGCGTTAGTAGTAGAGTGAAAGTGGAGTTAGAAGGTGGTTTGTTAGTAGTAGAGTGAATGTGGAGTTAGAAGGCGGTTTGTAAGTAGTAGAGAAAAAGTGGAGTTTGAAGCCGGCCTGTTAGTTGTAAATCGAAAGTGGAATCATAATGCAATTAACTATTCATTTATATGCCCTGTATGTAGGTCGTATTCAGACTGAGAAATATGAGGGTGAATCATGCCATCACTACTACCATTAGTACAGGAATCATAGTAAAGCATGTAAAATAGAAGATACTTTTTATACCATCTCATTAAGCAGAAACACATTGCTGTCTCTAATGATATACCCTCATACTGCGACCTGTGGCAGGACTCTCCTATCGGGAATAATTATCATGTAGCCGCAGTGCAAGTAGAGAAGCTTGTTAGAAGCACATAAAAGTCCTGGGTAATAAGATTTTGGCTGCCATGTGCACAGAAATGGATGTGAGTAGTATAGGCAAAGTAATGTTCGAGTCAGATGATTTAGTAAGAATTAGCCAGGCCGCAAAGTAGTGTGCAAAGTTGGAAGTGAGCAATTTTTTTTACGGTACAAGTACCCCAAAACAGGTACCCCAATCCATATCAGTAGTACGTGGAAGGTGGAAATATTATCAAGAAATGTGTCTCACTCTCATTTGTCAAAATATACTAACAAAACGGTGCATTATGCCAACCTTTCGGGGGTGCATCATCCCCACAATGTAGCATGATGCATGCATGCATGGCTAGCATCATGGCAACCAAGTCCTGAGTATAGTGCACTACGTAGCTATTAAAGATCGAAATTATATGCATCTAACCCATTTGGATATTCGAAAATAGCCTTAACAATGCCATACAGTCAGCCCTCACTTCCTCGACCCTTTAATTCCTCAGATCCCTCACTACCTCAGACAAAGATTTTGAACCTTTTGAGGTGAAAGCCCTTCTAGAGCACTCCTCTGTAGCCCCGTGCAATTATAACTCTTTGAGACTAAGGACAAAAAAAAATGTGTTTCTGGTTGGGGCTTGAAAAAACCTAGGTTGGGAGGGGGGGGGTAAAAAAGATTTTGTGATTTTTTTCTTTTTTTTAGTAAGGCATCGCATATGAAGCAAAGCATCACTTTGACATAAGTCATTAGGGCAAACCTGGGGGTTCATTGTGAGCTGTCAAATAGAATTTAAATTCAGTTATACCTCACATATTTGGGTAAAGGTTCCCAGGTTCGGGAAATTTAGAATGTTATTGTAGCAGCAACAGAACTGCAAGTTAGACACCCAATCAAGCCGTTATTTGGAGCGTTCCTATTGGAAGCCTGAGTCTCGTGATAAACCATGTCGTAAAAAAATTCTAGTTTGGAGCAAAAAATACCAGTATCACCATTAGTCCCCCTTTTTTTGGCTCAACTCCTATTCTTTCTGGTGTCAACAGACAGTTACATGTCATTAAATATGTGGTCGATAATTATAACACCTAGAATACCGGTAGTCCATTGACACGACTGTCCCGCCGGTGTCAGGATAATGGACTGGTCAGATGATGTGTCAACAGTCTGCGGTACAGCATCTGGGTGATGCAGCACGGTAAAGAGGGGCCTTGAGCTACGAGCAGTGTCTCACTGCTACGAGCCGTGTCCCACTGCTTCAAGCAGACTCCCAAACGCATGCATGCGCACACACGCATTCACACACACATACGCAAATTAAGATTGAGAAAAGAATGGACTAAATATCTGATAACCAATGAGGCATTCCCATGAGGCCTACAACCTTAGGACGTTAAACAAATCAATCAATCCATTGACACCAGAGATATTTACTGTAAATTCTCTCAGCTAGTACCAGAACCCAAATCCAAATGAGGCTTATAGGATTAGCCAGAAGGGGTGTGGCTTATATGGGGTATTTGGCACTATGGAGCAGTATTTAAACTACAATTTTCAAGCAACAGATGAGGCTTATAGTTCCCTCTGAAGTTTGGGGTGTGGCTTATGCGAGGGTGCAGCTTATCCGAGAGAATTTCTTTTTTTCATTTTCTTGGTGATGGCTGATGAGATAAACAAGATTTAAAGCTGAAAAAAAAATTTAAATGAAAAAAGTCGGTTTGTTTGAAACATCAAGCATTCTACCTATTTTGGACATATAATTTGGTGGTCGAAAATGTGACATTACTTGGCCTTTTTTGGAGAGGGGGTCGGTGACCAATGGTTAAGTTCAATTTTGGTCAGGGCCCTCCTACAGCCTGAAATCTAATGATTTAGAATAACATGGTCTCACATATGAGGCATTGTTTAAATACATGAGTTTACTGTAGATGTACAAGCAGTATTCAGTAAGGCATTGTCACCATTGCATAATACGGAGCATAAGCCCAATTTTAACAAAGAACAATGTGGTGTCAGATCAATGATTGTTGACGAAAGTTGTTTATGGGTTATTCTGGAAGCATTCTAGTGTTTTGTTCAATTTACACTGCTGTTACTTTAAATTGCTAAACTGCTTTCATATGCTTAGAACTTCCCTTCATTTCCCTTTATTTGACCTGATTAATATTAAGATGCACATTGTAAGATCGACCTACTAAATTACGGACCAAATCGTGTGTGGACTAAATTAGAAAAAAAAAGAAGTTAAAATATGAGAAAAGAATGTCTAGGTAGGGTGGATTTCTCAAATTAAGTAGGGCAACCAGAAACACGACCTTTTTTTAGGGCTAAACAATAACTTGAGATACAAGATAAATAAATTCGAAATTAACCTGAAGAATGACTTCCATCTCTGAATATAAAACGAGTAGAAATCAAATCTCTTAAAAATCCATACATCCCTGTAAATCTCTCAGAATTAGATCCAGCTATTGAGTCTTGAACAACATTACAATTCTAAATAATCCCTTCACATGGGGGTAATTCTACAGTGGCAATAGACAAAGCTCAACTTGATGTAAGTACTTTGGGTAGGCCTGGTTGTTAAGGCTCCTTACAATGCTGTATTGACATTTCCATCACACGGCCTCTCCAGTGTCAATACAACCTCTCCCTAAAGGCACATAATGACACCCATTAAGCATTAGCCCTTCACGGGCTGAATAGCGCTTTGAGGTGCTGTGATCTCGTTTTGATGCATGAATGCAGCCCTGGCGAGTAACTCACCAGGGCTGAATTCATGCATCATGCCGACCTTAGGGGTCAGTTCACTCTCGAAAGGGTTGGCATGATGCGCTAATGCAGTACTGTGGCATGACTCGCCAGTGATGCCTCTGTGCATTATGGCGATAAATGAACATGATTCTTTGAGCATCATTCAGTTCTGAAAGGGTTAACAGTGTCCACATCTCCTCACAGCTCGCTACTTGAGACTTTGATTAAAAACCTTACACTGGGTCGTTACACGGTGAATGTGACTTTATGACGCAGGCCCCTAGTGAGGCCTGACAGGGGTGAAGTTCTTATACTAAGGTGCTGGCACAAGTTGAATCAGGGGCTCAATTGCTGCAGCACTGTCTGGGCTTAATCAAGGCTTCTTTTCTTCGTCAGTGGTTGCTTCTCTTTAAACACACAGAGTACAATTAACAGTACATGACTTATATCAACGATGCTATCTTCTCTGTGTATAAGAATTTAAATTTTTTCTCCTCCCTCCTCCATAAAAAATAAATAAATAAAGGCCCATAAAGAATGGGTTGGGCCAGGGGTGTAGGGTAGGCAGCATTATACCTGAAAAAAAAAAACATTATATTTAGGTTGTATGCAACTGGCCACATTTCCTGAGCAGAATATAACACACGATCACTTCCACTACATTTCATTTGAATATTTCATAGATAATGAAAATGCAGCTCTGGACAAGGGCAGTGTGTAATTGGTGTTAAAGAGAAATGTGTCAGCTCCCTACGGAAAAACAATGTTGTATTGGAGGAGGATGGAGGGTGGTGGTGAGGGTAGGGGTGGGGTGATGGAGGGCAGGAGAGGGTTGGGGGTGCAGCAATCACTTTTGCCTTGCAGTCCTGGGGTACAGCGTTTGAGTAAACCCATGCCGTGATATCTGCATGGCGCCCGGGAATAAATGCAGCCCACTAACGACCTGCCCACAATGCCTTGCACGCATGAGGCGTTTCCGGCGGGATCACGTGACCATAATGCGCCTCTGGGAGTGGTCGAGGTGAAGCCATAGAGCATGAAAGGAGAACAGTTAGGGTGAGGTTTCAGTTGGCTGTGAGCTATAGGAGGAGTGCAAGGCAGGGAAGGGGTCCAGACCTCCTAGGTCCTGTGGCCACGCCCCTGTACAACTCCTTTATGATAGTCTCTAATGTTCCGGGCAAATAGCATATAGATAAGGGATCATAAAAGAGTATGGCTAAGGTCAAATACCAGCTACCATAAATCCTCACTTAGAGGAGGCGGCTTATATCACGAGGATAGCTTCAAGTGCGTCTCATACGATGTGGTTGGACGAAAGCAGGTGTGTGTGAGGGAGTAAGGGAAGAAGGTGCCTATAGGCCCTATTGAGGTTTTCCATAATACACTCTGTTCGGGGAGGGTTCCTGCTAATTACCATAAGTAGGTCAGTCATGTGACCTGGTCTGGCCAATGGCATTGGACCAGAATTCTGCCAGTACGTGGGTGATAATACAGCATTGCGTAGCCTCAATCAGTCATATACATATTAAAGGGTGCTTAAAATCTTCAGGCTGTCACACCATCATATGTTATAGGAAGGATGGAGCATCACTCCTCCTGCATTTTTTATGCATGTAAGAATGTACTGGGAACTCCTTAAGCTGTCTCACTGTGACTCCGTCAATCTTTGAAAGGGCGAATTTATCAACAATCTTTTAGCAGGTACCCATATTAAAATTCGGGTGTTATTTATAACATTCATCCATAGTGGCGTATAAAAAGGCATGTTTGGCTCCAGACTGTTTGGATTCCTGTCAGATAACCCACAGCCAGTAATGATGACAGAGAGAGCCATCGGGTCACATATTAATGACCATGCCAAGAAAATGAAGAAAGATCACACAAGACTTCAGCCTGACAATGATATTACAAGAAATTCTACCAAATATCATTTAGGTGACATGAAGAAAGATGACTATAGGCAACGGTGGAGGGGCGGGGTGGGGAGATAGGCTGTGAAATGAAATGGAGTGTAAAATAGGAGAATGGGGTATACTGGTTTATATAGACATTATGAACATTCTGCTGCAATTCTCCAAGTGGAAATGGGGCAGGTGGCACACAGCAATTAATACTCTGCCTTTTTCGGTTTGGTCTTATTAGGGCTGTTTTTTTTTCCTGGTTTCCACGCCCATGTGATGATGCGTGTTAAACCTTTTATGGGCGGCACTATATGCCTATAACCTTACACCTCTTGGCTTCCAAAGGGAATTCTGATTAGAATTTCCAGTAAGATAGTGCCAGGTATTATGATTATGAAGGGGGATACTTAGGTTAGACTGTCTTAATCAAAATTCCAAGATGGACGCGACTGATCAATATTTTATTGCTGTCACTTCTATAATTCTGTCTCTGAAAATTGATAACCTATACACTAGGCCCATATAATACATTTTCAGTCTTCTAAAAGAAGAGTAGCTAAGACAGCCTACCGGGAATCTAGCTCTCTTTACAAATAAAAGATAAAAATAAAATTAACTCACCACTTGTAAAAACCTGATGACTCCTGCTAGTGTCTTCAAGTAGCTGTCATCGAGGCGTACCACCACAACGTAATCCACATGTTTCTCATCACCCAGATGGGGATGGATCTCATCCGCCTCCCCTCCTCCATGCTCTCCCCTCGACCCCCCTCCCCTCCCCCCGGTCAGGGGCATGGTCTGGAGGCTAGTCACTGACACCATAGGGACCTGGGTGTCCCCATCGTCTCCGTCTCCCAGACTCAGTGTTGTAGTCTCTGTTGGCTCATCTCCGTCTGCCATCTTATCCATCATCTTCAGGTTGTTCCAGGAAGAGTGTGAAGATTATATCTAGTCACTGTACCGTGTGTATCTTGTGAAATCACTAAGGCCTATTAATTAATATAGATTGAGAATAGGTCCAGACCCTACAGATGAGAGGTCCAGGTCCGTGGCCTAGATCAATGTTGTGGCTATGGTAGGTCGTGTGGGTGGGGTGCCAGAACTTGCAGAAGCTTAGCCTTAGACTCACACTAGTTAGTGACTGCCCCTGTCCAAGTGCCACCCCCTGTGCCCCTGTGGGTGAGGACAGTGTCACTGCAATAAGATCCTAGGCACAACGCAGGACTGTATGGTCTGCTCAGAATACCACAGAATCCTTTTTCCACGGTGCCACCGCCCCGCCCCGAGTGCCGCTCTGCCCGCCTGCTCTGCCGGGCTCTGCTGCTACTGCTGCGGCCAAGAGTTACTGCGGCCGAAGTCAGCCTCCCCTGCCCCTCCCACTGCCTGCCTTCTTGACAGGAGTACAAGCCGGTCACAGACCTCTGAAGATAACAACAGCGATTCTGGGATGTCCTAGGACAGGTTATCCATATGTAGGGCCTTATCTTTGTTATCAGAAGGCTTCGTAGAGTTCTGGGGCGGCTCTGGCAGGAGAAGAACTGGATGTTTTGACCCGGTGTTTTGATGCTGTGCATCGGCGGACCAAAGACTGCGCCACATATGGCATGGAAAATACAAAAATGCCTAAGGCAACGCCTCAAAAGCTAACGGTTGCCCTTGAAATTGAATTGTAACGACATTAAAAATTAATAGGCTTTCAATGTGTTTAGTAAATGATGCAATATCAATGTTTTGATTTTAGTTTAATCATTGGGGTTATACGTGGCCATAAATACAATCTTCATCAGCGTCTCTTGCAGTAGAGAGTGGTCAAGGCGATGCCAGCATGCGTCACGATTCCCGCCACTGCTTGCGCACCTTTGTAGACCCACAGTATACGGCACATGGCTATTGTATTATTGACCAATGGGAGGTATCCCTGGCATATACTGTGGAGTCGGGGGCTGAAGGTGTTAGTCATAGTGCCGACGGGGTCTAATGGCGGCCCCCAGCTGATAATGGCTATGTGAGCTATATCGAATAGCCCCACAGGGCTTTTATGCTGAGGACTATGGTAGCTTTTATTTGTCTCTGCACTACTCACAGCCTGATTAAAAGTAACCTTAAATCTCTGCAGTACTCACAGCCTGGAGAAAACCCAACTCTCTGCACTACTCAGAGCCTGGAGAAAACCAACTCTCTACACTACTCACAGCGTGGACATATCCCAACTCTGCACTACTCACAGCCTGACCATAATGCAACTCTCTGAAATTCTCACAGCCTGGACATAACCCAACTCCCTGCACTACTCAGACTGGAGAAACCCAAACTCGCTGCACTACTCACAGCCTGGTCATACCGGTAGCACAAACTCTCTGCACTACTCACAGCCTTAAGATACATGAACGGTTACAGGTAAATGGTGCCCTCTCGTGAGTTATATGGTATCCAGGACGTCCGATCCAGTCTGTCAACATCAAACATGTTTCATGCCCCCCGATCTGAATGGCCACCCTTCCCTAACTACCGACCGAATCAGCCCCGTCTGCAGTCGCCTTTAGGGAGTGATCATTTTTTAACAACAGGGGGGGGGGCTGGTGGGTTTTCGATGCGGGCACCCTTGTTTTACCTGTTTACGTTCATGTATCTTAAGGCTGTGAGGGGGTAAAATTTTTTCGACCCCCCCCCATAAGGGACAAAAATCGCGCGCGAACGTCCCCTTTTAGCCTATAGTAACGCGCAGGGTTTTCCACTGAAAACAGGTGAAATTATTTTGACCCCCCCATCAGAGGTATTGAAAAAATTCTGACCCCCCCTGGTCAATGGGTTGAAAAATTTCTGACCCCCCCCCCTCAAACCCACCGGCTACCCCCTGTTGTTAAAAAATGATCACTCCCTTAGTCAAGATTTTCAGGTTTAAGCCTATCCTTCATTGTGTGTGAGAGATGGTTTAATCTTACCACGGTCGATAATATTACCAATGAATGTTACAGGGGTATGCCATATAGAAACATAAAGAAAATGGAATTAGTTCCATGTGACCTTGAGAATCCCGAACTCTCTGCACTATCTCATATCTAATACCAGTAGTACTCATGGCCTAGGGAGTGTGGGTGTGTGCTGCCACCTGTCATATAAGTGGTGAAATACTCTGCCACTGAAAGTAGGAGGGTTGAATGATCCTTACTTTTAGGACGTCAAGATTGTGGTCCCTGTCCATTCTAAACAATGTAACGTCATATTCCTTAATCAATTTCAATTCCTCCTTTGTCACTACCACCCCGCCAGAAGTCAATTCATTTTGGTTGCTTTCTTTTTTGTAAAAATCGAATCGTTAGCTCCAAGTTCGGGATAGAAATAGAAGTGAGGCTTTGAAAAAGAAATGATATCAATGAAGGTTCTCCCAAAGATGTTTTAGTCTAGGATGTTCCAAAAAATTTAACCATTAAGACCCTAATCAGGTGCATTATATTACATTATTTCCTTGATATTTTACCAAATTTGGACCATAAATTTCACTCTTTCTCATTTTAAACCTAAAAGAATTTCTATGGCATGTTCTAATCTATAGTCTTATAAGTGGATGTTTTAAGCCACCTCGACAGCTAGGGTCATATCCATGTCGGGTTCTAAGGTTGACAAGGTCTTAACATTTAAGTAACACTGAAGAATATCAAAGAAAAGAAGCTAGTTTGGTGTATAATCCACAACTGATTTCTACATTTCATGCCATGATAATCGGCAATGTCCGTCAATGGCCGCTTGTGAGAGACTAGCCATGACCGTTTTTAAGCATATTAAAGACAAACGCTGCCCGGTACACAGAAGCCACTTGGTGGCAGAAACTCACCAGTTGTACTATCTTGATTTTTCCCATCCTAACTGGACCACTTTATCTGTACATATTTTTTCCAGATAATTTCTGATCACTATAGAGACATAAAAGATATTTATATGCCATTTAAATTCCCATAAGGCCCTATAGTTATAGGGAAATTAATCTTTTTTGAAAAAAAATCACAACTTTTTCATTTCAACCGTGACCCCCCCCCCCTATTTTTCTTTTTTCAAAATGTTTGTAGAGATGTCCTTTTTCTATCCAGTCTTGTAGAAAAATCAGCAGAGGGTCAGTGTGTATGAGACATTATCTGAAAAACCATTCGTTTCTATAGTTAAGGCATTTTACACTTAAATTGTCATACTCTAAAAGTAAGCACTGTGACATAGGGATTTATTTTGCATTTTCTTATTGTCAGTGCATTAAACTACATGTAATATAATCCAGTTATTTGAGATCATCAGCAGAACCCGATCCTAGCATCTGTCTTTAATTTTTATCTTCATAGCTTATTTCAAGGGATTTTTTTTTTTCATCAATCAATATATTTTGAACACAGGTCAATAATTGAATATGTTTATACATTTGAACACAGAAAGTAGGGGTGTAAAAGTGAGTGAGGCTAGGGTCTAGGGACCCCCCCCCCCCGAATTCTTACGTTGTGGGGTCAACTTATAGGTGAGTTTTTAACTTGTTTTTGTGATTCATTTTTAAGTCGAATTTCTGGCTCTAAGTTGGGGGATTGACCTGTAAGTGAGGTTTACTTAAAGGCGACGTTTTACAGTATTTGAAGGTAAACCTTTTTTGTTACTGCATGTAATACAAGATTCTCAGAAATAAAACAAGTCAAACGTGAGAAATGTTACGAGGATTTATTCTGGACCTCGCGCACGCATACATCAAACATCCAAGTTTAGTACCCTATAGGCCGAAGCCACTTTCCGCATATATCACATTATTATTACATCAGTATATTGTTTCATTCATCCAGGTTCACACAGGCTGTTAAGCACACAATTCTCTGAGAAAATACACTATGTTAAGCCCTTAATGAAGAGTAGGGTTTAATTCTACTAATATTTCCATCTCTGCAGTTTCCTTCTGGTAACTGGTAGCAATGGGTGGCAGTACTCAAGAGAGCTGTATTTATTTTTCTGTTAAGGCATATACAGATCTATATAATATTCCTTGTCATTACAGACTTTAACATTCTGACAGAATCATTAGTACTGGCACACACCGTCCCTATATGTAGTAATATCCCAAACACATATATATATATTTCGATATACGGTAAAACATGCCAGAGTAATTTTAGCGATAATAATGCGTGCAAATAGACCATTGGTGTATTACACAGGTTGTGCTAATCTATCCATATCGAGATAAATCAAAACTGAATAAAATATAAAATTATGCATAGAGGGTCTAAATTTCATTATAGCATATGTTATGCACAAAAATGCGTCAGCCCGAGACTGGCTGTCAAAGGTTCAAGCGTGTTCAATTCACGATTAGGAGATTGCAGATCCAAAGCTGCTGATGACATGTGCTCAGATTTATATTGGCGACTGAAGTATGTCGCGAACAACCTTCGTCCTCTTCGAAGTCCTTCACTAAGGCTACTTTACTCCATATTCTCCAAAAACTTATCGTAGTTCTCCTGGCTCATAAGAGTTTCTAGCTCGGACATGTCAGAGAGTTCGATCTTGTAGAGCCACCCTGTAAGCAAACGAAGAAAATATCAATATTTGCATTCTGACCTGATCTAAACTGTAATCTTTTTACATTTATTAGATTGGCTTTGTCTTTAGACATAACAAAGGTATTCAGAACATCGGCAATCTACGACCAGAGCCATATTATGTGACAAAACTCTTAATCTAAAGTGTGTTTGGTGTTGATAAATTCATGAGCCATGACTATGATAGGGCGAGACAGGGGAAACCTTGTCTTTAGTGTTTGAAACGCAAAAAAAAAATATGGGCGACATGCACAATAGATTAGAAGAGAGGATTTTTAGCCATAACACTTTAACAATCAGTGTTGATTTGGTGAATCCAAAGTAAGCTTTACTCATCTCTCCTTCCAGAGACTAAGTCAGTAAGTGAAAAGCGGAGTATTGCACAGTACTGCCACCTAGGTTTAAAGTGAGAAACTAAAGTACCGGTAGGTGTCCTAGTAACTGGATAACAACGCCAATCAACGGGCTGTACATATTTCTCAGGAGTTCCATCAAAATCTCGAATTCCAAAGTGTCCTGAATTTTATTGTACCGATGATTGTCATTCCCCCGCCCCCCCCCCAAAAAAAAAAAATTAATAGGATGCCTTAGAATCTAATTGGCTGATGTTTTACCATAATTGTTTAACGCCATAAATACAATGTGTTTGTGTGCCCGCATATGGGGCACCAGCTACGAACACGAGGGGAGAAGAAAAGAGGAGACAAAAGACAATTTTGAGGTGGCCTAGGGAAGAAGCCCCCTATACTTAAAGATACTCAGTTTAGTTGGCAACAGTGCCACCTAGTCTAGAGCCAGTACAAGATATATACAGCAGCCTTAGGAACATGATGGGAAATGTGCTGGCAGCAGTGCGAATTTCTAACACCAGGTGGTAGCACCATACAGAGTGTTTCCCATACAGTGATCACCTCCTTCATAAGGTTAGTATAAGTACGGTAAAGACCAATTATTTATTATTTCAAAATCACCATTGCTCTTAAGTTTCTCCTATGACTACCTGTTTTTATTGTTTGGTTTTGTTTCCCATGATCTCCTCTAAGTGTTTGAGGCGTTTTGTCTCAACATTGTTGGTCATTTTCTCAAAAAAAAAACACTTTTTTTAAAAAATAGGGTTTTCTGGTTCAGAGAACAACAGTTTGAGGTGCCCCCCCTTGAAAAAGAGCCCCAAGGAAGTTCCTAAAGTTTTAAATCCCAAATGGTACACTCTAGCAGATTTTGATATACATGTAACAAATCTTGAAAGTTTTAATTCTTTTCCTAATCTTCTCTGACTCGCAGAAAAATTTCATGAGATTGTCTAACCTTTCCTAGCTTTTCTAACTTTCCTGAACAAGGCAGCCCTATTTGGTTATTATATATTTTGTGCATTCAGAGTAATTATAATTGAGATATCTCTCTCAAATATCCTTCCATCTCTTGATTATACTCAGGTGCATTGGAAAATGAAAGTGATCTCATTTTCCTCATTATCCACATATATCATGTATTTTCTTTTCAGATCACACACTTATGGTAGAAAGTATATATATACCTATCCTATACAAATATAAGAGAGAGAGAATCCTATGATGAGAGAGTTACCATCTGCCCCTCACCCAACTATAATCATTGACTGATAACAGCCATAGGGAACATTATCTAGAAACAAGGTGGTGCAGTGTCAAGTAGGCAAAAGTAGTCCCTGAAATTGGACGGCATGTATAACCATCCTCTGCCCCAAGAAGGGTTGATCTGTTTTGATGGGTGTATTATATAAAATTGAGAATAATTTTAGATATTCCCTAAAATCTGGAGAAGTTCCCGGTATATAAAATGTCCACCAATTCAGAGTTTCTTAGATAATAATAGAAGAAGAATATCTTATAGAGTTCTGCCTATTAATGCTGTATTCTACAAGTATATGCAAAGTAGAGGTATTCTAAGTTGAATTAATTTATAAAATATTTTCATTCCAAAGGCAGTCTGTCAAAACATCATGTTGTGTATATTAGGCCAGTCCGTTAAAGATTACAAGTTTTTCTTAGTACTAAAATGGGCTGTTTAAGCACTGGGACCCAGATGCTTATAGATGTTAATGCTGCAATTCTATCGCGTCACTTATATAATACACAAGTATTAATTCAGGTCCACTTAACATTAGTGCGAACAAGCCAGGCCTAACACCCCTGTACCCTTGGCATTCAAGACCCAAGATAATTTGAGACCCCAGTACTTACTTATATCAGACCACAAAAAAAAAGTTTTGTTTCCGGTCATCCGACTGACCTCAGCTAAAGAGGGCCTACCCCAGAATTATTTGAGGATTTTTTTTCATTTCCCCCTGATTTCTTGACTATTTTTCATATTTTTTTAAAAGTTCCATTCTCATAATTTTGTCCGACATACGTACACAGAATTTACCATCATTTTCTCCTTTCTCACCATACCCAGTGAAAACTTTGCCAAAATATGACTATATGAGCACTTGCCCACTAAAAAGAAAACAAAAGAAAAATCCGACCTACCGACCTCAACATTTTTGTGCATGCTATCGGAAACATACCTTTTTTTGTGAATATGGTTAATGAATAACTACATGAATTACCTTCATCATAGCAGGACTTATTTATTTTGCCAGGTTCAGATGATAACGCTTCATTTATTTCGACTACTTTTCCTGACACAGGTGTGAAGACTTCTGTTACTGCTTTGACGCTCTCTACAGTCGCGACAGCCTCTGCAATAGAACATATCATATTTTGTAACATCAGGCCAGACCAAAAAATAAAGTTGGGATACTGATTTCCCGCACCTTATTTTAAGGAATCAAAAAAATTTTTATTCAAAAATTTATTTGTCTATGAATTTTTTGAGTGAAAATCAGATTACTTTTTTTTGAGTGAAAATCAGATTTTTGAGTGAAAATCAGATTTTTTTTTGAGCTGAGATGCTGAACGGAAAAAGATACAGGAATAGCAGACCACTCTCTAGAAATAGAAACTTCTCGGTGTTTCAGAAATACCAACCTGGAGCATCCTAAAATCATATTTGTTACCATTTTTAGGCCCAAATAATGGCAAATTGTCAATAAACCCTCTTGAAAATCCTAACACACAACGCTATCTTAGATAACTACAGAGATATCAGTTGGGTGTTGGTCAAACCTCTGAAAATGATAGGGCCCTTGAACATTTTATAAGTGGAGGCATTTCTCAACATATGAAATTTGAGGGGTCTCTGCAAGGGTGTAAGTGACTGCATGAGTGCAAAAATCCCTGAAATGCTCGATTAGATGCCCCAAAATAGAGGTATTACATAGGAATGTATAGGATCTAAGGAACTTAAAACCACCTGAAATTAGGGAAAACCCTCAAGACTTCCATCCCTGCCTCTGAAAATAGACGAACCTCTGAGGGTCTGACATCTCTGACCGTACTACCCTGGGATTACTTAATTTACTACTTAATTGTGTCAGCAATTTTAAAAGGATTATAGCACCAAGGTGTGTACCTAATGTTGACCGTAGAATACCAAGTTACAATTTCTTTCAAGTGTCATTTCATAAAGTGGTCATCATTTATCAACAGGGAGGGGTGGTGGATTTTCTCCGGATAATGATAAAAAAAAAATTCGCTAGCTCTATATAATTAAGGCTGGAGTCCGTAGACGAAATTTTTTTTTGGCAAAATAAAAAATTTCTTTCGCTCGCTCGCACCACTTTTCAAAATCCAAAATCCGTAGACCTTTTTTTTTTTTTTTTGGTGTGGCCTCATGTAGGACATGATTAGATATATGTTACATGTTCCGTAGCATATAAACGTCTACACTGATACATAAAATAGGTCAAGCATCAATGAAATTTTTTGTTGTTGAAAAATCTAGTAATCCTTTTTTTCAGGGTTTTCTTTTTTCAACTCTTGATCTCTCGGCCCTTTTACACTGCAGGCACTTCATCTTGTTCAATGGCTATTTTTAGTGAGATTATTAATCCTCACACTGGCCACTATAGTGCACGTGGCCAAAGAGTATGGGGACTCTGGTTAAGAGTGTTAAAGGTCAATTGTGCAATCATGGCAACCCTTTGTGACTATATAAAGTCAGCCAGGTAGGTTCAACATGATGTCAGAATACAGACTTGAAGAGTAAAACTCAGCCTCTAAGGACCGCATCTATGCATCATGACGATCAGGCATGATATATTGATTCATTATTTTTCACTCTAAATGATGATATACAAACTTAAACGTGAGAATACTGTACCTCCTCTCTCGATTTCACGGTCAACCTCTGGACACTCCACATAGACAATATCACCTAGCTGGTCCTGTTCAGAGATAAAGAGAGGAAAAGGATAGAAAACATGGGATATTATGCAGCATTACCTCGTGCTTTTATGGGTGTAGATAGGTCTGTTCTAATGCACATCTCCCATTGACAGGATACAACGCCAAGGTACCGTAAAACCCCGGTCATAAGCCGGATTTTTTTTTCTATTTTTGACTAAAAACGGCTTCTAAATTTCTCCCAAAGTCTAGCCCCGGCTTATGACTGGGGTTTTTAAAAACTTTGAATTATTTTTAACCATATTTCAATAGAAATCAATAGAAAATAACAGCTTAAAAACCAGAGACCCTCTTCTACCCTAATATGTACGATTTTTACCATACGAGTTCATTTCAATGTGTTTTCTATGAGAAATCAATAAAATATTGATAGAAATATGGCGAATTTCCCTCAAAAATTGGTGAGACTTTTTGGGTTGTTTTTTTTTTTTTGGGGGGGGGAGTAAGGGGGGTCAGGGGGCTAAACTCACCCCAAGCTTATAACCGGGGTTTTGCAAAAGGTCAAAATGGACAAAAAACGACTTCTAAATTTGGCCTCTACCCCCGGCTTATGACCGGGGTTTTACGGTATATGGTAATCAGCTACTGTTACTCAATGTTAAACGTACATGTCTTTTTTCATCATCAACTTGTAAAGGTTTACAGGGGACAACGTCCTTAATATGCCAGCACATGGGCAGCAAGCGCCAAATGCCCCACCGTGACTGAGCCAGGGCTGATATTTACCGTAAGCAGATGCAGTTTTTGATTTACAGTAGTGCTGTCCGAAAGCAAGCTTTAATTTTCAAGCTACAACCTGTATGTCAGTCTGACATCAGGTGCGTCTTATAGGATATTGAAGAAGTCAAGGTGTGCCTTATAGTGAACCTTGGGGTTAATCTGTGAGTTTATTCGTCCCCAGCCATCCCCTCACTATGTGTTAAATAACAGCAGGTGGACACCATTATAAAAATGCTATATCAGGCCCCACATAGGAATCTCCCCTTTTTGCGTTTAGCCTTCTCTGAATCTCTTTCGGCACGGTTCATATGCAAAGTGCCCCTTATATGTAACACGATTCACAGTAACAGCGTCTCATAACCGAAAGTAGGTTACTCCGAATCCAAGAATTTGCTATATGGGACTAGCACATTGCTAGTGATAAGAAAATTAACCAGGTGGCTGATGTAGTCGGGGGTTAAATCTACAGTTACCCTCTTTTTTTTTTCTTTTCTTTTTTTAATTTTAATTCTGCCCCCCACTTGGGTGAACTACTTACTCTATGTACCATCAAACCAGAGTTATATTTTACAGTGTAAATAAAATAACTCAAATCCAGACCTCCATGTGGGGACTGGGACCACTCTAGGCAATAACCATTGTCTAACTCAGCACTAACAAATGCCTGATGATTCCCCATAGGAAGAAACTGCTCTAAAAGGAGACTTAGATCCTGTATCTAAGCCTCAACCCATGGTTACCAGTAACCATGACAGCTGTTACTAACTCTCCCTGGAGATATGTACACAAGTGGTGTTGCCTAGCAACAGTGTTCCTTATGACATCACTCCCCCTGGGGATAACCGTCATTCCGAGTGGTCGCATTGTGCAAACAAGTCATCTCTCCCTAGCTCTCGTCCGAAATTACAGTTACCCTCTTTGTATAGTTTACTTTGATGGTCTCTTCCTCATTTACTATGTATAGCTATTCTGTAAAATTTATATCTATGGATAGCAAATACAGTCAGCTTTAACCAGAGAGGTTTGGAATCAATCTAATACTTTAAGTACAAGAGAAATGTAACTTTTAGATTTCAATAAGAGGTCACATGTCACCCACACTGAGTACACCCAGGCCATTATCTCTCTACCAAGCTAATCCACTCTCCTCACACCTGAGACAATGGGGAGGTACTTAGGGTGATTAAGATAAAGGGCAGGGTGCAGCTTATCTCCCCTATCAGTCTTATCAGTGGCCATTGTTCTGTGATAGATTAGAGTGGAGATAAGATACCCAGAATTCTCTTGACAAAATCCAAGATGGCAACGGGGGCTAAGAACAAAGATGGCGACCTCCAGACAGGGATAGCCATGTGCCCTTATAGGGGATTTCCTTCGCTGTAGATAGGATATGGATCATAGCCAATATACTATACCGTAAACTCCCGCGTAGAAGACGCACTGCGCGTAGAAGACGCACTCCAAACTTAGCACATGCATTTTCGCATATAGGACGCACATTTTAATGCATAAATTTGTAAGATTAGTACATTTCTATAGAAAAATTACCCCTCGTATAAGACGCACCCCCAACTTCAGAGAAAGCTATAAGACTCCCCACCATTTTGTTTGGCGTAGAGGACGCGTCTTATACGCGGGAGTTTACGGTACTGGTTACCTGTGCGTGATCACTGATGCCGACTGTGCCAACTTTACCGTCCATAACCACCCATTCATGGTCTTCAGAGAGCAGGCGAGCTGGAAATAAATCAGAGTCAATCAGGGATATAGCCTCTTATAGTAGAGCGTTATAGTATTAAGAAATCGTCAGATATTGGATACTATAGAAGGTTTAGCATGGCAAATTGCCAGGTGTACAGGCTGCACTGCCTCCTCAAGTACAGTAACTCCCGCATATAAGCCGCACTTATGTATTAGCAGCACCCAAAGTTTGGAGAAGCACCTCAGGCTCGAGAATTGAAGGGTATAGATTGGTATAGCTTGTATAGTTTGGTATGGTCATATAAGCAACACCCTGACTGTGGGAACATTCTATATGCTGGTTCACGTATAAGCCACAGTTTTCATGTTTACAGTAGGTAGCATGAAGCCTTTTGTACAAGATTTACCTTTACTTTAGTATAAAGCTATAAGCCGCATATAAAAGAAGCTCTCACTGAAGAAGAGCTTCAGAACGCGGTAGCGGTTAGAGTTGATCAGATCTCCAATGTGGAATAGCATCGTTTTACATATAAGCCGCATATGGGGCATAGAAATTATAGTTTATTACTCTAGCATACAGAGAAATCGCCGCACATAACCTGCAACCTGGGTTCTAGGTGATCCTATAGACTGCACCTTAGTCCTATGTGGGACGATTTATTGGATATTTTTTTCAACCATTTCACACAGAGATTCTCATCTTACCTCTGCCCACTGTCCTCTAGTTCCTGGTGCAAGAAGGCTAGAATGCTTACTCTTTCCCATCGTAACCTTAAGGGGGCCAAGGGGGCTGACATTTGTCCAACCCCCCCCCCCTTTAATTCTTTAGTAGCGCAGGCTTTTTCGCTCAAAAGTTGTGAAAACTTGTCCCTCCCAACCCCCCCTCCTCCCCCGTTGTTAAAGAATGACCATTCCCTCAACTGACTGATGAGAGGCATTTTCTCTTTACAAGCTACAAGTGTCTACATTTCCATTCTCTATGGTAGTCATACGTGTATGCAATTTACCCCTCACACACTTTCGTTTTCATATATACACAAAACTGCATGAGCCAACTCATCACATTAGCAGGAGTATCATTCTGGTAAACAGACAGCATTATAAATGGATGGCCTAGATGTAAAAAGTGGGACAGTTAGCTCCTATGTGTGTCATGGATATGTCACCCTACCTCTACTACTGTTGTGAGAGCAGTGTCGCCCTTTACTCCTTTCTGCACTGGAACACACATAAGAGTAGGCCAACATGTTTGACCTTTAAAACATTCAGTTTGTATCTCTTCTTAACAACTATAGCACTGACAGAGACCACACAAAGTAATGGTGAAAATTTTATCTGAGGCCGAATTTGACAGCTAATTAATAAAGTGCAAATTGCACATACCCGTGCTGTATCTTACTGTACTTAAGGCAAGAACTGCATTGGAATAGTTTGCATGTTAGGGAGAGGGGAGGTAGGAGGGAGGTAGGCCCCTCAAGTTTTCACTTTTTTTCGGTATGAGAATCCATAAACCAAGTTGTTTTTCTGTGTGACCTTATTGGCTTATACAACTCTACACATTATACCATAATAACCCGTACTGGTGTTTTATGGACACTGATTTAAAAAGAAAACCTCATTGAATATGTGGGTTCATTTCTTTGTAAAATTCTAAAATGATTTATATTTAAATGATTTGGGCTAATATATAATTCAAAGAGTTGCTACCATAATCTTCCGCATAGAAGGCGCGTCTTATACGCGAATCAGATCATTCATGCGTCTTATACGCGGGACGGAAATTGCCTTGGGTTGGGGGTGCACCTTATACGCGGGTTTTTCCAACATCTCAATTGGCAGTTCTTGCGGCAGACCAGTAGGTGTCAACGCGCTCATCAAGCCGACCGTGTGCTGATGACAGCTTGAACCCATAGAGCCCTCACCGCCGCAGACCAGTAGGTGTCAACGCGCTCGCCGGGGATAAGGCCCACCGTGCGCTGATGACAGCTTGAACTCATAGAGCCAGCACCGCGGCAGACCCGGAGGTGTCGATGCGCTCGCCGGGGATAAGGCCCACCATGCGCCGATGACAGCTTGAACTCATAGAGCCCTCACCGCGGCAGCCAGGTCGGTGTACGGGCGCTCGGCGGGTCCAAGCCGACCATGTGCCGATGACAGCATCGACTCTTAGAGCCAGCACCCTCCCCACCCACCCCCCATTTGGGGAGGGTGGCGCCTTCTACGCAAAACAGCCCCCTGTGAGTTGGGGGGTGCCTTGTATGCGGGTTTTACCAGAAATTGATCCAGAAGAGGTAGGTGCGCCTTCTACGTGGGAGATTACGGTAGTTTTAATGGAGGTCCCAGAAAAGGACTACCTGAGTGATAAATAGATCTCTACAAATCTAAGTAAATACTTCAAGTCCAGTGACAATTGGAAGACTTTCAACCCTAAAGCCTGCTTTGCCCTTTCATGGTTATGTCACCATTGTCTGGGCTTATTTCTCTGATAAGGTGATAATATGGATGAGACTGAGGGTACGTGAGATTGGTGGAGGAGGATGCAGTGGGTTGAGTTCACAGATAATCCAGTGCCCTGTCTCACTTGGCCAAGTGCATTCAATTGTATCTATAATAAATATGTTCTTTATCTATATGATTTGCTTTTCCTGTATTGAAAGTGATTTTCAATTGACACTTGTTAGCATGAAATATGAAGAAAAAAATTATTTGACTCCAAAAGTCCACATTTTACCAGCCATGCAGTCAAATAATAAATTCCACCTGAAAATCATGTTTTATGCTAGATGAATTTGGCAAGATACATGATGCTTCTGGTGGTGAAATCCACATGGGAGTTATAACCAGCTGAGGCGTTTATATCTATTTAGTAGTACTATGTCTGACCTAGATATCACTGTTATCTATCAGCTCTCTACTGTATGCAGATAATGCAAAGTATGCAGATCATGCAGACAAGATTAGAACTATCACCTCATTGTGGGAATAGTTAATGTCCCAACTTATGTCCATTCCCATGCATGAGTGGGGCCACATGGCAAATTTAGAGGACACATTATTATAATTTATAGCGGGAGTTTACACGGCCAACATGTTCCATCAAAAAAAACAGCAAGGCAAGATAACGGGGACATAAATCTAATACCTGGTATTACGAAAAGCATAACTTTAGTTTAGCAACTTGGCCCTGGAATTCATATGAAAAGGGAGGCTTATTTTAGGGAAATTCATATTCAAAATGTAAAGTTGAAATTTTAAAAGATATGCTGCGGCCTTTTTAATTGGGTTACTCAGCTACTGGTACCGTAAATTCTCTCATATAAGCCGCAGCTAGTACCAGAATCCAAATTGAAATGAGGCTTATAGTATCAGCCAAAAGAAGGAGTGCGGCTTGTAGGAGAGTATTTGGCACGAGTAATTGGTGTAAATCACAACATTATCTAAACATATTTGGAACATCTGCTCTTAAGTCAAACATATAGCAAGTGTATATAAATGGTATACTGGCTCCATCTGGTGGCACTTTTAGGAACCATTCCTATTGAATACATGATTATAAATGATCATGATCAAGGTACAGTGTGAGGTAAATTTCAATTGTATACTCTATCTTCTGACACAGTTTTGAAAAATCAAACACATCATGATGACATGATAACACAAAATGTATCATGTAAAAGCATGGATAACCTAAAATCCATTTACAACTACAGTACTGGGAATACAATCTAATACATAATGATAATAATGCAAACTCTATCTTGATCATGATCATTTATAATCCTGTTTTCAATAGAAATGATTCCTAGAAGTGCCACCAGATGGATCCAGTATACCATTTATATACACTTGCTATATGTTTGACTTAAGAAAAGATGTTCAAACTATGTTTAGATAATGTTTTGATTTAAATTCATTCCCTAACATGCTACAACATTGATAGAATGCATGAATGTATGAAAAGAAATCAAAAGAACTGATGATACAATGTTAGAGATAAGTTCTTCTTCTGGTCACCTCATCTGTGGCATTCAAAAAAATATATGATCAGCATCATACCCAACCTGATCTCAATTGAGATATCAGAAAAAAAAACCATGTATAAGGCACCCCCCCCAACTCAAGGCAGCCTGCTTCCCGCTTGCAAGACCCATCCACGATCTGATTCGCGTATAAGACGCGCCTCATACGCAGAAGATTACGGTAGCTCACAGGTCCCTCTAAAACCAGGGGTGTGGCTTATACGAGTGAATTTACGGTACATGTGGAGTCTTATCTAATAGATGTTTACAAATCCTATCCTACACTCCTATTAAAAGCACTTTCTTTTCCCTTCAAATTGTACATTGAGATGGGATCTTTATCTGCATGTAGGCTACTATATATAGCAGGCCTACGCAAATAGGCCATTGGATTAAACATCTAACAAGGAATATCCATGCATGACCGATTTGAACCCGTTCTACAGCATTAGCTAGTAGTATATTTTTACATGCAATGATATAGTCGGGTAGCTGAGGCCTCCCAATTTTTTTTATTTTTTTTGCTAAACATTAGCAGCAGAAGCAGGAAACAAGTTTCATGCATCAAAATGATGTGTAAGCCTTCCATCTTGGATTTCAGGGTCAAAACCGGGCTTTTGACCAATATCTGTACTCCCTGTTCAGATATTAACATTATTTTGGTGTCTATACGCATAGATTCTAAGGCTAGGGATCCAATCAACTTATTTCTGGACTTGTTGGACCAATACATTATAATATGACAAAATGGCAAGTCAAAATCTCAATTTATGGGTTAATTTTTATCCGATCAAGGTCAAAGACATATAAAATGGTCATATAAATAGTCTCAGATGATCTAGACAACACTTTTAAAAATTTGATAAATGTCTTAGCAATGATAAAGGTCCACACAGAACATTGCTGATGTCATGCTTTAAAACCTATAACCTTCAACAGCTGCAGAAGTTGATAAAAGTGAGTTTTGCAATATTTGGGTTATCTAACTGAAATCAAGTTGACACAAATGATAGAGCAGTTATATTTGATAAAACAATCTACCTGGTCCAAAATACATTAGTTTAGGTCTTGAATAATACATTCCATTTAAAATTGTCCCATGATTGGCAGCCATCTTGGATTTATTAGGCGACAATGGCTAAATGCTGTATGGATCTATAAGTGTAGACAGATCAACATAATTCTGGTGTTTATCTCTACACTTTTGAGTATTCCACCAAAAAGTATGTTAATATCTGCACAGTAAGTACAGATATTGTTCAAAAGCCTGTTTTTCAGGTTTCGACCCTGAAATCCAAGATGGCCACCACCCAAGTGAGATGGCGTTTTTTTTTCTGAAGGCCCACACATCACTTCAATGCATGAAACTTGTTTCCTGCTTCTACCCAGAACGTTTAGCAAAAATGTTTTATAAGCTGCTTTCTGGTCCCAGCTACCTGACTAATATACACACCTAGCATATCTAACGTAATACCTAGTGTATAAGGTGCGCCTTATACGCGAGGATGGACCCCTGGTGCGCCTTATAGAAGCACCAAAAGTCAGGGGATGTTTTCCTCTAAAATCTACCTAATATTTCCTCATCCCTATAGAGTAGTAGAATCAGGTGGGGGAAGGTCCAAGATACCCATAGGTCTTTGAATTTTGAGAATCCATTGATAAGAACAAAAGTTATATCAATTCTAATATTTTCTATCACATTCCCGAAGTCTGGGTGCGCCTAATATGTGAGGTGCGCCTTATAGGCGGAGTATTACGGTACTAAAGGCTGTGCTTACTATTTGACAAGGATTCAGACTGCAACAAATTACTATGGGGCCTCAAAGTGTTGAGGTAATGAGGTAAAAAAAAATTAGGGTACGTAGGTAGGGAGGGAAATTTCCTCTTTTTTTTTGAGGCTGTAAATTTTCGCAGCTATGTGATGCGAATTTGTCGTGTGGGATTATAAAAATAATTATATGTCACATTAAGTGAAAAAAAAAAATCCCAAAAGGCCCATAAACAAGGTGGCGTTTGCTTTAACTTTATCTTAGTTATTTGTCTGCAATCCAAAAAGTAATGCGTCCAGTTCCATGGTCTTGACTTATTGGTAACAAATAGTACTAACATATAAGGACTACTGGTAATTGCTGAGAAATGGTGAGTTAGTACGGACATACATTGCACGATTGCTGACAAATGTTGAGTAAATTACTTTGATATATTGACTAAATCATTTATAAATAGTCCCAACAGTCATCCCAACAGTAGTCCCAACAGAAGTCCCATAGTCCCCTCAATCCATCCATCATTCATCCTACAATGAACATCACAGACAGTCAGTGTAGCCAAGGTGATGTGACCTTGTTACAATTACTTGTTACATTTCCTTCCTTTTCCATGGGGAATGGTGCAAGCCAATCCTCTTAAAGGGCCTTTTAAAGGTATGGAAGGCCAGTGTGACATGCTAATTGCCAGTTGATATTTGCCATTTGCCTGTTACCAGTCACCAGTTGTATGCTCCTGGTGCCTAGTTGCCATTTGCCAATTGCCATTTGCCAATTACTATGTCATGCCAATTGCGGTTTGCCCCTGAGATTTTGATGATTGCTTGTCTCAATGGGTGACCCAGTTGCCGCTTGTTACTAAATTTTGATATAGACTTGAAATGATAGCTGAAAACTTTGAAATGGTACAAAAGGAACTCAGGTACAGCCATAACTGGCAATTGGCAAACCCACAATTGATGAAAGGTAATTGGCTAATGCCAATTGGCAAGCTACAAAAGGCAATTGGCAACTGACATTCAGTTATTAACAATTGGCAAATGGCAAAATGTAAGTGGCAACTGGCAAATGACATTCAGTTATTAACAATTGGCAAATGGCAAGATGTAAGTGGCAATTGGCAAACAGCAAATGATATTAACAATTGGCAAATGGCAAGACATACCGTAAACTCCCGCGTATAAGACGCGTCCTCTACGCTAAACAAATGGCTGGGGGGTCTTATAGGATTTTTTCAAGTTTGGGGTGCGTCTTATACGAGGGGTAATTTTACTATAGAACAGTACTGGATTGACAAAAAATCACCCCTAAGAGGTGCGTCTTATACGCAAAAATGCTCCTCCCAAGAAGGGGGTGCGTCCTATACGCGCAGCGCGTCTTATACGCGGGAGTTTACGGTAAGTAGCAATTGGCAAATGACAAATAACAAATGGCAAGTCGCACAGGCCTACTAGGCTCCTCTATGTACTGACCTAGATTCACCCCCAATGCAAGACCAAAATAGCCTCTATGTTATTCCCCATAAGGAAAAAAAAGTACCTTTGCATGCATATCACTCTTTTCACTGAGTAGTGTAATAAAAAATGAACATGGTATGACCTGCTACTATTCTTCTAGCACACTCTGATCACAAAATTACCTACAGGTGGTATCTTATTTTGACATAGTGATGTGTACAAAACACACTATGCACCAAAATAATCTCAATCACCACCCAGTAACCACTTTTTGAATCAAGAAATTAAAAGAAAATACATGGAATCATCCTAGGGACACTAAACCTGGCTATATTATTTCAAACTTTATAGACGTTGTCCATGGAAAGAATTAGTAACTTTAAACTATGATAAACCACTTTTTTCTAAAAAACTTAAAATTAATAACCCAACTGGTAACAACGGTCCACTTTACTGAAGCTTAGAATAGTTAGACATGTTTGCAATGGAAACTGGACGCGTTCAAAAGTTAGTTAGGGTAGGGCCAAAAAATTAGGGTAAGTAACATTATCTGACCACAACACTTTCCTTTTAGGATTGGGTTCTAACACTCACGGCAGTGATACGCCCATAGCCGTGGTGGACCAAGCGCCATGACTTGGTCCAGGAACCAAGCACAGGGTGGCACATATATATGACGTGTTTCTAGGTAACCACACCTAGTAGCCAATGAGCGTATATCTTGCATTGTCAACGATGCCCGCCAATTATAGCTGGTTGTTGTGCAAGTTTTGCTTTTCTGTCCATCTAATATCACATTTCCCCATCTAATATTGTTCATAACCATCTAAGGTTCATTGTCAGAACCGCGTTAACCATGTCTCCCTTAAGAGTGTCCCCAGACCAGGGCACTGGGCAGTGTCCCTTGACGTCATGCCCTGGTCTGGGGAGCCGTGGTTGAATGCGTAGACCAGAGATGGGTGTGAAGGCTTCTAGATCAGGCCATCATGGTTACCGAATAGATTAGGTCAGCTTCATGAAATCAGCCATTTGAATCTATTGATCGGGTGTTATGAAATGCATATGTTTCCAATCAATGATAGGGCACCTGTCTGTGTACCCAGGATCAGACTGTCAGCTTAGGCCAGCTTTAACTTAAAAAATATATCCGGCTTCCATCCAAAGGGTGGGCTTTTTAGACCCATGAGGGTAGGAGGGAAACTTTCTTTCTGGGTTAGCACGAATCTGTTATAGGCCTAAGTGAAAAAGTAATACGAGGATGCTAGGGGTCAAGAGGGTGCAGCCACTTTCATGAGGGGTTTAGGAGTTTAGATGGCCGTTTAGATCACCTTGACCCTTTTGGTTTGGCAAAAGAGTCATGTGTGGTAGGCTTTGAGTAGGAGTGTGGGTTATATAGGCTATAAATTTCTTTAAAAGTGTGATGAAGGGAGGATATGCATGTTATTTTACCAAAAAGAGTGTTGCTTGAAGGTACACTGTGATACCTCAAAGAACTTTTTTTGGTGAATCAAGGTCTTCAATCAGTATGTGCTGTACATAATCTGTCACTACCTACAGTAATACCTGCTGTAATATTACTGCTGCTTATGTTACTGTCTGTGGTTATCAGTCACTATCTACAGAAACCAGTCTCTAGTTATCTACTCTTTCCAGTGAGTTATCTCTCACAATGTACAGTAATCTATCACTGTAAGCAGTAATATGTCAACTTATTCCATGCTTATTCCACCCATATTCCACTTATTCACCCCATATTCCACACATACTCCAACCTTATTTGACTTACCTCACCATTATTCCACCTTTTCCCATCCATATTCCACTTATTACATCCATATTCCCAATTTATTTTATGCAATTAAATACATAATTATTACATGTATATTACACACTTTTCCACCTATATTCCACTCACATTCAATCCCACCTTCATTCCAACCACATTCCACAAATCTTTCACATTGATTCTAATCTTTTTTCAATAATTATACCCACATTCCAATTATTGCACCCAAATTCCACACTTATTGCAACCATATTACACATTTATTCCAGCCATAATCCACTTATTCTACCTATAATTTACTTATTCCTCCCATAATCCACACCGATTTCATCCATAATCCATACTTATTCCACCCATATTCCACACTTATTGCAATATTAGTTGACACCATATTCCACTTATTGCACCTTATTTCACACTTATTCCATCAATATTCCACTTACTCCACACATAGTCCACTTATTCCACCCATATCCTACTTATTCAACTTATTGGACTCATAGTCTACACCATTTTCCACCTTATTCCACACTTATTCCATCCATATTCCACTTACTCCAGCCATACTCCACTTATTCCACCCATATTCCACACTTAGTGAATGCATAGTTCACTTATTCCACCCATATTCCACTTAGTGGACCCATAGTCTACACCATATTCCACACTTATTCCATCTATATTCCAATTACTCCAACCATACTCTACTTATTCCACCCATATTTCACTTATTGGACCCATAGTCTTCACCATATTTCTCCTTATTCCACACTTATACCATCCATATTCCACTTACTCCACCCATACTCCACATATTCCACCCATTATTCCACACTTAGTGGATGCATAGTTCACTTATTCCACCCATATTCCACTTATTCCCACCATATTCCACTTATTGGCCCCATAGTCTACACCATTCCACACTTATTCCATCCATATTCCACTTACTCCACCCATAGTCCACTTATTCCACCCATATTCTACACTTAGTGCATGCATAGTTCACTTATTCCACCCATATTCCACTTATTCCAACCATATTCCACTTATTCAACTTATTGGACTCATATTCTACACCATATTCCACACTTATTTTATCCATATTCCACTTACTCCAACCATACTTCACATATTCCACCCATTTTCCACACATGTTCACTCATTCCACCAATATTCCACTTTAGCCCATAGTCTAGACCATATTCCACCTTATTCCGAACTTATTCCATTCATATTCCACTTATTCCACCCATATTCCACTTATTCCACCCATATTTCACTTATTAGACCAAGTCTTCACCATATTCCTCCTTATTCCACACTTATTCCATCCATATTCCACTTACTTCACCCATACTCCACAAATTCCACCTATTATTCCACACTTCGTGCACGCATAGTTCACTTATTCAACCCTTATTCCAAAAATATTCCACTTATTTGACCCATAGTCAACACCATTCCACTTATTCCATCCATATTCCACTAACTCCACCCATAGTCCACTTATTCCACCCATATTCCACACTTAGTGCACACGTTGTTCACTCATTCCACCCATATTCCACTCATTCCAACCATATTCCACTTATTGGACTCATAGTCTACACCATATTCCATACTTATTTCATCCATATTCCACTTACGCCAACCATACTTCACATATTCCACCCATATTCCACACATGTTCGTTAATTCCACCAATATTCCACACTTATTCCACTTGTTGGACCCATAGTCTACACCATATTCCACCTTATACCACTATTCCTGCACCTCCCTTACTTTTATGCCCTCTTCTACCAGTGCCTTATGAGAGCATATACACACATGTGCTTTTTTGGTATTTTTGGATATACTTTTTCGAGGTCAAGTTGGACTTTTGGGAACAAATTCAGTCTTGCCATTGTTTCAATGTGAAAAATAGTCCCAACTCATAGGAGTTTTGAACCCCGGCCGCAGTGCTGGTTGGAGAGGACGTTAGCCATAGCGCCACACTGGACGATGATGAAATCCAATGCAAAAGTAAATAAATTCTAACCTGTGGTCCTAGTCCTATGTTTGCACTCAGTTTTCGTCTTGATTCCAACCTTGTCATGTTATAATATCAAAATCCTAACAAGTATTCGATCCAAAGATGAGGAATGCATGCTAATGTTCTCCATTTTGTTCAATATAAATAAGAATCCAATGATTTTTCCATCGTAAGCGAGTCACGGTGCAGCCATTCCCACCCGCCTCGTCGTCTGACGAAATTGTGTCAGTGGCCCGGATGTGGATGTAGGTCAACAGTTGAAGAAGACGCAGAAAATGGCCTGACTGTGACTCGCTTACGATAGAAAAATCATTGGATTCTTCTTTATTTTGAATATATTGGACAAAATAAGCATGGAGGGATCATATAGACTATCTAAGGATGTGTACATTTATATATGGAGACTTGTCATAGTTGGATTCCATATGGAAAATGGGTGTAAACACAGCAGTACCTCTCCCGGCAAGGAACAATAACGATGGCTTTGCACAGAGCAACCCGGGGCGTATTGCTTGCACTTACAAAATGTCTTTTCATGCCTTTATTCTGTGGATATCAGGTAAGAAATTAATACAAAATGTAGGAAAAGGTGGTATAAACGCATTATGGCATAAATATGACAGCCCATATTTATGCTATATTGCATTATTATTCAACACTTATTCCATCCATATTCCACTTACTCCAACCATACTCCACTTAGTCCACCCATATTCCACACTTAGTGCACACATTGTTCACTTATTCCACCCATATTCCACACTTATTTCACTTTCATATTCCAAACTTATTGCATCATATTCTACACTCTTTCACCCGTAATCCACTTTTTAACCAACATTCCACCTAATGCACCATTTTCCACACTTATGCCATCCATATATTCCCTCCGAAATGCATTAATTCCACCAATATTCCACTTATTCTAACCAAATTCAGCCTCTATTCTACTCACTCCACCCATATTACACACATATTGCAACCAGAGTTAACTTATTCCACCCATATTTGGGTTACATAACTTCCTTTTAAGCACACTTTCACTTATTCATTTCAACCCCATGTTGAGACTGGGCTTATTATAGACCTCCTCTATAATAGGATTTTTGATGGAAAAGAAACAACATTGGTCCTGAACGGCTGGCCACTGTGGCAAGTAACAACTACACTGCCTGCTATACTGCTGGGGTCAGATCCGTGGCCCGGGAGTGGTAGCCAACCTGCTAGCCACTAACCACTCTCCACTAACCCCCCACCACTCACACACACACACACACACACATACAGGTGTAACCAGCAAATTGGGGACACTGTTGCACACTCCTCCAAAAGTGAACAGCCACCAGGACGATTGGGACGAACAGTGTGAGTTTGTAGTACACGCCTACAATAACACCGTCCAACAATTGTACCCCAAACCTTTTGGTGTTCTGCGAGGACATAATTATGCCCGCCGATTTGGTGTATGGAGTGGTTGGAATTAATCTGGAAGCTCCTTGCAGTGTACTCTTTGTGAAATCACTCAGGGACAGATTTAAACAGGCATACGAAGTAGTTCGAAATGAACTACTTAAGAATGCTAAATGACAAAAGATTGATTGATTGATTGATTGATTTGTGTTTTACAGCACTTTAGCGGCACTAAGTGGCTATTCTGTGCTTCACAGGTTGATAGGCACTATCAGCGGAAATGGTGGTATGATTTATCTATGTGGGGGAAGTAATCATCTGGTTTCAACTAGATGTTATTGTACAGCCCAAGGGCTTTGATATATCCCAATATTTCCTCTGGTTTGTGTTTCTCGAATAGTTCTTTCAAGCTTGTACAAGCGTGGTATTGTGCCCTGTAGGGACACTGTTGGCAATCGATGAGAATGTGCTCCACTGTCAGGGGGTTCTGACAGCGGGCACACTTGGGAGGGTTTTCTCTCCCTATTCTGTAACCATGGGTGAGTCTTGTGTGACCTATTCTGAGGCAGCTCATAGTTTTCTCTTCATTTCTAGACTTGCACTTGTAGGGTTTGGTCATGTTGACCTTTGTTTGGATCTTTTGGAGTTGGTTTCCCACCTCTGCGTCCCATGATGTTTGCCATTTGTTATATATGTACTTGTTGATCTTGCGCTTCAGGTCGCTTGATGGAAGTGGCATTTGTACTACTGCCTGGCCCAAGGCATCCTTGGCAGCTGAGTCTGCTTGTTCATTTCCTTGAATCCCTACATGGCCAGGGACCCAACCATATTTTATGTTCTTTCCCTCCTCTGTTAACTGGTGGTGTCTTTCCAGCACTTTGTTTACTAGAGGGTGGTTCCATGCACCTGTTTGCATGGCTTTAAGTGATGACTGGGAGTCTGAGAGGATCAGATGGTCTTTTGCCTCTGAGGTTTCTACATGGTCTTGTGCAAGGTACAGGGCATGCAACTCTGCCGAGTAGATAGATGCTTCATCTGGAAGGCGTTCTTTGTAAGAGTCTAGGCCTTTTACAGCTGCTGAGGCTGTCTTGTTTGCCATATGAGATCCATCAGTGAAGATGGTCTCATAGTCCTTATACTCGTCGCGCAGTTCGTTGAAAGCTGCCTGGTAAGCAGTACTTGATGTGTTTCCTTTTCTGTGTGGGACTAAGCTGAGGATGATTTCTGGTTGGTACAGTGTCCATGGTGGTCTCTCTGCAATGGTCAGTTCCATGACTTTGTTCAGATCAATGCCTGCTTCTTCCAGTGATTTTGTGGCTCTCACTCCAAATGGAGCAAGGAACCACTTTCTCTTGCGGTCATATTCCTCCTGATATGCGGGTGTTTTGAGGAGTGTTGTTGCAGGATTGTTAGAGTTTGCTGCAATTTGAATTGCATATTGGAGAGATAGTTTTTCTTGCCTCAAGAGGAGTGGCAGTTCGTTGGCCTCTACTTCAAGGCTTTTGATGCGAGATGTCCTAAAGGCTCCCAGGCAGATTCGTAAAACTTGGTTTTGAATAGACTCAGCCATTTTAAAGTATGAGGGACTGGCTGCTCCGTAGATGGATAGGCCATAGTCTATCTGTGAGCGAACTAGGGCCCTGTAGAGCTTTAGCAGTGTGGCTTGTTTGGGTTACGTCACTAATGCTAAAATGATACATTTTAATTTAGGGGACAAAGTTCTATGGTATTACGAGCCACTCGAAAGATTAAAGCTTGTGACACCTTGGGAGGGTCCATTTAAGATTATAAGCATTGTCTCCGAGTCCACGGTGATAATGAAGGATTATTACATTGGTAGGGAATGGAAATTGATTGATTGATTTGTGTTTTACAGCACTTTAGCGGCACTAAGTGGCTATCCTGTGCTTCACAGGTTGATAGGCACTATCAGCGGAAATGGTGGTATGATTTCTCTATGTTGGGGAAGTAATCATCAGGTTTCAACTAGATGTTATTGTACAGCCCAAGGGCTTTGATATATCCCAATATTTCCTCTGGTTTGTGTTTCTCGAATAGTTCTTTCAAGCTTGTACAAGCGTGGTATTGTGCCCTGTAGGGACACTGTTGGCAATCGATGAGGATGTGCTCCACTGTCAGGGGGTTCTGACAGCGGGCACACTTGGGAGGGTTTTCTCTCCCTATTCTGTAACCATGGGTCAGTCTTGTGTGACCTATTCTGAGGCGGCTCATAGTTTTCTCTTCATTTCTAGACTTGCACTTGTAGGGTTTGGTCATGTTGACCTTTGTTTGGATCTTTTGGAGTTGGTTTCCCACCTCTGCGTCCCATGATGTTTGCCATTTGTTATATATGTACTTGTTGATCTTGCGCTTCAGGTCGCTTGATGGAAGTGGCATTTGTACTACTGCCTGGCCCAAGGCATCCTTGGCAGCTGAGTCTGCTTGTTCATTTCCTTGAATCCCTACATGGCCAGGGACCCAACCATATTTTATGTTCTTTCCCTCTTCTGTTAACTGGTGGTGTCTTTCCAGCACTTTGTTTACTAGAGGGTGGTTCCATGCACCTGTTTGCATGGCTTTAAGTGATGACTGGGAGTCTGAGAGGATCAGATGGTCTTTTGCCTCTGAGGTTTCTACATGGTCTTGTGCAAGGTACAGGGCATGCAACTCTGCCGAGTAGATAGATGCTTCATCTGGAAGGCGTTCTTTGTAAGAGTCTAGGCCTTTTACAGCTGCTGAGGATGTCTTGTTTGCCATATGAGATCCATCAGTGAAGATGGTCTCATAGTCCTTATACTCGTCGCGCAGTTCGTTGAAAGCTGCCTGGTAAGCAGTGCTTGATGTGTTCCCTTTTCTGTATGGGACTAAGCTGAGGATGATTTCTGGTTGGTACAGTGTCCATGGTGGTCTCTCTGCAATGGTCAGTTCCATGACTTTGTTCAGATCAATGCCTGCTTCTTCCAGTGATTTTGTAACTCTCACTCCAAATGGAGCAAGGAACCACTTTCTCTTGCGGTCATATTCCTCCTGATATGCGGGTGTTTTGAGGAGTGTTGTTGCAGGATTGTTAGAGTTTGCTGCAATTCGAATTGCATATTGCAGAGATAGTTTTTCTTGCCTCAAGAGGAGTGGCAGTTCGTTGGCCTCTACTTCAAGGCTTTTGATGCGAGATGTCATGAAGGCTCCCAGGCAGATTCGTAAACCTTGGTTTTGAATAGACTCAGCCATTTTAAAGTATGAGGGACTGGCTGCTCCGTAGATGGATAGGCCATAGTCTATCTGCGAGCGAACTAGGGCCCTGTAGAGCTTTAGCAGTGTGGCTTGTTCTCCTCCCCAGGATAGGTGTGCCACTACTCTTAGCAGATTGAGGGCTTTCTTGCATTTCTTGCGCAGGTATTCTATATGCTCTTTGAAGCACAACTTCCGGTCTAGGACCAAGCCAAGAAACTTGGTTCTTTGAACGACTGGAATGCGCTGAGAATTGTCTTTGTCCATGTATATGTCTGGTTCTCGTTCTGGGGTGGAATGGTAGTGGAAGTGCATGATGGAGGTTTTGTTCTTGGAGAACTTGAAGCCATTCTTGTCAGCCCACGCCATCATTTTTGTTACACATAGTTGTAGCTTCCTCTCGATGGTCTGGATGCTTCTACCACGGAAGGTGATGAGGAAGTTATCCACGTATAGTGTCCGACAAACATCTGGTGGCAGAGCTTTGATGATTTCATTTATTTTGAGGAGGAATAGGGTCACTGACAGGATGCCTCCTTGTGGAACTCCTGACTCTTGGTTGAAGAAGTCGGAAAAGATGTTATTGACCCTCACTTTGAATTGCCTATTGGACAGGTATTTCTGAATGAATCGTGGGAGTTGGCCTCTCAGGCCATTCTTCTTTAGGTCTTTCAATATCCCATACTGCCAGGTAGTGTCATAGGCCTTTTCAAGATCAAAGAAGATGGCGACCACTTGTTGGTTCTTTATGAAAGCATCTCTTATATATGTTTCAAGGCTGGCTAATGCATCCAGTGTCGATCTTCCCTTACGAAACCCACACTGGTAAGGATTGAGGATGTTCTCGCTTTCAAGATACCAGACTAGTCGAGCATTGACCATTCTCTCCATGGTCTTGCAGATACAGCTTGTAAGAGCTATAGGACGATAGTTCCTGGGATTTGATAGATCTTTTTTTGGGTTTGGGAAATGGGAGAACTGTTGCCTCTCGCCAATGTTCTGGGAAGTTGCCTGTCTCCCATATGTGGTTCATGATGCCTAAGAGGCAGTCCCGGGAGGCCTCTGGTAGTTTTGTCAGAAATTCATAGGGAACGTCATCAGGTCCTGCTGCAGAGCTATTTTTGGTATTGCTTAGCGCAGACTTTAGTTCATTGATTGAGAAGGGTAAATTGTAGGGATGGTTATTATTATCACCGAATATAATGGGGACTCTTTCTTCAACCTCTCTGAGGTGATTGAAGTGAGGAGTTCCTCCATTGTGGGATAATATTTCTTCAATGGTGAGTCCAATGAGGTCTGCTACTGCTTTGGTGTCTGTAATGTCTCGGCCATTGGATTTAAGATGCTGAATTTGGGGACTGTCATTTTTTCCCTTCATTCTTCTGATCATATTCCAGATCTTGGTGATAGGAGTGTTGTTGTTAATTTTTGAGACAAAGTCTCTCCAGGAGTCTTTCATAGCTTGGCGGAAAGTTCTTCGGGCATGTGCCTTAGATTTCTTCCAAGCAACGAGGTTGGGGAGAATCATGTTGTTCTGGAATACTCTTTGTGCATCACGCTGCTTCTTCTTGGCTTCCCTGCAAACTTCATTGAACCAGGGCTTGTCATGTTTCTTTTCTTTCCCGGATGTTTTGGGAATACTCCTGGTTGCTATGGTTTGGAGGCGGGTGGTAAAGCTCTCCATTAGGTCTTGTTCCCGCAGGAAGCGGTCTAGATTAAGCTCTTCACTGCAGAGGTTCTTGAATGTCTCCTAATCTGCTTTGTATAGTTTCCACCTCGGGATCTTGCTTAGGAGGCCTTGGTGGTCGCCATTTATAAGGATTGGGCAGTGGTCACTATGGTGAAGGTCATCCGCTGTATCCCAGGAAAAGTCTGTGAATAAGGTGGGTGAACATAGGGTGATATCTATGTGCGTCCAGGTCTTGGAAGGGGCACTATAATAGGTCGGGCGGCCATCATTCAGTAGACAAAGGTCTTGCCTATCCATGAGACTTTCGATTATTTTACGATCCGTTTGGGGGCTGCCCCAGATGGCGTTGTGAGCATTAAGATCCCCCAAAAGGAAGAAAGGCTTTGGGAGTTGTTGGATGAGATTTTCTAGATCTTCTATTGATGGGTAGTTTTGTTCCTGTGAGGGAGGGGTGTAGATGTTACATAATGTTATGGGTTTATTGAGGGTTAACTGTGTAGCAACAGCTTGGAGCCGGGTGTTGAGAGGGATTGGGGACTGGAGGCATTGGCTTCTCACCAGGATGGCTACACCTCCTTGGCATCTGCCTTGTTGGTCTATTGTTCCTTCTTTTTGGTAGACTGTGTAGCCTTTCAGTTTGACATCTGATTTAGTTTCCTGTAGGCAGATGGATATGGGGTTGTAGATCTGACACAGTAGGGCTATTTCTTGTGGTTTGCTGTTGAAACTATTACAGTTCCATTGGACTATTGTTGTGGGGTCTGATTTATCCATAATTATTTTCTTAGGAAGCCAACAGGGCTGCGGTTAGATTTACTAACTCGCCCTGATGGGGAGGTTTTAGGATCGGTGACCAGTTCTGGTTTTTGGGTCTCTTTTCTTTTCTTTCGATGAGGCTGGTTTGGTGGAGAGCCGAGTGGACTTTTCTCCGTCAGCGCCGTTGAATATGATGGCTTTGAGGGTGATCTGTCCGAATCAGGGGTCTTTTTTGGTGCTGGCGTTAAAGGTTCTTGGGTCTCCTTCTCCTCGGCAGAAAGGGAATCTTGCTGTGCAGCAGCCTGTGTCTGAGGATGATGTTCTGTCAATGACCTCTCTTTAGGACCAGTGTCATGTTTAGACTGGGCTGGAGAAGGTGATGTTTCAGAGATTATCAAGTCCTCAGAGTTTTGTGCAGGTGTAGGTTTTTTGTTTTTTGCTGCAGCTTTTTCTTCAGCCGCTTTCACCTGATGCATGAGGGCTACAATAAGTTCCCTCATTACACTCACTGGTGCTTGTTTCATTTTTTCTAGTAGTGACTGAGTTGTCACTTTCTCCTTTGTTGCAGCTGCATAGAGGGGCTGCACTGGTTGCACCCTTTTACGGGCCTCTCTCATAGTTATCTCTTCATCAACTTTGAGTTTCAGAGCCTTTTTCTCCAGCAGCCACTGAGGGCAAGCTGGGGAATTCGCTGCGTGGTCTCCTTTGCAATTGGGACAGAAAGGGGAAGATGTGCAGCTATCTTTTTCATGGTCCTGCGATGCACAATTAAGGCATCTGGCTTTCGACCGGCATCTGTCGCTGTGGTGTCCAAATGCTTGGCACTTGAAACACCGCAAGGGGTTTGGGTAGAAGGTTTCTACCCGGAGTCTGTTGTACATAACATAAATGTACGAAGGGCGCGCTGGTGAGGCAAAGGTGCACACATAAATGTTTAGTGGTCGCTGTTCTCGCTTCGAGTGCAGGCGTCTGATGGCCACGACGCCTTGGTCCCTCAGCCCGTCTAAGACTGTTTGCTCTGAGCACTCGCTTAGGATACCTGGGCGGTCAAAAAGAACGCCCGTTGAAGTGTTAAGGCTGGGGTGGGGTTCAACCTTCACCTCCATGCCATCAATCTTTGTAAGTTTCAGCAAGTTCGGGACTTGCGTTTTGGTTGCTACCTCAATTAGGACTTGGCCTGATTGGTAGAGGCATTTCACCTTTTTGGGTGTGCCTATCTGTCCCTCAATGGTTTTGGTGAGGACGAAGGGGTTTACCCTCTTGATGTTTTCCTCTCCCGCAGAGGGGAGGAGGAAGAAAGAGGCCTGTTTAGGGTCTCCCTGGAATTCTTTGTAGGTTTTTTTGTTTGTATGCATGTGTTATTAGAAAGGGTTTCATCATTCTCCGGTCCACCCACCAACTTCACGGAGCCCCAATTTGGGGATGCCACTGAGTCCCGCGGAAATCCTAGCAGACCTAGTTGCTACATTACGCCTTTCGGCGCCATGGGCAGGACAGGGCACCAGACTTAGTTTATTGAGAATGATATACTCTTAGGGGATATAATCCCTCCGCGATTAACCCACTTGGGGCCGATTGGTTGAACTGGGTCAGGTCCAACCCCTTGTCTCAGGTAGAACAGGTGAGCCAAAGAGGTGTGTTAGCATGGAGGCTGTACTTTTGCTCTAGGCCCTGACAGTTGTCTCCATCCTCAACCTCCAGGATCTCTTTATCCTACCCTACAAGGACGCAACCCACGGCAAACAGGTTGCCCACTTTGTTTTGTTGCTACTAGCAAAGGCATAAGTAGGAATTTGCCAGGAACCTATTTTTGTCCGTCCGGGTTCCCTTCGGTGGAGTTGAATCACTCTTGGTTTTTGGTTGATGAAAAGGTATGTGTAAGAAGGGGTGAAAGGGTTGTCTTTCTGATGTAGAATGAAACAAGATAAATGTTAATGATCTATAAAACAGAGAGGGGAACGTAATGAATAAGATGGACCTCCTAAGTCCTGTTGAAGGTTTGTCCTGCTTTTGGTACGCTTTGGACCAGGCTGATCAGTACATAAGCCGGGGCGGAATTTGTTGACCCTCCAAGCCCCATTTGGAGGGGCAGGGAATGGAAAACCAATGTAGGGAAGCTCAGAGGCTGGAAGGGACGCGAAGCAGCAGAGAGGGAGTACGGATACCGACCCCGAGAGCCGACCCAAAGGAGGCCTGAGGTGATAGTAACCGACAAACACCCCAGAGGTCGGCCCAGGAAGCTCCGAGGACCAATGTAGCTTCTGAAAAGAAGAAGACAGGTCGGAAACGGCCAAATCGTAAGAAATGGAAAAACGTCTCGCTGGGTGAAGGTATCACACATGGGATAGGTCCTGTTGTGGCTGCGCAGGAACCGGAAAAGGCTGTGGGTAATACCGGGAAGAATAAAATGCTGACCGAAGGTGTCAGACGTAGTCCCAGGTTAAGGGCTGCTGTAACTTACCCAGTACACAACGAGTACCTGTGTGTGGTTCGCAGCAGGCGAATAACATATGTTGTAGCGGGTCAGGGCGCCAGATGTATATTCCCTCGGTGGCGTATCCCGTGAGTGAAAGGTATAAGATACTTGTATGCTCATTTTTTTATATACATGACCCACCATGTATGTACACTTAATTACATCATATTATACAATTGTCCATAACATTCCTTAGTTACTTATTTACCAACACATACAGGCATTATTTAATGTTCAAAATGCTTTACACTGCTTTATTAAGAGGCCTGACCCCACTGTATTCAATCAAACCTTATATAACTATTTGAAATGTAGCTATGACATTTGACCCTGATTATACTATGATGTCATTGTAACCAAGGTAACCTAGACCAATGCCTGCTCTTTTTAGCGCCTTATTGTAATGAATCCTTTTAATCATATCTATATATACCCGCGCGGGATGTGCTGACTCTCAGGGGCCGGTCGTCGTGTAATCACATGTCCCCTCTCTGTGTCACACCAGTCCAGGCGTGGATGGAAGATAGAAAATGTTGTACGGGGAAGTAGCTCAGTGGTAGAGCAATCGTCTGAAGGCTGAGAGGTCCCGGGTTCAACTCCCGGTTTCCCTAAACGTTTTTGCCAACCCCTACATGTGTATAAATTGAGGACATTGGTACACCATGTGGGCAAATACAGGACCTGGTTAAAGGTAAGGTCCATAAAGTGTGTGTATACAAACTAATACAGTGCACACCTGCAAATAGAAAACTAGTGTGTACATACTCTGAGCAAACCTATGACATATCCAAAATTAGATTTTCATTGTAAAGGGAGTCCTTGTGATAAGGTTCCCCGTGGGAGTGAGTGGATATAGGAGAAACTGGTCAAGTGACAGTAGAGTTGAAACATTATGGTAAAAAGATATACACAATACTCCAAAATCCCAATACACTCAGTTAGGGCAGGTTGACCTGCTAGAAAACTTTCAAAGTTTCATAAACATTTAGACTTAATCCAAAGAAAATATGTGTGGAGAGAGCATCAGTTCCCTCAAATACCATGTATTGCCTGCCAAAATAAGTTTAATTCAACTTTGCTAAAGTAAGCCTGGAGGTTCACTTGCCTGACTCTGTAATCCTTCTTTTTAAGTCAATTTGAGGCACCTTTGGGAGTTTTCTGTGCATAAATGTAAACAGACACTAATAAAACAGAGTATTCCATTCCTGGTTAGCAGGATCCTTAGTGGGAGGTTATTTGAGATTATTCCCGGACAGACATTTCTCTTTGCTGTTACTATGGACAGCATCAATCCAGCCAGAATGAAATAACAAGCGAAAGTGGTGAAATTCATGTCTGAGGGCAATTTCAAAGTGAAGGCTGCTGCCCACTTTGGTGTAAATGAGAAACAAGTGCGAGAATGGGTGAAAAAATGGAAGAACTGGTAGGAGTGAAACAATCTTTCAAGAGGGTCATCGTACTTGGACTCTCTGGGAGGTTAGTCCAAGTGCAGGCTAAAAAGATCACTGCAATGGCCAAACTGCCCTTCAAGGCCTCTAACGGGTGGTTGTACAGGTTTAAAAGGATTTTTTGTTTGTTTGTTTGTTTAGTTTTACGTCCGGGGGCCATCAAGGAACTCAGACATTCAAGGTTTCTCGGACATTAAGTCCTTTCTTTTCTTTTTGGACAGGTATTTATATGCTGCTTGCCCGACACAGCAGTGACCGAATCTATGAATGACCGAATCTATGAGATGAATGACCGAATCTATGAGGAGGGTCGAGGGGGAAAACCGCTACTGGGGCTTCATTCCCCTACTCTTTTTGAAGGATAGCAAGTGTTCCTTTATTTGCCTGGTCCCATAGGCAGGGCCAGACAAACCACGGCCTTTGATCACTCAGACGTGGTTCACGGAGGGGGAATCCCATGGCAAAAAACAAGCATGTAAGCCCAGGCCCGCGCATATGGACACCAGCTGCCCACATGCTCACCCCAAGACACAAGAAACCCCAAGTTTGTCGCCTTTTACGAATCTGGTATGCCCACTGTTAGTATGGAAGGAGATTTCTCCTTGTGGACTCCCAATGAAGTTATTCTGCTCCTTCATGCCCTCACATGAAGGTCCCCACTCCACAGGGGTCTTCAGTACTCATACTCCAACCTCACTTGGGCAGAAGATCCCCCTCATGCAGAGAAGGTGCTGTCCTTCCAGATATTTGTGATTGATCTCAGGAAGCAGTAGAACTATGATTTAGCTGACATCTATAACATGGATGAAACCCCTCTCACCCTTGACCTCCCCCAGATAAGGACATTGGCCCCTGTTAGAGGCAAGACAGTACTGTTCAAGACCACTGGCAATGAGAAACAAGGCTTCACTGGTATTCTAACTGTGTCAGCAACTGGAGTGAAGCTCCACCCTTATTTTATCCTAGTCCCAGGGGTTGTCATGGAAGAGAAAGAATACATCAATGAGGAAAAATGCCTAGATAGGATACGGAGAACATTTCCCAAGCAATATAGCAAACCCAGGCTTCTAGTATGGGACTCGTGCAGGGTACACCTTACAGAGGCGGTGAGGGAGGCCTTCACTAGGAGGAATGTCCAGGTTGCAATCATTCCAGGAGGATCGACCCCTCTGCTCCAACCCCTAGATGTGTCCTTGAACAGATCCTTCATGTGCTACATGAGATGGAAATGGGAAGAATGGATGATGGAGGCCCACCCTGTCCTCCCTGACCAAGAGAATCATGAGCCCCCAATGAAGGACCTCCTTGCCAAGTGGGCTCTGGAATCCTGAGAGGCCATCTCTGCACCCATGGTGGTAAAGAGCTTCCTCAAGATGAGCCTCAGCAATGCTCTTGATGGGTCCCAGGATGATGAGGTCTGGCTGGACAATGATGGGGACGAGGAGGAGGTCCTCCAAGACCTTGAGAGGGCTACCAATGAGGAGAGGGAGGCCCATGATCCTCCTAAGCTGAACTTCAATTCTGACTCAGATGGTGAGAATGACTTCCTTGGATTTGGCCCTGACGACTAAACAGCCCTGTAGGCCAACCCTGTAAACTCTGTGAACATTGACCTTAAGCTGATTGACATACCAGTACATTTATGAACATTTGACTTTGACTACCAGTGTATTGTGAATGTTCTCTAGAGTTGATGGGTTTTACCTGTCCATATGAACATTTGACCTTGATTACCAGTGTATTGTGTATGAATGTAATATATAATGAATAGACTTGCACTCGTTGGCTTCATGGGTTTGATAGAAGCATTCGCCTCCGGCGCATGAGCCGGAGGCGAATGCTTCTATCAAACCCATGAAGCCAACGAGTGCAAGTCTATTCATTACATATTGCATATATAACATGGTTTCCACCATTAATTCTAAGTATTTACCCTTAAAATGGATAGAATCCATTGTTTTCTTTTGCGAGTCGACAAGACAGCCCTCCGCCATCTTGGTTTCATGTTGACATATGGTTAAGCTGGTGACCTCCTGCAACTTCCGTTCTCGTAGGTCTACTACTGCGAATACGTTGAGACAGAGCTGCGCCAGTCTATAGCCTAATCCATTCTGTACACACCAGGCGGTGGCACCTGTAGTGTTGACAGAATGGCGAACACGCACGGTCAGTCGCCCGGTTCGAATCTTTATGATTTTTTTTATGTTAAATTCAGCCATAATATCAAGTAATCTACCCGACAGGGAGTTAAAATAACATGTAAAGGATATACTGCTGAAATTATTTTGTCAGATTTGGTCTATAAGCTTCAAAAATGGAGGATTTACTTTTGTGTCAACTCGTTGTCAATGTATGTCTGGTCTGCTGTCAATTTTGGGTTCCTTATTAAGCTAATAGATGATGCATATCGGGGCCCTAGGGCTGTATATGCTGTATATACCTGAGCCGCGGAGCGGCGAGGGTATATACAGCATATACAGCCCGTGGGGCCCCGATATGCATCACCTAATAGGTTTATATCACCATTTCCTCCACTTTGTATCAATTTCTTACCTGAAATCCAAAGAATATAGCCAGGCGAAGACATTTTGTAAGTGCTAGCGACACGGCCCGTGGCCGCTCTGCGCGAAGCCATTGTTTTTGTTCCTTGCCGGGAAAGGTACCGCCGTGTATACAGTCACTTTTCGTATGGAATCCAGCCATGACACGTCTTCAAAATAAAACATACATATCCTTAGATAGTCTAGATGATCCCTCCATACGTATTATGTCCGATATATTCAAAATAAAGGAGAATCCATTGATTTTTTTCATCGTAAGCGAGTCGCGGAACGGCCATTCCCACCCACCTCCTTGTCCGGCGAAAGTGTGTCAGTGGCCCGGATGTAGATATAGGTCATCCGCTCGCTGTACGAGGAAGACGCCGAAAATTTCGGACCGGTTTGGAAAACCAATGGATTCTTATTTATTTCGAATATATCGGACATATCAAGCATGGAGTACTCATCTAGAATGTCTAAGGATATGTATGTTTTAATTTGAAGACGTGTCATGGTTGTATTCCATACGAAAAGTGACTGTATACACAGCGGTACCTCTCCCGGCAAGGAACAAAAACAATGGCTTCGCACAGAGCGAACCGGGCCGCGACTCGCGTACGTTGGGAAAATTGATGGATTCTTATTTATATCGAAGAAAATGGAGAAAATTAGCACGCATTCCTCGTCTATGGATCGAAAACTTCTTGGGATTTTAATATTATAACATGACAAGCTTGGAATCAATACGAAAACTGAATGGAAACGTACCACTAGGACCTCAGGTTAGAATTTATTTATTTTCGCATTATGTTTCATCACCGTTCAGTGTGGCGCTATGGCTAAGGCCTTCGCCTACCACCACTGCGGCCGGGGTTCAATCCTCATACAAGTTGGGACGATTTTTCACATTGAAACAATGGCGAGGCTAAATTTCTATGTCCGCCAGCGTCTCCAAAAATATTCTAAGTCCAACCTGACACCGAAAAAGTATATACCAAAAATTTCAAAAATGCACAAGGGTGGTATATGCAGAATAATGCACGGCTAAACTGCATATAAACTCACCGGAAGTGCCGAAATCGTGGTATAACCCGAAATATCAGAACTCATATTATCCATTTTAGGAACTGAAATCAGTGCCTAAACTTGATAACCATGTTATATGTTTCCCTAAGGTTGATGGGTCCTACCTGTCCATATGAACATTTGACCTAGAGTAGACTGGTTTTATAAGCATATATATATATATATATATATATATATATATATATATATATATATATATACCAGTTTATCTCATGATTCTGGCCTCCATCGTCCTTTTTTTGTCATAACTCCAGTGCATTATTGGAGTATAACCGCACTCTGAGACCTTTTATTCTACTCCAAGAAGGTCTTGGTTGGAATCTGGACATGTTAATGAATTTGAGAAGTATACAAAGTCAACCTCTCCATACATATCGAGTTGAAACCGTTCAGGTCCTACGGAAAAGCGAGCCCCGGCCGCGCTGGTAAGAAGAGAATGCCATAACCACTATACTAGCTTTGACTCACCCCACTACCATGTCTCCGGGCTTTGCATTCGTATTTAAGGTAGAAAAACATTTTGACATGCGAATTCCTCCAGGTTCCAGTAAATATAGTATCGATAGATAGTGGTGCAATGCATCCATTGTTTGTTTGTTTAGTTTTCTGTCTGGGGCCAGTGAGGAACTCAGACATTCAAGAATTTTAAACTATTCAATAGTAATAGTAGGCTGCGGGCCTACCTCGGGTTTGCGCATATGAGTGCATGGGTGTGTGTGCACGCGTGCATATATTTCTGAATCTGCTTGTAGCAGTTAGTTAGTTAGTTAGTGTTTTACGGCACGTCAGCTACTGGTGATGGCTATTTGTGCCTAAAGGTTTTATGGAAGAAAGTTTCTACTGTTTAAATTTGACTGTAGTATCCCAGGTTCTTGACATATGCAAGTATTGTATCCGGTCTGCAGGTATCAAATAACTCTTTCAGTGTTGTACATTGATGGTATTGTGCCCTCATGGGGCACTGGCTACATTCCACAAGGAAATGTTCCACCGTCAGGTGTTTTTGACACCTGTTGCAAAGCGGTCTGGGTTCTCTCTTCATGAGGTGTGAATGCGTTAGTCTGGTGTGGCCTATTCTTAGTCTGTTCATGACAATTTCTTCTCTTCTGCTCTTGCATTTGGCTTTCTTGGTTGTGCCTATCTTGGGCTGTATTTTGTAGAGTTTATTGTCTCTTTCAGCGTCCCATAACTCTTGCCACTTTTGTTGGATGTATTTCCTGATTTTCCGTTTGAGGTCCTCTGATGGTAGAGGCATATCTATTGGAACTTGATTTGTTGCATCCTTGGCAGCAACGTCTGCTAGGTCATTGCCATGGATTCCTTCATGGCCTGGTACCCAAGCATACGTTATCTTTCTGCTTGTAGCAGTGGGACATGGCTTGTAGCAGTGAAATACCACGCGTGGCTCAAGGCCCCTCTTTAACGTGCTGCCTCACGGAGGTAACATGTCGCAGCAATGCATCCATACTTCATAATATTCGACATGTAGAAAGATTGCATGAACTTTTTTTAGCCGAGTCGCGATTTGACATTTCCAGTGTTCTCCTTGCACGGAGCTGTGACCTATATCCTTCTGCGAATGTGTATCAAATGCTGACTTCCGGCCTAATTCCGCACGGTCTACAAAAAGTTCATCAATTCATTGATAAACTCTCACAAGTTTAGGTTTGCAAAAAAAAAAACCAACGAGGTTATCCATGAATTAATAGCTTAATAACATATATCCTAGGTAATACATAAGGTTCTAATGGATTTTTATTAAAAGGGCATAGAAATGAAGTAACATGCTTAAAATGTTCATATAAAAACAACAAAGCATCTCAGGTTGTTTAAAAATCTCTTAGCTGTTAATTTCTATCAATGTCTACTTAAGTGGGATGACTTAGACTTTTGAAAATCCCCAGTCGTAAGCTGGGGGAATTTGGGAGAACCGGTTTAGTCAAAAATAGAAAAAGAAATCAGCTTTTGACCAGGGTTTTATAAAAGCACACAATAACTAAGATAAGGATAACTATTGACTATTGCACAATAAAAAAAAAACAGCATACAAATGAGGACATGATAGAGATAACTATTTATCTCATGGTAAATCCGTTCAGATATTGGGCTGCCATAGAAATAGCATTAGGAGGTCGTATCACATGGGAGGTGTGTGAAACAACGTGGCCGTATCACACTGCCTGGTCACGTGACCTTTTGACAACGTCATATATTCAAGATGGCGTTGTAAACAAACTGTACGTAACATTTTAGATGTTGTAACCATCCACTCACTTTGTAACTTACAATGTAAGCCCTTTTGACCATGAGATAAATGCAAAGGAGCACTCGTGAACCTTTGCCTATATATGAAAACAACAACAACGACAACAACAAAAAACTAAATAAAACTCACATGCCTTGTAGGTGTCATGGTGTGACAAACTACTAATACTTATACAAACTAAACATATTAAGAGCTTGGGACTATATAGCTATGCTGACAGAAACTTTTGATATCATACATAGGGTTCATTCAAGACACATAAAGAGGTGTAGCACACATTGGCAAGATGGGACTGGAACAGCCTCCACATGATACACCAACTGGCTGACTCGCCAACTGAACAATGTGTCATATTAGTACAACAAGTCTGCAACCACATCTGGGCTAACAAGGCAAGATGCACAGGAGATTATCTTTCCCACTTGAATGAAGTCATAGAAAAGGAAATAATAAGGGCTTTCCAGTGGAAATAAAAGAGGCAAATGGAGGAAAAACAGCATTCACTAGTCATTGCATCAGTTCAGTGTGATGCCGTTCAAGCTATGCTATGGCCCCTGCATCTTTGGAGATGAGGGGACTTAGTGGACCCCTTGTCTGGTCTGCTGAGATAATATTCTCATCTTTCCACTAAATTCTCCTAGAATGTATGGTGGAGGTACTACAGCATCTGGAGTATGCTTTGCTCAAGGTAAAGCCTTCTAAATGCTGTATGTCATAGAGGGTCTCTTATGTAGCTGAGTTGCCAGACCAGACTTTCCTCAAGGAGGTATGCATCTTCTTCGGGTGGTATATTATTATGCCTCATAAGGTGGCACTGCTAGCCTTATGAACCTTGGTCCATCATATCCCCTAGTTTGCGAAGTGAGGGCTTTCAGATGGGAAGCTCAGTGTGCTTAGACCTTTCAAGAATTGAAAGACAAGGATAGTACATAAATGTCATTAAAGGGTAGAGCTCACAGGCCGATGGAGCTTCTGCAGCTGCTGGGGAGGCATCTGTGCCTCCTGGCATTAGGAGGGGTGCCCAAAAGAGATTAAGCCCAGAAATGAGGGCCAGGCAACTAGAAGGCTATCCTAAGGACGATCTGTGTCAGATCTGTGTCCAACTATTAACCTGATGCCAATCACCCATCCTGGGGAGGGCCTCCTGAGAATGTGCCCAGGCAATTGACTAGATAGTGTATACCTCTAACTGGCTAAGTTGGTAAGGCATAAGGTAAGAGAATTTGAGGATAGACAAAGGCTCAAAGACATATTAGGTGGGGGCAGAAGAGGCAGCTTAGTTGATCTATCCTAGGAGGGAATAGTTATATAGCAACCAGTAGTGAGCGATAATTCAAAGAGTCACCTGAAAAGCACACTACCCCAGCAGGGTGCGACAGAGCAGACAAACGAGAAGCATTCAGATAAGTTTGTGAAAACTGCAGGAGGAATACTAAGGAGGCTTTTGCTTGGTTGTTTAGTTTTACGTCCGGGGGCCATCGAGGAACTCAGACATTCGATTTCAGACATGAAGTCCTTTCTATTCTTTTTGGACAGGTATTTATATGCTGCTTGCCCGACACAGCAGTGACCGAATCTATGAATGACCGAATCTATGAGATGAATGACCGATTCTATGAGGGGTGAGCGGGAAAACCGCTACCAGGGCTTCATTCCCCTACTCTTTTCGAAGGATAGCAAGTGTTCTTTTATTTGCCTGGTCCCATAGGCAGGGCCAGACAAACCACGGCCTTTGATCACTCAGACGTGGTTCACTGAGGGGGAATCCCATGGCAAAAGACAAGCATGTAGACCCGGGCCCGCGCATATGGACACCAGCTGCCCACATGCTCACCCCATGCCGCAAGAAACCCCAAGTTTGTCGCCTTTTACGAATCTGGTATGCCCACTGGTAGAATGGAAGGAGAATTCCTCCTTCGTGGACTCCCAAATGAAGTTATTCTGCTCCTCCATGCCCTCACATGAAGGTCCCCACTCCACGTAAAACTAAACAAACACACTATGTTGTAGTTAGAGAATAGACAACGATCTTCTTCACATCGAGACTGTTGTCCTATAATGCACGAATGCATCTGAGTGCATTATATGACAACAGGCAGTCAAGATGTGAAGAAGGAGTTGTCTATTGTCTTTATAAAACATTTTACATTTCATTCCAATCAATCAAGTCCCCAATCAAGGTATATCTAGAAGAATTATGGGTACCTGACTGGATTACAGCTATGGTGACCTTGCTCAGCCATGCACTGTATTCCTATAATGCACTCAAGGTCACTTCTATCGTGCAGCAGAGCACTGCCAGCCGTTTTAAAATCTTGAATAGACAACTCTGAAATAATAGTATGTCCTGCTCTAGGGCACAGGCGCAGCACTTAAACAGTCATTACCCTTCTTTGAAAGGCCTCAGCATGTTAATCATTCTGAATTTAGTATGTGTGGCCACTAAAGTGAAAGGGATATTTGTGTCTTTTTCTTCCCTTTTCGGAAGGCTAGATAATCATTATATAAATGTTGAGTTACTGAAAGTGAAAGATGAATAGCCAGGTCAATACAGAGGTGTAGTAAACATAGTCACGTCATGTATTTAACTACAACCTACTACAGAATGTAACAGATAATAACTCACTCTCATTTACACAGAGTAAAATTATATTTCTGTAGATGAAGCTATATAGTTTCCCCTTCTGTTATACACATTAGACCGAGTCTCATTCTATACAGGTTAATTACCCTGGGTTAATTACCAGACTATACTTTCAATATCTGTTTGGCACATTTGTCTGAATACAGACCATCATCTCTTAATTGTGTCTTTTTTTCCTTTTCTAAAAGCTAGATGATCATCCCATAAATGTTAAGATACTGAAAGTGAAAGATGAACAGCCAAAGAGATATTGAAAGTACAGTCTCGAAATTAACCCCGGGTAATTTACCTGTATAGAACGAGACCTGATCTACTGTGTGATACCATTCTTGACTAAAGCCGGGGCTCCACTATGCAGTATGGAGCGCCAGCGTTACAGGCGACATGCCAAAAGCCATTGTTCTCAGCGACACATGTAAACAAAAAGAACAAAGGAATAACTGTGCCACCTAGCATGCTGCTGCCCCAAGCCGCCTATTGGAGCTTGGGCTGATGTTTTGATTGTGGACATTTCCCTAGTTTTTTTGGCTTTGAGATGGATGCAACCCATTTCTTTCAACTATTCTTCATGTTGTTTTTCTTATTACACTGAACAAAGTAGAAGCCATTGCATACCAAATCATCACCTGATATCTAAAGTGTTAGAATTGGTGCTTTGGCTTGATATGGTCGGAGGGTAAGAATCGGTTCAACAGGGGCACATTGTCATGTCATCTGCTGAACATGCAGCACATTTGATACACTTATCCAAGCTAGAGCTAACGCTTTAACACTATGGGAGTGGTCTTTTGAGAGGGGTGTTGTAGACACTAAATTGATCCAAATGTTAAAGGCAATTGAGTTACAGTTGCAAGGAAACTAGTTTTCTTATGTCAGGTCTTGCTTTCATAGATTCTCATCAGTCTGTCTCTTCACCATAGCAGGTGAATTTAGCAAAAGTCATGGCTTACATACTTTTTTCCAAGAGTGTTCTGAGATTCTTCCAGTTTCTTCCGGCAGAAACCATACAAAATAGGTTTCTTCCAGGTGTTTTCCACTGTCCAGGAAGAAATACCTTTCATCCGGGAAGAAATCCAGCCCTGAATGAGTGTAATACTATAAAGATATCGAAAAGGGTATCTTTACTTTGAATCAACTTAAAGTTCCGAAATTACATTTCTTATTGGAGCTTTTTATGCTAGTTAGAATTTTGTATGTGGCAGCCATTTTGAATTAATTTTGTGTTATGCCCTGTCTAATGAGATGAGATTATTCCAATTCCTTTTGGTGCTGGTAACATTCATTATATAAGGGATGCACTATTCAAGGTTCATATATGAAATGCCTGATGATATCAGAGAAGGCTTCATGGAGAGGCACCATACTATGCATCACAGTGCTGGTATATCTAATAGCATATGGAGTGACATGGCTGTAGATGGCACATGAGGCTTTGGTACAGACTAGAAGGGATAATTGGTGCTACTCCAAAACCTAGGGAATATCTGAAACAAAACAACTTCAGCAAATTCAGCATAAACAAGAGATAATACCAAGAATCAAATTATACTCAAAAGACAAATATGTGCTACAAGACAAGCTTGAATCAACCCTCTTAACATTAAACATTATGATGGCCTCGCAGTCCCCCGAATAACCTCTCTCAGACCATCTTAAACCAGGACGGTCCTACAATACATCACACATCCTGTGGTGCTTTGTGTTTGGTGACTTGATAAAACAAATATCTTTATTTGTTGAAAATTGGTAAAAAAAAAAACATGTTTAAAAACATTTTTTAATTCTTAACAAAACCTAAAAAAAATTGTTTGCAAACTTGGAAAATAGGTTTTTTTGCCAAGTGGGAGGTTTGATTAAGGAAAGTCCTCAGTTTGCCTGCACACAGACTCAATGTCTGGTTCCAATGTTTGGTTCCAATGTGTGGGAATACACCCAGATTACTCGGGCTTCCCTAGCCCACTTAAAAGGGTCTATATCTCCTCTTTCCTGGGCCTCCCTAGCCCACTTAAAAGGGTCTATTTCTCCTCTTTCCTATCCCCTCAGGATGTGTGTGGTGCACATATGCGCGGGCACTGACACATTCCTCTGGGAAATTGTGTAATGAGGTTCTCGCCATGAATATGACCTTAGCTGTCGAAATGGCGTTAATCATCTATTACTCACTCACACCCAGATTACTAGATGAACTGGGGACACACAGACCTCGCAATGTGTAAAACAAATTGGGGACTTTTACACACAGGCTAAAATATAAAATATTTCGCGCTGATTTTTCACCCACAAGTCTCTTAAGGTCAAATTGGGGACATTTTGTTGACACACTAGAAATCATGTTTATAACCATTTTTCAAGGTCATTGCTGATGCCCAGGCCCATAGCCCCCCTTTTCTCAAGGTCATGCGAATCGAGATGTCCCCGGATCGCAAGATGTCCCCAGTTTGTATGTGTGTGTTCCAATGAATGTCCCCAATTTGCTGGTTACACCAACTCACACACACACACACACACACACACACACACACACACACACACACACACACACACACACACACACACCTCCCACCTTCCACTCACGTGTCCAGTCTGGCAGGCCCTACGCTTTAGGGGGTGAGGGGAGGGTATGGAACCAGGGTGCAATCGGTACATTGATTTACAGTAGAGGGTAGAGCTCAGGGCAAAGTCTCTGAGCCGATGCAGTTGTAATAGACCACTTTCACTTAGCAGGCGAAAGTGGTCAATGACAGGTGTTTTTAACTTTGACATGGCACATTGAAGATTCTTAGAGCCTCCTGCCTCACAGCATCATCCAAGCATATAAACAATTATCATTTTGAACCATAAGGAACACTAGCGGAGGGAGGCAGGAGGAGGGGCATTAGGCCAAACCCAGCAGCACAGGCCAGGGAATCTAAGGGAGCGGTCATAATTTATCACTGGGGTTTGGTGGTGATTTTCAGCATAGATGTGTGTAAATCTTTATGCTCCAATTGACAGCGGTCAAAATGTGTACCCCCCACACAGAAGATTTGTATGGCCCTCTTTGATCTATAGTCGCATGCAGGCTTTTTTTGCTAAGAAAGAGGCTTAATTTTTTACCTTGAACCAGGTGTGGAGTCTTCACCAATGTATAAAGTGGCTTCTTGACTCTTGAGGCTGCAAATCTCGCGAGAAAGCATTCACTATGTTTTCGGTTTGTCAGTGACGTCACGGTCACCTTGTGATGCAATTGGCCGTGACATCATATAATTAGGCCTTAACTGGTAGCTGCAGTGTAGTCACACCTTCATGCACTACCAGCATGGTACTAGCACCCACTGGTAATGGACATTGGGAAGATAAATCCAACTGATAGGCTACATAAAGGGAAAATGTTGGGCCTTTGTAAGATGGATGATCTAGCTCTATGATGATATTTTCATTTTCTTAGATTATTACCAGGACCCCTTGCTTGGGCAGATTCAGGGCCATTTTCGGTAAAAAGCCTGTTCCAGACATCATCACAACATGATGGATTTTGCTATCAAACCCATATCAAAACCCAATAAAAATGCATTTTTCCAACTTCTAGCATCCTCAAGTATTGACTAACCTTGCTTTTGATTTTTTTTTAAATAAATTTTTGAACCCCCTGCCATTCCTACCAGCAGTGCTGTCAATGCCCGGGCGTCAATGCCATTGGCAATGGGCAGTGGTCCGTTTATATTGTGTTTGCAGGGCCCACAGTCCCGTCTTCACTACAGTAATGCACAGGCCTGGGGTGTAAAGGCTACAGTTAGGCACTTGAACAACAAAATTAAACTAAATACAGAAAGATCCCTGTGACCGCATTTGATCGAGGCCATTGAGATGTTTTTAGATCTTTCAAAATTTTGTTTATATCTTGTATAGAAACAGAGATACAGGGCAAATAGTACCAAAAATATTGAGGCAAGTACCACTAAAGTAATGGTAGAAAATGTGTTAAAATATGTGTGATGTGAGATCAGCTGCACAGTGGGCCCATTGTGTGGCAGCATGTACTAGTGACAATTTTCTGTGTTTTCACTTGATATCTAAGGGCCTGGAAAGTAATGTTCTAGTAATCAGATCTAAATAAAATTTAGTTTTCTATGATATTTAGAATCTTAGCTTTCAGTTGACATCTTTAATCCATTTCCAAATTGATTCTAACTGTGTCTGATATTAGTTTTTTGGTGTCTCCAGTGGTTAATATGTTTTTCAAAGCTTCAATATTACCTTCATACTAAGTAAAGTCATTGTAAATGCCTAATAATTGGAATTTTTTCTCGCAGATTTCGCTGGTGGGTACCTTGATATTTAGACTTTAAGGATATCTATTAAAATACAAGAAATATACCCTAAATCGGCGATATCGGCATGGTCGCGATTATCGCCTGCACTGCCACCTGGCAGAAAGTGTCAACCCAGTGTGCCAGCTTTTCCCACCCTCCACTAGCTTGTCTGGAGCTGGTTCCGGCCACACACACTGATAAGAACTGATAAGATGGGACCAGCATGTCCCTGGAAGCATACCTCTCAACTCTCACGCATTTGGCGTGAGTCTCACGCATTTTGGACCAATCTCACGCTCTCATGCAGAGGTGCCTTTTTCTCATGCATTTTAGGCTTCCAAAATATCAGTATATCTAGGCTTGTAGGGTGAATTTGGACTTTCACCCACTTTTTGAAGTACAAAAATCGGCCAATTTGTCTCTATATTTTCAAAATTTTCTTGGGGGGATGCCCCCAAACACCCCACCCTTAGGATAATCACTTCATCTCTGAGCGCTCCGACAAAGTCTCACTCTTTGGCTTCACTAGAACTTGAGAGCTCTGTGTAAGTGTGTGTTAACCAGGGACAAGGTACCCATCATGGTATGTCTTATGAGTGGGTTTTAGCTCAACCACAGGGATGAAAGTCGACGATGACAAAAAACCTTGAAAAAGGAAACAACTTTAAATGCACTGTATATGCCCTCCAGTCCCATCCATAAGTGTGTAACAGGGTTTGTGTGGTTTGGGGGGAGGAGGCAGTAGGTGATGTATAAGGGTGTAGTTTGAGCTCAAATAACAGGAAAAGTCGTTTTCAAGATGTTGTTCGGATACTATACTAAAAATGTGCACATTATGGCCCTTTTGCAGAGTATGTCCTAGGATCCCTTCAGAATGTTACTATATAGCTGTTTTCCAAGGTCTTGTTCGGATAGCATACCCGGTACCCAAAATATGCACCACCTGATCTACTGGTAGTGGTGCCTTTGCGCAACACGACCTAGGGACATGGTGAAATCATAACGCGCAGAAACTCTTCTAGCATAGGAACTATAGCTTGCTCAAGTTGCTGCTAAGACTACACTGAAGATTGGAACAAACACCAATAAAGAGGGGAAAGTTTTCAAGGAAAAACTTGAGAATCCTTGAAAACCTTGAACTAAAAACTGGCATGCTGCCACTGTATGCAGTGTTGTGGGACCTGACTGTGATTAGGGTGGACAACCTCAAAATAGAAGTTTATGCAACTGCTCTGGAAACAGCGCAGCTGCATAGATCTCATTGAGAGGATATTTTCGCAGCATTTTCTGATCGCCTCGCGCCACCCCTGCGAAATCGCTGTCCGGAGCATGTATGCAACCTCTGGGGGTAATTTGTGACTCCTTTATGATTTATCCTGTTTTCAGAGGATTTTCAAGAAAACTTAACGTCTTAAGTGAGTGAAAAAAACCTTGAAATCAAGGAAAACCTTGAACTCTTTCATCCCTGCAACCAGCGAAATACAAGATGGTGGTTCCACTAGGGTTAGGCCTACTCAGGGTATATCAAAGTGCCTAGTGCTACTACACGTCTACAGCTGAGCCTGGCCTGGAGATGATGTTGTTTGGATGCAGAGCCGCTGTGACTCAACTGAAAAAAAAATCCTCAAGGACAACAGCGTCTCATCCCAATCAGATGCCATAATTACCTGCGTATGAAGGTGCAGTTTTACTGAAACATCTGTGGTTTTGTCTTGTAGCTACTAGACTGGTCAGATGTTGTCGACAACGCCACGTTTTAGCTCCAGAAACCACAACTCCTCGAGCACATCTCATCAAGGTTGCTGCCATGTTGACCCAGTCGCCTCGCACAAATGAGGATTTATGTGCTCCTCTCCCCGCACAGGCAGGTGGTTTGGTCCGCAGACTTTGTGTTGATATAAACAACAACAAGTCTGTGTTTGGAGAGTGAAATAAGGAGTGTAATCTGATTGGTGGAGTCGGAGGTGTGTCCTACTAAACTTGTTCCCGGTAGGACATACTTTGGTTCGGGTTTTATCAGGAGATGGCAGCACTGAGCAAATTTCCCGCCGCCATGCATTCAGGCAGGTCAATTCCCAGTTTCTGTTTCCGGGAAGCAGGGGATTTTTTCACGCCATTGCCTTTTGTATTGGTTTCGATTCTCGATCCCAACAAAGACAATCACATCTCTGGTATATCTCTATTCCTCTGGACCAAAGAGTTGTACATTTGTGGCTTCCATTTCAAAGTTGAGATAGGGGCTGAGGTGATCGAGATTTGCCAACAACACATATCAAGGTAAGTTTGTAGCCATCCGTCATTCCATTCCATGTCACCCGGGGGCCGGGCATGTCACCTACCAACGCCGTCAACGGTATCAATTTTGAGGAAGCCATCTCCCATGTTAGTCCATGGCATGGGCCAGAGTAAAGGGTATGAACCACTAAATTTGACATCAATGTCTGACATGGTGACATGGCCATTTCTTAAAATCGACATGTGACATGGGCTTTTATAGTGGCATGAAGTGAAAAATTAGTGACATGACATACAGTAGGTAGGCACTTACCTACCCCCAGTGCATGGTTCTGCTGCAGTGGAGGTGTGAAACTGATGAAGCTGAAATTGGGGAGTGCTAAACTCTCCTTTCTTTGACAGCTCATTGTGTAGCTATTTATTGGAGGATCTTAACAAACATAGGCTCATTTTAAAGGGATTGATTAGGGGTTTAATATGAATCTATATGAGAAATAATTGATGCAGACAAATATCCCATTCTCCCCAAGTAAAGTTAACCCATAATTTTGAAAGCATTTTTTTGGGGTATAAAGGCCGAATCTCACATAAAAGAGAATAGTTCCCACACTTTCTACAGGAAAGAATGGTTCAGAAAATGTCTAGGGGTTTTCTTTTCATAGGGGAACAGGATGTTTGCAAGACCCCACAAAAAATTTAGAGTGCCATTCGCTATCTCCCTTCAAACAGCTTCTCCATGTTAGGCCCTTGTCTGTTTGCCAGAATTCAATCCTATGTATATTATTTATATAGCAATGGATAGAGCTGATAAAGAGAAGTGGATTTCCTTTTTAAATTAAGTCTTTATGTCAATTTAAAGGGAAATTCTAACCAATCAAAGATTTCATATCAACTCCATAATTTTGCACTAATTCTGTCAGATCGCTAAATCGCAGATGATATTATGTCAAGATAAAATCCCTTTAAATTGTTAAAATTTGATGATACATTGATTTTCAACCTTTATGGGGAAATCTTCCATATATGAAAAGAAAATAGTCCAAAATAATGATTTTAGAGATGTAGCTAGTCCTGTATCTGATATGCTTGATCACAAATCTGGACCCTATTTAAACTCTTCACACTGGCAGAATTATAGGTTCGATTTTGGGTCTTTGATCAGTCATAACTTCCCTTATACTTGGCATAAAGACTTCATTTAAAGAGCAAATCCACTTTTTTGATGAGATCTATCCATTGCTTAATAGATAAAATGCATGGGACAAAGTCTTAAAAACTATGTAAGTGCCTACAGTAGGTATGTTTACTAAAAAAATCAAATGCATGAGTTGTTTTTAGCACAGTCCCCCCAAACATGCTCTTTGAATTTGAATTTTAGGGGCATTTTTGGGTGAGTTATCTAAGTTTTTTGCAAGACAAGGTTGGGCATTTTTTTGTCATGAAAGTGTCTTCACATAAAAATTGACACTTAGATTATAGATGTTGACCTATAAGTAGGGCCATAATTAATTAACCAATTAATGCATATGTAAAATTTTGACTCTAGGCTCAATGGTAGGGTCGATTTAGGTAAAGCAAACCATAGGTAAAGTGAACCATTTGGAACATTTTGAATCATACAAGCCACAGACTTGCATAGGTGATATTTCCTTTGTATAGATTTAATCGTTTCTGTCATGACTTATCTATAAAAGTCCAAATTTATAAAAGTGCTAAAAATCTTTCAAAACACAGAGATATTTAGTAAAATGAATATGTAAGGCCATGGTTACAGTTTACAGTCAGAGCCATTTTGAAAATTGATGAGGCATTTTTTCATTATTCATTTTTCATTATATAGGTAGCACTGCCTGGAAATCTCCAGGTTGTATATGCCACCATGTTATTGACATTCCTGGCACTGTAAGCTTTAATTTGATACCAAATATGCCCTCTTTTGCTCATTCCTACCATGTCCAAATACATTTTTGAGAAATTCTACAATTTTTTTAGATAATGAATAATGAAATTTTCTCATGCGGCCCTTTAAATGCATGCGGGCGGTGGACGGTAAACTGTAACATGAGTTCTATTGGCCTAAGATTAATAAAGTAATGAATACTAAAAAAATAGCTTGATAAAATGGAAAATTATTCTCATAAATTCAACAGAATGGAAACATTTTGTCTGGTCCACTTAATCTCAATGTTAAGGTAAAACGAACCAGAAAATTCAGATAAAGTGAACCAGTCCTAATTTAGGACTGTTGTCAATATCAGAAGGCCATTTTTTTCTCAAATTGTAAATGACAACACTCACTTCAGTCATGTAATTAATCATGTAAATTTTCAATATAACAAAGTTATGTCAGAATTGGTTAAATCTATTTTTATACATTGGTAAATAAAAAGGGTTGGAGATTTCTTTAGGCAAAAATAGTGAATTATCTAAAACATATTTTGAGGAAATCAAGCATCCATTTTTGGATCACACATTAAATTGAGTCCTGTTAGGTCACAGATAGTTTTCCTAGTCATAAGTTCATGATTTATGATCATTTTTGTTTTTTTAAGTTTTGGCATACCAGCATCATATGGTATAAATTCATGTTGGTTCCCTTTATCAAAAAAATTGGTTCACTATACCTAAATATTCAGATAAAGCGAACCACTTAAAAAGATTCTTAGAATCAATGTAAGCTGAGAACCACATGTATTCCCAGCAAATTGTCGTCATCTCCCGTCATAGTTGGTGATGGGTGGTGAATCACTTTTCTAGTGATAACGCAGTGTGTGACCTTGTGCCACCCCCTGTCAGTATTCACTCATCATCACCATTTATCACCTGCTTTAGAAATGTAGTGAGTTGAACATGTGTGATCTTTCGCCAGCCCCCGTGAGGGTTAACTCATCATGGAGATTCATCACTGATTTTACAAAAGTTGTGAGTTGAGTCTGCGTGACCTTTCACCAGCCCCCGTGAGGGTTCACTCATCATGGCAATTCATCACTGATTTTACAAAAGTTGTGAGTTGAATCTGCGTGATCTTTCGCCAACCCCTGTCAGTTTCAACTCATCATGACGATTCATCACCAGGATGTCAGTATTAACAGACTAGGATAACTCTATAGTTTGATGCTGTCTTTGCTTTATGGATGGGGCATTGAAAATAAATGTTATTATACATGATCCTAGGCTATATATGGATCAGTTCCTTTATATGCTAGTAAATAGCATGAACATATAGAATATAATGAATGCTATAATTATGGTTATGTGTTCATATTTCAGACATAAATGATAGTTTCTTTTGTCTATGGGATTTAACACTGAGTTGACATTGTGCCCAATACACATTGTATGTAGGCATTAATAGGCCTTGGTCTGACAATAATAAGAAAATTTGATGTGCTCTGACCTTTATGGTGCATTACATCTATTGGAAAGAGGTAAGAACAGTTAGTGATAGAGCATTACATTATTGCATTGGGTGATAATAGGGGCACATACCATGTCTGACCCAAATCATAGCATCTCTCATGACGCATCCTCACGATGTCACCAGCAGTCTCACTCACCATGACCAGCTATCACCGACAGTGACCACCAGCCTAGTTCACTGTGTTCTGATTGGTCCATTTCAAATTTCCCTCCAAATTTCTGAGAACAAAGAAGCTTACCCAGATTTCACAACAGACAGGCAGTGACCAAGGAGGACAGATGTGAGGTGAGTTGGCTCCTAATATTCTTAGTGTAATTTGTACAATATACAGTTTACTGTGACACATACAGCAACTGATATTGTCAGTAAGGTCTTGTACACCTTGTTTAATTACATTAATTTCTGATTTAAAGAATAGCAGGCAGCAGTCATATTCACTGGCTGGTTGTTCACATCAATTGGTAAATCTAATGGTGGATTTTTGAGACATCCTACACCATTAAATGTCCATGCATGGCTGTGCATGTCATTAATGCTTAACCAGGAAAGGGGAATAGAGGTTTGCATAAAATTTGCCATGCACCCTCTTTGTGTGAATTATTGTTTATGATATAATAAAAGCTATACACATATTTCATAAACCTGTGATACAATACTGTATTCATGATTAAATGTCTTTTATTTCCTTATCTTTAAACAGGGACTTCCACAACTAATTCAAGGGAGCATTAACAACAGAAGCATGGATGATGAGGACCACAAATTAATGAACAGCTAAATCAATGATGTTTAAATTGATGAATAAAAGAACCCCCCGACCCCCAAAAAAAGATCTGTTTGCCATCTGGCGTGACCCTGCGTGATCACGACCATCGTCATCTGTGGTGACCCTGTGTGATTATGACTGTTGTCATCTGTGGTGACCCTGCGTGATCACAACCATTGTCATCCCTGGTGACCCTGGGTGTTCAAGACCATCGTCATCCCTGGTGACCTTGTGCTATAGCAACACATGACCAGATTTTTTTTCATAAGGCCACGGTCGTGAAGGCATCACATAAGATGGCGAAAGGTCACCACAATTTGCTGGGTTATAAAAATAATCATTGATGTATCAGATACCTATATAGCCTTAGTTAATTTACAGGAATAATCATATTTGAAAAATGAAATTCACTGGGCCTTTTATACAGTTAACCGAAAAGTGGTTCGGTTTACCTGAATCGACCTTGTGTACTTTACATAAACAATCTAAGATGCCACCTTCCTCATTTATTAATCATGTTTAAAGGCTAGGAACAGAGAGCTACCCCTGCACAGCCCTTCAAAATATGTCACAGTTTTTTACAACCAGGCCTGTGCTTACAGCAGCCCTTTCATTCACATACCTACATATAGTCTAGTAGGAAGAGGGGGTTCCCATGCACCCGAAGACTATATTTTTTAACTTACATTTTTGGAATCCTCAATATGACCTTAGCAAAGGTCAAGATCACCAGATATGACCTTAAACATAGAAAACACTAGATTTCTGATTATGACCACGTTTCCTATCCTCTAGATATTAGGATGAGGTTTTTTTAACCATCTTAGTGTATATATATTGAGAAGACATCCCTGTGGTGCTATTTGATTGATTAAAGCCACAATTTGATAATGACATTGTGATACTATAGTAATTATGCATTTTCATCTTTCGGCATGATTCAGAAAATCGTCCCTAAAAATATGTTTAAAGTTCTGTTATGCTTCATAGTCATGTTTCATGGATGCTTCCCTGCATCAGTGTAGATCCAACTATAGATTATCAAAATAGAGTGTACGTATGACCTTAGCCAAGGTCAAGGTCACTTGTTTGACCTAGATACTTGATAAATCACAAGTCAGTAGAGTGCAGCTGTTGAGATGCCTCTTGACATTAATGTTCAATCAAATAATGTCTCTGAGAATAGCAGAGTCAATGTCAAGGTCACTGGATGTGACCTACAAAGCTGGGTCGCACTAGAAGTTGAGTTGGAAGCTATTCTACATGTACACTGAACTCTGGAGGAAGAGACTCTCATTAACCAATGTGTTTGGCCTGTTTCCTGAACAACTCATGTTGTGTGCATATTGTCAGTTTTTCCGCCCATAGTGCCTAGATATTAGAATATAATTATGACCTTGGATTGGGTCAAGGTCACTTGTTTTTTACATTAGATTATGAATGAATTACCTTATCAGTGCTATGCAACTATGAGGGATGTCTTTTAATATAACTGCTCAACCAAATATCATTCTTAACTATGACCAGTACCAAGGTTGAGGCCACTGCACTGAAAACCTCCGGGAACCAAATCTCATCAATATTGACAAATTTAGGTCCTCAGGTTGACGAAACCTAAATCTACAGCTTTAGGTCGTCATGGGGTAGTCATAGATGATGACTTTAGGTCGTCACTGACGACCTAAAGTCGTCACTATGGCTGCCCTTTAAAGCCAGATCAAGCTTAGTAGAAATTATAGATGTTCTAATATTGTCTTTTACAATTTCCCTATTTTCTAATTATATGTTGTCCCCTTACCCATAAATCAGTATTCATCGGCAGTGGGGGGGGGGGGGGGGTCCTAAGCCACTATCATTGGTTTAGTTGAACATTATTGTAGTACTGTGTGAGCACACTGTTCTACTCTATGTTAGGCACACTCAGTAAATAAGGAGTTATACCCGGCACTAGTCATAAGAGAGGTGTCATAACTTGATTGATCTATCTCCTTTTCTATATTTCTACTAAAACATTCCCATCTTTGTAAAGTTATGTTGTATCAAATGATACTTATATTCCCCTTTTTTATAATATAATTTACAATTTTTTAAAATTTGAGCCTGTACACACCCAAGGGATTGTCAAATGTGTTGCAGAAATGAATAGTGGGGCCCTCTTCTGGTCTGTAGACAGACCAATGGTAAAGCCAGGGTGGTCAGTATAAGGACTTAGGGTGGTCATAAAGGCCTGACGACCCTGAACTCGTAATATATGGCGACTCTCCAATAGCGGCATATTTTCAGTGTGGAAAAGACTAGCAAAGATGAGTGGAAATATGAGCTATCCTACCAGCACATTGAAGGTAGAGACATGCTAACTTCCGGTGGTTGTTCATCCAAATAACATTTATACTGATAGAACATGGTTATGACCTTGACTAAGATCGAAATCACCGGTTTAGACTAAATAAATCATCCAAACAGTGTTTTGCATGATTACAAGCTATTTTGAGTATCCTATCCTATCACATGTAAAACATGCTGTAAATCCATGTGCAAGTGGCACAAGGAGATGTATGTGGTTCATGACACTTTACCAGAAAAGGTAGCCAGCATGGACTTTTATATCATAGACAAACTTGTTCTATTTTCAAGACAGCACCAGTCTTGTCTGGTCCTCTTTTAAGTCTCAAGTTTCAAACAATTTTCATTTGCAAGAAAAAAAGTCCAAAGTCGCCCTTTCAATGCCCTACCTGTATAATTGTTCTAGGAGTATGCTGGAGTCAGACCTCTCACAGGTGATTATAATTTGGATGTTAGATACAGTGTGTCTACCATTGAGAAATGACTGCACTTGGTCTAGCTGGTTTTGAAACCCACAGCCGTGACTAACATAACCAACCAGTAACAAACATGGCAGATGTCTCACAATGGGAAAAGGGTGTAGGTAGACTAGTCAACCATGAGGTCGCAGTTGTTATGTATATTTATCCGTACAAAACCACCCATGGTTATGTCGACATGGGTGTTCCCACTTGAGTTGAGGTTGGAACTTGAGTAGCGTCGAGTTGCTTATCCAGTAAGATCACTTAGGGTTCGAACACTACACAATTATGAAACCCTGCATTCAATTTTATCTATTTAGATGAAATATACTGAATTATTTTGGGCAAGCCATGGAAATGAGATGCCCATGCCCCGTGTCACTATGACTAAGTGAAAACCCATATGTCACTAGTTTTATTTTGTGGCTGTTGTTTCGTTGTTTTTGTTGTTGTTTGTTTGTTTTGTTGTTTGTTTGTTTTTTGTTTGTGTTTTTTTTTGTGTTTTTTTTTTTTTTTGGGGGGGGGTTGTCAGTGGGAGGGGGTCGCAATATATATCATATTGGTCCGAGGGGGGTAGAAAAAATTTGTGATCTGCCAAAATCCATCAAGCCCCCATGCATTGGGAGTACATCGGTGAATATAATACAAATACCATATTTTACGCACAGGGATCAATCTGACAATATGTTTTAATCATTTATCTCTTCAGAGGTCACAGCAGTCCATTATTAAATTATATTGAAGAAGCACAATTACACCATAATCAATTTACGGTTTTTAAAAACATTACAATTTCACTCTGATGCACAAATGGATGTAATGAAATATCTAATTAGTAAGATTGCCCATTTATATGTTTCAGAGTTATAAAGATGAATGCCCAGCTGCTTTCACTGATGGAAGGTATGGACAGAATGATGTATAAAGCAGCTGATCACTTCTTAAAACGTGGATTCAAGGATCTTACAACTGATGAAGAACGCTTCATCTGGGCTAGAAAGGAATTGCCAAGCAGTGATGTGGAAACTACCACAGCTCCAAAATATTCCCAAAAGTCTGCAAGGGATTCAGAGAAGCATAGAAATGAGGGCAATACATATTTCAAAGCTAAGCTTTACAAGAAGGCACTGTATCTGTACACAAAGAGTGTTATTGCAGCACCAGCTCCAGATATAACAGATGATGGGAATGATGATGATAAACATCTTGCCAAGTGCCTTAACAATCGGTCTGCGGCCTTATTCTACCTTAAGGAGTATAAGGCTTGTATAACAGACATTGAAGGTGCCTTGGATGTAGGCTATCCTGAAGATAGTCAGTACATGCTTTACAGTCGCAAATTAAAATGCCTCCATGCTCTGCAGTCAAATAATGAAGCTAAAGTGGCATTTGAAAAGGTAGTTGAGCTTTTGCCAAAGACAAAAATGGGGGCTGATCAACAAACCAGAATCATAGAGAATTTAGAAAAATACATTGATTCATCTGCGGCAATATCTGATCCCCATGGTAAACTGGAAACTGCAGAAGTAGACATGCCTTCTCTTCCTCATGGCAGAAATGAAACTTACCCGAGCTTGTCTTCCTCCTGCAAAGTAATGCATGACACAACAAAGGGTCGTTATGTGGTAGCAACAAAAGATATATTACCTGGTGAAGTCGTCATGGTTGAAGAGCCCTATTCTTCTCTCATCGACCAAGCACGGTCTGAGGAGTACTGTGATTACTGCTGTGGCAGGCTTTCTGTTGCGCCCATTGCATGCCAACACTGCACAAAGGTTCTCTACTGTAGCCCTGAGTGCAGGGCCAATGCCCAAGCTATATATCACAAGTATGAATGTTTGATGGGCACAAGTGTGTACCACATTGATCCCCAGTACAATTTAGCCTTACGAACAGTGCTCGTGGCTGGGCTTGATGAGCTTCTAAATTGCAAGGAACCATCTACTCTACCTGGTGCAATGCTCAATGAAGTGGCAGGGTCTATTGACCAGGGACAGTACAAAACAAATGATTTCAACACAATCCGGCATTTAGTTGACCATTGTGATAAATTATCTGGGCGGGAAATGTTTGAGATAACTTCAGGAGCGGTGAGATATACCAGGTACCTTGAACAAACTGATTTCTTCCAAGCCATTCCACCTGAAGAATATGAAGCTGCCATTTCATGTGTCGGGATATGTCTCATGCACCTCATCCAAGCTATCAAAGTCAACTCCGCTACCATTCAGGTAGCCGAGTGCAAGGGAAAACAGCTTGTAGATGCAAAATATGGTAATATAGGCATTGGGCTGTATCCAACATATGCACTGTTTAATCACTCCTGTGCTAGTAACAGCCTTCGCATCTCACATGGAGATAAAGCTGTTGTACACACGACTAGAAAAATCAGAGTTGGCGAAGAGGTCACTGCCTTGTACAATGCAGGCTACCTTTTCTACAGCAGAGAGAAACGCCACCAGATACTGCAAGAGTCCTACCATTTCAAGTGCTCCTGTGAGGCTTGCATCAACAACTGGCCTCTATTCAGTGAAATGAGACCTCACGTAACTGTTGAGTTCAAGTGCAAGTTCTGTCAGCACCTATTCCCTGGTGATCAACCACGTAGTACAAATTGTACAGGCTGTGGAAAAAAGCAAAGAATGCCTGATCTTAAGGCAGTCCTTCGGCAAGCAACACAGAAAAGACAAGAGGCTGTAGCTCTTCTTTGTGTAGGAAGGGTAGATGCAGCATTTGCTGTGATGGTGAGTGAAATTGAAAGGATTGATGACCTTCTAGTGTCCCCCTGGCAGCATAAGGAATATCTGCTGTGTTCATCTACACTGCAGCAATGCTTCAGTATCATGGGCAACAAAAGCATAGATATAACAGATGCCCTTCACTAAACATTGACTTATTTTTGACATCTTTGCACTAAAACACTGACCTTGATTAGAAGGTTTTGGATCAATCCAACACTCATGATCATACCTTTGCATACAGTCACCAGATGATTTGAATGACTTTTCAACACAGCATCGAACTAATTTTGTAAGTTATGAAAAAAAAAACAACTGAAGATTTGTCAACACAAACATCTATAGGATGTTTGGCAAATGGGAACAGTTAGCACATAGATATTATGTAAGATCATACTCAAAGATGCCTTTCTGCAATTAATAACTATGCTATCAGAAGATTATTAGGGGAAGTAAAACGGCTTATTCCTGATAATGATGTTATTCCATCATAATCATAGTGATGCCAATAATGATTATAATAAGCTTATCTTAATAACGGAAGTTTTATAGGGAAGTGTGTATATCAGCCTCCAAATATTACACTCAATACATTATTTAAATTGCTTTCTATATCCTATAGCATCACTGTAATTGCTTTCTATATATCATTTATATCACCACTGTATATCTGTTTATTTGCTTATTTGATTGATATATTCTGTAATTGCTTTCTATATATCTTTTATATCACCACTGTATATCTGTTTATTAGCTTATTTGATTGATATATTCTGTAATTGCTTTCTATATATCTTTTATATCACCACTGTATATCTGTTTATTTGCTTATTTGATTGATATATTCTGTAATTGCTTTCTATATATCTTTTATATCACCACTGTATATCTGTTTATTTGCTTATTTGATTGATATATTCTGTAATTGCTTTCTATATATCTTTTATATCACCACTGTATATCTGTTTATTAGCTTATTTGATTGATATATTCTGTAATTGCTTTCTATATATCTTTTATATCACCACTGTATATCTGTTTATTTGCTTATTTGATTGATATATTCTGTAATTGCTTTCTATATATCTTTTATATCACCACTGTATATCTGTTTATTTGCTTATTTGATTGATATGTTATTCCTCAAGATGATGTGACTTGTTTTTGACTTAATATTGAACTTAGTTAAGTTCTAACACAAATCCTTATTGTGTCCCTTTTTTGCTATCAACTGCAAATACTAGTATGCATAATTATTTGCTTTATTTCTCTTATGTATTTTGATTGTATGGAAAAGAACTGCTAATAAAGCCTGATGCAATTAAGCGTGTAAAATCATAAAATTAAAGATTTAGAAGAAGAAAGCCATATTGTTTTTCTAATGACTTGGCCGGCATAGCACAGAGAGCCATCATTATGGCTGAGTGGGATGCGACTGGTTCCACCGAGGGGCATACACTGACAAGACATGTTCCATGGGAGTGGACATTTGCATGGTTTTATGATCTGAAAAAAAGGAATATCAATTATTATCCAGTGAATAGCTATTTTGGCCCTATGACACTATCAGAAAGGCTAGTGATCTCTGCATGGAATATGGGAATGTCGTGTTCCATGCTTCCATGTGATACGAAGGTCCATGGTTAAACCTGTGAAACTTATTCACCATAAAATAAATTGGGATATCTTGCGTATCTGAGCCCTCCTAGGAAAACATTATTTTCTATCCTTTACACTGCACTGGGAAGTTTGAGCATCAATACCCAGCAAATTGTCGTGAGTCCTCGTCAACCTGTGTGAAGTGGCTCACACATGTCGCTAGATGGAACACGACGTCGTTATAGCACAAGATCACCAGGAATAGCAATTGCTATGCCACGTGAGTCTAACACACAGTGGCAAAAGATGACGGAATGAGTTATCACTCAAAAAGGAGTCACCATTGATGACCAATCATGGCGACAGATGACGACAATTTGCTGGGTAGGGTGTTAGAAGTTAGAGAAAAGGTTTGAGAATCAAGAGTGCATTAGAACCAAAGTGTTTCATTCATGATAATATTATTATAAGTTGCTTTACAGTCTTTGTTCAATTAATGTTTATTGCAATTGATAGCAATACCATGATACTCGACAATTTGTTGCATCCTTTATTTCAGAACATATATAAACCTATATATTATTTAGCCCTGAGCTAGAGATGAACACAGAAAATGGGTAAAACTATAACCTAAGGGGTAGTGTAAGTGAATGCAACCGGCCGTCACGGGTGCCTGAGCACCGCTGACGCCGTCATGAGTGTCTGAGCACTCTAAGGACTGAACAATGGGTTACATAAGCACGACGCCATAACCTTCCGGTCGCTCTAGCGTCCCTCCTGAGCGACCTAGGTCAAATATCAAAAATTCTATGGAAAGCCCATAATTAGACGGTCAGAATGAGCCAAGATCAAGGCTGAACTCCCAGTATTAAGGAAGTTACGCCATGGAGACTGAATCAACCTCTGAGTGAGCTACAGACAAACCGGCGGGAGTTACGCGCCTATCCAGCGGGCATTATAATCTTGGCACATTCAGCTCTGCGCATGCCCAAAATGGCGGTTATACAAGCATAAACGGCCGAGATATGAGGGTCTAAAGATGCAGAACCGACCAAGACAATGGGGGCCATAGCGGCGTCCATGGGGGTCCTTTGTCCCCCTGTGACACTTGAAAGGGTCCCCTCAAACAATTGTAGAGTTAGGCAGATGCTGCTGGCTCCAGTCAGTCTGGAGGTGCTTTTCCAAGATTTGCTACAAATAGCCTGTCTGCACCTCCAGGAAGACACATCACCAAGAACCGCTCTAGAGGTAACATCTCCAGTCATCTCCTGCTACCTGCTATACCACTGCACTATGGTGAAACTATGCTAGACAGGCATTGGTTTCCTACCATTAGTGGCCAGAGGCTATCTTCTTCAAGACTTCCACCAGAGGGTAAAGTTATCCATTATTACATTATTCCTCTAAGCAGCAGGTCAGGAGCTAGGTGTGGGAACCCACCTAGAAGTATGCTGGACACTGTATTATTAATACCTCACAGGTGGAGTGGAACTGAACATTGTACTTTATAAATTACTGTATGTTTACTGTATGTACTAATTACCTACATACCAACTACTGTATGATTGATATTTCTTACATGTTGCCTAAAGCTGAATAAACCAGTGACAACTGGAAATAACACTATTTTATATGAGCCTGATGTATTTACACTATATACCACTAGTCTTATGATATTTCTCATATGACAACTTGATCATACCAATTACTAGTATGACAAAGTGGTGGAGAACATCCTACTAAGATCCCATATCTCACAGGCTCATAAAATTTAAAGCTGGTAACACAACTAAAAACAATCATGCACACAGTAAGTTAAAGCTGGTACCGCAACTGGGAACAATCATGCACACAGTAAATTAAAGCTGGTACCGCATACACACAGTTAAACCCACTCCACCCACCCAGTGACCTTGACCTTGACACCATACCCACCAAGGTCACCAGTGAGATCTCCCACACACCAGTGAGATCTCCCACACATCAATGAGATCTCCCACACGTCAGTGAGGTCTCCCACACGTCAGTGAGGTCTCCCACACGTCAGTGAGGTCTCCCACACGTCAGTGAGGTCTCCCACACGTCAGTGAGGTCCACCCCACACATCAAGGTCTTATCAGTCAAGCTGGCAGAACAACACACAAAGACCTTACGTAGTCAGGGGCCTGTTGAAGAGGTCTCCCTCCCACCTAGATCTAGGAGGCCCACAGGAGGCAAACCAGCCTCCAATACAACAGTCCCACACTCAGTAGACCCCACACCTCCCACCCTGTCTACTCAGGGAACAACCAGTTCTCAGGGATCCAACATTTCCCAGGGATCTCTACAGGACGCCCAACTCACGCTATCTACCTCAGGGGAAGAAGGATCTGCCTCAGGGGGTGGATCCACACCCTCATCTAGATCCTCCACCCCAGCTCCAGCCTTTGACAGCCACTCCTCCAGAGACACCTCCCCCACACCCTCCATCATGGACACCGATGAAGGCCCCCAACCTAATCAGACAGCTGAGAAGATAAGGGCCTATGAGAAGGCCATCCAAGATGCAGTTATTGCCCTAGAGACCAACAAGTCCCAGCAGGAGGAAAGGGAGAGGATCCTCAACCAACAACTGGCAGAGAGGAATGCAGCAATAGATGCTCAACAGAAGGCCATGGAAGATCAGCGGAAGTCCCTAGAGAGACAACAACAACAGATAGCAGATCTCATGAAAATGGTATCATCCCAGACCCCACAGCCTCCCACACCTGCCATCACACCTGTTGTCACACCATCTGCCTCTGGATCCAAAGATGACATCATAATCTCCATGGTGTCCAACATGACCAAGCTCATAGACAATAAACAGCAGGACGACAGAAAGATCAGGATACATGAGATAACAAAACCCAAAACCTTTTCACACCCATCACCACTCATGTCAACAGCATTATTCATTGATCACAAATTCCCAGAATATCTGAAGGATAAGTACAAAGTGACAGACAGTGACACCATGGTAACATATTTACCCAAGTACCTCGAAGGACAAGCACTAGCTTGGTTTGAATCCTTCAGGGAGAGTGCCACACCTGATATGTTGACATGGACCAATGTAGTGAATAAATTAAAAGAGTATTTTGCTACTCGAGACAATATAATCTCAAGGACTGCACTCCGTGCACAAAAGATAGACGAACCTGTTCTAGACTATGCATGCCATCTCAGGAAAGTGTGTAATGCCCAACGCCAGAACGATGAAACCCTAAGCAAGGCATTTACCCAAGGCATGAGGCCCTGGATCTCTATAGCTCTTGAGAACAAGAAAATAGACTCTTTTGACCAAGCCCTAGACCTAGCCCTAGAGGTTGAGACCCAAGAAAGATCTAGGAAGGTAAGGGATGCAGAAACCAACCCACAGCCTACTAAGAAAAAGGTCCAGGAAATCAGCACTAGTTCAGATGAAGATGTTAACCTAATGTCTAGTGCCCATGTAAGGCAACAGGAAGCTAAGGTTGCATCAAGAGACCCTACCGGTAGATACAGAGGAAATAACTATGACCCCAACTACCAATCCAATAGAGGCAGGGGTAGAGGGGGCAACAACAACAACCGGGGGGGTCACAACAGTAGGAAAGACAACAGCCCTTCCAACTCCAACAATGGTAACTCTTCATACAGTGATAGGAGAGACAGAACCCCAAGTAATGGCAGATCCTATAATAATCAAGGATCCAACAGTAGGAGCCAGAGTCCACATAGGAACTACAACTCTGGATCCTACAACAACAGTGGATCCTACAACAACAGCCAGGGTTCAAACAACACTGGATCCTATAGTCAAGGATCCAACAGTAGGGGCCAGAGTCCACATAGGAACTACAACAGTGGATCCTACAACAACAATGGCGCCTACAACAACCAGAGATCCAACAACTCCGGTCAATACAGCAACTCTGGTCAATATAACCAGGGTTCCAACCCACGCCAGGAGGATTACAAACCTGACACAAGAGGTTACCAGGGGAACCAACAAAGTAACCCCCAAATACCACCTCATGTGATGGATCAAATCTCCAAACTCCTGGTGGCAAGCATCTCAACCACCCCACAGAACCAGGAAAACTAGGATGTCACAGTGCCGATGGGCCAGTGCACTGTGACACCCCAAATACAAACAATCAATCAGGATTAACAAAGATCCAACCAGAGACAATTGCTAGTGCCAATCTACCATCTAACAGACAGAGACGTCCATCAGTGATACACATCACCCCACCAGATTCATCATCAAAGGATACAGGTGAGAGTACCAAGCTTTCTATTGTACTTCTTCAAAATGGCTGTATCAATGCAAATCTATATGATGTTTCAGATGTACAATGTTTGGTTGATACAGGTGCTACTATCACCTGTGTCAGACAATCATTCCTCATGGATCTCCAAAAGAGATTCCATATCCAACTGAGGAAATCTAAAATCAACATCCACTTGGCAGATGGATCGGTGTGTCATGTTAGACATTCAGCTATGCTGAACTTTAGAATCCAAGGTGTCAGATTCCAATACCAATTTGCTGTAATACCCAACCTCACACAGCCCATTGTACTCGGCACAGATTTCTTAAGCACTACAAAATCTCAAATTGAATTTAATGTTGATCCTGAACAAATTCTCAAACCCATTAGGGCAGTGAGGGATTTTACCATCCCTCCATTCTCTGAACTTGCAGTATTGGGTAAGGTCACATCTACTCAATCACTGCAAGGGAAGACTGGAGTAGTAGATAACCTCCAAAGAAATAACAATGCCCCATATCTAGTTCAAAGGGCAGCAGTAACCCCCAGGGAAAATAACAAACATCCCCTAGTGTTACTCAACACCAGCAGGCGCCCACATAAAATCAAAAAGGGTGCCATCATAGCTCTATTTCAGGAAGTCAAGGAATCTGATTTAGAAAAACCTCAACAGGTGTCAGACACTACCCCACACACTGATCAATCCATCTCAGCCATACGGCCTGAGGATGTAACTCAATTCAGTGACACAGACTCAGACTGTGAGTCCACATATGCTGACCCTGAACCCAACTCTATCAGACTCTCTGAAATAGCTGCTATACATAGTGAGGCACATGACCTCGAGCCAGAATTGGAAGAGAATGTTCCACCAAAATCTGTGCTCACATCCAAAGATCAGCATGATAGATTAAAATCACTGCTGACCAAGTATGATGATGTATTTGTAGGAAAAGATGGAGACATTGGTGCCACACACCTGTATACACACTCAATACATGTAAAACCTGAGGCAGTACCATGTCATTTCCTACCATATAGACAAACACCAGAAAAACAGGCCGCTATAGGGGAAGAGTGTGAAAGGCTAGTACAACAGGGCATTCTGAGAGAATGTGCCGAGGGCCCCTGGGCCTCCAGATCCTTTTTAGTACAAAAATCATCTGGAGGCCATCGGCTCGTCACAGATTTTCGTTATTTGAACCAGAACACGATAAATCAAGCCTTGTCTACACCCCGGGCCGATGACACTCTAGACATGATAGGGTCACTCAGACCAAGAGTATTCAGTAAGCTAGATGCCCAACAGGGATTTTTTCAAATTCCTATAAGACAGGAGGATCAGCATAAAACCGCATTCATAGCAAATGACAAAAAATATGTCTATGAAAGGATGCCGATGGGTTTAGCGACGGCACCGGCGGGATTCTGCCATCTAGTCACATTAATTCTGAACAAACTCAAGTACAAATGTGCCCTACCATACCTAGATGACATATTGGTATTATCACCATCAATAGAACAACACTTCCATGACCTGGAAGACGTGTTCAACAGCCTAAGAGTTGGTAAACTCAAACTGAAGAAATCAAAATGTGAATACTTCATAGACAGAATAGACTTCTTGGGAATGAGAGTCACACCCATGGGACTGCAACCATCTCCCACAAAGGTGGAGTCAATCAAAACCTTCCCAACACCAAAATCAGTCAAAAATGTCAGATCCTTCACAGGCCTATGCCAATACTTCAAAAAGTTTATCAAAGGTTATGCCCAAATTGCTAGACCATTGTATGATCTACAGACACATCTCAAAGCATTTGTCTGGACAGAAGAGGCAGATAATGCTTTCAAAACATTAAAGCATGCCCTCTGTACCAATGCTCTTCTCAGATATCCAAACTATGAGAAAGAGTTCAGTTTGGCAACTGATGCTTCCAATGTGAGTTTAGGAGCTGTACTCTCACAGAGAGATAATGAAGGAGTGCTCAGACCAGTAGCCTTTGCAGGTAGAACCCTCTCAAAACATGAGAGAAATTACAATACCACAGAGAGAGAACTACTGGGAGTAGTGTATGGAGTATTACACTTCAGACACTATCTAGAGACCAGACACTTCCAACTATACACAGACCATGCAGCCCTAATCCCACTATTAACCAATACAGGACTCACACATAGATGGGCCAGATGGGCTCTAGACATACAACAATTTTCATTCACCATCCAACACGTGAAGGGTGATGATAACACACCACCAGATGCTATGTCTAGAAGAGAATACCCAGACTCTGGACCCATGACTAACCCTCCACCCCCACCAAGGAGAGTTAGAGCAGCCAGTAGAACCAAGTTTGCAAAAGTAACAAAGAAAGTACCATTCAAAAGGGATGATCCACCCAACACCATTGAAAGGCCAGAGACACCCATTAGGGGTATCTTGAAGCAATCTACACACTATGTGTTTTGCCACTGTGAGAGAGAATACTCACAACTCTTTCCAGATAATGACTTCGAGCCTATTGAATTCTCATCACTCAATCAGATAGTGAGGGCAACGCCTAAGGAGCCACCCTTCACCCCACCTGACTCAGACGATGAAGATCCAGAAGACACAATATATGCTATTACTCAAGCAACTTCTAAATCAGTCAGATTCTTTGAACCAATGCAGGGAGAGGAAACACCAAACCATTTGTGTCCTATGACCACACGCTCAAAGACTAGAGAAATGATTCAGGAGGGCACACCAAAACCCCCCACACAATCACAAACTATTCTAAATGAGAAAAAGGTCACAGGAAACAAACCTACCAAAACCCCACCTGCCAGGAAAAATGTCACAAAAGACACTGCATCTACTAAGTCAAAGAACTCTGAGACAAAGAAGAATGACAAAAAGCAAAGTGTGCCTTTAAAGAAAAAGGTTGCCACTCCCATTAAGGCGAAAATAGGCCCTCCAAAGGAGCCTACACACCAAAACAAGAGTGACACACCCCAACAAAAGGCACAAGATAGGCCAATAGTCGATGAAAAAGAAAAAGAAAGAGACAGAATAAAACAACATGTGCTAGATATAAATCAACTACTGGATCAGATTCCCGACACATCCATCTCAGGTACAAACCTTGGCTTGGAACAAAGGAAAGACAAGGACCTATTGCCCCTCATACAGTATCTTGAGGACGGGACCTTGCCTGCACCAAAAGCACAAGGAAATAGAATCATCAACCAAGGCCAGACATACACCTTGGTAAATGGTACATTAGTCCATATATGCCCCATAAATTGGAGAAAAACCAATACTGTCCCACTTCAAATTGTTATACCACAGCAATGGGTAACAAGTACACTACAGTATTTCCATGACTCACCTACCGGCGGCCATCTTGGTTCAAGTAGGATGCTGTCAGCACTCCGACCTAGGGTATATTGGAAGTCTATGCTAGCAGACACAACAAAATATGTTTCCACCTGCCACACATGCCTCACAGCAAAAAGGCAAGTACACTCACACAAAACACCAATGACAGTGAGAGAGTACATGACTTCACCAATGAAGTTCCTAAACCTAGACGCGGTGGGACCACTTCCCACAACTGCCAGGGGAAACAAACATATACAAGTCTGCATAGATTATGCTACCAGATATGCAACAGCTTGGGCTACTACTGACTTAAAAGCTGAGACAACAGCAGCAGAGTTCTACAAGAATATAATTTGTCATCATGGAACACCAGCCACTCTTCAAACAGACAATGGAACATGTTATACAGGTGCAAAGTTCACAAAGTTAACTAAACACCTCAAGATCAAACATAAATTCTCCTCACCATACAGGCCACAATCAAATGGGCTTGTAGAGAGATTCAATGCTAGCATAGGCACAGCACTCAGAGCATTCTGCTCAAAGCACCAAAACAATTGGGACTCATTTATTGAACCCATAACTTTTGCATTAAACAACACTGAATCCCAAACCACAGGATTCACCCCTTTCTTCCTACTCCATGGAAGAAACCCAGCCACCCCAATGGACTTAGGGCTGGGAATACAGGAAGACATATCCACAGTAGCAGACCATGTAGCTAACATGATAACAAATCAAGATACCTCTAGGAGGAAAGCTATAGAAAGGGTCGCCAAGCTACAAAAGGAAAGGAAGGATAGATATGATAAGAAACTTACACCACAGGAAATCAAGGTCACCGACATGGTGTACCTAAACATACCAAGAATCCTGACCAACACAGAGTGTAAGAAACTTCAACCCCTTTTTATGGGACCATATGTTGTAGTAGATAGACCTAGTTTGACAAGTGCCAAACTCAAAAACCTGGACACCAATCTATTGGTGGCCAGACCAGTGCACATAGACAGACTGAAAAAGGTTATGGCTGTCAGAAATAATGAATTTGCACACAGGCTTATTCCACATGAGGCCAAATACTACAGCAAAATTGTAAGGAACAAAAATGATATCACCCTTACAAGAGAAACCACAGGCATAGGCCCTATCAAGCCTAGGCCTGCACACCACATACTAAGAAAGACATCTAGGTGTGGTGCAGTTTCAAGAAATTAGAAACAGGATTGAGATACCAAAAGACATAAGACTTTCAAAATGTATTACAAATTCTCTTCATCCACACATAAGACATGTGTGACTGATAATGAATTACTATGTATATAAAGCCAATCAAATTTGTAAATATATCAGTAGGTTATTGCCTCTGAAAGGGTCAAAGACTGGGACCCCCCAAGTAAAGCAGACATGAAGTCTAAGAAGAGTAAGGGTAACACAATGGAGTGTCTAAAGCCTAATCCCCACATGAAAGAGCGCGCTATGCCAACACAGCAGTCTATAGAGATCAATTGACCTTATAAGCTACACTCAGACAACTGTCTAGACGGTCATGAATGGCTGTCCTGGATGACAGGAGGAGCTAATTACCAGTACACAGATTACACAATAGAACCCCTCAGTTGCAGACACTGGAGATTAGGTACATGACTCCAGAGAAACAATACCAGGCCCACAATGGATGTGGGTAGGGTAGGCTACATAAGAAGCACTGTGGACCATAGCCCACCATCAGTCTTCATCCAGCTGCAGTCTGGAACACAAGTCTACAGGACCCCACTTGGGAATTAGCCAGCCCACTTCTCCATTAGGAGAGACTGCACTAGGATAAAGAACACACCTACTTCACCTTCAACCTGACCTTACCATTTACTGGTCAACCTCTATAGACTCACCGGACATATTGCCAAGACAGCTCAATCTTGCAAAGGTACAGTTTGAACCACTTCATTTAAAGTGTTACACCATACACTTAGACTTTACCAGCACCAAATCACTACAAATTTGACAAGACTTTAAACAGCAAACTTGCTTTACACAAGCACCATGGGGAGACTGAGAGTTTCACCCATACTGCTAACTATGCTGTTATTATATACTATAAAACCACTTACTGCAGGCTATACACCTGTGGTGAGACAAAACATAGGAGTAGTATTCAAACCTAGCCCTCAACCATTGGTCAATGGACATACAACCACAACACTGTTGTTAGCTATTCCCTACAAGATACCTCGGGCACCCGTTACCCAAGGATCCATAAGGGATAGAATACTCCATTTGACCACTCCTACTCTACAAGATCATACCTCTGGCCAAATTATCCAACAAGCTAAGGAGCTAGACACCTTGCTGGAAATTGCAGACAAGGAGATAAATGAAACACTAGCCTCCATCAAATTGTTCTTATCCAACCCCATAAACACATTGGACAAGGCCAAAAGAGAGGCCATACTGGGTTTTCTAGCACCCCTGTTTCGCGGTGTGCTAGGTCTAGCCACAGTAGAAGATGTAAACCAAGTAATGGGACAGCTCAAGAACATAGATGAAATACTAAGAAAATTTGCTAAACAAGATCAGGAAGCAGCTAGTCTCATTGAAAAGATCACAGACAGACAAGATAAGTTTGTTAAAGCATACATCCAAGATAAGAAGGTGCTGGACAGCACAATCAACACCATAGGTGACACTGTCAACCTGTGGGCCTCTAACATGTCCAGGTCACTTGACTCATATTCAAGGCACGAGAAAACTCAAAGGGAGAAAATGCAAGTATTAAATGATGCACTAATTATCATAGCAGCAAGAATGAATACAGTTCAATCACTGCAAAGGACAAATGCAGCCCTGAGGATGCTATCATCAGGGATCCTAACCCCTGATATAGTACCACCCTCAGACCTTGCTAGATACCTAATTGACATTAATAACAAACTTAGGATTACACACCCTGGAGCACAAGTCGCAATTAATGACTTAGATTTCTATTATTCACAGAAGCTGACCTCATACACCTACTCAGCTCACCATATATATATTCATCTGGACATTATAATTCAATCTACCACCTCAACCTTCAAACTGTACCAAATGATTACATCACCCATGCCTATAGACACACAGGAGACCCCCACCAGAGGAGTCACCAAACTACAAACCACAACTGAGTTTCTAGCAGTATCTTACGATGAATCATTATTTATCGAATTGGACTCAGCAGATATGCAGGCATGTGAAGGTACTACAGTAAAGGTATGCAGAGATGTAAATGGTAGAATCTATAAACACAGGCCTACATGCCCTGTAGCCATTTTTACTAACCAGGCTCAACAGATTAAGGAACATTGCAAGTTTACAGTTTCACCACTGCAAGCACCTACCACCCATGCTATTTCCATTTCTGAAGATGAGTATCTGGTCACTACTAATGAACCCCATTACTTTATCAACTGCCATGGTAAAACGTCTGAAACTCGGAAGGCCCAGTCCTACTCAATCATAGGTGTACCCTGTGGGTGCACGATCAGTGTAGGAGAATTTTCTCTTCCAAACACAAGGTTGCCCTGTAACTCAACCTTATCATTTCATTACATTCTCAAGACAATTAATTTACCATTCATGGCAGCACTTAACAAAATTTCTGAAACCAAACCAGATGAAAGAGAGAATCTTCCAAATTTCCCAGTAGTAAACCTTTCTAGAACCTTAGAAAAACTACAGGAAAATCCAATCATGGATGATATTACTCAACTAAATTTAGAGCCCTTTGCTAAAACAGTATTAAAAGATGCCTCCAACCTTAATAAGGAAATGGAAACGCGCTACGAGGAATCATACCTACGTCGAGTTACAGAGCATCCAATCTTCCAAAGCTTAGCACTCATCCTAGGGATATCAGCTCACATTTTTATAGTATACATATGTAGTGGTTCGTCTCGTTAAGTTAGATTAAATCATAACGAAGAGAGAGAAAAGTTTCCGGGTAGGCAACCGAGCTTTTATTTCAGAGCTTGCGTTACATACGATCACAGCCTCAGAGGACTACATGCTGCTAGTGCATTCGGTTACCCTTTCGGGTAACAACCTGGTTGAGCAGTGGGTAAACCACTACTGAGGAACCTAGGGCTAGGACCAGCCTTATATAGGGGAAAAGCCCGCGAAACTCAGACCGGCCACGTGACGTGTGGCGGACGAGTGGTAGGCCCCCTGGTGTAGTGGATACGAACCCAGAGGCAGGTGCTGCCACCTGCCATCCGGATTCCCCCACCACACCCGAAGGACCTAGGTCTGAGTCTCACGGGTGCATGAACGTTAAAGTGTAAAATACCATACCCCTACACTGCCCCCCTTAGACAATAACTTGGGGGTAATTAAACCGCAGTGTATTAATAACCTAGTAAGTGATTGTTTACAATACTAAAAAGGGGTATTAATTACACTTGCTCGATGTGAAATAGGCTATAGTATAAGACTATCCTATTTCTGAAAAATTATACAATAATAGCATCGAGTGTCGTTCATGTTATTTCCATCACTAGCTTATAACAACCATAAATGATAAATATACAATTATCACAGATTTATAGTAACGTTTTGACAACAGTAGGGTCCTGAAAAGGACCGGTGGTTGTTAACAATGATCGTATTATGGTTATTGAACCCGGAAAAAAATTTTCGACTTTTTAAATTAACAGCTCTGTCTACTTTACAGAGTGAATTAAATATTAATGATCAGATATGGACAATTAATCTGATACTATATGAACACAATTAGGTATTAACCTGAGTAATACAATACTAAGTTTAGAGAAATCCGTTGGACCTTCTCTTATTTTATAGAAAAATATTTATACTTTTGAGACGCAGCTCAGTTTATACCTTAGTGTTTTATATTTACAAGTTACAGAAGAATTATAGTCTCTTAATATATTGAGACCAGGAATGACCTATATAGACAGTTATAGGTCTAGGATTACCTTAAATAACTTTTAGGATTCGCAGATCCAGTATATTTATAGGTACCCTTATATAATAATATATCTTTATAAAAGATATTATATAGTTATAAATACAATTTTACATACAATATAATAATATCAACAAAGTTACTTGTTTTCATGATTGGAGGATGTAACAGGAGTCGGATGCTGCTGATGGCTTGGTATGGGCGAGCTGAACCCTGATGCCTGAAGTGCTATAGTAAAACTTGTTGGTGGGTGTAGCTAAACCCTGATGCCTGTAGTGCTAGCTAACTGGAGGTTATAGTAGATCCAGTTGTAGACTGTTGATGGACTCTATGGGCGTAGCTAAACCCTGATGCCTGTAGTGCTAGCTCACAAATAGTAGTGGTGTAGTAGTAAATCCGGTTTGTAGTTCAAAAGTCCATATTAGTGTAAATTGTCCATGATTTTATAATAGGCACAGTCATTACATTGTGGCACAGTACAATTATGGTGTTTACAGCATTCGTACTCCTCCTCCAGAGTGACTTGTTTGTTTTCTCCTTCTGTTTTCAGTTTCCGGATTAGGGTACAGTTTGGTACCCGAATCAATACGGGTTGGATAAAAAAATGGTTTCTTATCCAACAATGCATGGGTAATAGAACCCCGGGACACACAATTATGTCCGATCTTCATGCAACAGTTTTTTACTGTTCCATGTTCTCCTCGGGTGGCTGGTTTGGACCCGGTTGTTGAGCCAGTGGCTGAACAGGGGGGTTCATACCAGTTCCATCCGTAGGTGCCAATGCGGGGACAGCAGGTGTAAGTTTCACCTTTTGGCGTGCTTCGAACAGCTTCAAAGCATGCTCAGGTGTACCGTCCCAGTTATCCATGATAACTCCGAAGACCTTGAAGAACTTTTGCTGGTTCTTCATGTTCGTTGCTCGTTCTAGGTCGAGCATCTGAGAAGCTGTTTCCTTCTCGGATAGGGCCTCCTGCCGCAGATTAGCAGCTTCCTGCTTATCTTTGGCAACATCCGCTTTGATCTGAGTCGAGATTCGGTTGATCTCTGACTTCTGGATCGCGTCAATACACTGGAGAGTGCTCGACACGGTCCGACGATACATGTCCAGGTGGAGGTTTTCCAGATGGTGCTGTAGCGTCTCAAATTGTTTGCTCTGGATATTGCAAGACAATTTGTCCTCCTTCTTGAAGAAGGTCTCCACTGTCTGGATCAGCTTAGGCCGATGAACCACAGCACCAGGTGGGGGTACCTGACCCTGAGGCTTCGGCTGTGCTCCAGACCCACTCGCAGTGACAGCTACCTGCGTGTGCGAAGAAGCAACCGCAGTAGTAACCGCACTAGCAGTGGTCGAAGAAGGGCCTTGAGTTGGTAATCCCTGAACCAGGGGCAACCGTGACAATTCCCTTCTAAGGTCTTTGGCCGTCAACAATGGTGCGGGTGGACGTTGTCTCACCACAGCACTCATTGTAGGTCGGGGAGCTTGACCTCCTACTGTCGGCAGTTCCTGCTTGACCCTCCCGTACTGATCAAAGATTTGCATCTCTGGTCCGGGTGGGCCTATAGCAGGGTACTGCTTCGGGTCTTTGACATTCAAAGGCGCGTGTTTCCGGGCGGACTGGCCACTCGGTCCACTGACACCAAAGAATGTCGGGTTCTGTGCACCTCGTGGAGTTGGTGCTCGCCCATAATGGGAAGGAGTTCCAGTAGGAGATGGAAGATGTGGCTTCTTCCTTCCCCCATTTGTCTGTCTCTCCAGCGCCTCCAGTGGTGACCTGGCTCGGCTTGGAGATTCAGACGCCTGTCTCTTCCTATCTGCTACAGAGGGTCCCTGGCGGTAATCCCTGCGGCTTCGGACCTGTTCTCCGGATGGAGTTACATAAGCCCCACCACGACGGCGGGCCTTGTTGCTTCTCCATTCGTTTAACAGATCGTACTCCTCCTGAGCGTACTCTAGTTTGCCGGACCCGGGAGTCTGGGCAAACCGAGCCTTTAGTTTCTGGTTAGTACCAGGAACCGTAGGCGCAAACTGCTTCGTACTCGGTGTGAGGGAAGCCAACTTCTCTGCATTGAGGCCCCTAAGGTTGCCATAGAGTTCGGAGTGAATTTTCATCACCCGATCTATGGCTGCCTCCAGGCCCTCTCCATGCGAAGTCACATAGTGCCGGACCATGTCTCCGCGTCGGGGGGTGACACATCCTGTGCATTTAGCACATTTCTTGCCAACCTCTCGGTCGCAGACATATTCCGGCCTCTGGTGCATATGAACCTCCACGAGATGACGAAGGAACGCGTCTTTCTCGATGAAGAATTCAACCTCACCCTCACTTTGAGTACAACGTTGGAAGGGACAATCCTTACGATCCTCCCCGTAGTACTCTTCTAGAGCAAACTTGAGCTTGCCCTTCTGGTCATAATTGTACAGACCATTGGGCGAATTCTTAACGAATTCCCAATAGATCCAGTACATATTGGCCGGCTTTCTATCAGAGAGCTTCTTGCGAAGCCACTCCTCCATATCTTCCTGCCTCTCACAGGTGATCCGAGGGGGCAGTCTCCATACGGATTTACTCCCCTTCAGGTGTCCCCTGTGTAGAGGAATGAAGTCGGCAAAGTTGCTATTGGCGTTAGCCCAGATAGCAGCCTCTTGCTCGTCAGTCGGAGTGACATCCACAACTGGGTCAACCGGCTCCTCTCCCTCCGGGTCGGATGGTACATCCACAGGTTGCACAACGGGTTGTTGACCCGCGAGGACCTGGGCTGCAGCATCTTGAGCGTCTCCACTCAAATCGGCCATTACGTCGTGTAGCTTGACGATTGGCACACCGAGCTCAACTTTTACGGTTGGGACAGCCGGTTCAGCTTCTGTATTATCAGCTTTAACGTCTACCTCGATAGGTTCAGGTTTGCGTTGGTCAACCTTCTTCTTATTCCTCCTGCGGGATCTGCCGTTAGTAGAAGTGCCAGGCTCGGATGCGTCCGTCTCGTTGCCGGAGACATCCGAAGCCTTAGCGCCCTTCTTATTGGCCGAGCGTGGAGACACCCGACGGGTTCGGGTACTGTCGTCCACACTCGTGCTGGTAGAGGGTTCGGTTCCTGACCGCTTCCCTTTACCCTTACCTTTGGTGGGGGTTGTTTTACCCTTTCCACCAGCTGCTTTCTCCTTTACTTGCTCAGTCTTCGTAGGGGTAGACTGAGCAGTTTTAAGGGAAACATCTGCATCAGGTAGGGCCTTCTCAGGTACTACTGCTGCGCCTCCCAAGGTGGGAGCTTCAGCAGGAGACATGAGACGGTCCATCCGATCGGCCATCTTGGCTGTTACTTGCACGGGTGCGGGTCCGGGTACTAACTCCGGATGCGCCAGTGCATACTGTCTCTCCAATAGACGTACTACGAGGTCTTGTATTACCCCGAGTCTGTCTAGTGGAGACACACCAATACGGGCCTCTTCTGCCTCAATGGTTTGAGACGTAATAGGGACCCCTGGACAGTAATCCACAACAGCGTTACCTGCTGCTTCATACTCATCCGCTGTGCTTAACAGTAGGATCTGGTCTCTGTCTATGTATCTAGAGACCTCATCTGCCTTGACACCGGTGTAACCCGTTTTGTCAGACACATAGGAAGGCCTATAAGAGGTATTCCTTCGGAAAGCCATTTCTGCGTCCCAGACGGCTTTACGAAACCATAAGTGGACTACCAATCCTTTGGCCATCTGATGGTAATCCATCAACCAGGACTCCGGAAAGGTATTAGCCCACTGCGGATGAGCACATTCCCAGATTGCGTTGACAACACGCTCGTCAACCTCTCTGGGCGTCCCATAACAGGTGGGTATCAGCATTTCCTCCGAAATTGCTAACATCCGTCCGTCATATGGACCGGCTACATCATGCCATTCGGGACTGTCTGGGAAGGGCAGCTCTAGGTGCATTGGCCTGTCAACCGGAGAAGCAGGTCCCAAAGCACCGAATGAGGTACTCCCACCAAGACGGGGCGGCAGTTGAGGGGGAGGTGGCATCAGAGCCCTGTCAAGAGACTGGGCTCCTGCCGGTTCTCCACTCAAACCTTCGGATGGAGGGGCTACATAAGGCTCACCTACATCAATTTGTTGTTGAACGCCTCGGCGTTCAGGACTAACTTGTCTGGAGTTGTCGGATGCGTCGTAGAACGATTCTACGTCGCTATCGTCTACTCCAGAGAAGTACTGATCAACATTCATTTGTTGATCCATTTGATCACAATCAGCATCGTATTGCTGATCGTCGTATGTATAAGTGGGACTCTTGGGAGAACCACTTCCATACTCTGGCGGGGTGCTGGCACCGGCACCGCCGCCAAGACGGACGGCCTCTTCTGCCATCGACAGAAGTGGCTGTTCGGGGATAAAATATCCCAATCCACCGGATAAGCAGTGAGTACTGCTTACCCAGTGAAAGGCGGGTGCCTTTTAACGAGGGCACACCTCGGAATATGGCTGTCACGGGCTATCAGACTCCAACAAGAGCAAGACCACCCTCGGCCACGTCTTCTTCCTTCGCAGGAATAAGACAATATGGCGGGATACTCGAACTTGAATCGCTGCGCATGATCAAACCGGCGCCTCACGTGACCATTCGAAAATGGGTCAACAACTTTCCCGCGTGCCCTTAATTAGGTCACGCGCCCTTACATAAAAACAATACAATACTCTGTTCTCCAATGACACTACGGGTCTTGGGGGACAGATACCCTGATTAAGGAATTTAATCAAACGTGATGTGACTGCATCAGACTTCTGGAACTGCCTGATGGTCTCCAAGGACCAATTCAAGACATGTTCCGGATGGGTTTCGAATGGAACTCGAACCCCTGCCAACACAGCATTGTGTGCTCCACAATCAGTGCACTCAGCATTTGCACATTTCCTCACTGGGATTCTAGACAAAGCATCTGCATTCAAATGCTTTGCCCCGGCTCGGTGTTCAATCTGGCTGTGATTTAGACCGAATTCGGATAGGTGCGCTAACCAGCGACCTATCATCCCCTCTGCATCTTTGAAGTTCAATAACCATCTGAGGGAAGAGTGATCAGTCCGTAGAGTGAAATCACTCCCCCACAAAAAGTGCTTGAACTTCTTCGTATAGACCACCACAGCCAACAACTCACGTTTAGTGGTACAATAGTTTCTTTGAGATTTACTCAACGTGTTACTAGCGAAGGCTATAGGAACTTCGACCCCATCCTGGACCTGAGAAAGGGCGGCTCCTATGCTTTCATTACTAGCATCAGTATCTAGAATGAAATGATCATTCTCCGTGGGGTATCTCAACACAGGTGTGATAGCAAACAAATCCTTTATTTTCATAAAGGCCTCGTCTTGCTCGGGTCCCCAAGGGAATCGTTCCTTTCTGATCCCGGGTGTCCAGTGGGACAAACTCTGGATAGGAAAGGCAACCCTTGAATATCCTGGGATAAAGTCCCGGTAGTAGGAACAGAATCCGAGGAAGGACCTAACTTCTTTCGCATTCGTGGGTGCTTGCCAATTTGACACGGCATCCAGTTTCTCCGGATCGGCTTTAATCCCTTCATTCGAGATTATTCGCCCCAAGTAATTAATAGATCTTTTGAAAAGATCGCACTTCTTGGGTTTCAGCTTCAAACCATTAGTTATGATCCTTTCCAGGACCATACCTAAATTTTCCAAGCATTCTTCGTATGTCTTTCCAAAGACAATCACATCGTCTAGATAGACGAGACATTTCTTCCATAAAAGGTCACTTAATAAAGTTTCCATCATGGCTTCAAATGTCGCCGGTGCATTGCACAATCCAAACGGCATCACATTATACTGGAATAATCCAATATGACTGGAAAAGGCCGTCTTCTCCATATCTTTCGGATGCATACCCACTTGCCAGTACCCGGATTGTAAGTCTAGAGAGCAATACCATTGCTTACCTCCAAGGGAGTCTATAGTCTCATCGATCCGTGGTAAGGGATATGAATTCTTCTTGGTCATACCATTCAATTTCCGGTAATCTATGCAGAAACGGATGCTACCATCTTTCTTGGTCACCATGCACACAGGGCTAGACCAAGGACTGGTTGATGGAATTATTACATCCTGTTCAAGCATTTTAGCTATCTCCTCCTCAGCTACCTTTTTTTTGGCTAGTGGGAGTCTTCTATAAGGAATCTTAAAAGGTTCATTCTCACCAGTGTCAATCGTATGCAGTACTTTATCGGTACGCCCCAATTGTTCACTCGGTGCTGCAAAAGCTTTACGGTACTTGTACAACAAGTCAGTTAGAGCTTCACGTTGTTCATCACTTTCTACATGGCTTTCGGCTACTAGAGTGTCTAGTTCCGGGCTCCTTTCGGGTGAGGAAGGGGCTCCGGGTGCCGAAACATGTTTACAGTCTTCTATCAATTCGGATAAGACAACCGATCCAAGGATCGTATCCTTCTGTACATAGACAGTCTTGTTACCGGTATTGGATATAGGAACCACCGTCCAAGCAGCGTTAGCTACTAGAACATCAGCGGATTCCAATCCGATACTTGACAACATGGCCATGTCTGGCTCTACAACTCCAGTTTTTCCTGAAAACTGTCTGTCCGCTCGACATAAGACATCACAGGCTGTGCCTGGTGGTATCTTAACAGTCTGGGCTACACTGGCTACACTGCTTACTTGCCTAAGTACACATTGTACTTCGAGATGGTACGGGTCTCTCACTTCCAATATTCCCCTCTGGGAATCTAACCTTGCTCCATATAATGCAGCAAAATCCAGACCGAGTATACCATCATCCGCGATGTTCGCCACAGTAGGGGTAAGGATGAAGTCCTTATCTTCCTGTAGACTGAACCTCATACATGTTCTACCGAACGTTTGTATCATGCTACCGTCGGCCGTACGAGCATTTCCTTCCGTTGTGAAAGTTTCATGATTCGTAGGCAAAAGATCGTAGAATCTCTTAGCAATACAGGAGTGGCTAGCACCCGTATCGACAAGAAACTCAGCGGATCTACCACTCACAGATACAACTGCGTACCACCTCCTTCCTTTCAAGTAGGTAGGACTACTTGCATACTTAGCAAGTTCCGTCTTAGCGCCGAGGTCAAATCCACATCCCTTTAAGAATTCGAGACAAGGATGACCCGGGGGGAACTGGGCACACCCCACCCTGGCCAACTCATTGGCCGCTCCCTCTGGACTGATATCGGGTTTCCCCTCTGTGTTCTTCTGCCGGTTCTTGACACCTGGTGTACTATCAGTCTCCCCAGCCTCATGAGTAAGGAACTGATCAGGCTCCTTAGCTTCACTGCTGGGCGAAATCGCTAGAGGATTCTTGCCAGTACCGCAAGCTGCGATAGGCTGGCAGTCATGGCAATCACTCACTCTGGGGGTAATCCGGTTGCCATTGTGGACACCCCCTCTCAGTTTTCCTTCTTCACTGAGTCCTCCTTACCCGGATTGCTCCGGTAACGAGTGTTTCTATAAACTGGCTTATCTGCCTCACACTCGGCAGCATAATGCCCAGTTTCCTGACATCGGAAGCATGTCACAACAGTCCTATCAGGCTTAGGCCTCCTAAGATTTTCAGTAATCTTCTTTACCAAATTGTTAACCAGGTCCTCTGATAAAGAAGGACCCGTCGTGGGTTTGGTATCGGGTTGAGTCACAGGAGGTTTAGAAGTGATCACTTTCTCCTTGACGTAACCCGGTTTCTTTCCCCAGTTCCGGTTGTACCGGGGGTTCCCTTGGCCAATGGCCCCAACGTTTTCATCTTCGTCAGGTTCCCCTGATTCGGATGAATCGGTTTCGGGTATTCCCTCCGGGATTATCATTGCTGACATCCGTTGGGGTACCTTCCCGGCAAAGATACGGGCCTTTCGATCATAATGATCTAGGGACTGGAACAAATCTGTCAAAGAGGCATCATTCTTCCAAGCTTCACAGGCTACTGTCCTGTGTTCTTGATTCCGCAATCCTTCAATGAATTGTTTAAACATCTCATCTAGGAAGCATTCATCATCTAGTCTCCATTGAGGTCTGGCTTTATGCAACAGTCGTTGACATTCTAAGCCGAACACTTTGGCAGACTCCTTGGGCTTCTGTGTTCTTTTAGTGAACGTCAGCCAAGGGTCTTCTCCAACTATATTCCCATATAAATATGAAGCAATCTCTATGAGTTCATCATACTTCATATGGGCTGAGAGTCCTGTTATTTGAGAATCTCTCCATTGTTCCACGGCTCCTTTTCCATCGCCTTCCTTTAACCAGCATACTAAATAAGGCAGAGCTTCCGCTTTACCCCATCCATTGCAGTTAAAGACATCCGCGCAGCCTTGATACTCCTCCTTCCAAGGGTTCTTGGCATTAAAGGGGGTAGGTATCTTAGCTACTCTACGAGCCGGATTCGTGGATCCAGTAAGGGTTAAACCCTTACTCCATTCCATGATCTCCGTATCGTCCAGACCTTGATTGTAACAATCAACACCTAAGTTAGCAATCGCTGCATTAGAATCATGCAGCGCTTGTAACCCTGGAGAAAGAGATACTCGGCGACTGAGTCTCTTTTTCCTTGGAGGATTCGTACCATAAGTACTTCCAAAGCCTCCGGATGGTGGTCCTCCTCCACCTCCTGATCCCCCTGCTCCGTATGGAGGCACCTGTGAAAAGGTGTATCCACTGGTTTGGGGAGCCGGCCCTGGACCATTGGTGGGTTGTGTATTTCCACCAAAGCTAAAGAAACCACTATTGGGATTAGTGTTTCCTCCTGTTCCATACGACTGATTTCCATTATTGAAACCAGTCCCACTGGCAGAGGGTCTGCTCCTGGAACGATCGCTTGAGGGTCCGGATCCTTGATCACATCCGGATTGCCCCCCAGCTGTACTGGAACCTCCGGGTGCTCGTCCGGTTGTTCCTCCGGACGTGTTCCGGGTGTTACCATTGGACGGATTCGTTCCTGTTTGGGACTGATTCCATCCATACTGGGCATACGGGCCATTTGGTCCCCCTAAAGGTGACTGTTGTGGCCATCCGCCGTCAAAGGTGGAGCTTCCTGCCGAGCGGCTTTGTTTAGCTCCACTCGCAGAATTATCCCCTTTATTTCCCGTACCTAGACCAAGAGGTATAGAGGTATTATCTGTAAATCTAACCTGATGACTCTTTACTCCTTCATAACGAGGTACAGTTGTCTCTGTTACCCCGTCATTGCCCCTCAAAGAGAACATCTGGTTACTTGTCGTGTTTAGGGCAATTCCTGAAACAGTGAAGTCTGATTCAAGAGTGCCTACTGCACGACCAGTATCTTCTAGATACTTTGACATCTGGATAGCTTTAGCCTCCAGTTCGGAATAATCATCCATCATTTTAGTCTGTTTAACAGCCAAATCTGTGGATTCGCGTATCAATTGATCTTTGAGTTTTTCATGCTCATCGGTCTGTTTTTGGTACGTTTCCCGAGCATCTTTGAAGGCTGATTCTATTTTCTTCAGCTCTTCTTGATACTTGCCGTAGGCCGATTGAGTTGAATTTAACTCTTGTTTAGTTCTATTCAACTCATCATACGAGGCTCTGTATTCCAGATCCGCCGTATATAGTGCATCACGATACTGTTCGTGCTGGAGTTGAAAATCTTGCTTTTCTTTCTCCATCTGATCCAACAACAATTGTTGTTGGCGTCTACAACTCTGATCGTAATCGAGACGTTCCGATATCAACTGTTTGTTTTCAGTCAGAATCTTGTCTCGGGTTCCGGTCAGTGTAATAAGATCCTTCTGGATCTTCTCGTATTCAGCTCTCATGTCTTCAAGCTCGTCCATTTTGTTCTTTTCGAATCCACATTTTTGGTGTTTAATTCGAGAACTGTATGGAGTTTCAAACATACCTGCACTAGGCTTTGGTACCTCAAATGGTAATTTACCAAATTGAGCAGTACTTTTATGCATTGGTGCAGGTTTCGAAGTACCTCCTGGCATGAATAAGGAGTCTCCAAATTCATCCAGTTCATGATGTAAGTTTCTTCTTACATCTTCTAACCCATCAGGGTAGTGTTCTAGTGGATCCCTCCACTCCGTACCTTGGGGTGGTGACTTGATTTCACCATCCTCCATCGGGGAGTCTAGCTCACGATTTGAGCCATTTCCCCTAACTGGGCTCAGCTCAGTCATTTCTGACTGCGCTTACCCGAAGACCAACTGGTCACGGCACCAGTGTAGTGGTTCGTCTCGTTAAGTTAGATTAAATCATAACGAAGAGAGAGAAAAGTTTCCGGGTAGGCAACCGAGCTTTTATTTCAGAGCTTGCGTTACATACGATCACAGCCTCAGAGGACTACATGCTGCTAGTGCATTCGGTTACCCTTTCGGGTAACAACCTGGTTGAGCAGTGGGTAAACCACTACTGAGGAACCTAGGGCTAGGACCAGCCTTATATAGGGGAAAAGCCCGCGAAACTCAGACCGGCCACGTGACGTGTGGCGGACGAGTGGTAGGCCCCCTGGTGTAGTGGATACGAACCCAGAGGCAGGTGCTGCCACCTGCCATCCGGATTCCCCCACCACACCCGAAGGACCTAGGTCTGAGTCTCACGGGTGCATGAACGTTAAAGTGTAAAATACCATACCCCTACACATACTACTCAAATTATACAGACTAGGAGGGACTGTAGCCTACCTGCCTACAGCCAAAGCATTCAGACTAGTCACCGAGCTGCCCCTACACAAATTGCTCCCAGATAAGAATCCTACCAAACTAACCCCTACAGAGGAAACCCACACCCCCTTCCTCACAATTCAGGAAACCCACACCCTGATAATTGCTATATTATTCACCCTGACCATCTACTCAGCCTACAGAATAATGAAGTACCTTAAGAAATTTGCACAGACACACTGTGGCAAGAAAAATGTGGCCAAGCGCACAAACCCCACAATATATTTTAAAATATATTGTGGAGACTCAAACTTCGCGCTGCCCTTGAGGCCAATACCACATGAATTTGATGAGATTAAATCAGCAGCTGCCCCTACCTATAAGGATATAGTGGTTAAAACCTTCCCACTACCTAAGGCTATATTTACCTGGAATGGACCAGCAGTTATAACAACACAGAGAGGAGAATTTGCTTATCACCTCCCTCAGGTGATACACCTACCTTGGCGCACTAGGTTCAGCACTATACCAGCCCTTAAAAACAAAGGACTGTACTACTCCATGCTTCTCCAGAATGATTGTGGCACCAGCCCGGTGACCATGACAGCACTGGAAAATACAACAGATATAATTATTGACGAACAACAGGAGGAGACCGCAAGGTCAAACATGCAGACTATTGCTAATTTTCTAAACCACCAGCCCTCCCCGGTGACTGTGGAAACAGCCTAGACTGCCCACAGCCTAGGTTGCCCCCAGTCCACCACCAGGAGACAACACATCAGAGACAGTATTCAGAACTTTTCGGACAATTTGCCGGCCCTGAAAAGGGCCTTTGGGATGGCGGGTTTTTACACCCTAGGTTTCAGTCAGTCGGGATCCTACCACAGATCCTCGGGTTCAACATCAATGGGAGAGTCCGGGGCCGAGTCCGAGCCATACATATGGCCGTGATCCTGCTCCCACTCAGCGAGCCGGGCCTCCAGCATCCCCAGCCCATACTCGGCAGCCGTGGATGGATTCCCGGATGCCGCAAGATCGAGGAGGGATGCCGCCAACAAATAATCCCATAGCACTCGCTCCCGCGGCCCTAGGTTATAATCCATGGGCCAGAAACCCATACTGCCCAAGGCCCTAGTCAGAAGGGCCACAGTGGCCCCCCGACGCAAGGCTGAGCCCAGGAAATAATGGCAGGAGTAATTACAGACCATCACATCACCATGCTCTATGATCTCTTTGAAGTTACTCACTATGTACCCATAATGGATGGTCTGGTTAGACTCAACCAGGGCCCTAGCTGGACTCCCCACCTCCATCACCTGGGGGACAGGCAGAGCAAAGAGAGCTTGTAGGTGGGCCATGGTACTACAGCAGTGACTTCCAGAGAGGAACTGATGCTCCAATACCAGCCACACACTCCTTAAATGGACACACACACACCCCCCCCCCCCACCCTGAACTGTCCACTGACACCAAGCTAGGCACTGCCACAGACACATGCCAAAATCTGGCACCTAACACCTCAAGTGCCACCACTGCATGAGCACACCAGGGAGGAGACTCACATCTCACTCCTGACACACCTCCACTGTCAATGAAATTATCAAAGTATTAGAAAAAAAAAAATTATATACACAGCCACTTGTTGATGTATAATATGAAAATCTATGGTATTCTCACAAAAATCAATGATTAATGCGCACATATACGCGCAAAATTGCGAAATTGCAAATTACAAATTGTAAAATTGTACAAATCTAACATTAATATACTTGAATGCAGGTAGATAACTAAGACAGTTTTTGTACCCACTAGCACTTGTATACTATGCCAAGGTTTACTTAAAGTAACACACTTTAGGTATCCAAGAAAATTGTTGGAAAAATGAATGAAAAAAAAAAAAAAAAAAAATTGTTGAGAAAATTGTTGACATAAAACATGTTTACTTAAGATACTCACCAAATAAATCTCTTTCAGGGACACATACTCAAAAGGCTAGGGGAAAAGTCAATTAAGCAGCGGCCCACTGCCGAAATTGCCAATTAATACACCCATATAGCAAAATCAATGAGTAACTCAGAGACAAACAAGCCTATTGTACCTGAAGTACTTTGTTTTTCCGGCCCTCGGAAAAATTTGTCTCAAATCCCATAAAATTGTATATTTGCACACCAGATTGTACGCTTGTACCCAATTTGCACACTAAAATTGTATGTTTGCACACCAGATTGTACGCTCGTACCCAATTTGCACACTAAAATTGTATGTTTGCACACTAGATTGTAAGTTGTATCCAATTTACATTTGAATTATATGTTGCACATTATACTGTATGTCTGTACCCAATTCATACACTGAAGTCAGATTTTTAGAAAATCAACATTTCTATGTGTATCCAAGCTGTACGCAAAATTATATTTGTACATACAGAAACTATCAATTGAACGCAAAATTATACATTGGCATACTAAAATTGCCAAATGCACGCGAAAATTATATATTTGCACACTCAAATTGCCAAATGTACGCGAAATTATATATTTGCACACTAAAATTGCCAAATATACGCGAAAATTATATATTTGCACACTTAAATTGCCAAATGTACGCGAAATTATATATTTGCACACTAAAATTGCCAAATATACGCGAAAATTATATATTTGCACACTTAAATTGCCAAATGTACGCAAAAATTATATATTTGCATACTGAAATTGTCAATTGAACGCAATTACACGCGAAATTGTAAATTTGCACACTGAAATTGTCATTTATGTTCAATTTGCACGCTAAATTGAATATTAAATGCCAAAATTGCACACTATTTGCCAAATTGTATGTTGTACATAAAAAAAAATGGAAAATTGTACCCAATATTGATGTTACATAAGCAAATAAGCTATGGTATAGTAAGATATAGAAACTCGGAAATGTACTTATACCCAGGAGAAAATTGTTTATACTGACAAAGCTCTACCACAAAAATTGCATTTGAAGCACTCCCCATTACTTCAAATCCTCTTACAAAACAGTATATAACTCCAAAAATAAGGTAAAAATTGTATAAATTGTACATTCCCTCGGCGAAATGACGGAGTTTCGCATTCTTTCGGGGGAGAGGGAGTATTCTATGATATACCATTTTATTATTCCATAAATTGTAACATAATTTGTATTAATCAAAGAAATATCTATGAAATTAATACATAGGTTGGTTCTAAGAGCTATAAGAGCGCTCAAACTTTACATAAGAGCGTTCATGCCCCACTGCACACCAGCCACAGTCAGTTAGACTAAGTTTATGACATCAAAAGGTCCGACCTAATGGTTCACTGCACAATATAATAAGAATAAGGGTCTCAGTGTGCGACCTCATGGTTCAATGCACAAATTAATAACTTGTAAGTGAATGCAACCGGCCGTCACGGGTGCCTGAGCACCGCTGACGCCGTCATGAGTGTCTGAGCACTCTAAGGACTGAACAATGGGTTACATAAGCACGACGCCATAACCTTCCGGTCGCTCTAGCGTCCCTCCTGAGCGACCTAGGTCAAATATCAAAAATTCTATGGAAAGCCCATAATTAGACGGTCAGAATGAGCCAAGATCAAGGCTGAACTCCCAGTATTAAGGAAGTTACGCCATGGAGACTGAATCGACCTCTGAGTGAGCTACAGACAAACCGGCGGGAGTTACGCGCCTATCCAGCGGGCATTATAATCTTGGCACATTCAGCTCTGCGCATGCCCAAAATGGCGGTTATACAAGCATAAACGGCCGAGATATGAGGGTCTAAAGATGCAGAACCGACCAAGACAATGGGGGCCATAGCGGCGTCCATGGGGGTCCTTTGTCCCCCTGTGACACTTGAAAGGGTCCCCTCAAACAATTGTAGAGTTAGGCAGATGCTGCTGGCTCCAGTCAGTCTGGAGGTGCTTTTCCAAGATTTGCTACAAATAGCCTGTCTGCACCTCCAGGAAGACACATCACCAAGAACCGCTCTAGAGGTAACATCTCCAGTCATCTCCTGCTACCTGCTATACCACTGCACTATGGTGAAACTATGCTAGACAGGCATTGGTTTCCTACCATTAGTGGCCAGAGGCTATCTTCTTCAAGACTTCCACCAGAGGGTAAAGTTATCCATTATTACATTATTCCTCTAAGCAGCAGGTCAGGAGCTAGGTGTGGGAACCCACCTAGAAGTATGCTGGACACTGTATTATTAATACCTCACAGGTGGAGTGGAACTGAACATTGTACTTTATAAATTACTGTATGTTTACTGTATGTACTAATTACCTACATACCAACTACTGTATGATTGATATTTCTTACATGTTGCCTAAAGCTGAATAAACCAGTGACAACTGGAAATAACACTATTTTATATGAGCCTGATGTATTTACACTATATACCACTAGTCTTATGATATTTCTCATATGACAACTTGATCATACCAATTACTAGTATGACAGTAGCAAGTGTAATTCGGATACAATATTGAATGTCTCCCACACCCAGCCCTGATATCAAATTTACCTTGCCATTGACCGGCCCTCGATTTTTGACCCGACCTTGATTTTTTTAAATCTTTTTTTTTTTTTTTGGGGGGGGGGCATACTGCCCTAAAATATGGTGTGTAAATCGGCCTGTAAATCTAAGCATATTTGGTATCAAACCAATTTTCCTTGCCATTGACCGGCCCTCGATTTTTGACCCGACCTTGATTTTTTAAAATCTTTTCTTTTTTTTTGGGGGGGGGGGACATACTGCCCTAAAATATGGTGTGTAAATCGGCCTGTAAATCGAAGCATATTTGGTATCAAACCAAAGCTCCCGGTCTCAGGAAGGCAGTTACCTTGGACTTACTAACAGTTTTAGTTTTAAGGAGGTCACTATGTTTTCAAGCAAATTAGATGCCACATTACCAGGAATTCCTGGTTTTCCTGTATCAAATCATGTTAATATCCTGGGAAAAGGTGTCCATGATCTTAGGTTTTCCTGGATTTTGTCGACAGGCGAGTGGCATCTCTGGCTTATACACTGCAGAGGTGTATGAAGCATATCTTCATTGGGGGGGGGGGGCTGTTGCCATCTCAAGCGCAATGATGCCAATACATGGGCCCTATACCTATGTAAAATTCATATAAAAAAGTAATTTTTGGTGAATTCTTGATGTGATTTGAGGCTCAGGGCCCCTTTTTTCTGTATCCAATTCCCATATTAATCTAATTTGAGATACAAAGTTTTAGCTTCTTTTCCAATTTATTATGAACTTTTGGCAAATTTGGGGTGGGCACAGACATACTCAGGCCCCCTCATCTATGATTGAGGGGGCCCAGTCTCACCTGCCCCCCTCATTTTCTACGCCCCTATACCGTATTTCTGGGCAGCAAAATACATTAAAAAATCTAGAAAAAGGAATCCGACTTACCTACCCTAATTTCGTTTGGGATATGTTACCTGATCACCACAGCAATTTTTTAGACATATCCCTCTCGATCAACCTCCGACAACTCCGACTATAACCATCGGCATTCCTATTGTACTATGATAGCTAACAGACAGGAGTGAGATTAGTATTACGGCAGCTGCAGCGAAGGGGCGCGCGAACTGGGTACAGGGGCGTGAAGTTATCCGGTGACAGCGCCGTTGTTCACTGTATCTTCTGTGAGTCACGTGATGGTTGGATAGCGGTTAGTCTCGGTTTCGAGTTTCGATTCTTCTAGATCGATAGGCATCTAACATACCAGGCTTGCCTTGGCCATAACGCAGAGCGTATGTTCACTGAAAACCTAGAAGTTCTGAAACTAGTCAGCGGTGACCACTTTAGGTCCTCAAGTTGACGATACCTAAAACTACAGCTTTAGGTAGTCAAAATGATGACTTTAAGTCGTCATCCTGACGACCTGAGTCATCAATATGACGACTCTGTACTGTCAGTATTGTCTTCCTGATGACTCAGGTCGTCAGGATGACGACCTAAAGTCATCATTTTGACCACCTAAAGCTGTAGTTTTAGGTATCGTCAACTTGAGGACCTAAAGTGGTCACCGCTGACTAGTTTCGGATCTTCCATGTTTTCAGTGTTGTAGCTGGTCAGCCTAAGGGAGTGGTCATTATTTATCAACAGGGGGGGGGGGTGGTGGGTTTGAGGGGGGGCATAAAATTTTCAGACCCCTCCCGAGGGGGGGGGCTAAAAAAATTTTGAGCCCTCTTGAGGGGGGGCTAAAAAAATTCACCCTCTTTTTAGCAAAAAAGCCCGCGCGCTACTATAGATCAAAGAGGAGCGCGAAAACACTCCAAGCCTCTGGCCCGGGGGGGCGAATAAATTTTTGACTGCCGTGGGGGGGGGGCGTAAAAATTTCCGCGCCTCTGTGCGAAGACCCTCCACCCCCCCCCATTGATAATTAATGACCACTTCCTAATAGGCCTCCTGCGTCGCCAACACGAGCTGCGTGGCTTCCCGCTGTCGTCTAAACTTTAATAGTGCAATTGCGCAGTTCTCTACATTGGTGCAAGCTCTCTGACATTGTTGAATATAGCATCAACAACATCACACATTCTGCGTATAGGCCTTATTCAGATGTACTCAGATTCCAGGTGAGTTTTCTAGACATCAGATATTGTTCAACAGAACAGGGTTACCCTCTGTCAATCATTTTTTGTAAAACAGAAAGCGCAAAACAAAATTGATCTCCAATAGGCCAATGAATATTATAATGGTGATTATAAATCGGTTCTAAATCCATGAAATTTCACTTTGCCTGGGATGAAGACTCAGAAATGGCCTAGATAGTGACAGTGGCGAATTTTGATAGTGGGGGGGGGGGGGGGCTCCTTTTTCCATCTGTAGTCTAGGATTATTTTTCAGGGGTGTGAAATCTCAGAGGAAAATGGGAATTCAGATTTTTTTGTCTTCCTGAGATCTCTGTTAATCCACTGAGAAAATCCCTTACTATAGGGTGACGCTGCTTGACATGTGACATGAAACTTAGGGACAAGGTAATGGGAAAATGGCCATTTAGTGACATGTGACATGGCCATTTTCTTAAAATCGACAGGTGATATGCATGGGGACACCCCATCTAGAACCCCGGGAGGGTTTGACATTTATGGTAATACCTGTATTATATTATGGGTATATGTGATCAGACGCAACCCCCCTCCAGTACGTACCTCCACTGTGTGGTTGGTGCTGCCACTTCCTGTCACCTGGTTACTACCCTCCTGTGTGTATTGGTTACCACTCCCTCACCACCTCCATGTCGTTCAGGTCGGTGTGAATATGTGACATGTACTGGGAAATGGGCCCTTATTCCCCCCTGCACTAAGGGCCCTTTTCACAGATCGTGTCACATATTTTTTGTTGTTGTAAAACATGTAGACGTGGGGGTCTAGATGGGGGGTCCCCATGTCACTTGTTGATTTTAAGAAAAGCCCATGTCACATGTCACTAAATTTGTAATTTCCCCTGTCCTTGTCACTTAGCTCCATGTCACATGTCGATTTTAAGAAAGAACCATGTCCTTACGTCCATGCCTCACAGCGCCAGGATACAGAAGGCGCTGTGTTCACGTGACGTCAGCTGCCCTCGGTCCGTGCGGTAGAAATGAGTTTGTTTACATTCCAGTTTGGCATATTACAGATATCCCTACAACATTTACACCTTACCAGGCTACTTCTATGATAATAATCTACAGTCAGATAAGAAATGATTGTTTACTTCCAACAATTAAAGGAGAAACATGTCCTGAAAGTCTGTTACAAATGGCCTTGAGAATTTGACCTTGCATTTGGGTTGTTTTGATTTGAGCACCTGTAGTCTCAAACCTTTGTGTATAAAATCTACTAAATATTGGTATATGATATACATTATATATCTATTTTTTTTCTTGTCCAAACTCTATACATTTCCACTCAACAGTAGGAAGAGAAAGCCATCTTTTGAAAAACAGAACAAAACAGGGGGTTTGAGGCTCAAGCCACTTCCAGCCACTTTTGGCGGATCCAAATAACGTGATATCAGTGCCATATAGCGCTAGCGGCCACTAGGCACTGACAGCGCTCGAGCGGGTTTCGGTGTACCATGTCCTATGTCATTATCTTTTTTTCTCCCATGTCCGTCACTAGAGCTCTATGTCCCTTGTCGATTTTAAGAAAAGGCCATGTCACACTGTCGATTTTAGGGGTCTAGACCCAGACGTTGCTGTGAATTCATATAATATGCTTCAGATTATTTCATTTCAGGCATTTCACACCCCAGATTTTTAAAAGATCTAGTTTATTTGCTTAGGCCCCTCAAAAAAATGAAATGGTTTCTTATCACCGCACACATCTAAAAAATCATGATTTCAGATACCTTTTTTATTTCACATTTTTGTTAAATAAAAGCACAGTAAAATGGACAAATATAGGCATGTTTGGTATCAAATTAAAACTGCTGGTGTCAGTAGTTGATCGGGTTAGGGATGAATTTCCTTTTTGTTAACTTTTCTAACATCCAAAGCGGGAATTTCTGGCTCAAAACTTGGGGGGAGGTCTAATTTCTCCCGACATACCAGGTAAAAAAAGGTTTTAAATCGCCCTTGTTACATTTTTCTGTGGTTGGTGATGCGAAATTTAAGGGATGTGAATATTTAGGATTATTTGAATAATAAGGCCCTTAGCACAGGGTGCATTAAGGCCACTCCTTTTGTCATGAACACGGTAAGGCCTTAGAAAACAAAAAGCTGTATTTGGGTAATGGGGTTGAAAAAGAATAAGGCTAGGCAAGTATTTTTTTTTTCTTTTTTGAGAATTCTTTTAAGGCCGGCTGTAAATTTTCACGCCTACATGACGCAAATTAATTTTGATGATCATAGAAAAATTCCATATCTTGATAGTGCCAAAAAAAACAGACCCCCCCCCAAAAAAAAAAAAAACGCCCATAAAAAAGTTAGGGTAGGGCCAAAAAAAAATAGGGTAGGTAGTGTTAGACTTACCTGAACACAAATTAGTTTTTAAACCTATAAGCAGGTGCAGTGGGAATCTGCCATCATGTTCCAATTTTGAGTGGTTTCGAAACTAAAAATCTTTTGTCCCCCTTAAATAATTATATATCCATTTCCTGTCCAGAGGCCAAGCCTGGTGGATTTTTTTTGTGGTGGGGGGGGGGGCACTCAGTGCCTCTTTTCTCTTCCAACCCACTCTTTCCCAGGATAGTTTTATTTTGATCATCATATTTTGGAGCTATAAGCTAACGTCATCTCATTTTTGGGTTCCTTCGGATGCACGTTTTCTCCAGATGGGTCAGATATACATTATTTACAAAGTTTTTATTACAAATATACAGGGTATACAAGAGAGAATCGTCACATTCTTCTCTTGTATTTACAAAACTAAAAACCAACCTTGGTCGGTATTTTTAGTCATTGATAATCTACATGGAATCTGAATTTTTATCTCAGACAAAACCAGTTCAATCAGATTAAAGGATGGCCTAAGGTCCCTATTCACAATACATGTTATAAAGTAAAACCTGTCACATAAGCCACGCCTTGAGTTCAGGATAAATGCATAAGCTGCACCAGGGGTCTAATAGCTCAGTTCCTAAACTCTCAACTCCGTTCCTCCGTGAGAGTTTAGAAAAGCTGTAGTTTAAAAGTGGAGGAAACCCTCATGGTCAGTGCTTTGATAGGCTGACTTTCGTCACCAGTGACAGAAGGTCAGCCTATCAAAGGCTAACCATGGTCACTGGGATAATCTAGAGTTAGCAAATATAGAATCAAGAAGGATTTTGAAAAAAAGTGCTCTGTTAAGATATATTCAATTTCAGCCATCTGCTTTCCAATAATTGGGTGGATTGGAAAAAAAAAACAATTTGGGACATCTGCTTCAGTTGAAAAAATAACACATTTCCAAGTACTAGTGGTTCAAAAAGTGCCCACAAGCCTATGTTAGTACCCCTTTCCCCCAGCTAAATTCTAGGGTACAAAAAGGTTAGGTAAACTCTTAAGGGTAGGGAAAAGGGGGGGGGGGGTAAAATTAGTGCTAAATGAGGGGCGCGCCCCTCCCTCTTTTCAAAATCCTGGATCCGACCCTGGTCACGATACACTGTCTATTGGGAAGTGCAATCAGCATTGAAATGTATAATACTTACTGCACAATAATAAAAAAAAAGTATAGTGATATTAGCCAAAGGCAACAGTTCAATCCTACCCTGGGAAGTTCATAATGAAAAAAACAAACAAAACTATTCCCGTTCGACCACCCAGTAGGATCATTTTGTTGTCAGACCCATAGGTAGTTATCTGTAATTTGAAGCAGCGGCAGAAAGATAGTACCAAGCTCCAGTGTAAAGCAGAATCAAGTAGAATAGAACTATAACAGATCTAGTCCTACTCAAGAAGCTATTGGCCACTAGCTGGTCTGGAGCTGGTCCCGGCGACGCACACTGATAAGATGGGACCAGCATGTCCCTGGAAGTGGTTGTTAACCAGGGACAAGGTACCCATCATGGTATGTGTTATCAGTGGGTTTTACCTCAACCAGCGAAATTCAAAATGGCGGCTCCACTAGGGCTCCATTCAAGCAAAGTGGGCAACACATGACATGCAGAGGAGAGATATCTTCAATGGGAACCAGCATGAACAGCTGAATTGATGTTAATAAAGTTATGAAATATCAGAAATCCACAACCACCTGCAACCCCCCCCCCCTGCCTATCCCCCACCCACAAATTAGTCTGTGCGTCAATATATGTGATACTGTGTCATGACCCATGTGTCAGTGTGTGTGATAATGTGTGATGACACATGATGTCATCATGTGTCATTGTTGGTGAAGGTTCACGCATGTTGACTCAACTTCACAAATTGGGTTGGGATGTTCACGCATGTGTCACATCTTGTCATGGTCCGTGATCACCCACGCGTCAAGTCCTAAGAGCGCATGGGGTGAGGCGGGCACAGCATGACAAAAGTTGACACAGATTTGCTGGGTATGCTTTAACCTCATCCTTCATAGAAAAGACCACCAACTTCCATCAAGACTGGGTGGTATATGCAGCTTCTATATAGGGCACAACTTTTAGTTGAATGACAATTAGGGTCAACAGTATTCTGCTAAGCGTCCTTTGTCATTTTTTTTTTTTTTAATAGCTGCGATTCTTCTAGTGATAAGTAGACAGGAGGGTTTTAATTCATAATTATACGGTATTTTACAGTAGCATCTGTAATCTCTGTTCTAAATATCACCTTTGGTATTGATTTAATGTTGGACATTGGTAAGTCATATTCTGCAGCTGCTGCACTGTAACTTGGTTAGGGGAAATGGTCGAATTATTTTGAATTGAGATTCTTGTGGGAACCATGGTTAATGCGTCGTGACCCGGGGATGGGACGACCAGTGTACATGTTGGATTGCTACAATAGTGACCTTAAAATGTAGTGGTTGAAGTGTGTTGGAATAAAATATTGCATATCAATACTATTGCTGCCGAGGGAACACCCACCACCCCCTCTCACCCCCCCCCCAAAAAAAAAAAAAAGAGAGAGAGAGAGAGAGAGAGAGAGAGAGAGAGAGAGAGAGAGAGAGAGAGGAGGAAACCATTTTGCAGCCGCCATAATTTTGCTTTAATGGGTGGGCAGTTATATACCATTATCTCTGAATTGTGGCAATTGTGATTTATGCTAACAGAAGAACGCGACATAATATTCGAAACCTTTTCTTTACAATTCTTCTTAGTAGTGCACAAATGGAGCAAATACATTATAATTACCTTTTATTTGTTTTTATTTTTCAGGAAAATGGAGATGAATTCACAGTTACTTTTCCTAGGAGGTATTGACAATATGATCATTGAAGTAACTGATAAATTTGTAGAACTTGGATTTGAAGATCTTACAACTGATGAAGACCGTTTAAAATGGGTCAGAAACAAAAGTGCCTTTGAACCTACATCACTTCCAAAGCATTCTGCAAAATCTGCAAGAGATTCAGAGAAGTACAGAGCAGAGGGCACGAAGTATTTCAAAGCTAAACTTTACAAGAAAGCTTGTGATCTGTACACAAAGAGTATCATTGCTGCCCCAGGACAGGCTGCTGATGGGGATGATAAACATCTAGCCAAAAGCCTTAACAATCGTTCGGCTTCCTTATTTCACCTTGAGGAGTACAAGAAGTCTGTAATAGACATTGATGGTGCTTTGGATGCAGGCTATCCTGAAGACAAGCAGTATCTTCTGTACATTCGCAAAGTAAAATGCCTGTATGCAATGAGTTCATATACTGAAGCTGAACTGGCCCTTGCCAAAGTAGTTGAGCTTTTATCAAAATCAAATATGGGGGTTGACCAACAAAAAACAATCCTACAGGAATTAGAAAAACACAAAAATTCTCCAGCAACAGTGTCACACCCTCATGATCAACTGACACTGATGGACCAAAACTGGCCTTATCTTCTTGATGGTACATGTGAAAACTACCCTAGCCTGGGTTCTTCATGCAGTGTGATGTATAACCAGGAAAAGGGTCGGTATGTGCTATCAGTAAAGGAAACTGATATAATACCTGGTGAAATCCTAATGGTTGAAAAGCCTTATTCATCTATCCTCTATCAAGGCTACTCTGAAATGTATTGTGACTATTGTTACAACATGCTTTCTGTTGCACCTATTGCATGCCAATATTGCACAAAGGTTCTCTATTGTAGCCCTACATGCAGAGCTAATGCCCAAGCTACTTATCACAAATATGAATGTTCAATGGACAATTCGATTTACCACATTGACTCTCAGTACCGTTTAGCCCTGCGAACAGTGATTGTGGCTGGGCTTGATGAGGCACTGAAGCACAAGTCGCAATCTTCTCCACCTTCACTGGGACAGTACAAATCAAATGACTTTATGACAATCAAGCATTTAGTCAGTCACTCTGATAAGTTGTCTACACAAGAGATGTTCAAGATAACTGCAGGTGCAGTGAGATGCACAAGGTACCTTGAACAAACTGACTTCTTCGAGGGCATTGCACCTGAGGAATATGAAGCTGCCATTTTGTGTGTTGGCCAATCTCTAATGCAGATCACCCAAGCTATTAAAGTCAATTCTGCCCCAATCAAGGTAACAGTGGTGAAAGGGGCAAACATCCCTAACCCAGAGTATGAAGATATCGGTTTTGGTCTATTCCGAGGTAGCAGGTTGTCCCATGGGCGCCGCCATTGCTAGAGCTTGTTAAAAGCGATTTCTACTGATAAGACCTGTCAGATGGGTACCAGTTGGCCCCCGAAGGACCGCAGTAAATAGATTGGAGTTCTCTCATTGGCTAATAATCAAACCTGCTAAGTCCGTATACCCAACACAGGTGCTCTTTAACCACTCCTGTGCTAGTAATAGTACCTGCATCTCATACACAAATAACATAACTGTACGTGCTACCAGAGCAATCAAAGAAGGGGAGGAGGTAACTGTTTCGTACAATACCAGCTACCTTTTCAACAGCAGAGAGAAACGCCAGGTGATTCTTCAGCAGTACCATTTTAAATGCTCCTGTGAGGCTTGTACCAAGGACTGGCCTCAATTTAATGCCATGAGACCTCAAGGACCTGTGGAGGCTGTCTGACTAAGTTCCATGAGAAGACGAGAGGCTGTGGGTCTGCTTTATGAAGGAAGGGTAAATGCCGCATTCACTGTGATAGGCAGTGAAATCTCAAGTCTTGACAATCAGCTTGTGTCCCCATGGCAGCATAAAGAATACCATCTGTGTTCAGCTACTCTGCAGCAATGCCTTAAACTCATGGGTAACCTGCATGTAGAAGAAGCTGCCTCAGTGGATATCACTGAAGGTGTGTGAAATATCCAAGGAAATGCAGAATCATGTGGCAATTCCTCAGTTTTGTTCATTTTAAGATGGCGTCATTTTCTTTGTGGGCACTATGAAAGGTAGCCACTTTAAGACGAATGTCTAAACACTGGTCTAATTGGTACACATACAAGTCATGGTACAAGTCACAAGGGTATTCATTGAGAGATAACATAAACATGTGTGGTTTATTTTGTTTGAGCCATTAATTTTATGCAAAGAGTCATTTTAACATCACAAGAATACTTTGCTGACATACATGTATGCGCCCATTTCATTAAAATATCCCTTTAGCTATTATTGATGTGTCAGCTTTATCTAAATGTGTCCATCGCAGTGATGAGATGATTAAGGATAGGACCGACTCACCATAACACAATAGCGGTGGCTCCACTAAGCAATTTTTTGGTACCGTAATCTCCCGCGTATAAGGAGCAGCCCGCGTATAAGGCGCACCTAGAGTTTTGGAAAATTCTCAAAAAAATGAAAAATTCATAACTTTGGTTCTACTGAATGAATTTTCAAAATTCAAAAACCTATGGGTAGCTTGGGCCACCTTGGGCCCTCCTGGGCCCCATTTTGTCCTATTTTGACCAAGGGGGCATGTAAGATATCAAAAGAAAGGTCTTGGTGTCCCCCTTGTGGATCCAATGAGAACTAAAACCCCCCGTATAAGACGCGCCTTATACGCGGGAGATTATGGTACATTCTCACAAAGGTTTTGTCTAACAATGCTTAAGGCATAGGCGGTTGACATTATAAGAATCAAAACATGAGATTCCAGTTGTCACCTGCTCCAAATTCAAGCAGGTATTTGTTGACAGAACAGCACTGTTTATTTTCTTATGGGCTGCATTCTGTACATCAACAAAGAATTCCAAGATATTTTTGAGATTATCATTCTACCCATGACTGAGGTATTCCTGATATTTAAAGAGAGCACTAATTGTGTACATTATCCTGACTGAATGTCTGTTGATACCCATTAATAGTTTTTTTCAAAAGGTAGTTTATTTTTGTTTGAAAATAATACTGAGTGAAAATACACTTTTAGCCATGGTAAACAACCTTTGGACTCGCATGCAATTCTGCAAAATATCTAACAGGTTTGATTTCAAGATCATAAGCAATTTCCTCTGCAACTAAGGCGATCAGGCAGGTACTTAGATCCCCAGATGAATAATATTTACATCCCAATGTAAACAAATACATGGCCAGAGAAACAAATGCCTCCCTCAACATTTGATTTCTGCCTTGCATTGATAACAAATAACAATGAACTTGTCCTCTATAGGTTTGTTTGTGTCAGTCTTTGTGAGAATAGCTGCGATTCTCTTCAATAATCGCATAGTGGAGCCTCAGCAATTGTCATAGACTCAGATCTGATGTAACGTTGACTGAGTATCGTCTGTGTCACGGGTGGGCCGTTCCGGGAGGGGAACGGGAGTAGAGTAGAGATACGAAAGTGGCAAATGTAACGTGGAAGCAATTAATATATTGTAGATGGACCTAAAAGATAGAATCAATGTCAAATACATGTGATGGACTTTAGAAGGAAATTCTTAACTTTAGGGAGTGGTCATTTTTTAACAACAGGGGGTTGGTGAAATTCACGTGGTGAAAATTTTTCCGTTCCCCCCTCTGAGGGGTCTGAAATTTTTCCATCCCCCCCTTTTATTCTATAGTCGTGCACGGGCTTTTCTGCTCAAAAGGGGGAAATTTTTTTGTCCCCCCCTTAGAGGGGTCTGAAATTTTTTTGTTATCATTATCTTTTTATTTGGTCCCGCACTATGTCGCAGAGTTCTGCATGGACTATACTATACGGCACATGGCTATTGTATTATTGACCAATGGGAAGCATCCCTGGCATTTACTGCGGAGACGGGGGCTGAAGGTGTTAGTCATAGTGCAGTCGGGGTCTAATGGCGGCCTCCATAGCCTAATGTGCTAATGCCCTATACAGGCATGATTGTTTTATGCATTAGCTTGTTTTGTAAAACATTGTATCCATGACCTCTTTCAAATTATATACAGATTCCACATTTCTTACTTTCTGTATGTTATATCATCGCTTTGCTTTGTACATGCAGTGATGTTGCATAATACTATCATATGACACAACTCAAAAAGAGTGTCGGTAATTTTTACATAAATGTATGCCATTTTATTATGTTCCAATATATTTCTCTCCCGAATGTTCGATTTTGGATACGTATGTCGATCTTGATAAAGTTTTCTGTTTAAAATACTTGTATTTGGAATTCAGCTTGTAACATTTTATAATAATGTGATACCCCGGGTGTGATACACGTAATGCCACGTCCATAGATTTAAGGCTAAATGTTGGTATATAGAAATCTACAGCATTATAATTTGGTCAGAGAAAATGATCTTTTTTGGTCAGGGAGAGCTAGGGAAAGTCAGGAAATTCCGATCTGAGATTCTTTCTAAAATTCTAACATTTTTTCGCGCCCTCCTCCCTTTATCTTTATCTATAGCCACAGGCTGGCTTTTCGGTAAAATGGGTGAAATTTCTTGAGTTTTCCCCCTAAGAGGGGTCTGAAATTTGTTTGTTCCCCCCCCCCAAATATTAAGCTACCCCTTCTCACCCCCACGTTGTTTAAAAAAAAACACTAGCTAAATATGGCCGATTCAAGTTTGCTCATCATATAACGCATCATTCCACACATACCCAATCTTTTTCAGTTCCAAGGGGGGAGGGGGGAAGGTTGGGATAACCTTAATCATATCATTGGTGGAGGGGTGGATGGGGTCAAAACAAATTCGGTAGTTCACTAAAATCCTCCCAGTTGCCAATAACTGACTCGGCCTTAAAGGAGGTCATTTATTTTTTTTTTATTTCTTTTGCGTGTGTTTTGATAGCATTTGGTATTTTCTTCCAGATTAAAAGGCAAATGATATGTGCTTTTTAACAGAGAAGGCCATGTCACTACAATCTGAATCATATTTAAGTTAAGTCCCAATTCCTCAAGAAGAAAATGGACTCTTGATTTGCTGTTTTGGCGCCATTGTTACTGCTTCAGCGCACTGTTTGTTTGAAAAAAATAATAATACATAATATGTATCAACAACTGTAGTTCGGAAATTCTTTATCTTTATAGCAATGTGAAATAAAAGTGTCTAAAACTCGTAAAAATCAGTGCTCAGAATTTCTCATTAAATAGGATTAATCCCAGTATATCGGCTGTATGTGCATGGATGCGATTTTCCCTACCAATATTCCACAATAGATACCTAAAAAAATCACTGTACCAAAATTTCTCAATCCCGACCTGTTGAAAGCTAGACCTATGCTCAATACTCCATATGATTCGCCACTCGCCAAAATGATAGGGGTTTACAGGGTGGGGATGGGGGGGGGGGGGGGGTTAAGACAACCATGTTACCCTGTCAATTTTAGAGGGGTCTAGACCATTGTGCCATTAACCTCTTAATTCTTAGCTAATGGTTATCCTAATCCCTGTGAAGTCAGGTTTCAGGTTTTAATCATTACAGACCAAATCCCCAGGTAGATAGCTCATGTTTCCAATACAAAGACATTGCTTTACATTTGACAATTGGCCAGGGGCGTAGGAAAAGGGGGGGCCTAGGGGGCCTGCCCCCCCCCCCAATAATGAAGAGGTTCCCTATATAAGCCTATATAAAAATATAGCGGGCCCCCCCAACCAAGACCCCTGGGCCCCCCAATAAAAATTTGCTTCCTACGCCCCTGAATTGGCATGGGCATGATGTTAAATGGAATGAATCCCTGTACAGGAAGAAGTCAGCAGCACACACCTTTCTCCACCAGCAGCCCAGTGCTGCCACCTACGCGCCGACCACACCTCCACATTCAATGTCAAGGCCACATATGGGGTCATCTAAGGTCAGCTAGCTGAGCGGCGGCAGAAAGCTGCGCGGGACGGGCTCCCTGCCACACCCAGTCCCACAAGCCTTCCTCCAACAACTCTAGGGAGCTTCACACAAGCCCCACCCCGGGCAACCTGCCCGGTGTTGACGGAGGCCCTGGCCGCAAACAGCCGACAACAATCATGTCGGACTCGGGGTTTGGTGTAGCTGATGAGGACGATGATGGAATATTAGGAGGGATACGGTTAAGTGTGGACAGTTTGAGGCCGGTCAGTCATGCACCCATAAAAAAGGACGGGACGATCCGCGCGGCCCGGGAACGTCTGCTGGATTGTGTGGTGGTAGGCGCGGGAATCAGCGGTAAGTTAATTGTTCTACACAGCGCGTCTCTGGCGCGTTTCTTCCGCGTCTCCTACCTGGCGCGCTGACTGCAGTTTCTAGAGCGGTACGGACGACCCTGGTATAGAAGTCTGTAAAGGTTACGGGAAGTTACCCACTCCCTGTCTCCTCATTGTTCTTTTACTAGAGGCCTCTGTCAATGCATTTCCGAAAAGTGCATAACAAGTCTAATATAGGCCACTAAAAAAACCTGGGTTCTCATCACTGCGCGCATCATAAAATTGTGTTTTGAATAATTTTTTTTTACATATTTTAGTCAAAAATCATGGTAAAAAAAGACAAACATATGCATATTTGGTATCAAATTAAAGCTAATACTGTTGGCAATGCAGTGGACTAGAGATAACCTTTATAATCAGTAAACTCTTAAGCACTAAAATCAAGATTTCGGTCTCGCCCATGCAGTTTTCACCCCGATATGCCCATGGTAAAAAATCACCCTCGTCATATTTTTTAGGGGTTAGTGATAAGAAACCATTTTTTTTAGTTGCCATAGGGATATACCTACCCTTTTTGTAAGCTACAAGCAAAAAGGAAAAGCATTGACCACCTGACTGTAGAATAAGAAAGGTTGATGCAGACACCAAGATTGAGGGTTTATTTTGTCTACATATATGTATCAATAGGTAATAGGCAACATCTTTCCATGATCTATCACTTTTTACACTTCAATTAAACAGTTAAAAGCAAAAACGCATGTCTTGCCTATGTCACAAGTGGCAATAACTAAGAGAACAAGATTTAATATATTGGTTTATACAGGGATACACAGGTGTGGGCATTTTCAGACCCTTCCTGCAATGGTTATTCAATTCTAGAGTTATTTTTCAAACATAACTGTGTCAGATGTCGGATTTAACAAAAACTCTGTATTACATGCCACTTGGACAGGCATCATGTTGACTTAAGGAATATATCATTTCACTTTATTGTCAGACTTAAGAAATAGCCATTTCACCATGTCAAATTTTGGGGTCTAGGCTATACTAATCAAACCACTGCATTTGAGCCTCCACAATCAGCAGTGTTACATTAAAAGTAGAGACTGAATAGGCATACCCCTGGGGCATACCACTTCTTTGTGTTGTTTTTTTGGCGAGCTATCTATATAACCTTTTGTATTTGGACCTTCTAGCCTGCACTGGCCTTCATATCATCTGATCATAGATCCTTTACCGATCAAAGTAAATGAACTAGACTCTAGATATCAGTAACTCAACCTCACCAAGATCCAAACACCAGTAGGAATGAGATAGGGGCAGGGTGGAGGGGTAGGAAGGGGTCCACTGGGAGTCCAAGTACAATAAAAGGCACCAGGCAGGAAGGAAGGCACTGAGCTCTGATCAAAGAGATGGGAGAGGACCTGCATAGAGCCCAGTCAATTGGGAAAAAGGGGGTGGACTTCTGACAATAGTCCTGAGAACCACTCCCTGCCGTACTGGTGGTCTATAGGCTTAGGTCCATTGTAGATGAGTGTTGACATGGTCAACACCTGATGCATGCTTGGACGAGTATTGAATCTACCCACCCCCAGATAGTATGGCTGTGAGGACTTTGGTCCAGACATTGACAAAAGTACGTATATTGTGCCGGGTCAATCTTGGGCTTTCAATAAAAAGCTCATACATGTATATAGTGCCCCATAGGACATATACAAATGTATCAGCATTGAAATTGGTCTCATAATAATTAAAATCTCATGGTAGTGCACTGAGAACCGTCTCTCTTTAATCTGTGTCTAAACTCCCATAGGTAAAATAATGTATTCATCTTTCTATTTGGGACTCAAATCATTTAGACTAGGAAGCATCTTTTCCAATTATAATTCTGCCTTGCTGTCCTTTCAACCATCTGTCGTTTTTTATTGGCATTGCTGGAATATATAATCTGCAAATTTTGATTATTGGAATGGTTGCCATGGCAACCAGGAACAGGCATATAGGTTGATTTCTCATGAAAAATGTTCATTTTACCATCCAAATATGGGCCATTTCTACCGAAAATGGTGCATTTTATATGAAACCACTGAATTCTGCATCGAAAATTACCTTAATGTATTTTTCTAACAATTTTAGAGTAATTTTGCCCTCTAATGCCCCCTGGTGGCCAAATGGGGAATTAAAAATCCCCCACGGAGGGGTGTTCTCCCTTGATGGGTCACATATAAATATATATATATATATATATATATATATATATATATATATATATATGCAGGGGCGTAGGAAAAGGGGGGGCCAGGGGGGCCTGGGCCCCCCAATCATGAAGGAGGTGGGGCCTGAGTATGTCTGGCCCCCCCCCCCAATATTTTCCAAGAACTCATAAACACAATGGAAAAGAAGCTAAAACTATACATCTCAATTTAGATTATTTTGGTGATGTCATAGGGAGAATGGGGGTCTGAGCCTAAAGTCAGATCCAAAATTTACCAAAAATCACTTTTCTATATGAATTCTAAATACGCATATATAGACGCCATCACGCATCAGCCGACAATTCAAGGTGGTCGCGATGGTGCCCTCGCCGGGGCCCCCCCCCCCAATGAAGATTTGCTTCCTACGCCTCTGATATATATAAGCATCATTGCTACAAGTACTGCTAAGGGAGTAGAGCAGCTAGGTGACTTTACTTACTAAAACATTACTTACTAAAACATAAAATGAAAATCGTTGAACTTTTTACATGAGTGAAATGAAGAAAGTTTACATACGGCAACAACCTAAACGTATTATGATATCTTCTTGTAAACACTGAAAAGCTATATCCAAAGAAAGTAATCAATACTGATCACTTTAGGGTTCTCAAATTGATGCAGACTGGGGAGAGTACCCATTCATTACATGGGTAATAATTATAGTGATTACCTAAAGTCATCACTACTGATTGTGTTTTCATATGAACAATTGTGATGAATCTATGGAGTCAGTGTGATCACTTTGCAATTTGTTATTTCATGGTTGCTGTAAAAAAAGGAACTTTTGGATTTACCCCTCCCCAGCCCATCCCCCAAAGTGCTGATTTGGAGTCTGTCTACCCCTCTAAAGTAGGCTCCATATGCGACATCAGTGTTTAATTTGCCAGTAGATCCTGATCTATGTCAATCTTCATTCTTCTTTATATGATCATTGACATAGAATAGGTGTCTATGTTCTGAATGTATCTTTATAACTCAGTCTACTGTTACAAGAGATCTTCCTCAAAGTGAGCTATCACACAATTCACCCAGTTCTATTGGTGCCTGCTGATGTGTTCCTGGATTGTATTAGTTAAGCCACAAATCAGTAAACGTCCTGGAACATATACATCATATCATTGTATAGTAAGACCCCTCTGTTGGCAGAAAATAAGTACTCAAAATGATTACCATAATAACTCCATTACTGAAAAAATGATGACTTAAAATCATCTGCAGTGATGACTTTTTCATTGCCCAGGGTTTTCTGTATACATGACACGGCCATTAAATATCCTAGTAGTTCAATTTCTCAACCATGAGACACTGCATTCTAAGGTCAAATAGCAAGACAGCATCTCCAATTGGAAACCTAATTCCCCTGGTAGGGCCTGCTTCTCCCCCTGGAGCCCAGTCTACAGGTTTTGCTTGTACTCAAGCCATGTTAGACTGATTTATCTGATTTAAAAAGGTTGCTTGGCAACAAGTTCCTGTTTTATTAGATTTATTTGCAATTTCCGGTCTTATTGGAAGATACAGTGCCAGTGACATCTCAGAAATTGAGTTATCTTGTCTATATCCCTGACCATGCCTTTGCCTAAGTATAGTAAATTCTTTCATTTTCTTTTAGATCATTGTGCATTAGGATTTTTTTTTATAAAGAATCCAGTGGTATGCTTAGAATCATTCCATCTCCACTGAAAATGTTCCATTTTTGGAATGTTGGTTGCCATGGAAACATAGAAAATTGGTAGATAAGGCAATTTCTGGTTGCCATGGAAACCACTCCCCTATTCCAATTTGGAATTTTTGCCACAAACCTTTTTTGAAATTCGTTCAGGAACCCAGAACCGAAAACAGAGTTCTTGAAAAAAAATTCCCTCTAGAACTAATTTTATGACAAAAAACATTACATTCCTTTGGTTATCTTTCCACAAAACTGCATTTTTTGCATTATCAATGTTTATGATAGGATATACTGCATTTAGAGTGTATTTCCCATTTTCAGTTGTACACACCAAGCTATGTTTGACAAGCAATTACAGCAAAACTGCCGGGAATATTTTAGCTCAAGATATCTCATTTTAAAGCCCATGACTTAAACCTTAAAAAGCCATTTCTCCCACAGAGGCATGTTTTCCCTCAACTGGCCACATCTATTAGTATTTCATCATTTGTTGGCTTTATTGCATTTTGAAATTGAACATATCAAAGAAAAATTCAGTGTCGGATCCAGGATTTTGAAAAGGATGGGGGCGCATCCCTCGTTTAGCCCTTACTTTTGGCTATTATGTCAGACTTAAATTAGCCAAATAAACTCTAAACTACAGGGAAAAAGGAGTGGACCCGCGCCCCCATCTAAATCCACCACTGAAAAATGTCATTTCTACCCCTCTATAATTATCAATAACTTTTCATTGAGAAAGTCTCTGGGGGAAAATAGTTAGATCTCTGTATTGGGCAACTGGTAATACGTTATATTAAGTCAACTATCTGAGTTTTAATTGGCTCAGGTCCCCGCCTGAGTCTATATGGCCGGGTAGGCCGTGGCTCGTCAAATTTTTTTTTTCAATAATTAATTAGAAATTGAAATTATCTATGGTTATTTTTTGAAAATAATGAAATATCCAATAAAAATGTGTATGTGAAATGTTTTTGCAAAAAGTGGTTCCTTGAATTTCGAATTTAAGATTTAAAAAAAGATAACCCTGACATTAACTAACAATCACCAATCTACTTCCCCATAGGCCCAACTCCCTCTCTGGCTGGAAACCAGACATTTCTCTCTTTGTTCCTACAGGAGTTAGTGACAAGTCTACAGGAGTTAGTGACACTCTGAATTTCAGACAGTTGTCACTAACTCCAGTAGACTTCACAGTTGACTTGCTCAAACCCATAGTTCAGTAAAATAAATATTATGATTATTGATTTAATATGATCATTATTTGAAGTTTATTTGATATGCACACTGTGGGGTGCAACAATCTGGATGGATGGATGGATGGCATGATGGCATGATAAGGTCATGGGAAGATCATGATAAGGTCATGGGGAGGTATAGATGCAGCAAGTTGGGAACTTAAAACTTAGTATTTCCTGAATTTTCGCTAAGAAATGCTGTACTTTAGCCAAAAATTATCTGATTTACACAATATTTGCAGCAAATGAATGATGAAACTCATTGCTTTCAGTCCAGGTTAGATGGTATTACATTAATATAGTGCATCGTTTACCACTGAAGTACAAATTATAAATTTAAAAATCATTAGTTTAAAAAAAAAGCTGTTTTTCAAAGTTTGGCCCTATATATTTTGTGAAAAAATATTCTATTCATCAGTTTTTCATAGATAATGCATAATACCCATAATACTGACCCATCAGGTTTATAAATGAGTATGCTTTTTTTCCCTACCTCTATGGTGGCTCATTACACTATGGGAGACATGTGATTTTTGTTAGTTTGCAAAAACTGTGATTTTCAGTAAAATTTCTGCTTGGTTTTTGATGTGGGACCACATAGATCACCATATATATATATGAACGTGTGATCACCCATTGATACCAGAATTATCCATTTTTATGTTCTAATTGATCATCTTTAAAGGCATGTGAAATATCTAAGTGATACAATGATTGTGAGAAGAATTAGGCACATCTTATGATTCTAGTCTTTGGTGCCGACAGCGCCTTTGTTGCTATTTACAGCTAAATAGCTCAATAGTGCATCATAATAGGCCTCACATGCACTGAAAAAGTCATCCTGACAAAGTGACATGTATACCCATGTCAACTTGATTTGACACAGAAAGCACATGTCACTGGGACATGTGCACATATGTCACCATGACAAGTGTAGCACACAGTAATCCTCATATGAGTTGACATGTCTTAAAATGCCATGTCATCTGTGAGTTGACTAGGGTCACGGCCATGTCGAAGTCACTTGACATGTAATGGTTTGACATGCATAATTGTTCTAGGATATTCCACTAGATGGGGAAAACAACTATTTTGGTACCAGGATTAATCACTACCAAGAAGTACCACCAACACTTGAGACATTTGATGTATGTTTGACATTTTGTTTTCATGAAGAGTAGATCACTAAGGTTTGTCAATACTATCAACGAATGGTAGTGAAATCCATTTCATTGTTAAATTTGCATTTATTATTGAATATCAAAATAGACACCCACAATCCTGAATTCTTCTACTGGAGATGTTAGACACCTTATGTGTGGGTCAGTGAAAATACCAAAGGACTGTATTCTAACCCACAATCTAAAATCTCAGTATTTACAGTACAGAGAGACATATGGCATTGCCATGCACATCCATGCCCTTGTCTTATGGACTGCATAGAGGTCCTCAGTCAAGTAGAAGTTCTGTAGTTAGGAAAAAGTGGCTTAGTGTTGCAGGCCTGTGGGACTGTGATATCCCCTGCCTTCTAGTATAGGCCTGCCTTGATTGAACCATGGGTACTCTTGACCCTTACATAATTGTCTCACAGTATTACCTAGCACTCAGGTGAATGGATCAGAAATATGTGACTTGTCTTCATTACGCATGTCAAGTGGAGTTGACAAACCAAATATGAGAGTGTCAACCTCATTCGACATGCCTTCATACATGTCATGTGGGAGACAAATTGTGACCTGTGCAGTATGCATCAAAGCGATCAGTGTTCTTCTCTCTGTGCCTAATATGGGATTCTAATAGCATTTCAATATGGTTTTCAATGAATCATCAGGTCAAAACAACAATTGATGATGGAATTTAATAGAAACAAAAGGGTTTTGCACCATGGACCTGTTCACATTGTTCAGGTCTTCAGATATTCTTATCTTGATTAATGATGAAAACATTTACAAGCATGGTGCTTTTCCAGCTTGTATGGGACCTACAGAGGGCATTTTGTCTAGGCTGACATGTATTATGAGGGAATAATGCATAGCAAATGTTTCTATTTTCATATTTTGTTATGATTCTTGAGATAGACTCATACACAAGACTTGTCTTCTGCATGCATATGCAAAAATGTCACCTGAATGAAGGCATTTTACATGCTCAGCTGCCTCCAAAACTGGAAAACATTCAGGTTCCCAACTTGCTGCATCGAGCTTATAGTCTTTATTTGTAAGTATTGAGTCAATATATTGTAAGGGCTGCATCTTGTGACCTACAATGCACAACGCCCAATATGTTGGTTGACGGTCTGTAATTTGGCCGACTGACTGTGAATAAACTACCATCCACAACTCAATTTCAACATTCTAATCACTTTCCCGATTGAATTGTATTGAAGGGGAGTCTGAACAAACTAACACGTCCATGGTATTAGAATACATTTGCAGTCGGAATTTAGATTAATAGAGGGTTGGCAGGAACAGGGCTAGGGGTCGTTTCACCAAAAATGACCTGGACAAAATGCTTTTGATATCGTGCACCACATCCAACTAACACCTTGCTTTCCAACTGGGATTTTCTAAATAGTGAAATGAGCAAAGACTAATGGATTTACCGTCCAAAGAATAAGACATCAAATTTGTGGTCTGAGATCAAACGGGACCCAAAATATCTGCCAGCCAAACTCTATGCTATGGCATGGCGAAGTTAGCCTATATTAACCTATTTTTATTCCCTATTTGGGTATTTTGACTTGCTGTGATACGTTAAAATGACAGTGGCAGTTGATCACTGGAGGTCTTTCACTACCTGCTAATCGGTTTATGTTACAATGAAGTATGTGAAGTTTCAATGAAACCTGTAAACCACACTGAAAAAAGTCTTCCTGACAAAATGACATGTATATCCATGTCAACTTGATTTGACACAGAGAGCACATGTCATTGGGACATGGCATATATGTCACCATGACAACTGTCTTCCTTACGCATGTCAAGTGGAGTTGACGAACCAAATGTGAGAGTGTCAACCTCATTCAACATGCCTTTCACGCATGTCATGTAGGAGACAATGGTGACCTGGTGCAGTATGCGTCAAAGTGATCAGTCTTCTTTTCTCTGTGCAGTTGTAAGGGCTCACAATCTTCTTATGCCTACTTTTGTTGTAGAACGGACCCCGGGTCCCTTCAGACGTAATTTTAGTGGATTATAATCTTGGGAATGCTTCTGCAAATAATGAAATAATAGGATGGAGTATTGTTATACATGCATTTAATCAGTAAGATTAAAACCGTTTGTGGATAAAACCTAAGTATTATACATTTGCTAATTAGTCTCAAGATGTATATACATCATTCAGCTAAATCAAGATTAATGAGGTATATAGGGCCTTATAAATTTCAGCAATAGTCTCTACCCAACGGATTGCATAAAGATTCCTCCCCTGGAGAAACATAATGGAAAGTGACAGTATAGTTTTCTTCAAAACACCCGCCTATTGGTTCATTGATTGATTTTTTATTTATTGATCCGGCAGTGAGACACATCGCATTGTTGTCCATTAAATACTCCAAATCTTTCAATCATTATCTTTGATGAACCTGATGGACCCTCAAGGGCTACTAGTAGGATATTTCAGAGTAAATATCAAGAGGAAAACCAGAGTGAAATAGTGGGATACCTGCCCACAATCATAGACCTCCACACCCGAGTGTGGATAAGTCTAAGATATTTCTTGTATACCTTATATATATATATATATATATATATATATATATATATATATATATATATATATATAAGTTATCTCGCTACCAGGGGAAAATAAATACCGGTAATAATAAATAATAATGTTGATATATACGGTAATAATAATATATGATTAGTAGTATAATAAATGATCATATCACAGACACATGGGTTTGGTGGGTTACTGACCTTGGGGATATCAGCACCATACATGCCTTTATTAAAACAACTATAATAATTAGTTGACAATAAGGATAGTCAGTAAAATGCACAATATAATAACAATAGTAATAACAATAGTATAGAATAACAATACTAATAACAATAGTACTAACAATAGTAAAATTTAAAATTTCCAGGGAACTACCAGCGTGGTGTTAGCTGTACAGGTGAATACGAGCCAATTGACGGTTAGCTTGAACCCGCCCCCTTTTATACCAGTGGAGTTGTTGACCATGACGTCACACTATGACATCATTGGTATCCATACGAGCTGAAAGTAGTCCCTAACCGTCCGCGGCTAATTATATAAATATACACGAGTGTATATAGTTCCATAAGTTATCTCGCTACCAGGGGAAAGTAAATACCGGTAATAATGAATAATAATGTTGATATATACGGTAATAATAATATATGATTAGTAGTATAATAAATGATCATATCACAGACACATGGGTTTGGTGGGTTACTGACCTTGGGGATATCAGCACCATACATGCCAAAAAACACACAAAAACATGCCAAACACATGTGAAAACACTGTGATACGTTAAAATGACAGTGGCAGTTGATCACTGGAGGTCTTTCACTACCTGCTAATCGGTTTATGTTACAATGAAGTATGTGAAGTTTCAATGAAACCTGTAAACCACACTGAAAAAAGTCTTCCTGACAAAATGACATGTATATCCATGTCAACTTGATTTGACACAGAGAGCACATGTCATTGGGACATGGCATATATGTCACCATGACAACTGTCTTCCTTACGCATGTCAAGTGGAGTTGACGAACCAAATGTGAGAGTGTCAACCTCATTCAACATGCCTTTCACGCATGTCATGTAGGAAACATGCCAAACACATGTGAAAACACATATCAATCAACATTGCAAATGAGATAGACACACTCTATCCAACTCCAATAATTCATCCTTGTAATTATGTAGGTATTTAAAAACAGAGTTGGATTTCCAATTAACCCTCTTTTTTATAGACTCTATACTGAGTCCAGCATCTTTTAATAACGTAGCACCACCGTGCCTTCAGGAATGGGTAGAAACCAGACCTACGATACTGGATTGAATTGACAAAGATTTTAACCTAGAGTTGACATACTGGTACTGGAACGGACTACCACTTGATTCAAACAGGAAGTCACTACTATTCCTACCCATGCACAACTTTTTTAAACCTTGATAAGGACATAGAGGAGAATTAATATCCTTTAATTAATAGATATTAAAGGAGTTCTTACCAAGTTGATCGGTCTTAGATGTCCTGATACATATAGACAAATAATCCTGATGAAATTTAATATCACCAACTTTTAAGGAATGTGGAGACTTAACTACATGTCCCACTCGTAGTACACCCCTATAGCATGTTAAGATTGCCAACCAAAACTTCCAGTCTGCCCTGTTGGTTAGATCCAAATTTGATCTTAACCTCAACATGTCTTTTGGAGTTAAAGAATAAATTACTTTAGTAGAACAGGTGGAAAACCTGTCAATGCCATCAAGGGTCTTTTTAAACATGAAATTACTACTATAATCAGGATAACCCTTAAACTTTGAAAATACCAAACCGCAGACAGGTAATTTCTTACAGAAGATGGCTTCATAAAATCCGATAAATACACAGCATAAATAGAACCTTGGGAGGGAGAACAAGGAAAGGTTTGTAAAGAAAATTTTTTACAAAATTTTTTATACCTTCTAAGCTGTTGGTTCCTTGTCCTCCTCGTATTCCCAGACACACTCTGGGCTAAAAGTAACCTTTTTCTGTTTAGTAACCTCTCCCACTCTGGAATTAAAGCAACACATATCATTTTCACAGAGAGAATTTATACATTTGCTCGGAATACCTTTATAGGCAAGTCTAGATAGCTGGTGGGCCAGGACATTGTCCTCTGATTTAATATAGGTTGCATATACTTCCACATTGTTAATGAAGCAAAGCCAGAAGATTTCTCTTAACCATTCCATACATAACTTATTTCTGGACCTTCCAGTATTTATCATAGCTAGAACTTGCATATTATCAGTAATACAGTGTATTCTACTATTTTTACAACTTGAAATCCAACGTTTCAAGCCAACCATGACCGGGTATAACTCATGCACATTTTTATTTCTATGATGGTCTCTAAACCTATCCAAAATTGGAGGGGAAACAAAATGGCCTGTACCTAGGTTGAATTTATCATGAGATGTCCAGTCACCATATAAATAGTCCTTCCCCATCCATGCTCCAAAGCCTTTGATAGATGAGTCGGAGTACATAGGAGTATTTACCAGATCGTTCAGAATCAATTTTTTACAATTGAAAACTTTACAAAAATCAAGCCACCACTGCATATCCTGGCGAGTACAGGCCGACACCCTAATATAACCTCCTGGTCTCGCTCGCGCGCAGAGATAAAAAATTCTTCTGCTAAAGGTTCTACCACCCTTAACCACCTGCGAGCAGAAAGACATCAGGCCACCTATCCTTTCAAGATTCTTCCTGGAAATAAATTTCTTGCTAACATTTTCCATCAAAATATTTTTCATTTTGGTCAATTTATCTTCTGGCAAGGATAATTCCAGATTAACAGAGTCTATCTTAATACCAAGGAATTTACAAGTTTGTGAAGGATCCGTTACCTTTTCTCTCGATACCACAAACCCCATATGCTGCATGCACTCCATGAGGATACTCCTCTGACGTAAACATTCACCATAAGTATCAGCAATAATGATAAAATCATCTAGATAGTTGACCAACCTTTTTACACCATAGCTCTTGGCCACTTCCACAATAAAATCAGATATTCTATTGAATATATAAGGGGCACATTTAAGTCCAAAGGTTAACCTATTGCTTACATAGAAACCTTCACCCTGACCAAAATCCTATCTAAACCCTTGCATATCAGTGTGGGGACCATAAACATTAATGGTTCTATAGGCAGATTTAAATCTACTACGCTCATAAAATCATCTTTATCTAACTGAGCTGTGACCGTACCAATATTATTGTAAGAGAAGGTAGAACTAGTTTTGTCCATATAGTTATTAATGGAAACTTTCTCCGGCATACTGCAATCAGTTATAGGCCTTAGCTTGCCATTCGATTTCTTCACACCGCCCAGGGAGTGGATGCACTTAGGTTTGTTTTCAACTTCGGACACTAAACCCGCCTCTAACTCCTCTCGCAATATGGTACAAAATTCATCATAGAAGCTTCCTTCAAGAATTGACTTATAATTCCTGCAATCATAAGAAGTACTGCAATCCGGGTCAACTATCCTGAACCCCTCAACAAAACCTTGCCATAAGAATAGTGCCTCTTTATCATTTATATTAATAACTCCTTTCTGGGTTAAGAATGGGGCCACTCTGCAAGGTAAAATTTGGGATTTTTTTCCATTGACATAATGAACACAATTGCACACACCATTTATACAGCTATCATACACTTCGATGCTAGGCAAATTATTAATAGCAACCATAAACAGTGGTTTAACCTTGCCCTGTATTGGGCCACTATATGATACATCCAGACCGACAGAGTCGGAATTAATATTAATATCATTTTCAACATCACTTTGTATACTTGGTACGCTGATATCACTCAGAGAGACCGAATCTACCTCTCCAGCATTAACTATACCAACACCCCGAGCTGGAGCTGCGGGTGGAGGCGAACTAGGGTCTACCGAACCTACTATACATGACTTTGGCATCGACACACTATCACACATAGGACCCTGCTCACCCGTAAAATCCTAGTCAGATTTGTTAACTTGACAATCGAACTTATTATGGCCTGATTTGGTACATGAGCTACAAACATGCCTATATTTGCATGGGTCCCTAGAGCAACCTTCTGCCCTGTTGAATGCATAGCACGAGTTAGGAGAGACCCTAGCTTTACCAGAATCTTTTGGCTTGGTTGAATAAGCCTTCTGGGCTTGAACTGTCCCGTCATAGGACAAATGACGGAGGATATCCGAATTTTCAATCATAGCAAATGCATCTAAACCATCGGTATTGGCTCTGTCCTTAACGGACTTATCATATGCTACTAAAGCTCTTACAGTGAAAATTTTTGTATCTGACTTCTCAACCAACATCTGGAGGTGCCTGAGCATGCCCTCCACATCGTCCCCATCCTTGTAATAATCTATAATGAATTTGATATTGACCAATACAAGTTTCTCAATGCTGTCGACCTTGTCACGTTTTTTAATGAACTGTTCGTGGTCAAACTCACCAATTTTTTGCTTGGCGTGATGGCGATGAATTGACGAGTCTATTGACGACCCTCTTGACAAGCTTGGACTCCTGTGACAAGCAGAATAAGACGATTTAGATCTCGCTTGACGACCTCTACGTCCTGCTCTGGTCCACTCGCCGCCATCTTGGTTGCTATGGACGCTGTCGTTGTCAACGTCCCGCTGTAGACCACACCCCCGTCGCCTTGGTTTCGCGTCTCTCGAATCTTGTTTGTATACAGATGCACGTGCTCCCGTCGCCCCGCTATCCGGTCCGCTCAAAGGATTCATCTCGTCCTTACGGGCCCCTTGGCTAGCAATAACGTCTTGCAGCATTTTCTTTATATCCAAAAGGTCTTCCTCCATCAAGTCCAGCCTCGTCTGGTCAGCAGTCTCACTCTCTCTAGCCTGTGGTGTGTTAGGCTGCGAGGGCTCCAGACCCCCACATAGAGGAGTTAAACTGCTCAAAGATCCTAAATTGGCTGATTCCCGGTTCGTTTTAGCCGATTTAGCCGATTTTTTCGACGAACCTTTCTTCTTCGCACCTGCAGTAGTTTTTCTCCCCATGCTTGAGCCGATATCCAAGCAATAATCCAGAAAAAACTGCTTCAAATTAAAAAATTTCCAGGGAACTACCAGCGTGGTGTTAGCTGTACAGGTGAATACGAGCCAATTGACGGTTAGCTTGAACCCGCCCCCTTTTATACCAGTGGAGTTGTTGACCATGACGTCACACTATGACATCATTGGTATCCATACGAGCTGAAAGTAGTCCCTAACCGTCCGCGGCTAATTATATAAATATACACGAGTGTATATAGTTCCATAAGTTATCTCGCTACCAGGGGAAAGTAAATACCGGTAATAATGAATAATAATGTTGATATATACGGTAATAATAATATATGATTAGTAGTATAATAAATGATCATATCACAGACACATGGGTTTGGTGGGTTACTGACCTTGGGGATATCAGCACCATACATGCCAAAAAACACACAAAAACATGCCAAACACATGTGAAAACACTGTGATACGTTAAAATGACAGTGGCAGTTGATCACTGGAGGTCTTTCACTACCTGCTAATCGGTTTATGTTACAATGAAGTATGTGAAGTTTCAATGAAACCTGTAAACCACACTGAAAAAAGTCTTCCTGACAAAATGACATGTATATCCATGTCAACTTGATTTGACACAGAGAGCACATGTCATTGGGACATGGCATATATGTCACCATGACAACTGTCTTCCTTACGCATGTCAAGTGGAGTTGACGAACCAAATGTGAGAGTGTCAACCTCATTCAACATGCCTTTCACGCATGTCATGTAGGAAACATGCCAAACACATGTGAAAACACATATCAATCAACATTGCAAATGAGATAGACACACTCTATCCAACTCCAATAATTCATCCTTGTAATTATGTAGGTATTTAAAAACAGAGTTGGATTTCCAATTAACCCTCTTTTTTATAGACTCTATACTGAGTCCAGCATCTTTTAATAACGTAGCACCACCGTGCCTTCAGGAATGGGTAGAAACCAGACCTACGATACTGGATTGAATTGACAAAGATTTTAACCTAGAGTTGACATACTGGTACTGGAACGGACTACCACTTGATTCAAACAGGAAGTCACTACTATTCCTACCCATGCACAACTTTTTTAAACCTTGATAAGGACATAGAGGAGAATTAATATCCTTTAATTAATAGATATTAAAGGAGTTCTTACCAAGTTGATCGGTCTTAGATGTCCTGATACATATAGACAAATAATCCTGATGAAATTTAATATCACCAACTTTTAAGGAATGTGGAGACTTAACTACATGTCCCACTCGTAGTACACCCCTATAGCATGTTAAGATTGCCAACCAAAACTTCCAGTCTGCCCTGTTGGTTAGATCCAAATTTGATCTTAACCTCAACATGTCTTTTGGAGTTAAAGAATAAATTACTTTAGTAGAACAGGTGGAAAACCTGTCAATGCCATCAAGGGTCTTTTTAAACATGAAATTACTACTATAATCAGGATAACCCTTAAACTTTGAAAATACCAAACCGCAGACAGGTAATTTCTTACAGAAGATGGCTTCATAAAATCCGATAAATACACAGCATAAATAGAACCTTGGGAGGGAGAACAAGGAAAGGTTTGTAAAGAAAATTTTTTACAAAATTTTTTATACCTTCTAAGCTGTTGGTTCCTTGTCCTCCTCGTATTCCCAGACACACTCTGGGCTAAAAGTAACCTTTTTCTGTTTAGTAACCTCTCCCACTCTGGAATTAAAGCAACACATATCATTTTCACAGAGAGAATTTATACATTTGCTCGGAATACCTTTATAGGCAAGTCTAGATAGCTGGTGGGCCAGGACATTGTCCTCTGATTTAATATAGGTTGCATATACTTCCACATTGTTAATGAAGCAAAGCCAGAAGATTTCTCTTAACCATTCCATACATAACTTATTTCTGGACCTTCCAGTATTTATCATAGCTAGAACTTGCATATTATCAGTAATACAGTGTATTCTACTATTTTTACAACTTGAAATCCAACGTTTCAAGCCAACCATGACCGGGTATAACTCATGCACATTTTTATTTCTATGATGGTCTCTAAACCTATCCAAAATTGGAGGGGAAACAAAATGGCCTGTACCTAGGTTGAATTTATCATGAGATGTCCAGTCACCATATAAATAGTCCTTCCCCATCCATGCTCCAAAGCCTTTGATAGATGAGTCGGAGTACATAGGAGTATTTACCAGATCGTTCAGAATCAATTTTTTACAATTGAAAACTTTACAAAAATCAAGCCACCACTGCATATCCTGGCGAGTACAGGCCGACACCCTAATATAACCTCCTGGTCTCGCTCGCGCGCAGAGATAAAAAATTCTTCTGCTAAAGGTTCTACCACCCTTAACCACCTGCGAGCAGAAAGACATCAGGCCACCTATCCTTTCAAGATTCTTCCTGGAAATAAATTTCTTGCTAACATTTTCCATCAAAATATTTTTCATTTTGGTCAATTTATCTTCTGGCAAGGATAATTCCAGATTAACAGAGTCTATCTTAATACCAAGGAATTTACAAGTTTGTGAAGGATCCGTTACCTTTTCTCTCGATACCACAAACCCCATATGCTGCATGCACTCCATGAGGATATTCCTCTGACGTAAACATTCACCATAAGTATCAGCAATAATGATAAAATCATCTAGATAGTTGACCAACCTTTTTACACCATAGCTCTTGGCCACTTCCACAATAAAATCAGATATTCTATTGAATATATAAGGGGCACATTTAAGTCCAAAGGTTAACCTATTGCTTACATAGAAACCTTCACCCTGACCAAAATCCTATCTAAACCCTTGCATATCAGTGTGGGGACCATAAACATTAATGGTTCTATAGGCAGATTTAAATCTACTACGCTCATAAAATCATCTTTATCTAACTGAGCTGTGACCGTACCAATATTATTGTAAGAGAAGGTAGAACTAGTTTTGTCCATATAGTTATTAATGGAAACTTTCTCCGGCATACTGCAATCAGTTATAGGCCTTAGCTTGCCATTCGATTTCTTCACACCGCCCAGGGAGTGGATGCACTTAGGTTTGTTTTCAACTTCGGACACTAAACCCGCCTCTAACTCCTCTCGCAATATGGTACAAAATTCATCATAGAAGCTTCCTTCAAGAATTGACTTATAATTCCTGCAATCATAAGAAGTACTGCAATCCGGGTCAACTATCCTGAACCCCTCAACAAAACCTTGCCATAAGAATAGTGCCTCTTTATCATTTATATTAATAACTCCTTTCTGGGTTAAGAATGGGGCCACTCTGCAAGGTAAAATTTGGGATTTTTTTCCATTGACATAATGAACACAATTGCACACACCATTTATACAGCTATCATACACTTCGATGCTAGGCAAATTATTAATAGCAACCGTAAACAGTGGTTTAACCTTGCCCTGTATTGGGCCACTATATGATACATCCAGACCGACAGAGTCGGAATTAATATTAATATCATTTTCAACATCACTTTGTATACTTGGTACGCTGATATCACTCAGAGAGACCGAATCTACCTCTCCAGCATTAACTATACCAACACCCCGAGCTGGAGCTGCGGGTGGAGGCGAACTAGGGTCTACCGAACCTACTATACATGACTTTGGCATCGACACACTATCACACATAGGACCCTGCTCACCCGTAAAATCCTAGTCAGATTTGTTAACTTGACAATCGAACTTATTATGGCCTGATTTGGTACATGAGCTACAAACATGCCTATATTTGCATGGGTCCCTAGAGCAACCTTCTGCCCTGTTGAATGCATAGCACGAGTTAGGAGAGACCCTAGCTTTACCAGAATCTTTTGGCTTGGTTGAATAAGCCTTCTGGGCTTGAACTGTCCCGTCATAGGACAAATGACGGAGGATATCCGAATTTTCAATCATAGCAAATGCATCTAAACCATCGGTATTGGCTCTTTCCTTAACGGACTTATCATATGCTACTAAAGCTCTTACAGTGAAAATTTTTGTATCTGACTTCTCAACCAACATCTGGAGGTGCCTGAGCATGCCCTCCACATCGTCCCCATCCTTGTAATAATCTATAATGAATTTGATATTGACCAATACAAGTTTCTCAATGCTGTCGACCTTGTCACGTTTTTTAATGAACTGTTCGTGGTCAAACTCACCAATTTTTTGCTTGGCGTGATGGCGATGAATTGACGAGTCTATTGACGACCCTCTTGACAAGCTTGGACTCCTGTGACAAGCAGAATAAGACGATTTAGATCTCGCTTGACGACCTCTACGTCCTGCTCTGGTCCACTCGCCGCCATCTTGGTTGCTATGGACGCTGTCGTTGTCAACGTCCCGCTGTAGACCACACCCCCGTCGCCTTGGTTTCGCGTCTCTCGAATCTTGTTTGTATACAGATGCACGTGCTCCCGTCGCCCCGCTATCCGGTCCGCTCAAAGGATTCATCTCGTCCTTACGGGCCCCTTGGCTAGCAATAACGTCTTGCAGCATTTTCTTTATATCCAAAAGGTCTTCCTCCATCAAGTCCAGCCTCGTCTGGTCAGCAGTCTCACTCTCTCTAGCCTGTGGTGTGTTAGGCTGCGAGGGCTCCAGACCCCCACATAGAGGAGTTAAACTGCTCAAAGATCCTAAATTGGCTGATTCCCGGTTCGTTTTAGCCGATTTAGCCGATTTTTTCGACGAACCTTTCTTCTTCGCACCTGCAGTAGTTTTTCTCCCCATGCTTGAGCCGATATCCAAGCAATAATCCAGAAAAAACTGCTTCAAATTAAAAAATTTCCAGGGAACTACCAGCGTGGTGTTACCTGTACAGGTGAATACGAGCCAATTGACGGTTAGCTTGAACCCGCCCCCTTTTATACCAGTGGAGTTGTTGACCATGACGTCACACTATGACATCATTGGTATCCATACGAGCTGAAAGTAGTCCCTAACCGTCCGCGGCTAATTATATAAATATACACGAGTGTATATAGTTCCATATATATATATTTATATAGGTTATCAGAGGATTTTTTTTCTGCTTATACCCATAGTCCAATTGGCCTCTGTCGCCTGATCTTCAATTTTTGTATGGCTCAATAGGCCGACATAGGCCTACTGGGCTATGTATATTAGGCCTTATTATCTTAGGGTATTTTCATTTTCCTCGGCCTATTCTTAGGACATTTACCCTAGACACCTACTGGGTAGTTAGACCATCCCCTCGCATTTCCCTAGCCCAATCCAGTACCAATTTTCCCTTCAGACAAGCCTCGGTGATACCACATTTCGTAATGAATCTGAAACATGGGCACATAAAAAGAGAGAAGGAAACACACTAAACTGATTACAAGTGGGGGATCCAAATTGATGACCAGGTCTTTTTTGCAGTTAAAATACACACCAGGGCTGGGCAGATAAACACAAATCGGTGATCATTAATCAATTTTTCATCAGCTTTTTACCGGGCTTTTTAGCAACTTCTTGGGGTCTTTATTAATTTCTGATGCGACTCTAACGCCTTCTTAGATATTGGAAAGCATTCACCGCTCGCTCAATTATGGGAGTTGACGTCAATGAGAAAGAATAAAAAATGAAAGAAATTATGGGGTGCTCAATAAATTGTTATTTGGGTATGTGGTAACTTATAGTATGTTCATCATATTGCCAACGATTCGACAAGGTGCATTCTATGCTTAGGTGATTTTAAAATCCTAAAGGAAAAAGTGGTAAATACGCCTATTTACTTATCACCATAAACTCTCATTGTCATTTTGCCTACAATAGGAATCAGAGTTGCTTGGCAGCATCATTGTATCTACGCACCATAAACATAAGATGTAACCTCTACCGCTCAGCTCTCAGAACACAGATCACGTGCAATGGTATGTATTAGTTAATCCACAGTTGTGTAGCGTTATGAGGGATAACCAGTGCCTCAAGTGGCCAATCCAAGGTGTGAAACAGCACTGATGAGCGAGCACTGGTTTTAACAAGTAACCCAACAGAACTGTGAGTTAACTGGCTTAAACCTCGGTTATATGTCATAACCACAGCTTGATTCCTTTGTTCTGAGGTGTCACCGTGGTTGAATTAAATGTACATCTTATAATAATTCAGAATTTTCACATTCTGATAAATGTTCAATGTATACTGGCAATTTGAGGAGATTTATAGTAGAATCCTAAACATGGCTAAAACGAGCAGCTCTGATTTGCTCTTGACATATCTGTACGTACAGAGAGCCGTACAGAGAGCATCTCACTTGCCAGGGAGTTTTGGCCAGGTCGGGTGCCAACCTGCTCGGACTCCAGCTCCCAAATCATATTTAGAGTTAGCATTGTGCCAATATATTTTGGTAAGTCATCTCAACACAGGATATAAAGGTCACGGAATTAACTTCTGTGGCTTGTGTGCTCTTATTGACGAGCCCCACTCTCCTATCCCAAGAATCAACCGATTCATCAAAGAATATCATATATGCATATTGTGCTCAAACACTATAACTAAAGGTTCTTTCATGTAATTAAAAGAACTTCATTAACTTATGATCAACCGCAGCAGATAGAGATAATCATCAGCTTACCAAGCACTGGCCCCCCAACCTTGTTGAAATGAAATCTTAATACTGGCACATTGCAATAGTGATGGGAGAACTGAGAGTTTCATTGGATACCATTGAGTGCTCATTTCAAGCTCAGACTGATAGGCAGAGCCCAGATTTTACGTTCCAGCAGTCTAAAAGCTATATATGGCATATCTAGCCCTATCTGAGTCAACCGATGGCTCGTACTGGAGTTGCCTGGAAGGGTTCACGGTTGCCCTGGGCAGCGCCTCACCAAATCGCTGTGCAGTGATATGGGGCTGGTTCTACTGATAGCTTCCTCAAACAGCTCCTGGAGCTGCTCTCTGAGCTGCTCAGTGTATAGGGGAGTAGGTATTGGGTCATTGGAAGCTGACCAATGACTGTTGACTGCAGTGGCGGATTTAGAGGTGGGGGGGGGGCACGGGGGCGCACGCACCCCTCTTTTTCCCAGCACTTAAGAGTTTAAGTACCGTTTTGGACCCCTAAATTTGCTAAAAAAAAAAAAAGAAAAAAAAAAGAAGAAAATTAGGGGGTGCGCCCTCTCCTTTTGGGCCGCTCCCCCGCCCCTTTTTCCAAATCCTGGATCCGCCACGCGGATGCTGTAGAGTGGACTGACCACTGCCACATTGTGAGGAGTGTGTATAAAAGGGAACTGTTTCATTCCTGATGAGTTAACGTATAAATGCTCGTTTCCATATTCAAGAGCGCCTGTCATTGCTCACTCCCGAGTGACTGGTGCTCATTATTCTGAAGATCATAAAAACCTCCTAGCAATCCAAAATATTTCTAGTGGATTTAGTCTTTACGGTATGGGTATTGATAATCAGTTGGTAGGATGACAATCAAATAACAACTTGACAATATGATCAGAAAGGTCCTTTGTTACTACTGTCGATGATTGCAATACCCATGTTACCCACGTGCCATTAGCCTTCTAGGCCTGCTACTAGTATATCTTAATTATTTCATCGCCTAATTCTTGACTGGAGCAACCAATCGTTATACTAGTACTTGGGGGGAGGAAGTAAATTCCACCTCTCTCCTCGGCAAGCTACAAGATAACTTGGAATCTAATTGGGATTTATCAATATTACGTTATGGACATTCTATATCAATTTAAGTTTCTTTTTTGTGACACGCTAACTATATAGGCATCACCAAAGCATACCTTAGCCCAGAGAGACTAGGTCATCATCCAGACTGCATCTGGTGCCCTGTGAAGTCTAAAGGTTACAAACACCATCTTGGATCAGTCAGTTTTCTCTTATCCCCTCATATTCAACTCCAGGAAGCTGTTATACTATAATCATCGCAACTTTTGTGAGACCTCAGCTTAGCCTTTACAGAATCAAACTATTCACTGTTGGCTTAATGCACTGTAAAAGATGTTGAAATTACAGCACATTCCTCGTCCCAAAATTGCCAGAGATCCGTCATTACTTTCACAGAGATTCCTTGTACACTTGTTTAGGCCTACCACAGTACTACAAAAAAAAACTACTTAAAAAAACTACACTGGTTCAATGCTTTACATTTACTGCCCAGGTAGCAAAAATGGTGTGGCCCGAGTCTGGGCCAGAGCGGGCTCCTGATGTGGGCCACACTGGGTTAACACAGTGGGCGCCCGATGGGTTTTGTCCTCAGCAAAGGGTCTGGGCCACACTGGGCTAACCGATTCGGGCACAGATCTGTTTGAAATTGGGCTCACCGATTTGGGCTCAAAGTGAGTTTAACATGGGTTTTTGGTGTGGCCTAAAGTGGGCTGCCCGATTTGATGAAAAATTAGTGGTGACATGTTAATAATTCTTTTTGAGAAATTTATCCAAAATCTTTTCTTTTTTTTAAAGGTCAATAAGCAACAAATCCTTGAGCTAATCTAGCCCCCCCCCCATTACCAAAGCAGTAAATGCAATATCTACCCAAGTGGAAAGGCAGAGCAGTACCATTCATTTGAATCAAACTCATTCAGCCAACACAAGGCACTTTGATTCATTAAAGTGACATTCTGGCCTCAATCTTCCCCTACTAATTCCCTATGTAGGAGTAGAGAAGAGAGCCTTCAAGTTCATAATGACTGTACCTCTGCATATCTGCTCTTGTTCCAAGTTCAGTGCAATAGAAATGGTGTTGCCATTCCACTACTACTCAGATGACCTTGATTTGCACTTTTGACTAGAAACATCTAAGTATTTCCAGACTATGAGAAAGTCTGCACATTATTACTTCATATCTGATTTAGTAGTCCATTCCAGTTGTCCTATGTCTAAAAGAAATAAGTTTGGTATGGGTAGTAGAATTCTGCCTGGAGTGCTGTGAAACCACTTTGCAGTGAGTCTGCCATGGACTGGCCTACAGGGGCAGGGGATATGTTTGGTTTCTCAATTGCCTCTATATATAGTCCTCTTATACCTGGCCAAGTGTGGGACCTGTTTGCCCCCACACCACAAATACACCTTGCAAGCCTACTAGTACAAAGAAAGACATGAAGCTGTTCTTTCTAGGACTAGTCAGTGTTGCCTTTTACATGAAATATCTGGATCCCTACTATGAACCTACCTGTGTATTAATGGTATAGGGAAAGTGTCCTACAGCAGTGGTGGAGGGAAGGGAGGGGGGAGGGCAGGGCAGGGCAGGGTGAGAGGAGGGCAGGGCAGGGTGAGAGGAGGGCAGGGCAGGGTGAGAAGAGGGCAAGGCAGGGTGAGATGAGGGCAGGGCAGGGCAGGGTGAGAGCAGGGCAGGGCATGTGAGCAAAGGAGATGCCAGGGCAGTGCAGGGTGAGAGTAGGACAGGGCAGGGTGAGAGGGCAGGGCAGGGTAAGAGCAGGGCAGGGTAAGAGCAGGGCAGGGCAGGGTGAGAGCAGGGCAGGGCAGGGCATGTGAGCGAAGGAGATGCCAGGGCAGTGCAGGGTGAGAGTATAGGCATGGCAGGGTGAGAGCTGGGCATGGCAGGGCGAGAGCAGGTCAGGGCAAGGTGAGAGCAGGGCAGGGTAAGGGTGAGAGCAGGGCAGGGCAGGGTGAGAGGAGGGCAGGGCAGGATGAGAGTAGGGCATGGCAGGGTGAGAGCTGGGCATGGCAGGGTGAGAGCAGGTCAGGGCAGGGTGAGAGCAGGGCAGGGCAAGGGTGAGAGCAGGGCAGGGCAGGGTGAGAGGAGGGCAGGGCAGGATGAGAGTAGGGCAGGGCAGGGCGAGAGCAGGGCAGGGCAGGGCGAGAGCAGGGCAGGGCAGGGTGAGAGCAGGGCAGGGCAAGGCAGGGTGAGGGCTGGGAGTGAGAGTGAGTGAGTAATAGATGTTTAACACCATTTCGACAGCTAAGGCCATATTCATGGTGAGATCCTCATTACACAAATTCACAGAGGAATGTGTCAGTGCCTGCGCATATGTGCACCACACACATCCTTAGGGGATAGGAAAGAGGAGAAATAGACCCTTTTAAGTGGGCTAGGGAGGCCCAGGGAGGGCAGGGTGACAGAAGGGCAGGGCAGAGCGGGGTGAGAGGGGGAAAGGGCAGGGCAGGTTGAGTGGAATGAGGAGGAGATGGAAGGGGTAGGGGATGGATAGGGGAGGGACGAACAAAAAAGAGAGAGGGAGGGGGAACACTCATCACAGAGTTTATAACAGTTCAAAAGATGAGGCTGCCCTGTCCAAAGCCACTCTCACCCCAGACTGGGAAGACTTTATGCAGCTAAGTACCCATCTTGGGATGCCCATTTTGAAACCATCCTGGGCCCAATGTGGTTGCCCATTTTAAACCTGACCAGTGCCCAAATCGGGCGGCCCAATGTGGCCCAGACCGTATGCTGAGGACAAAACCCGTTGGGAGCCCAACGGGCTCAAGTGGGTTTGCCCGATTTGGGCTGCCCTGTGTGGCCCTGCCTGGAAACCCAGCATCTGCCGAACCTAAAACCCATGTACTGAATACTGCCCGCTTTGAACCACCTTATCCCGGGTAAAACCAATTTGGCCACGAGCGGGCTTGCTACATGGGTGTGGTCAGCTGTTTTACGAGGATCCCTGGTAGATTCAACAGTAATTTACTTTTACCGTGTAGCAGTCTTAGATCGTGTTTATATAATGGTGGCATAGACTCTTGTGGCAGGTTGGTTCTGAGTAAAACCAGCATCAACTAAGTCGTCCGACACTTCATTTCCTTCTAGGGGCCCAAATCTAGCGGCCGAAATGCTAGCTAGAGAAATGAATAATTCCCGAAACACACGTAGTCTACATTGATTAGCAAATGAAATACAACTACGAGTAGAAGCCTTCTAAGAAGGATACTGTTTATAGATTTTTATCTTTCCCATATAATGGCGATCAAAATGGAAATCTATCTACCTATATACCCGGGTACTAACAAAAATCAAACAGTCCGAAATCAGCCAGCTGAAGGTAGGGACAAAAAAAAAGACAAAAATGAAAAAAAAAGATATGACTACAGATCAAAATGAAAAAAAAACACACAAAAAGATCCGAGTTATGTCAGGCATCCCTGATATTTCTAGACTGCTCAAAATTCCTGATGCTATTGTCAGCTCATCAGTGCTGATTGGAGAATTAGCATTGCCGGGAGAAGCACTACAGGTAATTCATGCAAAAACATCCCTGCATCCACTGCTCTAATGGTAGCTTCAGACCATTAGTTCATGACAGCTCCATAGGGGTATTTGATGATATTGGATCATACAAATGCCCTGTGTCAAATCCACTTCATCCATAATGTGTTGGGCTGCCTAGTAGGTCATGGACTTTATGAATTGTTTATCACTGATTTATCTCCGTATCGCCATCAGAAACAGGCTCATGCATTTATTTAATGGGGCTAACTAACTTGTGATGCCATCGGGAAATATTGATGGGATAGGGTAGGCCGATTTGTAAAGACTGTATATTGTAATTCTGGTACATTCTCATTCTGTATGTAATATCTAAGTGAGAATTAGATTGAGTATTTATAAATGTAAGATTCTTCAACTCGAGTCAACGAAATGGTGGGAAATGAAGGGACTGTACATGTTTGGACTCAAACAATCTTCTTTCAGAATGATAGGCCTACTGGTACTTTTCCTCGACCCCAATCATGGGAACCTTAAAGTACAGAGTAGCATAGTCAGCCAATGACAACCCAAGTATGTTGGTACCAAAGGTCGTCCACCCTGGGCTACCCCCCCCCCCCCATGCATGTGTAATACAGTACAGAATTAAAGAAGCCCTATTCATCTGCCGAAACGAGATGCATAACCTCCAAACAGTGTATACACACTTTGTGAAAATTACCTGTTGAAAAGTGAACTGGTACCAACAATACTAGATATTGGTCGAATCATGGCTGGAGCTTAATTCAAAAGATCCTGGGATCACGACCCCAGCGATCTTAGGAATAAATCAGCCTCATCCTATTAAGCGATCTTAAGAGTTGACTGGGTTCACATATCCTAGCCAGCACTAAGATCGCATTGATCTTAGCCTCAGCCCTCCTACACTATTCCTAGAAGTACTGACTAGGCACAGGGGTAAGAGTCCCAAAATAAAGGAATAGCTGTGGAGTCACTCTTCTTCACAAGAGTGCTTATACCATCGTTCCCCGTCCCCATATGGGCTAACAAAAGAGCACAGGGTGCAGTTGACCCCCATACAGTATTCAAGAGTTGTTCCCATGAATGTATGATTTATGCTTGCCTATTAGAAGCATTGTGCCCTCCCCCCAGGACAAAGAGAGAGAAGGAAAGAATTACCTTACAGTGCACTTAACGCATGAGTAGCCCTAAGAGCCCTCAAGGACACTCAGCAAATGTCCTCCCTCCCCTCTTTATGTATGCAGCAGGCTATTCACTCTTTCAATCAGGAGTGTTCCCTGTAAGTGCTCTTGTACCCTGGTGAAACCACTATGCATTTCTTTCACTGAGATCACAGTGATCTTAGTGGTGGAAATGGAATAGTGAAGTGATCCCAGGACTAGCTATTCTGGACAGGCCTGCAACCACTGCATTACATAGGGTAGACCAGCCAGGTCTTATGATATGTGCCTACACTAAGATCGCTGGGGTTGGGATCCCAGGATCTTTTGAATTAAGCTCCAGGACTACACTAGACTTCTCTACTTCTCTACTCTAGCTAACTACTAAATAGACACTTGGACTCACTATTGGAAACTAGAACACGCGATGGCTATCTCAAATTTACACACACTTACAGGGTATTAAATTGTCAGCTCCTTACTAGATTCCAATAAACTACCAATCGTTTACTTCCAGCACAAATTGCTTCATGGCATGAAGCGGATGGACTCAAATGAACCATAAATTTGCTAAACACATGTGACACACAAATGGCAACATTGAAAGAATAAGGTCTTCAAAGTAATCAACATAGAAAAAAAAACATACCTGACGCAGACTCCTTATAATTATTGACAACTTCTCGCTGTAGATAACTTGACACTTGTCACTAAAGGGTTATGAGGCAGAACCATTTGCCTGGCCTATCTAAAGTCGTCAAGATGAGAAAATTGTGGCATGCCCACTAAGTTTGATATGACAGGCTTTAACTTGTTTATTTAATGCTGCTTACTTAACTTAAAAGACTCACTTAGAATACCCCAGTGACCCTATACCCATTTTTTCTGAACACCACTGCTTTTTGTTTTTGCCGGGCATTCATTCCACAATATTTGTACCGTTCCAGGGTCTGGAAAGGCAGGGGACGGCATAACAGGAGGGGGCGTGCGCACCCTTCCTTACAAAATGGCCAGCTCCATACCTTTAGCTTATGGAAACTCCATAAAGATGATTTATGGTATTGTATTATACAAATGCTCTCACATCCACTTCATCGATAAGTTACAAAGCCGCCTTGCATCTTCTGCAGAGTATGAATAACTTATCACCCTGGTTATATATATATATATATATATATATATATATATATATATATATATATATATATATATATATATATATATATATCCGTGTGTATTTAGATAATATGGGACCGGCTAACTGGTAACCTCATGATATATGGGAAAGGATAGCTAGTATGAGGATTTCTTCTCTTTTATTCTGGTTGGGAATGATATAATTTGCTGTGTCTGTATGGGATCTGTTGACTTTATTTGAACTGGATACTATATCACAAGAGTGTGGACTTTAAGTAAGCTAACGAGATACAAATGAGCATTGGGGAAATGTAAGAATGAGAAGATTCAGGTTGGAACCATATTCCCCCACTGTTTGATTTGTGAATAGTACGAACCAAGCCTATGTAATAGCGTGTTTGACTACAGTCAACTTTTGTATGATGCTGAATACCATTCACTTTGTTGCCTATACTGTCTAGGTCTTGTTATTCATCTTTACAATAGAACTAATTACTGTACCGGTATATACAGCGAAAGACACGAATGCCTAATTGCACTTCTCTGTCCTGAGCTAAATACTGAAGTCACTAAGAGTAACACTAATTACGATTCCTGAGCACACTTTGGCTATTTAACATTTACAAAGTCTTTCAGGACATTGTCAGCATCTAGCTGGGTGCTATCAGGAAAAACCTTTACTTTTAGCACTAATTACTTCACTGTATTTCGAGGCAAATATATTTAAATGAACCATTAACTTAACAAACGTGACTTGCCTAGAAGGACAATACAGAACGGAAGGGGTTCAGAATATGTCTTACCCCGCCCCCCTCCACGCACCCCAAGCCCCACCTCGATTGCCCAAGACCTTGCTTAAGAGGCAAAAACCCAGATTTCCCTGTAGGCATTCATATAAGCATGGAAATGAGGCAAAGGGAATAATTCGAAGCTGTATAAAGGGTCTATTCCACGTCAGGCAAAGTTTCAGTCAGGCACCAAAGGTCAACAAAAAAGTCAGATACCTGTCCTCTATCTTTGACTTTTGACTGAAAAAGTTAACTTTTTCCATGTAAAGTTAACTTTTCCATGCAAAGGTTGACTTTTTCACTCAGCCTGATCAGCCTACTTTTGACTGAAGGAGAAACCCCAATTCCACTACAGGCAAGTCAGCAAAATATGACTGAAAAAGATGACTTTTGGGTGTCTGACTAATAATGGAATCAGGTTTTCCTAAGCTACTGCCCACTCACTTCCCCTTGCCAAAGAACCCCGCTTCATGGAGAACTGGATCAGGAATAATCCACCCACTGCATCATAACCCAAACCATCTGAGGTGTTGACAAACTATCATAAAGGCTTCTCCATGGGTTCTATGAGCACATACATGTCCACCCCTATTACTGAACAGTGAGTGTGGTGGGTAGCAGGCATGCTGATCATGATAAAGAGATAATGAAGCCATGACAGGAAATGTCAATGTAACGTGTGGCCATCTGTCGCCCAGACACCAACCCCCGGGAGATGGCGAGGCTTTGTGCACTACATATTAGATTATAGGGTGTCACATTGTGTTGGTGCGCACATTAAAGTAGTCCCCAAAAACAGTGTATTTTGTCAAGGACAATCATGTTTTTCTCTTTTTCCCCCTTTCCTTCCTTTTATAGGCCTACATAGGGTGGGGCACATGGGATGCATCAAATCACTTTTTATTCTATATTCTGAATAGCCTATAATCCTATCATCAATCGTAACTCCTACATATGCCTTTACTGCTGAGCATTTTGAAGACTGGTATTGAGGAGATTTTTATATCTCATTTTCTTCCACTGCTGTTGGAAGGGTAAGTAGAGAGGCATTTGCTATTGCAAATAGACCATAATATATTGATGACTGAGCTACTGAATTGTAGTGCCTATGGGTATTGGCTATGTTGCATGACATAAGGCAATCTGCATATTAATGCTCAGATTGCTAAAGCATGCTTGATATAATCTCTCATTAGTAATCAGGCCCCAAAAGCCGAGTTACAATCACCCAGGGCTTAGAGTCATCAATCCACCTCTATAGGGAGTCAAGGGATCTATCTATAGAAGGGAAAAGTACCAAAGCTATGCGAAAACTTACACACTGTGCTATGCAATGTGCTCTATAGTTTTTAGACAAGAAGTCTTCTTTACTTTCATTTCAAATTATAAGCCAAGGGAAGGTGTAATTCGTGACTTTAGATCTTGTTCATGTATAGGGAAGCACCCTAACCAGCAAAATTCAATATGGCGGCTCCACTAGGCCTCCATACTGAGTCCTATATGATGGCTGCCTCTATGTTCTGATCCGCCATAGTAGTATAGCCTCATTTGTAGCAAAAACTGTGATGATAAAGGTCGCTACTTTGTCAAACACATGCGTAACTAAGAAAATGCTGTTGCCATCATTTCAAACCAATTAAAACAGCCGTTGCAGAGAGGACTAATCACAACTGCTCTCTTAAACCATCTCGGCTGCCAGCAGCAGCCAGTTCGGTAGAGTCTAGATGTCAATTATGCTGCAGAATATATTCTTTTATTTACAAACTGACATAATGACTGGGGACTGTTATCAATTAGTGTGTAATTATGTTCCCCTTGTGGCTGTACACAAGTGGTCTCTTTGGGTCCCTTTATAGATGATTAGGGGCTCTAATGTCCTTGAATGTTTGACCATAATTTTGCTTGATCCATTCTTCTTTTTAAGTCATATCCAATGGTGAATGTGGAGTTTTGGTAGAGCAAAATAAACTCTTTCATAGACACGCGGTATAGCCCTAGCTTGAGAACAGGAACAGTCTGACAATTAAGGGATAGGAAAGTCATCTATGTATATTGATATTGTGTGATTATTACAGAGTTTCAAGAGTTATTTTCAGTTTCAACTGGGCATCATTGAGAAGGCACACAGCAGCCATCTTGGATGAATATTAGTCATGATGACTATATGTACTTGTCACAGTGACTAAGTAGTTGATACTAAGCATCAAGGCATGACTATATGACTAAGTTAAGTTAGTAATCAGTGACTATAGCAAGTGAAGAGTTTGGTTCCAAAACGCAATAAATCAATTTTTGGTGTTTTGAGATAATGAGACATTTTTCATTCCAAAACAATTGAAGAGGGGGTGGCCATTTTTGTGAGTTCCAATATTTAGGGGACCAAAAATAAAACACCTACACATTTTGTTTTGAAATCCTTGAGTCTTCCTTCGTGGATAAATTAAGTGGTTTAATCCCATTTTTTTCCAAAACGCAATAAATCCCCAAACTGTTTTGTTCCAAAACGCAATAAATCCATCACAACAGCTTTCACATTGTTATACCACTTTCCTTACCGGCAAAGTTGGTTTTTATTTGGAATAAGTTTATAAAACTTACAAAACACAATGATATGACATTAACAGCTCATTCAATCCATAGAAATAAGGATATTAATGAACATACATATCATGAGAATGTTTTACCCAAGTGGATTTATTGCGTTTTGGAACAAAACAGCTGTTGGATTTATGTTATTTTGGAAAAAAGTGGGTTTTAGGTGGGCCCTAGGTGCATAATGGTGACGGTTTTGGAAAAAATGATTTTGCAACATTTTTTCACTTACCCCAACCTATTGTTTACTTATCTTAACTCCATTTTCCCAAAAATGATGTTTATTGCGTTTTGGAACCAAACTCTTCAAGTATAGTCGTGAGAGATACATTCACTTGGCTATAGAAACGTAGTCCGTACTGACTAACAATTGCAGACCTGTTTTTATCAGTGCTGGTTAACCCATAGTTTATCTTCTACTTTTACTGCTAATCAAACTGCAGATATCAGGTCTTAAAGCTGCTAAAGTTCCCTGTAAGGAAGGCAATAAATTTGTTCTGTGTAGCACTGAAGTCTAATCTTCATGGGTTGTCCAATAAAGAAGTTCAAATTGTGTTAGAACCAAAACATGCTGCCATGCTATCTTTCATCATTAAGGCTAAAAGCCTGGCGACAATTTGGATAGAAGGCAGTTTCTAGAGAGGCAGAGAATAGAGACTGTGGATGGATGGATGAAACACCAGACCCGCATTAATTTCTGGGTGCAGCCTCCAAAGGCTTCCACATTTACACCTGCTTTGTATTTATGCTGCAACAAGTCCCTTAGGACTAGTGTAAAGTGGCATGGTCCTGAATACTTTGTTACCCTAAACCGCTGCTATTCTCTAACATTCATTAAGATGAAACTGAGTTGCACATGCTCCATTTTCAATACTGTGCATATAATTGGAGCCTAAAGGCTAGTTAGATGTTCCCCTTGGATGTGTGGGCATCATATGACAGCTACTACTGCAAGTTTCTTGGGAATGATTGATAGTCTGCAATAGCCACTGACACAATCATTGACGGTGGTAATTGTCTGCAGGGTAAATCATCCATAGCAATCACCTGCAGGCCACAAAGATTGAGTTGTGAATGATCAGCCATGTCAGCAAAGATAAGTTCGTTCCTTTTATCTAGATTGAACTGTGAAGTTCTGCATTTGCCTGTGCACTACTAAAAGTCTTACATGATTGCTCCCATGTCCTGACAATAATATTATGGATGTTGTTGCCATCAAGGAAATGAATTCCATAAATCACCAAGCAAAATTTATACTAAATTCCATAAACCGCTATGCAGAATTTATAATACTCCATCTTAGGCTCTGCACCTTCAATCTCATATTCCATGAGTCAGAACGGCCATAGCCAATATAGCAGAGAAGAACTCTCACCAGGGAGGCAAAGGCTGACTTAGGGGATGTGAAACCAGCAGATGCAATGGAGATTTCAGGTCTCCGCCCTTGGGTATTCCTCTTCATATAGTTGATGGAGCTGGGCAACAGTTGTACACTGAGAAGGAGGTTGGGGAAAACCACTTTGGTAATGTATCCTGCATTGGAAAATATGTAAACCGATATTTGGCTTTGAAAATGGATGAAATCTAGGGGATGTAATAGGATGGCATGAATTAGACTCTGCTGGCTAAATCCAGAATGACCATGTTTGTATTGCTTTTTGAAATGGAACTAGCAAATTTCCATATTATAATAAAGACTAAGCTTCATGGGTTAATTATCAAAGAGACATGTTCAATTCTAAAATTCCAGCCTCCTTTGGATTTATAATGCAACAGGTATCCTTTGCCCTGTGCAAAGCAGCATATCCCTACCTTAACACTTTAAAACTGCTTGCGCCAGACCACAACCTCTTTGGTTAATTCCCGGGTTTTATGTAATGTAACATTCTGAATTGTAATTATCTCATGGATGACCTGTTTTATTATGAATGCTTATCACCTCACCACCCATCATCTGGAGGCAAATCAATCACCCAGGGGTCAATCACCTTCATTCCAAAAACATCCTCTTATTGCCCAACTGTTTTAATAGGACAAGTTGCTTTGGGACCTGGTGCCTGGGCCTGCTATCTCAGGTACAGTGGTGTCAGCAGATAGCACTGCATTTAGTGAATGTGTTCCTCTGATGAAGGACAGTGTATAGCAGCAGAGCCCAGAGAGATTTGATTACCATATCGTGCATGCATTGGTCAGTGGACCTGTCTTCTTATTACGACATTCATTTGCCATAAGTTCAGCCCTGCCGACCTACATTGAGTAGGCCTACAGTACTTCAGTCACTACCTCAGGAAATATATCATGATCACTACATTTGCCAACAGCATCCTGCTGTAACTATTGGGGTTTAAGCTGGAGGGCATTATTCAGAATTGCTAATTAGCGTTATTGAGAAATACCATCTCAATTCTCATCTTTACACATTAGCCACACACAATTCAGTAGGTATTATGCCCCCAAGTCTTAATTTTACCACCATTCAACCTTATAACAGAGCTAGACTATTTCCCATAAGAAGTGTGTGGGGCCTAGCTCTGCCTGTCCCTATGCCACGTTCCAACACCTTGCAGCCCTCTGGCCATTATGAATGTTATCACCATTAAGAAGATATCTCCCATGTACTACACTATGCATGGGACCTATACATATTCCATCTTAGCCCCATGCACCTTCAATGTTCAAGTAATCTGATTCGAGCATAGACTGCACGACCACATCCAATATATCAGAGTAGAACTTTCAACAGCGCAGCAATGGGCAGTGTACACTGTAAGAAGTTTTCGTTTTATAACAGCTCCTAACCAGGTAGAACCTATGGCATTGTATATATACATGCAAACACACTCTGTTTCTCATCAGTCCCTGTGGCGCAATGCATAGGGAGTTGGATTCGGGATCAGTAGAGTGCAGGTTCGACCCCTACCTCTGGCAAAGAATGTTTTGTAGGTTTTAACATGTGACATATGACATGTAAGGTATGCTGATATCCATGGATAACTGCACTAGGTGCCTGTTATCCATGGTAAGGTGTGCTGATATCCATGGATAACAACACAGGGTGCCTGTTATCCATGGTATGGTGTGCTGATATCCATGGATAACAGCATACCTTGCAAAGGTCATGATGCAATATCGACAGGTATCAGAATGGGAATATCCACAAAAAGAACCCAAAATCACAAAAGTCGTATAATAACAGAGTATATAGCAGTGTCTTTTATAACGTACCTGTATATATACAATACGTTTGTTGTTGATTAACAGAATCCCTTGCTGTAATTCTACAATTAGAGTTTCTGTAATTTTACAGCAATAGTTGCTGGAACCTTAGTTGCCAGCAAAGATTTCTGTAAATTTACAGTATATTTTATTATTCATTTATAGGAGAATTTGCTGTCTATCAACAGAAAATGTTGCTGTTTATTTACAAAACATTTCTCTGTAATTTTACAACACTTTTTGCTGTTAATTTACAGCATATGTTTCTGTAGAACTGATTGATATTGCTGTATGATCACAGTGACTGTTACTGTATGATTACTCTGAATTGTTCTGTAAAATTCACCTACTGTAGATTTACAGCAAAACGTACTGGAACCAAAGTTGCCAATGGATTTGCTGTAAAATAAATCTGCCTACTTCTTACAGTGTAGGGGATTTAAAGCCAGCAGATGCTATGAAGAATTCAGATTTGCCATTCAGGGCCATTTCTCTTCATATATCCGATAAAGCAGGGACACAGCTCCACACTGGCATGGGCTGGGGCTTCTGTATTTTATGCTAAATATTAGATTCTGAAAAGCAGAACACCATCTGAAAAAAAGATATATGTCCTGAAACAGTGTATATATGGGAGCCTGTTCTTCATGACAGGAAGGTCAACAGGCATGGAATGCATCTGTCTAGGAATGGGCATAGTGTCATACAGAGATGCTACGTATCCTATTTTTTTCAAGAATTCCAGGTTTTCTCTTGTATATATTTCTGAATTGACTTTTATCAACCACCTGGATAAGGGTGTCCAAAACCATAACCTTTTTGGGTGTATGTTAACCAGTGAGTAGCATCTGTTATCCATGGTAAAGCTCCCCCACTATGCCAAGTTACTCTGCCAAAATACAGCACAATGGGGAAAATATCAATCTATAGAAACTGAGAAATGACTACCCCTTAAGACCATTGATTTGTTGAGGGTTAATCAGCATAGAGATGCTCATAATGACAGCCATTGTAGTACAGAGGGAAGGCTAGTAGCCCTGATTGCTCTTGGACTGGGGGAGTAATTGTTGCTTCTTATATAACAAACGAGCTCAGCCAAATAACATGCCTGCTTAGCACACGCCTGGTTAGATTCAATTAGCTCTGGTCGGTTACCCAATCTCGCTTCAGGATCATCTGCGATGCAAATCACGGAAATCAATAAGCAAAAGTCATTAGAAATAGTGCCCAGAAGTAGGACCGCTAAATCGCAAGTCATGATTCGCTGGTAGCCCGCGAAATGGTGGCTGGCACCCACAAAGGTCAACGTGTTAAAACTGTCATCTGCTAAATGGCCGCCATTGACCCAGTCACGTGATCAGTTGCGGGTCTCGCGGGAAACCGTGCGCCATCACGTTACGCTGGTGGAGACGGTCATTAACGCTAATGTATACTTGTGGCTGGTAACTAGCCAATGCTTCATGTGACAAAAATTAATCCAGATAACCCTAAAATGGAAATGTTTGTCATAGAGTGATAAAAATTGATAAGTAGACTAACATATGACAAATATGCCCTGTTCAAAATTTCGGACTTTTATCTGCACCATGACCAGAGAAATGAGGGATTGCCTATATGTAGGACAGTAGGACTACTGTTTTTTGAAACTTTTCTTTTGGTTGCCATGGAAACCGCAATTCCTGTATGAGAGTGCCAGAAACTGACAAATAAGCTTATATATATGGCTATTTATGCCATACAAGAAACTTCATTGCTTTAGCTATAGCGGATCCAGAGATTAGCACCGTCCTACATGTTGGACAGTAGGACTTTGGGCGTCTGTCTCCTCTGAAAAGGTCCAAATCTTTATCAGGGTAATTTTCTAAGTAGTAGGTGTTTTGTGACATGTGTGTAATGTTATAAAAGTACCTAAGAATACCTGTATGGAGCATTTTTGGAAGCCTTGGGCCTAGAACTATAGGATGCAACATTTTACTTTCATCTGTTAAGTTTACTTGCAGATATAGACCTCTTCCCATGATATCACTTAGGCGTCCTACATGTAGGACAGTAGGGCTATCTGGGTTAAAGACTACAGTTAGGGAGACTGGCATGTCCCAAAGTTGGGAGCATTCATCTCAATTTCTCCAATTACCACACTGCCAAAGAGGGCTTTAAGAGGAATGCATGTAATATTCACAACTGCCCACCTCCATTAACCCCTGATGGTTCAAAAGGCTCTGCTGTCACGGATCTACAGGGCCATAGCTCTATGTTCAATTACTTCGAGTAGATATTTCCCTCTCTACTTAAACTTAGTACATCCGAAAAAGGTAGATTGTCTAAGTTTTCTGAAATTGGTCAATACACTTGGGTAATATCATATTGTAAGAATGGGTGAAAATTGATGGGAAAAAGAACCCTAATTGAGAGTAAAACTATACCCAGCAAAATGCCTGTTTCAGTACATTTTCCATTTGTGCAGCTTAACTCGTGCCCTCCAAGTACATTTATTTACAAGAAAAATAGAGGGAATTTTTGAGAAAAAGGTGTATGGCAACTGAAGTTTGTCCTCTGGGAACATTTTGGCACAAGAGGCCTCAACCGTCAGATACACTAACTTTCAGAAAGCCTAAATACATCATCATAGCTGCGCTCTCTTTTTATTTTCTCTTTAAAATTATCGATTTTGTCTTTATGTTTTCAAAATATCTGTTCGATGGAGGGCAGTAGAATATACAATTAGTCACTTAGTGACTTCTAATCTGTTTCTTTCTTGGCAGAGATTTTGTACCCTTAACGCAAGTCACGTAGTAGGGACTCAATGGGTAATTCTGTTAGTGAAGGTCAATCAAGGTTAATTGAATCTACTATAGTACTAAGTAGTCTGACGTTATCTCTACTTCACTTCCTGTAAATTCACAAAATGCTATTTGATACACTTGAACACACCATTCTATGTCATTAGGTTCAGTCTAAAGAGATATCTCTCTCTTTTGCAAGCTTTGCTCTGTCACAATTCATTTTTTGTAACTTCAGTAGAGATCTTTTGATATAACATGAAAGATATAAAATGGATAGCCTATAAATAGTATGGAGTTTGAGTTTAAATTTTTTATAGGTACTTCATTTTTGGTTTACAATCAGGTATTCGGTGTATTGGGTAACGAGAGAGTACTGATATATAAATTGCTATCGGCATACCAGCCTAGTAGGGGTTTGAAATCGCCCCCTGAACATGGGCCTATAGTGTTACCATATGAATAATTCTGAATATAACCACAAGCACTACAATAAGGCCCTTAAGCATGCTTTAAACACCCTTGTGTATAATACTGCTGTTCAACCCAACACATGGGAAATGCATGTTAAAAAGGGAACACTGTGACCCCAGCAAATTGTCGTGACTTCTCGTCAACCTGTGTGAAGTGGCTCACACATGTCGCTAGATGGAACACGACGTCGCTATAGCACAAGATCACCAGGAATAGCAATGGTGGTGATCAAATGGCCTCACCTCAGATGGCGAGGATGGTGATCACCCAGACTCACCAGGGATGGCGACGCGGGTGATCACTCACCTCGCTAGATGAAACACGCACCTCGTCATAGCACATGTTCACCAGGGATGGCGAGGATCGTGATCACTCATCCTCACCAGGGATGGCGACATGAGTGATCACTCATCCTCACCAGGGATGGCGACATGAGTGATCACTCACTTCGCTAGATGAGACGCACACCACGTCATAATGCACATTCACCACGGATGGCAAGGATTGTGATCAGTCACCTCGCTAGATAAAACGCGTACCTTGTGATAGCACAGGTTCACCACAGATGGTGAGGATCTTGATCACCCACACTCACCAGGGATGGCGACACGAGTGATCACTCACCTGGCTAGATGAAACGCACACCATGCCATAGCGCATGTTCACCACTGTTGGCGAGGATCGTGATGACTCACACTCACCAGGGATGGCAAGGCGGTTGATCACTCACCTCGCTAGATGAAACAGGCACCACGTCATAGCGGAGGTTCACCATGGATGGCGAGAGTGGTGATCACTCAGACTCACCAGTGATGGCGACGCTGGTGATCACTCACCTTGTTAGATGAAAAGCTCATGATCATCGACATTGGTAATCATGCAGCCTCCCATCTGCCAGATCAAAGTATGTTTTGCCAGAGAAGGTATTGCCATATGTTTCTTCCCTCTAACCACAGACAAGGTGTTCATGTTGATATTTCCCTATGTATTTTTCCTGTAACCAGAGAAAAGGTGTTTACGGATAGTTGCTTTCATTTTAGAGATACCTCTATCTAAATTCAATTGATATTCTCTCTATATAATCTTGTTTGATTCAACTCTGAAGTATTACATGGAAATCAGTGTGAAACAAAGCACATTTGATACATATGGGACTTATACTTCATGCCCACACTTCCTAGATAGGCTACATGTTGAACAGTGGTGCTGTCCCAACAACCTTGGCAATGGTGGTCATAAGTTGCCACTGTGAGTGAGAGTGAGTGTCAGATAATGCAATCCTCAGAGAGCATTGACTTGGAGTGACACAAATTCACATATTGAGTGAGATCCATGTTGCCGATGGTGGTGATAAGCTGCCATTCTGAGTGAGAGTTGACTGGGAGTGGTGCATAATCAAGCAGGGAGTGAGATCCATATTAGCGATGTTGGTGATAAGTCGCCATTTTGAGTGAGAACTGACTGGGAGTGGCACATAATCACACAATGAGTCAGATCCATGTTGGCGATGGTTGGGATAAGCCGCCATTCTGACTGAGAGTTGACAGGCAGTGGCACATACTCACGCAGTGAGTTAGATCCTGTTGGCGACTGTTGTGATAAATCGCCATGCTTTGTGAGGGATGACAAGGGGTGGCACATACTCACGCAGTGAGTGAGATCATGTTGGTGACTGTTGTGATAAATCGCCATGCCATGTGAGACTGACACACAGTGGCGAAAGATGACGCAGTGAGTTATCACTCAGAAAGGAGTCACCATTGATGACCAATCATGGCGACAGATAACGACAATTTGCTTGGACGCTCTTCATGCTCAATGAACTAACAGTGTCACCTTCTATATTGTAACAGCTTATAGAATGGAGGGGAAAGAAGCATAGTACCCAAGAATTACAAAAGAATTGCCATGGGTGGTTCAGTATTGCTTTAGGATGGCAGTATGCATGGAAGCTGTATTTTATAATAACCTGGGAAATATGTCATTCACATGTCCTTATTCCCAACCCAGTACAAAAAGTCCCTCAGAAATACATCTGAGCTTCTCCACAGGGGGTGTCTTAATGCCTCGGCTTACCGAGAATACCCTTGATTTTTCCTCATTTTCACCCCTCCCGCAAATGTTTCCTTACCACAAAGGAAGCGATGACCTGAGAATTGGTATGCTTATTGCCAAAGAGTTATTCTGCATGGTACAAATGCCAGTTTTGGGGTTTCAGTGTTTATTTCTCTGAAAATTATGCTAATATAGCAGAGAAAAATAATAAAAATCTATCAAAAATCTTGATTTTTGGTCAAAAACTGATTTTTCAGAGACCTTACCTTGCTCAGAATGCACTTTACTGTATATAATCCATCTCCCAAAACTGTTAACGAAATCTGTTCAAGCTTTCATGCATATTTGAGCATTTTTAAGGGTTTTATGGACTCTAATGCGGTTCAATACCGAGGTGGCTCGGAATCGTCAGAAGCTGCATAAGCCCACAATTAAGCCCCAAAGCTCCAATATCCAAGCACCTATGGGTCAAAATATGAAATATACAGACTGGTTATAGTAATTTCTATACAAAATCTTGATTATTTCAATGTCCACACTTCTAAACCCACACTGGGAGTCATATGGGCGATTGGAGCTGAAAATTTATGAAATTCCAGCTCTCTCCGCAACCTTAAAACCCACATTTTCCTCCTTTTTTAACAGTTTCCCTGCATATAAGGACAAAATAAGGGTTGATTTTTCATGAATAACCAATCCCTGATAAAATTGATAGCCTTTGGTTCATGTTTAGCATGTATTTAACTATGTCCATTCCATAGGCCTATGGTTCTCTTAAGGTAACGGACCACCAAAACATTCTGCACTATAATTTAATGTAACTCATGCACCCGTAAAAGTGGAATTTCACCTTTCAAACACTTCAAATCACTCAAAATCATGAAGAGGCACATTTTCCCCCTCTCTGAGTGCCAGATCCAGACGTTGTTCACCAACCCAGTTTTTCTGTACGAGCATATGTTTGAACCCATCCACATTTTGGCCTATTCTGCACACAATTAGTGATAATTCCCAAACCTTTTGTCAATAAATATTTTGGGATCCTAGACGAAGGAGCTGTCCCTTGTACTCCATATATTCTGAATCACAACAGGTTAAACATTTTATCTATGCTTTATTTAAAAGTTTGCAATGATTTTGAACTCTAATATAGACCAATCACAGCCCTCCAAGTCCTAAATGCATACACTTCGGTGTATTACCGGAAGTGACGTCATCATCAATAGTGGAACGATACCGTAAGGAACCAAGCAGGAAGGTTGCACATTTAGTTGATTAACATTTACACTTATCTTCTCGCATTACTATATACTGTTACGTTACATATGTGACATGTACTGGGAAAAGGGACCTTAATGCACCCTGCACTAAGGCCCTTTTGGCAGATCCTGTCACATATATCCATAGCATGCTATTTACGGGGTAGGAGGTAGTGGTTATTGTTAACCAACAAGGGGTTTGTAGATTTCTATAACAAAGCGTGGCAGATTTTTTTCACTGGAAAGTTGCTTTCTCATTTAAATTGCAATAGTTATCAAGTATAATCATTGGAATTCCGATTGTACAAAATCACTATCATTAATTCAGGTTGACTTCATGATAGCAATTCTAGATATATACAAAATCAGTATAATCAATGCAGGTTGAGCAAGAAAGAAGGATTCTTGGATATGGCTTGTGTCCCTTGGCAACGCGGCAAAGAAACGTGACCACCAAAAATTATTGTCAGATCAGTAAGGGCAGTTGTATTGATTGAACCTACTGAAAAATAAACTTAAGGGAAATGAGGAAGCAAAGAGAAAGAAAGACAGAAAGAAAGAGAAAGAAAGAAAGGTGGAAAGAAAAATAATCAAACAAAAACAGCCATTTGTTTACCAAACATACTTTGACCTATGAATGTAAACATGTTTAGTTTATATGTACACATTGTGTTTGGGGCTATTCAAATCACATAAATTATCTGAACATTTTTGTGTGATATCATCATATGTAGGGTAAATGATGGAAGGGTTGAACGAAATGCAAAATGGAATAAAATGGGTTTATTTGACTGAAAATGCAAAGATACTAAGGTTTCAAAGGCACTTCTGCCACAATCTATATCCAATGCTTAAGATAAATATTCCCATTGTCATTTAGAGTGCTTTAGAATATTACTTTCTGGACATATTACTGCAAACCTACAGTACAGGAATATAGGAGTATTACATTGTGTTTCTGCTTATCTTGAGCAGCTCCTGCCTGCAGTTTATACACTACATTTGTGATGGTAGTACACTAAAGCAACAAGAGACCCAGCCTACATCATTAAGATTGCAGTCTATTACCACTATCCAAATGCAGCAGCCCTGTATAGCAAAGATAAGACTTAGGATTTCTCCTTCATAGAAATCAATTGCCTATAGAGCATAATTACAGACTGCCATTTTCCTTTCCGTATCAGAAGCAGTTCCTTTTCTGAATGTAATCCAATAATAATGCCATGGTGGAGAAAAATGGCTCTGGTCCAATGGAGTGATGGTGTTTAACTCGCCTGCACTGCACTGATGCATCATGCTGGCCCTTTGGCAGTACATCTATCACACAATGGTCAGCACAAGGCATACATGCATCGCTGGCGAGTTACTCACCAGGGCTGCATTCAGATATGGGCTGGCAAGGATTTATGATGTATGATACTAGGCTATCAGAGCACTGTGCAATCCTTCAAGGGTTAATATACACAGCCATCCTTGAATATTATCTCATATCTCCACTCTAGCTTTCGCGAGTGAGTTGCTCTGGTTATAAGAGAGTTGCTCGCCATGGCCAACACCACTTAGAGCATGGCTATAACCAGACAACTACTTCACAGGGCCCAGCCACAAAAGGTCAGTCTCATTCGTGAGGAGACAAAACATTTAAGATGCTACTGCCTTGTCCAGGGAAAAGAAAAACAGGGAGAAGAGAATAAACTCTCCATAGTTACGTCGCCGACGTGACATTTGTAGCTCTCACAGTTAACTATAGTGCCCCCCTGTGTGTTGCTGCGCCTGCGCACTTAACGCATTAGCACAAGGCTTGTAGGGCAAACTGCCACTAGCTATAGGGATGAGCCAGTTATTATGAGATGGGGGATGGGAGATGGAGGGAGTGGGGTGGATACAGGGGGGGGGGCGGGATAGTGAATGCGATGAGATGCTCTTGTCGTGCTCTTGCATTCTGAAAGACAGCTTTCACCAAAAGAAGAAAAAAATATTTAAAGCTTCTTGAAATGTTAGGCTTTGGTTCATAGGTTTGGGTATGTGGTAACTGTTATAATTCTTGAGCCAGGAACATTATTCCATGACTGTTACCCTTTCTTTAGTGCATGTAAGACCTTAGATGTTAATTGTATTTGGCCAGTGAGAATGGATGGTAAATATCCTCTCTGTAAGGTTTTAGTCAGACAAACCAGGAATCTTACTAGAAATCTTAGGAAATGAGCCCCCGACCCCACCCTATTGCAAATAAAATGACGTCTCTTTTATGGAAAACAAGAGATTATAGGATAAACGCCCCTTCCCTTTGGACGCGGAGAGGTTAGAGAAAGGCTCTAATCCGTATGACGTCATAGCCAGGGCCCCGGCCAGGGCCATTCAAGATTTAAGATGGAAAACTGATGGATTCTAATAATTATCATAATGGCACAATAACACTAACTGTTGACTTTCAATCACTCTGCCGTTGCCTTTCTTTCTCTTTTTGAGTAGTGTGTTCTAAACCTGGCTGCTTTACAGTGTTTTGCCGAGGAGTGTGTGCTGACATTTTGAGTCAGACATCTAATGGCTAAGTGTATTTGTGTGGGAAATATTACTATACTGTAAAAACAATGTTGTCGAAATAATGAAGGATTCCTCGTCCAAAAGTTGCCAGAGATCCATCGTTATTTTCACAGAGATGTTGTTATTTTCGTAGAGATTTTTGTACCACGCCACTGCCACCTGGATCTTTTTGTAAAAACTACACTGGCCCCTGTTGTATAATTATGGTGGTTCACTGTTCAGTTTTACAAGGATCGCTCGTAGATTCAACAGTTATTTTTTTACAGTGTAGGCTCCGATATGAGATAGGGAAGTAGATAAGAAACATGCAGTACTTGGGGTTAATCCTGCTTATCTGATTGTGTTCTTGCTGAATAGTTTTGTTCTGTGCCACACTGAAATATGTATTTTGTGCTACAGCACACATCTATATAGCTCTGTTATCTTAATGGCATATTGCATACTGAATTCCAAATATTTTCTCTACTATAAATGATATCTTTAAAATTCTCTCTCTGATTTATTAATGCATTTTATTTGCATGATATTGCTATAGATCACAAGCACGATATCAACGTCAATATGGAAATGCGGTCTAAATGAAGAGGGAGGCATTCAGTCAAGCTTTTATATCACTAAAAGGGGAGGGTCTGTATGAGAAATGATGGCCTTATCATTTGATACTGATTTAATAATCCTACAGATATTACAATAAAAGGACGAATGGTTGCTTCAGCATTGAGGCAGGGGGTAGAGAGAGTTTCAATTGAAAATATCTACTAAATTGATGAAGTTAGGATGAGAGTCCTTTGGTGATGATTCAATAACCTCACGCATTACTCAGAGGTTCCAGATAGACATGATCTGTGCTAACCATCATATAGCGTGTTTCATATATGACCTTAGTACATTTGCACCCAATGTTGCTGGCAACGGAGACCGGAAGCTGGCAGGTAACCGACATGAACTACCTCCACATGGGTAACCAGCAGCCCATTGCAGCTATAGCCCGATGAGTTAAGAAGAGTACAACTTTAACAGTTATTTTATCTACTCGCCAAGAGAACGCCCAAAAAACAATAAATCTATGCAAGTCTACTTATGCACTAAGAAATAGTGAATGAGTTTTATACTATACTTTCATAGTTTTACGGCCTTTATTTCATTATCATATTTGAAAATCAAACCTGAACACCTGGACAGAAAGGATGGCCTGTAGGTCCTTACATGGTTTTCGTTTCTGGTAGGTACTCACATATATATGTGCACATTTAGCTCTGAACCTGAACCAACTTCCTGGAAAAAGTGATTCTACCTGAGCGTCAGGGGTTTTTAGAAGCCCGTGTTAAGGCAATTAGTAACCATAATGAAGCTGACGGTTTTACAATCTCTCTAAAACCCAAGAAGTCTGCCTCAACCTAGATGCCATTCTCTGGGCATAGGGTGGGAATACAGCTTTTGATGAGAACCCCCCCCCCCCACCCCCTTCTTCTACTCTCCCTGTTATAAACGGAAAGTGTGCATTCAAGCAGTTCCAGAGCCCAGTTCTTCCGTCTTTATTGCAAAATGTATATTGATATATAATCATTCTGACAAACAGATCTTTTTTCAATAAAAGAACCACATTTAGAGTCAGAGGTAGGAATTTGATTAACATAATTCCAGGGATTATAATCATTTTATATAGCTTGATGGGGCAAAGAAATCCATTGTGCAATGTTTGGCAGAGTTTAGGTCACAGACCCTATGCTCTCTCACCCTTTCATGTAGAAAATCCAACTTGGGGCGGAGTCACTTCAAAAGACCATTGCACCCATCCTCCTGACCCCCAGCCTGTTCCTCATCTGTTCTCACCAACCACCTCCTCCTGTACATTGGGTATTCAGCCCTGACCCCTGGGTTCTCCTCCTGGAGGACATTCTGACCACCATTATCTCCCTCCCATAATGAAAAGTAATCTCAGATCTTTGGTTACCTCAGTGTGGGTAATGAAGGGTCCCCTGCTGTAATATCCGGCTTAGTCCTTTCAATGTAAGATGGTGCATCACGGTTTCATGTTCATATATTGCTGATAAGGGGCCATCCATAAATGATGTCATGCAAAAATTGACCATTTTTGACCTCCCCTCCCCCCTCGTCACGTTTTTTTGCCAAATTTGCAATGCCGAAGGTATATGGAAAATTAATTAATTCCGTCACGCCGAGCCTGACCCCCCTTCAGTGTGACGTCATTTGTGGATGGCCCCTAATGCACCAGTACCGCACCGGTGAATAACCTGCAAGCACAGCACTGAAGCATCTTTTTTGGTACGACTTGAAGGGTACAGTCGTAGTGTGTTCTGTTCACCTCCTGATTCGTTTGCTTAATGTTATTTCATGATCCTCAGTCAAGGCCGCTGCCAATTGTTAAAAAGTAGTAGCAGCCCAAAAATAGACATTAATACCAGGAAATATGCATTTAGAACTTCCAGATCCATATGCGTGTTATCTTGTATCATCTACTGGCTATTGGCATAATATAGTATCCTTGATCTTCAGTGACCTTTAGCAAAAGAAGATTTACTGTTATTTGGCATACTAATAACTGAAAATGCATCATACTCTTTTCATGTGCCCTTACGGCATCCAAACGGTAATGCCTTTCTTGCTTTCTAGATTACCCATGCCTACCTGCTTCTGCTCCTCCCTCTCTGCCCTTTGCAGTCCTAACCTTAGAGTAACTCCCCTTTCTCTCTATACACCTATGGTCCGTGCATAGCATATTTCCTTCATGGACTCCCCTGCCTCCCCCTTCTCTCTGTCTCTGTATCTATCTGTGTCTATATGTCTATCTCTGTCTCTCTTTCTTTCTCCCCCTATCTCTCTCTCTCTCTCTCTCTCTCTCTCTCTCACTCTCTCTCTCTCTCGCTCTATGTCTCTGTCTCTGTATGTCTGTCTGTCTGTCTCTGTCTGTCTGTATTTCTGTCTGTCTGTCTCCCCTCCCTCTTCCTTCCCTATTATTCCCCATCTTCACTCCCCACCCTATCGCTCACTCTTTCCATAACCCCCTCCCCCCACACTATTCTCACTCAATATAGATATGGGTGCACAGGCCTTTGGCCTTCCACAGTAAATAAATTCCAGCCCCCATTTTGCCTTTTATTCAATACTGCAGGAGACACATTACTTCATAGCAAAGCTCAGCTAAAACCTCTGGCCCTAGAAGTTGATATATTGCCCAAGGCACTCTCACTTCTTCTACCTTTTTGGATCAAAGACGTAGACCTGTGCAAAGCACACATAATCAGCACTTATTACCCAAAGGGCACAGAATAACACTAGGGCTGAGGCTATAGAAGGTGGAGGCTGTTGTTGTGAAGGCATGGTGGTCAGTGTAGATGCAGTTCAGAATTATAACAAAGAGAATCTTTCAGTTCTGGTAAGTCTCAATACTGCAGTGACCTTGATCATTATTTCTCTTAATAGTCTATCTTCCAAAAACAAGAAACATTCAGAGACATTGTGATCGTATGCACTATAGCATTATTGGCTTTAATGTATCACTTTGGACTTTATAGTCTTGTATTATGCTAAAATGGTCTCGTGTGGAATGAATATATATATATATATATATATATATATATATATATATATATATATAGGAAACATCTATTTCAGGGACATTTATATTTATTGCGGAGAATGTATAATGGTACTGACAAGCATCGTAGGAACATTTTTCTTCTCTATACAAGTTAAAATCAGCCTTGATACGATTACATATGACCCAAGCAGGACAGGAATGAATACCATATGATATACTTTATATACTTAGGCCATGGACGCCCTGACCTGTGTCGGTATGTAGACTACCAAGGTGTGTAGCTATACCAACTGTCACTCCCCTCACCTCCAGGTGTACCCAGTAACATCCTCACCTCTCACCTGTGGTCATTTTGATCACACCTGTACATTCCAGTACCTGGGAAATGACCGGGAGGTCATTTTCGTATGCACTACGACCGCATACAGCCTTACGACTTGAAAGCTCAGTGCTATTCCTTTATATGGAAATGTTGTCATTGAGGGTGAAGTCATAGTATGTTGTGAAATTGTCTCCAGGTGTAATGTATACTGATAGTAGTGAGTGGGATTCCTGTCTGGTACCGAAGTACTGGTATTTAATGTTCTAGTTTTTCCACCTAGCACTGATCTGAGAGTGGAATCTCCATTATAGTAGTCTTCTTAAACCATGGAGCATAGCTTTCCCGTTAAGGTATTCTAGACAATAGGGTCGGAGAGAGGTTTGGAGGGCTGCATTATGAGACTAGACGTTATAGAGAGGGGGTGACAGCAGCAGCTCTTATTTAAACGTGTTTACTCCTTAAAGTGCAACTTTAGATTCTAAAATGAAATGCAGTAAAAGCAGAATCAAGAGAGAAATCTCACTCTATCATACCTCTGCATGTATTTTCTACAAATCAGCTATGTAGCAGTGCACCCTCACCCAGATGAACACTTTTTACTTTACTATTTGACACATCTATGTTGAAACTAAACATGTCATATATCATTTTGACCACATTTGATGCCTTTGGCATTTTATTAGGTTTTGATACATTTGGAATGTCTTTGGAACAAAAGCATTCTTTTTCAGCTTCTTTTCACCAGAATTGCATTATGGGATATAAAAAGGAACATTTCATGACCTTTGATGGTTTCGAAGTGAAATTGATGTCATTTTCGAGGGGCTTTTTTCTCTTTTGTTGATATTCCCATTATTAAGGTCTCCAGAGCTTTTCAAAGTTACCTAGTTGCTAGAAAATAGTAAAAAAAAAAAAAACACCTGTAATGGTTCGTATTGACTTATATGTTGGGTGGCTCTTTGGCTCGCTTACCACTAGATGTACCAACACAACACGAGTAGTTCGGGTTGGGCAAAGCCCCAGAAACCCCTACCTCTCGGGTAGGACTTTATTCAATCTCTCTGATGTCAAAGTATTAGCGTCTGGACTGGACCATGTCCAGTCCCCCTCTGCCGCTCGTCCGGCTCCCTAGTAGGAGCTGGACGCGAGGCATGGTGCTGCCCCCTCTTGTACCAACGAGGTATCGCAAAGCGACACCTAGCTAGCATAGAAGGAACAAGCACCACACGAACACGTCTCTCGGATGAACGGCACTAATATATATACAATGATGCCGGCCCCTACACCACCCCCACTAGACTTTACCTAGGGTTGTGTGTAATTAACAAGTAACTATTGTTGACTTTATACAGTGGTGTTATAAATAAATAGGTAAGTCTATATATACACGGTTCGTATTAAATATAGAACATTTAAGGGGCATTATAAGTTATATGTACATAATAAGGCATCATCGTATATAACCCGAAGTGTTTATAAATAATAACAAAAATAGGAAGTGGCCCCTTATGGACCATCGACCTATGGTGATAATGTTACACGTGTGTTATTATTAAACATGAGACGCGACGAAGAATATTTGATGTGTAGTAAGGTGATATTGAAAAATTTTTACAATGTTTTTACCGACCCGAGGTGGGGTAAATAACCCGAAAAAATTTTGACTTTTACTTACAAGAATATATTATAAGATATAAAAATAGATTTATACAAAATATGAAATATAGGTGTCCTACCAGGGTAGCAGGATCACCCTTACAATATACCGGACTTCCGGCGAACCTGGAACGACTGGTTTCTGCAGCTCCATCCGGCGACATATGTGTGGTGGCAAACCACGTTGCTGTTATGATGTGCCCTGATGAAGATGGGAAGATGGAGACCCGGTTAGATGTTGTAGTCCATTGGGTGTTCGGGTTAGCGTCCATCCTCGCTGCAGGTTACGATCCAGGTATCAGGAGTCCAGCGTAAGGAACAGTGCCTCTGGCATATTAAATGCATTTACCCTCGGGTACCAGGAGACACCAACAGATGGACACTCAAAGATCTTCAGGATCTGTGTCCATCTTCTCAGCCGGCTCCACTGAGGCAGATGGAGCCGAGCTGCTACAGCTGCTCGTAGAGAGCGCCGCTGAAGCCTCGCTGGGAGTCTCGCTCCCCAAGCTCAAGGCCCTCATCACTGCGGACGGACTGTCCATTGCCTCGGATGCTGGTGCAGCAACCGTGGCAGTTGGGACAGCCCGGTTCCAAGTGGGGGGCGGGAGCAAGAGAGCTGCCGGAATCGGCGGAGCAGCCGGGACCGGTGGAGTGGCCAGGACCGGTGGAGTAGCCGGGGCTGGCGGGGCATCCGGGGGTATCTCTGGAACGAAGATGAGAGACGACGGTAAGCCGTCCCACTCCTCCAGATGTTTCCCGAATGCCAGGAAAAACTTGAGGTCAGCCTCCTTAAATCGATGGATATATCTGGAGTTTTCAGCTTCGTGAAACTCTTTAAGCTTTTCGGCTTCCTTCTGTTTTCGCCGGCAGGACTCGAGGGCCTCCTCGACCTTCTTCCTTTCCAGCTCCCTGATTTTATCTTCCTCCCGCCTCTGGATCTCGTAGACCAGATTGACGGTGGCTTCAGTCATCACACGCCAGTAGTCAACAGACTTCTGGCGGTGCAATGCCTGCCATTCTTCCATCAGCTCATTCTGGATCTGAACCGTTCGGACATCGCGGTGGTCGACGAACGTGTTCGGATCCTGAAGACCTGACAGGGTACCGGAGATTAGTTCCATTAGGGGTACCCGAGGACCTGTTGGTGGAACTATCACTGGTGGTGGCGCTGGGGCCTCCACTGAGACAGGCGGGGTGCCTGTTGGAGGAGCAGACGGGCCCTCTACCGTGATGCCTCCTCGGCCTCGGCCACCACCCGGAGAGCCTCGGGTGGACTCCAGCCCACCGCGGCCCCTACCACGAGCTTTGGCCCGGCCCAAGGGGGTAAGGACCTGCGACTCGGGTCCAGCCGGTCCCATTGAAGGGAACTTCGCCGCGTACTCGCTGTACGTGGGGCGTTTGCCTGAGGATCCCTCTCCAGCCCACCAAGTAGAATACCCGGATGGGGGAGCGAACAGTTCGCCCCCATCATCCTGGCCGCCAGAGGCTTCGCCCGGGCGTTGTTCCGCGGGTGCAGGTGTGGAGGTGGCTGGAGTCGCCGATGCGGTCGCCTGGCTACCCGACCTGCGGGCCTGGTTGCCAGGCATCTCCAGAGCCGAGACCTGTTGTCCCGACTCGCGACGATCAGCTGGGTTGGCTGGTCTGGGCTGGTCCTTGCCACCCGAAGGGCTCACGGACCGGTCTGCTCGGGTCCTCTTGGAAGCAGTAGTCGTGACTGTGCCTCCGTTTGGACCTTTAGAGCGGGCTTTGGCCTTCTCTCGCTTGTCGTCTCCTCGCCACTTTTTCACCTTCAGGTGCACCTCGCTGGGCATCCCGAATTTTGTGGACGAGGAGTTCGTCTGGAAGTAAGTCAGCAAGTTGCCGCTCTTCCACGAGCAGAATCCGGTCTCGAATGCCTGCTCTTTCACTTCCTTGATGCTCAGCGCGGACCAATTTGCAAGGAGCTCGCTGAAGCACTTGATGGCTCGTTTCCTGGTCTTCTCCAGGCCGATGCCATGGGCCTTCTGCAAATGCAGAGCCATGTCTCGGCGCCGGTGAGTGCTGAACGAGCCATCACAATGTTTACTCGGACGGTCCCCGAGCACACACATCATCACAGGCTTGTGATGCATATGGAATTCAACGATGTGTCGAGCGAAGCGGGGCTTCGTCTCGAACATCTTCTCACCCGTGAGAGACAGCTGGCAAGACTCAAACGGGCACCTTCGGCGGTTGCCGGTTGGTCCCCATTGGGTCATTGCCCACTGGACTTTCGTCCGGGCCTCGTAGCTGTAGATCGAGCCTAATTTGGACTTGAGCTGGTCAATCCAAATCAGGTAGAACTTGCCTACTGGCGTATCCGAGGGGCCGGACTTCATCCACTCCTCGTCATCGCTGTCACTGTCCTTATTGACGGCGCTCGGACACATATAATGGACTGTGTCGTAAGCACAGTCCGCGAAGCAGCGGGGAGTCCGTTCCTTGAACCCCTCGGCTGCATTCTTCCACATCCACTTCTGATTGTCGTCCTTGGGAACATCCGTGGTCATTTCTTCCCACGTTGTCACGGACTCCAAATCAGATTTGGCAGACTCGGGCAGCTCTGGATCGCTTTCGCTTTCCTCGCTGTCCGTGTATATGTCAGCTCCCCTACGGCCGGCTCGGCTGGAGGTGGTAGTACCAGTCGGAGCCTTGGTAGGGGACTTCGTCTTTGCACCCGACGTGCTGGCTGCAGAAGATGCAGTAACCGAGGTGGCTACCGTGGTGGTTGTAGTGGTGGGAGCGGGCGTCTTCGGTTTGCCCTTACCCCTCGGCTTGGTTGGGGGGCGTGGGCTCTACCGGAGACGCTTTCGCTCCATTCTTCTTCTTCCGGCGCACAACCTTAGTCGGTTGGGCCGGAACTTCGGGACTGGAATCCGACTCGCGTCGGCTCCTGTCCCCTGTCCGAGGGCTCCTCCTTCCGCTGACTGGGGAGTCAGAGTCGGAAGAGATCTCTGTTTTTCGTTGGGCCTGCTGCTTGCGATGGGCCCGGCGAGCTGCGGTGAGCTCCTTCTGCTGCTTGGCAAGCTCGATTCGCTTTGCCTCTACAGCAGCCTGCTGGCGCGAGATGTCCTCTTCCGAGATCTCGCCAGGTGCCTCTGGGATGTCGGCAGCTGGGTCGGTCTCGGTCGTGGACCTCTCGACGGCGATGCGGACATCTTCAGCCTCCAGGTCGCTCTCAGTGAGAGGACCCTTGGGTGCAGGTTTACGGGTCAATCGCTTGACCCGGTCGGTTTCCACCGACGACAAGGTTACTGTGGAGTCTGTATCCATGTCGGATTCGGACTCCCTTAACTCCGTGGCCTTCTGGATGATGCCCGCAGAGATCAAGACGGCTCGAGCTAAATTCTCGTTAGTCGCCATATTCTCCGCCAACTTTAGGTAGTTGCGGAGCCAAGAAACTGGCATGTTGTCAGCCAGCTCGTCACTACACGAGTCCATTACCATAGTTTTGAGTTCATCTGGTATGGGCTCGGGCACGCCCTGCTCCACCGCCATGGGCCCGCATCCGAACATGGAGGCGTGCATAGGGATGTACGTTCCCCAGGAGGTATACACGATACCTTCCTGGCGATCAACGTGTGCTAGACGTCTGATCTGCGTCCTGAATCCCGGAGGATACATTGGAATGTCCAGGACATCCACTTTGCTACCCGAAGCGTCTGTTGTAGACGGGCGCTCCGGGCGTGGCGGGGGTGGAGGTGGCATCCTCTCCCGGTCGGTTGCCTTGGCCATAGCCGTGAGCGTCCGGGCGGCCTCCTCTGTCGAAGAATCCATAGATTCCTCGACCCGAGACGGGACCTTCGGGTCCTCGTCTTGTTCCAACGGAATGTTGGCTGTTTGACGCGCAGCGTCAATCGTTCCCTGTGCCATGGCACCGGGTTCGACTTCCAAAATTAATTGGCAAGTTTTGTTGGACTCCTCCCGAAGGATTCGTCCAACAGAAAGGCTTTTGGGGGGTTAGCTAGGCTAACACGACAGCTACAGGCTGTATAACCGCCGACAAATAACTAGAGCAAAAACGGGTGGCGTCTAACCACCACGAGTCCGCTCTAGTTATGACCAGTATGACGTCAGACCTCTCGTCTCGCGAGATCCCGCCATGGCTATCCGGTGACCTAGTTCCGCGCTTTCCCGCCACACCAGCAGCGCCACCTAGGGAACTAGATCCGAACCAACATTCGACTCGACATGTGAGACGCGGCCTACTACCCGAGTGCTATCGTCTGGAGCTTAGCGGTGTATACAACGCTTCAAAGCGAATGTACCGGTTAATCCGACCGCCACTCACGGGATACAGCCACCCGGGGAGGGCGCGTTCGACATCTCAGGCCGTGGAACGTATGTTGCCTGCCCATGGCGGACAACACGCAGCAGCTCGTTGTGTACTGAGTTAGGTTACAGCAGACCTCAACCGGGGGCTGCGTCTAACGCCTTCGGTTAGCATTTTATTTTTCCCGGCTTTACGTACGGCCTTTTCTGGATCTCGCTTAGTCAGAGCGGGACCCTTCCCATACGTAATGCCTTCACTCAGCGAGACTTTCTTCCATTTCTTACGATTAGGTCGTTTCCTGGCCTTCGTCTTCTTTTTTACTATAACCTCGTCTCCCGGCGTCTTTCTCGGCCGGCCTCTAGGGCGTTTCGTCGGTACTACCACGCTCGGTCCGCTAGGGACAGATACAGGTGGTTTGTAACCGAACTCCCTCTCCGCCTCTTCGCGCCCCTTCCAGGGCCGAAGTTTTCCGACATTTGTCTTCCATTTCCTACCCGTTAGGCAGTCCTCTATCATCACCGTGGACTCGGAGATGACGCGAACGATTTTAAATGGACCTTCCCAAGGCGTTACGAGCTTCAGCTTATCCAGCGGCTCGTAGTACCTTAGTACTTTGTCCCCAACATTAAAACGAATTCGTTTAGCATTGGTGTCATAGCCCACCTTCTGCCACTTCGCACTCTTCAGCAGTTCTTTCCGAACGGCCTCGTATGCCTGTTTGAACCGGTCCCTTAATGACTCTACAAACAGCACCGTGCAGGGCGCCTCCGGGTCTATTCCAACCACTCCATACACTAAGTCGGCGGGCATTATGATGTCCTCGCCGAACACTAGCATGTTTGGGGTGCAGTTAGTTGATGAATGGACAGTGTTGTTGTAGGCATGTACTACAAACTCGCACTGTTCATCCCAGTCATCCTGGTGGGTATTAACCAGGGGCTTTAGTACTTGTATGAGGGTTCTATTGAAGCGTTCTACCTGCCCATCCGACTGAGGTCGGTACGGGTTTGTTCGGGTCTTACAAATGGCTAGGTAATGGCACATTTCCTGCCAAAGTTCTGACTCGAACTCCCTTCCCTGGTCACTGTGCATCATAAGGGGAACACCCAAATGCAGCACCCAGCCTTTCACAAATGCCTCCGCGCATGTGGCGGCTTTGTGGTTGGGAAGGGGGAACACCCGAGTGTACTTAGTATAATAGTCAGTTACGACCATCATACAAGTATTGTCTCGCGGCGTCGTCTTAATCCCACTGATGATGTCTATCGCTATTCGAGCAAATCTGACACCAAACAATTCCTGTGATAAGGGTTGCTTACCCAGGCCGGGTCCCGGTTTGTTTTTACAACAATCCGGGCAAGTGGCGATCCACCGGAGCAAGTCGCCTCTCATACCGGGCCAGTAGTAACGCCTTTGTAGACGCTCTATTGACCTTCTCTTACCGAAATGGCCACTCGTTTGGTGGCCATGGCAATAATACATGATATCCCTCCTCATCGGGGCGGGTATTTGCAACAACCTACCGTTGGTGGGAGTTGTCTTCCACCTACATAGTATGTCGTCTCGGATCTCTAGCTCGGCCCATTGAGCAAGCAACCGCCTCGCTTCCCTATCCTCCAGGGAAACTAGAGGCCTTGCCGGTTTAATGCCTGACCGTAGGTATTCCATTATGCGCGCAGTGGTGGGGTCTGACTGTTGAAACTTCTTGATGGTCTCCGGGGACCAATCGAGATAGCTGCATACAGCCTCCTCCCAGGGGATACGGGGGGTGGTATAATTAAATACCAACCCGGCTACCACAGCATTGTGGGCCCCGCAGTCTTCACATGTGGCATTTTGGCACCTTCGGATAGGCCGTCTTGACAAGGCATCCGCATTGATGTGTTTAGCACCGGGTCGGTGCTCTATTTGTTTATGCTCTAATCCGAATTCGGATAGGTGAGCTAACCAACGTCCAATCATCCCCTCGGCGTCCTTAAAGTTAAGGAGCCACCTAAGAGACGAATGATCTGTTCTTAAAGTAAAGTCACTTCCCCAAAGGAAATGCTTAAACTTCTTCGTATACACCACCACAGCGAGGAGTTCTCGCTTGGTGGTACAATAATTTCGCTGTGTCTTGCTTAACGTGTTGCTAGCAAATGCTATTGGCACTTCGACTCCCTCTTGGACCTGAGAGAGAGCTGCCCCAATCGCATCATTGCTCGCATCGGTGTCTAAGATGAAATGTCCCTCGGGAGTGGGATATTTCAACACGGGTGTATTCCTAAATAAATCTTTTATTTTATTAAAAGACTCTTCTTGCTCGCTGGTCCATGGGAATGGGTCCCGTGCCCTACCCGGGGTCCAGTGAGCTAAGCACTGCATGGGGAAGCTGACACGAGAGTAATTCGGTATGAAATCACGATAATAGGAACAAAATCCTAAAAATGATCTCACCTCCTTAGCACTCGTGGGTCTTTCCCAATTTTCTACAGCTTCTAATTTTTCCGGATCCGCACTTACCCCGTTAGGAGTAATGATCCTTCCCAAGTATGTAATGGTTTTCTTAAACAAATTACATTTCTTGGGTTTAAGTTTAAGACCGTTTGATAGTATCCGGATGAGGACTAATTGCAGATTTGCCAGGCATTCCTTGAATGACTTGCCGAACACGACCACATCATCCAAGTAAACCAGGCATTTCTTCCACAAAAGGTCACTCAGTAAGGATTCCATCATAGCCTCGAATGTAGCGGGGGCGTTACACAATCCGAAGGGTAGGACATTATACTCAAACAGCCCCATATGACTGGAGAATGCTGTCTTCTCCTTGTCTTTGGGGTGCATTGGTATTTGCCAATATCCGGACTGTAAATCCAAGGTACAGAACCATTGGTTTCCGCCCAAGCTATCTAAAGTCTCGTCTATCCTTGGTAAAGGATACGAGTTCTTCTTTGTTATACCGTTCAATTTCCGGTAGTCGACACAAAAGCGGATTGTACCGTCTTTCTTAGTAGTCATACAAACAGGGCTGGACCAGGGACTCGAGCTAGGCACGATTACCCCTAGGTCCAACTGTTTTTGTATTTGCTCTTCACAGATTAACTTCTTTTTAAGGGGAAGTCTACGATACGGGATTTTAAAAGGTTTCTCGCTGCCCACATCTATGGTGTGCAACACCTTATCGGATCTACCCACCGGGCCTCCTTCCCTACCAAAAGCACCTTCGTACTTTTGTAGAAGTCTCGCTAGGCAATCCTTATCGTCCGTATTCTTTAAATCTGACTGATCAATCAGCTTTTGGAATTCTTCATCCATAGGATGCTGACTAACTGGGTTTAGTGGTTTGTTAAATTTAGCCTCGGCGACATGTTCTACCGAACTCATCCTTCCAACACTGTCGCCTCGCCTCAAATAAACCACTGAACCACTTCGGTTAGTTATGGGTAATACGGACCAAGCTGCATTAGCCACTAATGTATCCACTGAGTCTAACCCGATGCTTGACAAATACACCGTGTCGGGTTCGTAGACTCCAGCTTCATTCCTCTGAGCCATGGATCCGCCACAAAGGACATCGCAAGTGGTACCCGGTGGGATCTTCACCGTATGTACCACTGCTGCGACCGAAGACACCTGTCTCAATACGCATTGGACATGCAAGCCATACGGGCTCCGTATACCCATACTACCATCCCTCGGGTCCAAGACGGCCCCGTATAAGCTTGCAAAATCCAATCCGAGGATTCCGTCATCACTAACCTCTGCTATAGTTGGCGAAAGAACAAACTCTTTGCCTCCTATATGGATAGGCATAAACGTCCTACCAAATGTACGCATACTGCTTCCGTCGGCCGTGCAAGCATTTACCCCCGTCTTGAGGTTCTCATGGCTGCCGGCCACCGAATCGAAGAATCTTTTGGACACACATGAATGACTAGCTCCAGTATCCACCAAGAATTCCCCCACCCGGCCTTCCACAGATATGGGTACATACCACCGTCTCCCCCCTAAAGGCGAGGGGTTACTGGTAAACTGGTGAAAGTCTCCCGAATCACCAAGATTCAATCCGAGTCCTCTCAGGAATTCCAGACACGGATGACTTGGGGGAAGGCGTGTCCCACACACTCGAATCAACTCTTTGATCCATCCTTCCTCTCCCCTAGTGTGGCCACTCGCCTCCATATGATTGCTCCTGCACATATCAACACTAGGGTCCCTGGCCCCGGCCGAGGTGCAGGGGTGCGCACCCTCAGCCACCCGGCCTCCAGGTGTAATTGACTCGAAATCTTCCACCGGGATACCCCCGGTAGCATTTTGGCATTCGTTCCCACTCGGGGCCATGTCAGATGCCGTTGACACAACCCCCGCTAGTTTTCCACATCTGTGGAATCCCTAGCATTCTCCCTTTCTACGCCGTCGTCTTCGGCTTCATAGAAGGCAGCCATTACCGGCTTAGTAGCGGTACATTCAGATGAGTAGTGTCCCATGCGCTGGCACCTGAAACACTTAACCGTTCGGCGATCCACCCGGGGTCTTTGCCGATTGGCTTGGATGGCATCTGTAATTTTCTTACACATGTCTTCCAGAAGTTTGGTCATGTCCGGGGACTGAGTCTTCACTTTGTCAGTGCTTACAATGGACTTGACCGCCTTATCGACAGCCTTCGGGTCACTCTTGACCTCGGATGAAGGTCTAGAGTCCCTTTGTTTATTGAAAGATTTCCTGGGAATATACTTCCTACCTGAAATATTCTTCCTTAATTGCATCGAACAGAAGGTGCCGTCTTCCTGTTCGATATCAATCAATTCGAAGTCGTCTGATGGAGTATCGACCTCCGACTGCTGGGTCACCGATGCCAGGGGTACCAAGCCGCTGGCATTAGGTATGTCCCCAGCTAACATAGCTCGCTTCTTCACGGCCATATCTATACCATTAAATATGCCGTGTAGTGTTATGCCCTCCTTCCAGGCATCCCTCGCTGCTATTTGTTCATCTCGGTCTCTTAGACCCTTGACGAATTGAGTGATCAAATCGTCCATATACCAGTCCTGGTTTTCAGTACCAGGTCTGGCCTTACTTAGCAGGGCATGGAGTTCCATACCGTATGCTCTGAAAGCTTCATTTGGCTTCTGTGTGCGTTTCTTAAAACGGACCATCGGGTCTTCCTTGACCATATTACATAACAGTCCACTAGCAGTTTCTACTAACTGCTCAAAACTCCCAACGAGGCCGTACCAGGTTCGCCATTGCTCTACAGCCATGCGACCCGGCCCGCCTTTCAGACATCTCACCAGATGTGGCTTGGCCTCGTATGGGGTCCATCCATTACAGTTCATCACATCGATGAAATCTTCAAACCACTCTTTCCATGGTCGAGTACCGTCATATTCTTTAGGAATAACGGCTACCCTTCGGGCAGAATTGGGAGCATACATCAATCTAGTGCATTGCTGTTTGCTCCATTCAATCGCCTTGGTTTCATTCAAGGTCCGATTGCCCCCTATACCACCGAAGCTCGAATTGCCAGGTGGAGGCGGTGGTGGAGGTTGAGTATACGTCCACTGTGTACCACCGTGGTTCGTATAACTCGCACTACCTTGGTTGGGGCCGGTACCCGAGGTACCACTATAGCTTGTGGCACCCGAAGCAGCGCCCCCCCCTTGCGCGCCTTGGTACCCGCCATCGGATGGCTGGTTTCCCGTTGACTGGCCGCCATCGTTTGATGGATTCGGTTGGGTGTTGTCATTACCAGCACCCAGCCCCGGGTCGTTACTGGGATCCACATGAATGTGGAACCCACTGGTCTCCGCACTACTGTCGGAAGCCTCTCTAGGGGTATAGTCCGGGTCCAGGTTGTGGACTATGGGCACCTCACTTATCCGGACTCTACTAGTTCGGCCATGCTTATCCTGGGTTCTGATGTAAACACCCCCTTGATCTACGTTCCGCGAAGCATTATCATTTACAAAAGGATTATACTGCGGATTCTTCGGTGTAGAACAGGAGACCGGGTCGCCCTGTTTCACGAACGTCGAGTTCGGGTTTGTCACCCTACTCGCCGGAGGGGCATGTGTTTCCTCTTGCTCCTGTAAATAACTCTCCATAGCGGACTTATTTATTGTGAGGGTAGCTACGTCTGTAGTCAGGTTTCGCTGTTCCTCCCTAAGCTGTGCGTTTTCTGCCAAGATTTCGGATCGAATCTTTTCATTTTCAGCCACAGCTCGGTTTCTTTCTTCTTGGGCGATCATTGCCTCTCGCTTAAAAGTATCCTTAAGTAGGCGGTACTTTTCACCCTTCTCTTTCTGAGACCTGTTATATTCAGTAGTCTCCTTCCTGATCTCGGCTTGTTCCGAGACCATCTTGGCTTCTGTCTCAGCCTTCCGGAGTTGAAGTTTTTTAAGCTTCTCCTCCATTGCGTGCAACTCAGTTTGTAATTTATTTACATCCCGAGCCTTAGCAACCTCCTCGGCTCTAGCCTTGTCGATTGCTCTAAGTTTATTGGCTTCCTCGATTTCCAACTCAGCCAGCCTCTTTTCTTTTTCATGTGCGTCTCTTTCCTTCCGCTCCAACCGATGGGATACGGAGGATAGACGATATTTGAGGTCGGATTCTTTTAGAATCGCCTCCTGCTCAACGGATCGTAATTTTCCGATCCGGGACTTAGCTTCCTCCTCTATTTTGGATTGGGCTAACATGAATTGTTCATGTTGCCTCTTTGCCTGTAACTCTACCTGTTCCTTGGCTTTCAAATAGGCCTGAGTATTTTTATACCCGGGACCCATCCGACGTCCGTAGATAGACTTGCGACTGCCTCCAGGGTAAAACATGGAGTCAGACAAGCCTTCGTCTAGAGATCGGCCTAGGTGATGCCTTTCCGAGCTTTTCGGTCCGGTACCACTAGGCTTATCTTTTGATTTCGCGTCTGGGACTATTGCGTCCCTTTTGGTTTTACCATCGTCGCTGTCATGATCCGACGATGTCATTAGTGGGGCTACTTCGGTTCCACCACCGGGTGCTGAACCCTGGGGGGTTGCAGTACGCTGCATAGGGCTTTGTGCAATTGGTGTACCCAAGCCGCTAGCCGAGCCTGTTGGTACCATAGGACCTAGCTGGCGTCTGCTAGTTATAACTTGGGACCAATCGCTCAAGTCTAAAGTTGGGGGTCTTAACACTCCCCTGAACAATCCGGTATCCGGTACTCCTGTCTGGGGTGTAGCCGGATACAATTTTACGATGCCATCTCTGGTGGCATTGTCCCTAAGGTCGGGTGTAGAAAAAATATTTCGTACACCCTCCTGATTAAACATTTGTTGTTGACCGGGTTTCCAGTCTAACAACAGATGCTGGGATGTATAATCATCCTCTTCGAATCCCTCTAGCCCAGGGCTGGGGGGATCCGCTTCGGGTTTCCCGAGGCTTTCGGCCAATGTGGCCGCGCACCACCCCCGAACCGACTGGTCACGGCACCAGTGTAATGGTTCGTATTGACTTATATGTTGGGTGGCTCTTTGGCTCGCTTACCACTAGATGTACCAACACAACACGAGTAGTTCGGGTTGGGCAAAGCCCCAGAAACCCCTACCTCTCGGGTAGGACTTTATTCAATCTCTCTGATGTCAAAGTATTAGCGTCTGGACTGGACCATGTCCAGTCCCCCTCTGCCGCTCGTCCGGCTCCCTAGTAGGAGCTGGACGCGAGGCATGGTGCTGCCCCCTCTTGTACCAACGAGGTATCGCAAAGCGACACCTAGCTAGCATAGAAGGAACAAGCACCACACGAACACGTCTCTCGGATGAACGGCACTAATATATATACAATGATGCCGGCCCCTACACACCTATTATCGCCCATTTTTCTTAGAAATGTACACTTTTTTTTTAGCAACTAGGCAACTTTGAACAGCTCTGGAGACCTTAATAATTGGAATATCAACTAAAAAAAAAGTCCTTTAGGAGATGACATCAAATTCATTCTCTGCTCATCAGAAACGAAAATTACCTAATTTTTGCAATTCTGGTGAAGAGAAGCTGAAAAGGAACGTTTTTTGTTCCACAGACATTCCAAATGTATCAAAACCTGATAAATTGCACATAAATGGAAAAAAGGCATCAAATATGGTCAAAAGGATATATGATATGTATAGTTTCAACGTGTATGTGTCAAATAGTGCAGGAAAATGTGTTCATCTAGCTGACCGTACACTGCTACCTTAAGCTGTTGAGAAATACTACTGAAACCTGCACAAGGAATGGGCATAAAACCCTGAAATATGGGAACATGTGATGCAGAATCATAATCAATATCATGTTTATAGGTACCATTCTAGGAATGGTAGATATACCCATATCAGTCTGGCCATCAGTCTGTATGTATACACAGTAGAAGTAGGCCATGTTATTTTACATGAATTTATAACCTTTTCAGGAAACCGATGTGACTCCTATAAATCAGTGTGACTTCTATATATCCCGAAGACTTCAACACTGGTTCCAGTTCTTTTTTTTATAATCAGGTACCTAAACAACATTCCCCCTTTTGCCAGCAGGCCGTATATTGCAATTGGCCTACTGAGAAACTGGTGTCTTAGGTGTGGCTCCATCTGACTCGTCTGGTGTCAGATCCTCCTGGGTCTCCTACACTCTCCAACACAACCTCTCACTCCTGTTACTCTCCAACCTGGGGTCCTCAGTAGGTAAAGGTGTGAGAGGAAAAAAAGGAATGGTCACATTTACTCACTCGCAAACTTACATCATACATCCGCGGCATGCCTGCATAATTATGGCAAAGTTTATTACACATAATTATTTAAAATTATAGCTCATAATCAGTGTTAAATATCAAATTGTGCCATTTCAATATCTAATTGTAGTCATATCAATTGTAGTCATATCAAATTGAACCAAATGGGTTAACTGAGAAATCACATGCTTTCCATGTTTAGGTCTATGCATACAAAGTTGGGGCAGAGATACAGATGACCCTTTACAATATAGTGCAGTGTTCCGTATGGGGCAGAGAGAGTTCCTACCCTGGAAGGTATGTAGGCCAGGTACCTACATGATCACCTGGCTTAGGGTGACTGCTTATCTGGGCTTTATACCATGTCTCACATGTTTGACATTGGGGGTGGTGGAGGGAGAGGTCATGGCCTCTTGGTGTGTTCACTTGTGTGTTAAAGATATATGATACAGAGGTCATTTGTAGACTCAATAGGTATAGTACATTGTATTGGGCCAGTATTTCATGCTGTAAAAGAAACTGAGATTTATACATGCTTACATACACTTAGAACTCCTTTAATGCCCACTACTTATAAATATATCCCTTCTGTTTCAGTCTAATGGTGTCTATTAAGAGTTTACTAAGTAACAGTGACAAAGTCACAATTTGTATAATAATGTCAACTTTTAACATTGCAATACGGAATATGATAATTTTTATCTATAGGCCCTTTCCATTGTACAAACTAATGTACTGGATTAGACAGGTCTCTTTGATTTTGACATCCTACATGGTGTCTCTCATTAGGACAGAATTAAAAGGGTTCTATCTGTAGCAAGCTATATTGTTTAAAAGAGGAAAGGGTATTGCCTCTCATGAATAAATCCATTATCATACATTAAGCCCCGTTCGGTAAAGATCCGCTTGAAATAATCAGGCCTTATTATTTTATATGAAAAAATATCATCAAATGGCTTTCATTCATTTTTGGTAATTTTGATTCCCCAAAATTAGAGGTGAGGGGAGTATAAGTTGTAATACAATTCAGTGGCGGACCCAGGATTTTGAAAAGGAGGGGGTGTGGCCCTAAAGGAGGGGGCGCACTTGTTGATTTTGATCGGATTTTGGGTTGGAAATATGTAATCAAACTCTAAAGTACTGGCAAAAAGGAGGGGGTGTGCACCCCCGCGCCCTCCATCTTAATCCGTCACTGACAATTATCTCCCACTAACTTTTATTTTAAATAACTGTTTGTAGCATTGCACATTCCACTTCCTGTCCTGTTCCTGCTCGTTTGAACCATAAACAAAATACAATCTAAGTCAAACTAAGAAATACCTGTGTGAATCTACCAGCCATCCTTCTGATATTGAACAGTGAACCACCATGATTGTACTCTGCAGTAAACCAGTGTAATGTTCACAATGAAGCCCCATATGGCATCTCTGTGAAAATAACAGTGACATTTTTTTTTATCCCAAAGTTGCCGGATAATCACTGTTAATTTGACAGCATTTCTTTTACAGTGTAGGTTGGGGTAGATGAATCCTTAATGTAAAAATGTCAGGGTAGAGACCAGGAAGGCATTTGTCAAGATGGTACGAATAGACCCCCTTCAAGTCGTCATGAGATCCCTCAGTTTAATGCCATTACAGCCCTGCATCTAGTGGTTGCTTAAATAATCACACTGGTATGACTGCCCTACCAAACCCTATGGAACTACTGCCTTAAGTACTAATCGTACAGAGTATGTTACCTATGATCACCCACTCTGATATTGAGAGTTTCAAAAACGTACTGGTTCTGTCTACTCGTACCATCTTGAGAAATGCCCTCCTGAGGACCCAGGATAGAGGCCCCTTTCCTCATGATTACATAGAGATTTAAACATGATTTTCTACTTGGCCTGGAGCAAAAAGAAAGAATTTCTCTAGGATATTGCAGCAATGGATGGTGATTGTTAAACAGGAAATGAATTACAAGGTGTGAACTAGGGAAAAATGCATTCATTTGCAATGATAAGTCTTCTGATCCACTGCCTCCTCCTTTGTTAATGAGGATTCTGGTGCAGTAATCACCATCTTATTGAGATTTGTATTAAAGTTTTATATACCTTTTCATTTTGCATAGTTTCACTGTAGCAAACTAATAGAGGGAGTGGCTCATAGAGGGGCTTAGTTACATTTCTTTGAGTTACTCTTTCAGTGGTGATCCCTCTACAGACCCTCGATACAAACATGGGTAATTTTGAGAATCTTTTGAAAGAAATGTTGACATCACAAGGGAGGTATTTATGTTAGATTAACGATGATGCCATTATTACCTGATAACGTTTTCTTTTCAGATGCACCATTCATAATTATCATGAATGCAATGATGGGTTTATTTTTCAGGAATAAATGCAAACACAACCTTTTGTTGAAAGGTCAACCCTGTTTTTGCCCCATAGATCCATAGAGATGGCATGAAGATGCACTTCATAAATATTCAGAACATGGAAGTTAATTTCCGTTATGTTACAGCCCTCGGCAACATTGGAGTTTTTCTTCTACTCCATTTAGCATGGAAAAATGCCTATAGACAGTGATACAAATATCCTTCTTTTATGGCATGCCTCTTAAAGATTTCTAATAAATCTGAGGTATAACTATTTTCTAAAGGGGTTGTATATCAAACCACCTTTGCTCTTTATAGGCATTCATAAATATTGTAATTTGGGGTGTGTGGAAAGATATTAACGGCCCATAAGCATCCCTTTCTCCATTATTACCCCATGAACAGTGATATTCTGAACTAATCGTCTGTGACCTTTTCCATTGCTTTCTACCCACTTCTCCAATCTTGAATTCTTTCTGATGGTCTCTCTTCATTCCTCTGCCTTTACACTTGCCCATTTCGCCCATGATTTGCCAAATGCATAGATATGAATCTGTGATTTGCAATCGAGTAGGCCCTAAAAATGCTGTTGTCAAACGACTTTATTTTAGTAGTATTCACCCAATGATACATTCACTAATTGATTGACATGCCTATAGTGAACAAGTAATTAATGGATAATTCATGATGCGTGTGTGTTAGCAAAGGATAATTACATGAGGGCACAGCCTGAGTGTAATTATCCTTTGCTAACACACACAAGTCATGAATTATCCATTAACTACTTACTTTATTACACGATATCAATAGATAATCAAAAGAATATCAATTAATTCAAGTTGAAAACAAAAATCGTTCCCCCTCCCCGGGACTCTAAGCCTGTCATAGTGTGTGTACACACGGCAAAAAAAAAGATTCAGCCGGACCAGGACTCGTCCCGCCTACCTCTAGCAGCTGAGCGCAATGCGCTACCCACTAGACCTCCGGTACACACACCTCGGCGCCCGGCTTGGCTTGGCTCGGTTTGAACGCGTCCCACAGTCATCGCCGTTATGGGAGCAGCAGGGAGAAACACTGTGAGAAAAAAACACACGACTGGACCGGGACTCGTCCCGCCTACCTGTAGAAGCTGAGCGCAATGTGCTAACCACTAGACCATTGGCATACACATCTCGGCGCCCGGCTTGGCTTGGTTTGAATGCGTCCAGCAGTCCTCTATAATTACAATGCTATTCTAACCTTGCGCATGTTGGGGGGGGGGGTCACAACCCAGACTGCAGGATATTTTCACACTTTGAATGTATACTAGTTATATGTGAGTAACCTCCCTGGGCTTTGTATCATATCAAGACCTGGTTCTAACCAAGCATTTCTCGTCAGTCCCTGTGGAGCACTGCATAGGGAGTTGGATTTGGTATCAGGAGACTGCAGGTTCGACTCCTACCCTGGGCATTACAATTTCGTAGGTTTTAACATGTAACATATGACATGTAAGGTGTGCATGTTATCCATGGATAACAGCACTGGGTACCTGTTATCCTTGGATAACCGCACACCTTACAAAAGTCATGATGCATGCATCATGCCATGCAATATCGACAGGTGTGTGCATGGGAATATCCAGAAAAAGCACCCAAAATCACAGAAGTCGTGTCATAATTATGAATGATAATGGTGCATATTGCCACTGCTCTTTCTAGCTTCATACATTAAACTGCCCATTCCGTAGAACGTCGATCTAGGTGTGTCCACTGGATGTGGGTTTCGCAGCATTGGCAGAGATTGATGCCCGTTTCTACTCTTTAAGAGCCAACTGATATCTCAAGTTGCCTATTGCTTTGTCATCATGATGCACCAATGCAGCGCTGAAGGGTCTGAGCTGTATTGGTGCATCACGCTGACTCCTAGGGAGTATATCGACCTCATTTTGGTCAGCATGATACATACATGCACTTTGAGTGAGGAGAATTACCAGGGCTGCATTCATGGATCACGACAACCAAGGTCCTAAATGCAGTGTGCAGCATGGGGCCCTTAAGCGTTAGTTCCTGTACTGAACCAATAGACAGTGCCTGAAGGTGGGCGTTAGAGTTGGTCCTAGCTAACACATTACCCTTTACTGCCATATAGTGATGTCTCTGAAAGGTCCTAACCCAGCATCCCTTTATTGTGTGTATTGCTGTATACAAGATACAGGCTTTCAAATATCACACATCGCAATTCCCAGCCCATGTATGCGTCTTGTACCTGTAGTACTAACAGGGGCGTAGGATAAGGGGGGCCAGGGGGGCTTGAATTCATAATTAATTGAACAAAAAGCTAAAATTTGCATCTCAAATTAGATTGATATAGTGATGGGATAGGGAAAATGGGGCCTAGGTCCCAAATCATATCTAAAATTCATCAAAAAACTAATTTTCTGTACAAATTATGTATAGGTATATGTGACCAGATGGGGGAAAACCTGCATCCAGGGGGGAAATGGCTTTTAAAAGTTGAAGTCACGTGCTTTAAAATGAGATATATCTTGAGCTAAAATATTCCAGGTAGTTCTTTTGTGATTGCTTATCAAACCTAGGTTGGTGTGAGCAATTAAAAACTGCAAATAAGCTCTAAATACATTATATCCTAGCTTAAATAGTGATATGCCTAATGTAAAAAATACAGTTTTGTCGAAAAATAAACAAAGAAATGTGATCTTTTTTTTTATCATAAAATCAGTTCTAGAGGGAATTTTCTGTGTCTGTTTTCAGTTCTGAGTTCCTTATGTAAATATCTAACACATTTGTGGCAAAAACTCCCATTTAGAATAATAGAGTGGTTTTCATGGCAACCAGAAATTGCCATAAATGCCATTTATCTATGTTTCCATGGCAATGGATGTATCTTTTGCATTCCATAAATGGAACGTTTTCAGTAGAAATGGAATTATTCTGAGCATACTACTGAATTCCCCATCAAAAATTGTTCTAAGCCATATTTTTCAGTGTTTTACTCATACACTGCCCTCCCCCGGTGGCCAAATGCAGAACAAAAAATCCCCCCTGGATGCACATTTTCTCTCGATGGGTCACATATATAGGCGCTATTGCGTTTGAGCTGACAATTCAAGGTGGCCGAGGGAGCCCACGCTGGGCCTTCCCAATGAAGATTTGCCTCCTACGCCTCTGAGTACTTCTTTTAATTCTTTAGGCATAGCAAAATGCCCCCAGATCAGGCCTAAAATTCTTGTGTTCAGGTAACATGCTCAAAAAAATTAGGGTAGGTAGTTTTTTTTTTGTTTTTTTTTAGATTTCTTTTTTTTAAAGTTCCTGGATCCCGAAAATGTCAAAAACATATAAACCAAATCATGTTTTATTTTTTATTGACCAAATTGAAAAGGAAAATATAAAAATGATGGTTATTTTATGTTAGTAGCATTCGTGATGCCGTGGGCTTTAATTTGATACCAAACATGCCTATATATTGACATTTTTATTTAATTTTGGGTCAAATTTACCATAAAATTCTAAAAAAAGAATTAGGGTCGGGCCAAAAAAATAGAGTAGGTCTGGATACCTGAATACATCTTTTTTAGGCCTCAGTATCATCTGTTCTTCATGTCTTATGGTCCTATGTGAGTATTTGTTGCTTTTCCTATTAGGATAATCAAAGTATCTGCTTTGATCTAAAGTAATCTGAAAAAGACTTAATGGATCAATAATGCAGACAGTTGCATGCATAGATGTATGTAAGAATACTGGGCATAACCTGTGATTGACTGTAAGTACCTATTCTAAGCATCTGGTCGTGGATGTAGGGACGTAGCAGGATTGCCCAACTTCAGTACATGGCTGTACAGTTATTACTGTGCATAAACAGAGAGAAGTGTCATTTGTCTAGTATATGCCCTAGCTATTACCTAGTTTACTACTGAAGGCCAAGGCGAATAGGTGTGACCATAAATGTGACTCCCTTTCTCCTACTTCTCAGCCATCTCAGTTATAGATCCCGCAATATTTAGAGGCCCGTGTAGAATGTTGATATACACAGACTGCTCCGTCTATTCCAGCATAGAATGCTTGTTGTCCAGAATATAGAAAAATGGAATGGATTCAGGGGCGTAGGAAAAGGGGGGGCTAGGGGGGGCTGGGTCCCCCAATCATGAAGGAGGTGGGGCCTGAGTATGTCTGCCCCCCCCCCAATATTTTCCAAGAACTCATAAACACAATGGAAAAGAAGCTAAAACATTACATCTGAAATTAGATTATTTTTATGGTGATGTCATAGGGAGAATGGGGGTCTGAGCCTAAAGTCAGATCCAAAATTTACCAAAAATGACTTTTCTTTATGAATTCTAAATACGCATCAGCCGACAATTCAAGGTGGTCGCGATGGTGCCCTCGCCGGGCCCCCCCCAATGAAGATTTGCTTCCTACGCCTCTGGGATTCGTGGATGGCATTAGAAGGTACCATGCACCTCAGCTAAGGAAACAACAGGTAATACTAGGTGCTAGTCAAACCTAGCAAAGTCAATGGTTCTATGCATTTATACAAGTAGAACATTCCTCTGGGGTTTGGCCCAAGGACATAAGGTGGTCACTGAATACTAGGTGTTTCAGGTGGTGTAAAATTCCAGGTGACCTGTCTGATATCAGGTCTTCGTGCAATCTCCAACATAGTTTATTGTTCCTGTCAATCTCTCACCTGATGTTAGGCTATTGATATCCTCAGTGGAGGTGGGAGAGAGCAGAGATCACTTTCCCTACACCTCTGTCCTTTACATGATCCGATGATCTGATAGTTGCCATTTTCCCATCATTATTTTACAATGAAATCAAGGAATTTGATACATCCATTGATATGTGCTCTAACATTTCCTATATAAATGTGGAAATTAAAAAAAACAACAAAAAAAAAACGACCCACCGACCCTAGCTCTTTGAGCTATGTTACTGGAAACACACCTTTTATTTTTCTTGGCCCTATATGGACACATGTAAGCATTGCTATAATGAGAACACTGAACAGGAAATTCATGAAGTGGAGTTTTATAACACTAACATGAGTAATTACGGTATATGATAAACATGTGTAGGGGACCAGAAATCCCCGCACCTGGTAGATTGACCCTCAGGGGCCAGTTACCTGGTAACCACTGCTCCCCTAGTGTGTATCATACAGATCTAGGTGTAGTTGGAAGGTGGAAATATCAGGCAAGGGATCGTGGTGTAATGGTTAGCATGCTGGAATGTCATGCCACAGATCTTGGTTCAAGTCCGATGATCCTAGATATTTTCACCGTCCTCTACACTGGTAGGATCACCAAGCCGGTCCTCGTGCGACTTAATAGGGGGATCGGGGGAACTCGGTGCCTGGGCCGGTATGATACAGATACGCTTCGACCCTGACAGTACTATGTACTGGTAGGTCAACTGGGAATCAGGAGTGCCTCAACACTGCTTGATAAAGCCCAACCGATCTGGTTGGGAGGAATGCTTGATGCTAATTGGCCATGGTTGAAGCTGGTTGGGAGGAGTGTAGGGGACCAGAAATCCCCGTACCTGGTAGATTGACCCTCAGGGGCCAGTTACCTGGTAACCACTGCTCCCCTAGTGTGTATCATACCGATCTAGGTGTAGTTGGAAGGTGGAAATATCAGGCAAGGGATTGTGGTGTAATGGTTAGCATGCTGGAATGTCATGCCAGAGAGCCGGGTTCAAGTCCCAGTGATCCCAGATATATTCACCGTCCTCTACACATGTAACTAAACTAATAAGATACTGGTTTGTATCTAAGAGTTGAATATGTAAATGAGGTAGGCACTAACTTTTACCGTATGTTACCAACAATGGATAAATGTTCAGAGTCTATAGTATAAAGTTTGAGTACAATATATATGGTAAGTCAATATATCAAGGTGCAAATAAGTCTCTGAGGCACTGTGAGATTGATAGGGTATGTTGGCTCGGTACTTAAGGTCTCATAGCAGAAGTGGATGACCAGGTGCCGTGGTGTGAGGCAGCCTGTTTGTCACATCCACTAACTAGAGCTGATTGAAGACCACCTCTTCTGAGAAAGTGGTCCAAGAAGTCCATGGCATACAGGCACTCAAAGTCTAAGAGTGCGGCTCTGGTAATGTTAGTGAGTTGGAGAGGGGTAAGAGGTAGTCCTGAGGGATGAGTGAAAGCCGGAGCAAACTGGGACGATGGTACATAGTTTGCACATTTTACCTAGACTTTAGTAGGGCAGGCTGGAGATGATGGGATGGAAGGTAGAGATATGACTACCGGGGCATCTCTTGGTCCAAGAGTTTTTGATTAGCGTATCACTATATTAATACCGGTATCAGTCAGTATTACGTCTCTCCTGAGTAAGGTATGTGGGCCAGACCACAGTGAGGCAGTGGGGTGAGGAGATAAGAAACTCTAAGGAATGCAAAGAAGCCCATTGTAAGGGCTGCTTTGTAGTGTAATGTGTTTGGTATAGTGTCCAATAGTGTGCAGACTGCAACTAAGTGCTGGGATAGTAATGGTGGAGCTGGTACCGTCTCTTGTGGTGAATGTCTAACTGATCCTTTAGCTACCCCCACTGATTCATATGATAATAATGAAGAGGAGTCGCCTCCATGTGTTAGTATCCAAAGTTAGGCCCTAGATATATATAATAGTTCCTATTATTTGAAGGTGCTGACAGTGAGTTGGCCAGGTATTGTTGATATAGGGCAGCAGCCTGAGGTGATGGATGTAATATGTCTGTGCTGTAGGACACAGCAAAGGTTAGGTAATAGGCAGCTTGTCTAAGTCTGTTTACTGCCATGGCCTCTGAAACCAAGGCCTGGAATAAGGCTATAGCCTGGTCTCCCAGAGTAAGGCCTGAAACATATAGAATCAAATTATATCAAACATAGGGTGAGGTAGTGCTGGTTTGAGTTTAGTGAGATTCCATGTCGCGATTTCAGCTAGAGCATAGATTCTTTTAGCTGGGTCATGTTGGCGGGACAGTGCATCTGCCAGAGGTATGAGTTCACCTTTCTTGTGTCTGATGTCTAGGTGTGTTCATTTGTAGTAGCCTCAAGCCACAGCTGTCTTGCACAGGCAGATAACACTTTGTCTTGAGTTCTGCCTGAGACTAGGGCCTGTTGGGATCCTAGGTTGTCCATATATATTATGATCCTAAAGCCGTGCTTATCTTTGGGTACCAGTGTACGATAAGCTATAAGCAGATTTACAGCTTTGCGTCTATGTATGGGCTTGTAGGCTTCTATGTGTGCTTCGTCATATTGTAGTGTGTAGTAGTGTTGGTCTGAGTTGCCACCCCCGCCCACCAGCGCAGAGTCACATTCTAAAGAGTAGGTTTCAGTGGGTGGTAGTAGGACGTGTATGCCGTTAGCTAGGGTGGCATACTTAACAAACCATGATATGTTAGATTTGCATGGGTTGTTGAGGAAGACCATGACGGTATCTGGAGCGTTCCTTAGTGTCTCCAGTACCCTACACATGAACTTCCTTGAGTTAGAAATGCATTTTGAAATGTTAGATAATTTGCCTACTGAAATTGCTTCTTAGTGGCAAATTTGGCCCTATCCTAGCACTCATCAATAACCCCCTGCAGTTTAGAGTCAGGTATAGTGAGAGTCATTTCTAACCTATTGAGTCCATGATCTGGGTCGGAGGTTCACACTTTTAAGGAGACAACTCAACGCCTAGTTCAGCTGTCAGACTTAGGAAGTCTGAATAAGCCTGATTAGCCTCATCCAGAGTCGGAGCTTCCCCGCAGAAGTCGTCAAGGTAGTTCAAGGACCAATTTCCTTAATTAGCAAAGAGGTAAGCAATAGCCAAGGTGGTTCGCTGACAGGCTAAGCTGGAAAGCCTGGCCCCAAAGGAGGGGCAAATGTGTATATAGTAGAGGCCTCTGTGTTTCATGGTGAGTAATGGTAAATCATTGACCTCGATTTTCAACTGCCTATTAGCATGAGCCATGTCCCCCTTGTACATATAGGAGCCTTGTCCAAGGGAACAGACTTTAGTGACAAGGTCAGTGATGGAAGGCAAGGTGTAAGGTCGATGCTGTCCGTCAATACAGTTTTTAGTAACACCACTGTTCATGCCCTTACCATCAGGGAAAGATAGATCCATTACTACCCTTCTAGAGGAGGTCTCTCTCTTTGGTTGGGTGAGTAGAGGTGCCACATTGCACCAGGGTGTAAATGGAGCCAATGTGAAAGGCCCATGAAGTCAACCTAGTTCTAGTTCATTTTTGATGAATTGGTCTATGTGAGTAGGGTATTTAAGAGCTGAGCTGTGGTTTGTTTCAGTGGAGACAGGGGGTGTATCTGCCATGTAGCCCACTGGCCAACCATAGCATAAGTATTCACATAGTTTGTAGTTGTGGTAACCTTGTAATTTGCTTTCCCAGACGTCCAGATTGAGGCCCGATGGTAATGTGAGTCTGGGGCCTAATCTGTTGGGCAAGCAGGTCTCTCTCATAGTGTCATATAGCTTAGCATATTGAGGGAAACTATCCTAAAGGTCAGTAACCCTTACCGGCCAAAACGAGGCTTTGATAGGAACGAAAAGCTCTGGGGACAGACCTGCAGGAGGTACGTTGTAAAAAAAGTTCGCCTCAGAAGGGTAATAAGTTTCATCTGAATCAGTAAGTGAGCTTGCGGTGTGTGCCTGGCTATCACTAGAGTTAGATGAAGTAGTATGTATGATTGATAGTTATGGTTATGCTACCTAAGGTACCAGTATTCCACATGTGTTCACTGCGGATATAAAAGGCTTGGTGAAATTGTGTTCCAAGTAGGTATGGTATCCATGCCCTATTTCACAAACACCATATTTAGGCTTATAAATGATATATTTCAGGTTCAAAGTACCGTCGAGCAAATAATAAGTCGCACATAGGTCAGATGCAGATATAAGATAACATGTAACAAATGCAAAGTAAAACGCTTTTTTTTCTGGATGGGGTTGGGTTATCACTATGCACTTTTGCTTTGATGGGCTGCTGCCTAAAGTAATCAAGGATTGTTAGTCGTTTCAGTTCAAGAGTACAGGCTTGGAAGTTAATGTTTTGAAAGCTCCCTTTTTTGCCATTAATTTCCTGAAAAAAAAAATAGCCTGGCACATTGTATAGGCCTAATCTTAACTATATCCTTAGAAGACCTATATCCTTTAGTGATTCCCAAATAAAAACAAGCCTAGATAAATGTTCTTTTTTAAAACCAGTAATTTCATCTGTAATCACATTTGAAACATAAAGGAATTCCTATTTGGATAGCATCCTGCGTCACAGTAGAATTCCCTCCGTTAATACTACAAGCGGATAAATCAAACCACTACAACGTGAGTATGTGAATAATTATTTATTCCATTGGAAATACTGCAAGGTCTGTTCTATGTACTGAATGAGAAGTCCCATTGTCTTTGCCAACGATGCTTCTGTGGGGTGTTTCAGAAGCAGGTAATGTTTACGACCGGTCATAAGGAGATATGATAGCAGTTTTAATAGTGATTGTAGGCTTATAACTGCATGTGTTTCTAAAGCATTACCATTATCTTACTGTGTCTATAACTATATGACTGGAGAGAGATGATAATGGTTGCAGTTGTAAGTTTAGAATCTAACAGTTTTAGAAACAGATATTTAATGTTCATTATCATGTCCGGCTTCTGAAACACCCCACTGGTGCCATTAACTCAGCAGCTTTTGTATTAAATGTACTTTCTATTCCACTTGGATTCACCGACAGTCCTCTGGCAGCTAGCTATTGGATCTCAGAGTGGCTCAGGAAGGCTTTCCTTTATTGCTTTTAGTTGCTCCCCAATACCTTCTAAGGTTGTGTCTCAATTAAAGGTGATTTTAGGAAAAGGCTTTCAAGAACGCTGTCCAACCTTCTCAGATTTATGTGACATAGTGAGTGCAAGGTGTAAAAAGCACCACATATAATTCTTCTGAAATAATATAAAAACCCTCAGAGGTCCCCAAAAATGTGGTGGAAATGAGTGCATTAGAATGCAGAGCAGCATTATTTAATAAATGTGTAGCTGCTTGCACTGTAAAAAAAAAAAGTCAAAATAATGAAGGATTCCTTGTCCCAAAGCTGCCAGAGATCCGTTGTTATTTTCACAAAGATGTTGTTATTTTCGAAGTGATTTCTTTGTACCATCTTGCTGCCACCTGGAGCTTCTTGTAAAAACTACATTGGCTCTCCGTTGTATAATTACAGTGGTTCACTGTTGAGTTTTATGAGGATCCCTGGTAGATTCAACAGTTATGTTTTACAGTGTGTGAGAAGAGGAACTTATTTTTCCCCACTCCCTGATCATTATTGCTATTAATGAAGACACAGGCTTCCTTTCTCGCACCATGATTCATGACTTGCTATGCTATTTACATGTTTAAATTACGCTTGAAAGTAATTACTTCATTACTGATAGGAATAAGAGGCGAGGCAAGGTAGTCTGCAGTATATCACCATTAAATCCATCACATTCACCGTAACTTATCATTTACCATGCCTTTATGTCCCTTAACAGGACTGCTGATAATTATTTGTGCTTGTCATTTATTTTAATACTCATTTACCCCAACCCCCTTCCATGTTTATTTGAAACGGGTGCTCTTTTGGCAAGATGGAAAGTTTCTATTTCCTGTCTGTCTCTCTTGCTCCCTAGATAATAATTGTGAAATGTACTTATAAATGTTTGTAATAGCGATATCATTACATATGTGAAGTCCCAATAGTAGTATATACATGCAAACTGAGCGCAATGGATTAGCTACTAACTAGGTCATGACCTACTGGCATTATTGCCTGGTCAGTGTTGGTATAATCCATCTCAATGTGTACATTGGTACCATGGTCTGATCTTTGGGTTTGACTTCCGCCTGGCCACAGGTCCAGGAGTGTCCACAGGTCGATGTGGTGTCACTGCAATGGTAAAAATTGATGTCTGTGTAGAAATTTAGTTAGGACCTATGCATCCCAAGGAAACTTATGTTTTCGGTAGCATGATTTAAAGAGAATTGTATTTAACTTCCTATCACACTAATGTAGACTATTAGAAATGTTGAACATTCACTCAATTTTGAAAATGCAAATTGAGGTAGTATTATCCTTCGGTCGCAATTATGCATTGGTGGTAAGAGGCTACAGCTACTGAGAAATAGGAAAGTCTTTTACTGCTCCCTACATGCATACACCCATTGCATTATGGTGGCTTTCAAGCCATATCATAATACATAAGCAAATGTCCATGACCATGACCTATAAAGCGTCGTCTAGGTGACAGCCTCACCTAGGTGAATGCGATGCAAAAATGTTCCATGGGAGTGGACATTTGCATTTATGTCGTGGCCTATGGGGTTAATTTAAAATCCAAGATGGCAGACCCCATTGAATACAAACATATTGTATTCCATGCCCTCCATGGAATACGCCTGTTCTAGTACTAATCTATAGTAATGATCGTATCTGCCATGACATAAATACAGATACCTCATACTATACTTCCCAGGGCAATGTCACATGTATATACCACATTTGCCATGTCCCTGAGAATCTGTAACCACAAAAAGGTAAAATACATTCCTGCATTGAGTGCCTTTCCTAACATAAAAAAAGAAAGCTTGTCAACACAAGAGTGTCATGTGTCAACAACCCAAGCTGCTGCATACTTGTTCTTGTTAGTTTACTCAAGGTATTTTTGTCACAATACACCCATGTGTAAGAGCGATGAGTATACAATCCCATATAATCTGCTATAACTGTGTAACATTATGATACTCTTGACAGACACACACTTCTATGATGACAATGAATGGCTGGCCAGTTTTTTTATACCTGTTTTTAGGTTCTTGTGTCATATTACTAGGACTTAGTAAAAAAGCAAATACAATATTCATCAACATACTCTCATAGGAAATACATTCTGTTTTTCCATGGTCCGCTAGTTGTCAGTGACTCAGATATAAACTAAATAGCCTATTGCATACAGATATTATAATTAGTAGTGGTAGGACTATCGCTGCTTTCTTGAATACAAGTATATTTATGATGCTGCATTTGCCAGGAATATAATTTATTTGTTTATGTTGATGATGAATCATAATACTAGCAAATCGTAAAAAGGAACGTGATTTGGGCAGGGGACAGAAGATAAAGGGGATATCGGAATCATATTGTATTAGAAAAGATAGAAATGGAATAGTTTCAAATGATTCATAGTTGAAAGGCCTGATTGTACCATTTTGCTATAATATTATGGGACAGAGAAAGGTTCTCTTGAATTGGTAACAAAATTCTACAAACGACGCCTTATAATTGATGTGTTTAACCTATATATCAAGAAAGACCCATGGACATGGGAGACTAAACACTGAAATGAAAAGGTTTGCTGAATTCTACCTCTGTCAAATAATTTTGGATTCAAGGCTGAATCGTTATGTACATGACATGTGCAGCCCGCCTTGACCAAATACATAAAAGATATGTTTCAGATTAGGAAAGAGGACTAAGAATATGATTTTGACATGGGGTTGACTTTAAAATGTAATATTGAAAATCCAGAAAGGATTAAGGGACCTGTCTGTACATAGAGTGGCCATTGGTTGACATGTGGGTTGACAATCGAATGGAGCAAGTATGTAACAGTTGACAAATGGCTGCCCACATGCTCCTTATAATGGCATCAGCATATGAGATATGTACTGTAAAGGGAAGTCTAGACTTTTCCATATGTAGCAAAGTCTATTGATCTTTCCTTCATACTAAGTAAACCTTCACCGAAAAGATGAATAGTCACAATGTAAAGTTGGTTTTTGCTCCCAGGTCTCTGGCTCTATGAGAGGTTGCATATTTCACTATTTCTTTTGTTGAAGCTGTGGCCAACACCATACTGGCGATATTGGCATAGAAAGCTGTGGCCATACTTAAAACTGAAGTTGCAAGGGTCGAGCAGGTCCAGGTACAAAGCCTGGCTAGAGAAACTGTCAGAGTATATGATAAAATGTCGAATTAAAAGAAAAAAACAGAAGCAAAAGTCACAGTGAGGAAGGCAAACTAGCTAACTCACCTCATAACACACAGAGTCTAGCTTTCTTAGGGTATTTCTTTTTAATCAGGCAATGGTATATGTTATTTGAAGTTCAGGCTAAATGGCAGGCATTATGGTCACATATGATTGAGGCCTTTTTCCTATGCAAAATTTAAAGACACTGACTTCATTCTTATGACCGACCACATACTATTCATTATTAGATTAGCAGAATGTGGTTAAGATGAAACGAGATTGAGGATATCAGTTTAAAAACTATGGCAGCATGTGGTCGGCATAATTGCTACTTATCTCTTTATGGTACTTACCATGCATCTTTATAAACGAAATCAAAGGTATGGCTGTACTGCACCTGCTACTAGAGTTAATGTAGACCTGCCTGGATCACTAAGGTTACTGGTATGAGGAGAGGACTGATGGGGGTTTTCATCTACACTTAGATACGTGTATACTGGTTGATTGCTGATATCTTCAAGCTAAGAACAGAGGAATTAGTTTCCTCTGACATGAGATTCCAAATATGTAAATTTCACAATAATTCAATACCTAGATTGATAATGCCATTATAAATTTAGAAGTATGAGCCTGTCATTCATGATTATCTTCATACATATGACACATCGTGTGATACTGACTTTGCTATAATCAGTTTGGTTTTGAAAATTCATGATTTCTAGCTATGATCTGCATTTATAGAACCCAGTATATACGCAAGACCCTCTAACATCCCAATGCAATAACCTGGTCAGTGTTGGTACAATCCACCTCAAAATGTACAATCATCGGTACCACATTCTGGCACCAGGTCCAGTCGTGTCAACCGGTCGATGTGGTGTCAAAGGAATATCACAGATTGATGTCTGTGTAGAGGTTTATTTAGGACCTGTTCATCTAAAAGAAAATTGTGCATATGATTGCTTTAGGTAGCATGGTTTTAAAAGTATTGTGAATAACACCCTTCCATACCGATGCAGAGATTTGCTTTGACTCCAAAAATGTAAAAAAGAAAAGAAATATCAACATGTAAGAAAAGAATCACTCACTTTAGTACAATATTGAAGTGCCAATTAGGCATTGATGGTAGGAGGCAAAGAAATCAGAATGGGGTCACTGAGGAAAAGGAATGCCTTTTATTGTCATATCTTAAAAAACACCAACCCTCCTGCAGACATACACCCATTGCATTATGGTGGCTTTTAAGCCATGATGAATACATGTTAATACCTCATACTGTGCTTCCCAGGGCTATACCTTACATCTGCCACATTTGGAAGGTTCCCTAAAATTTCTAACTACAAAAAAGTCTGTTTCCGTTTGAATGTCTTTTTTCTCGTAAACACCTAATCCTTTAGATAATTATTATGCATGTATTTTTTTCAGAGAAAGCTCATAGTAATTGAATGAGAAGTGACATACCGGTAGTGCTTATATAACAAGTATTGACAGTGAATAGACATCTGGTCATGAATGTATAGCCCTTTATAGACGAATATCAGGTAAATCTTTTGATCCCAGTAAAGGGCCTTCGAAAAACTCCATCAGGGTTCCTGCAAATTAAAACAGAACCCCCTAATCATCTCAGTCGTCCTATATACATCTGACATAAAATAAGAATGTTTACAGATTCAAATTGCAGTTGGTAAACTGAAATGACGAAAACATGGTTATCTGAAACGTACATTTACTCCACCTTTAGCTCCTACAGATGCCCATTATTCCTTCATTCCACAGCCCAGACTCTCTGTACATAAAGAAATGATATGTTTGTCAATACAATAGTGTCATGTGTCAACGTCCCAAGCTCCTGCATACTTGTTCTTGGTACACAGAGAAAATATTGATACTCACCGTGAGCCTGATGTTAGCCTCAGGCAAATGTTGCCAAAATGAGTATATTTTGATACTCAGGGTGAGCCTAGGGTGTAGGCATACTCCAGCAATACCTGCCACTCTACTCTAGATTGTTTATGGCCTAGCTGTACCCTCTCTACTGCCCTACTCTCACAGTGCATGAGTCTCTTTAGAGACAGGCTCAGGGTAAACTGGAGTAACATAGTAACATAATAGAAGAGAATAGGACTGAGTATCTCTATGAAGAGGGTCAGGCAATGCTGGATCCTACCTGAACAGGCTCCAACATTGCAGGAGTCTTTCTTACCAATGGTGTAATGCACTGCCAGAGTATCCCAATACACAGGATCACACTTTGCTGGATTCTACCTTCAGAGTGAGTCCAGCAACACCACCCAGTGGACACAACCCCACTTAATGAGTTACTAATCAGCACTGCATTGTAGGGCTTACAGACAATCTAAATTGTGATGGTTATGTAGCCCTGCATTTGTAGCCCTTATTGAACTACTAAGCTGTAGGGTGTATTAAGCCCAACACATAAGTGGTTTGTTAAGCACTATAAAGAAATATAGAAATTAAGGTCACCGTATGACAAAAGCTCATTATTTCATACACACAAGGATTTCAGATGGTCGAACATTCAACTTCCTAAGGCAGTCTAATTAATCGATGAATAGTTTGTGCATTCCTGGTTTCAGTGTCCTTATTGCTCCTTGGTCGGATTTGAACTGGGTACCTCCTTATTGTGACTCCTTTGTGCTCCTATTTGTGCTAGCGGGGCAGGTGTTGAAAGTGGCACTATCAATATGATTTTTTTTAACCATAGACCTACTACAGTGAGATGTCATTGGTCATATGAGGCCCACTAGACTAATAGGAAACACAGACTGGAGTGACCATAGTAAGGAAAAATGCCCATATATAGTAAGGACAATATCCACAATGTTCTCAGTAAGTATGGCACAGTCCTACTTATATGCCTATTGCAACCTGGCTCACCAGTTGTAGAGGTGGCACAGCTGTAGGATTCTCGCTTTGCATGTGAGGAGTCTCAGGTTCAAGTCTCGGTGGTGCTGAGAAACATTTTTCATTTTTTCAGTTTCATAGGAAACATCTCATCTATTGCAGTGTATTTTTCTAAGACCTAACTTTGCAACTAATTGAAATAGATACTTGCTTGAAAACTGACAGAATCTTCAACATCAGCCAAGTCAGAAAATAACAAGAAAATAAATTGTTTGCATAACAAAAAATTTTGGGTTGAAAACTTGCAGCTTTTGAAGAGCATCACTGAGCTGGAATCGAACTCAGGACCTTCTCATATGAAGGTAAACATGTTACCACTACACCATCTTGACTGTGCTGAAAGATCTCCACTTGAAATCTCATATATGATCGCTCCCTCTTTGTGTTGAAAACTTTTATTCTACTTTTTTCCAAGCCCCAAAACATTAGAAATATGCCTGGGACCATATGTCACTTTTACATTTACTGCAAAGATATGATCATACTCTAAATGTTTGAGTGATTAATTCCTATATCCCTATATAGATAAGATTATATTCTTAGATATCATGGTTACAAGGACTACAGGATGATAGAAAGGATATTGAGTATGTGCAAGAATGGGTGAGGGGGGGGGGCTTAATAGGGAACAATTTTCTCACAAACCCATTATGAATGCATATTAATGCTCACATTGTAGCAATAAGATTGACTTACCGAGATTGACTTTACAAAAATTCTCAATGGGGCTTGAACTTACCACCTTCAGATGCAGAGTTCAGTGCCATATCAACTGAGCTAATGAGGCACATGGTGTGGTTGGTGCTAGGATATGATATAATCTCAGGCATCAGTGTAGGGGCTAGACCCCTGCTTTGCTGGAGTATTCAGTTAGATTCAGACTGAGTATGGCACCATGCCTGAGCCTTGTGCCATACTCATGCTGATCCTTTTTTCCCAATGTGTGGCATTGAAGCAGGCTCAGCATGAGTATGGCATATCAGGGGAGAGCCTCTAGCAGAGGCTCTCGTGATACTCAGGCAGTGCCAGAGACTAGGTGAAACTCAGGCCGATGCTCTTTTTTCCGTCAGTGTAGTTTACTTAAGGTATTTTTGTTACATTGCTCAGGACTATATATAAGAGCAATGTGCCTCTATTCGCATAGACACTCTGGTATAGCTAGGTAACGTATAATGATACTCTTGACAGGCACAACATTCTATGATGACAATATGACAATGAATAAAGGGCTTACTTAAAAAGGACATACAAGATTCATAAACATTGGATGTATATTCCCCTCCTCCGCTATTGTTGTCAGTGAGGAATAGACTAGGCCCTAATGTCCTATTGCATACAGAGTGTATAATTAGTAGTGGTAGGACTATACACAGCTGCTGTCCTGAATACAAGTATATAAATTTATGATACTACATATGCCAGGAATATATATATATATATATATATATATATATATATATATATATATATATATATATATATATTTGTTTATGATGATGACGAATCATAATACTCCTAACTCATAAAAAGGCATGTCTGCAGACTTTTCCGTTATGCCAGGTCAATGACAAAAATCTATTGTCACTAACATAGCTGTAAGAGGTTGACATCAATATGTAACATATACCCCGATTCATCTCATTCATTCCTAGAGAAAATGAATTTGCTCCTAGACCATTACTTATTTTTTGCCTATCATTAGACATAAAACTACTGCTCTATTAGGTCTAACTTAATACTAGCCTCGATATACTAATCAATCTATGAGATTCCCCTATAGTTGTGCAAGCTATGACCATTTTGCAGGGGAGGCCATACACTTTCCTTGTATTAGAGAGGACAATGAGGAAATGGGAAAGTTTCCCTTACTATATAGGTGAAAAACCTGAATGTTCCATGTTGCTATATATGGGACAAAGGTTGTTTTGAATTTGACACAGTTTTATAACCCTCAGCATGTAATTGCTATATTTTGACCAATGTAAAAGTAGGGTCCCACGGGCATGGAAGAGTAAACACTAAAAGGAAGATGTTTGCTGTCAGTGAAATGCTGTGCCCCTCTCAAATACTTTTGTAGCCAACTCAAATCATTATATCCAGGAGATTTGAGGCCGACCTTGACCATAGCATACAAAAGGTATGTCTCAGGTTAGATGGGAATTAGAACTAAAAACATAATTCCTATCGAGGTTGGCCCTGAATGTTAGGAAAGATTTGTTGGGAGGTCAGGAGGTTATTTCTTTACAGGCTACAGCTGTGCACTCTTACGGTTGTACCAAATTTCCCATAAAAATAGCAACATTTTTGCAGTCGTGGTGCTGTGTGCAAATGTACTGCCCTACGAAATGACCTAAAGCTGCCTGAAGCCTATTTATATTGATTATTATCTATATAAATGACTGTCCTCTACTTATAATGAAGAGGGACTGGTATGTACCGGGATCCAAGGGCAGAAGAGGAAAGATTCATTTCATGACTGTTGTGACCTCTTCATTCCCTTCCATCTAAAACACGTTCCAGGTGATTGTATCTTGGCATGTTCAGTAGTTGAATATTATTATTCAGAAATTGAATGGGTTTTGAAAGATATTCACCACTACTCGAGTGCGAGTTTCCTAATGGATTCTTTCTGGAAGGCTATGCAATTCTTTCCTTTATTTTTTGTTGTTGTTATTTTGACCTCTCCAACTAAGCCCATATTACTTGCAAATGTCATTCCGGTAATTTTTCATCTCTCATCTTTTACTGTAGTCATGCACATTCCATTTCACAAGGTAATTTGGGATTCAGGCAGAATCTGAGGGCAGGAAAATTCTTACTAATTTACAGACGATCATTTTTATTCTTCTCGTCCTGGGCTAAAAAAAATCAGGAATAGAATCAAAATGATAAAGGTTCATTTCTACAATGAAGATCATAATAGTGATAAAGTACACAGATTTTTCTTTTCACCCTTTTTCTGCCTTATAGTTGAGGTAAGGATATCATATGTATCAAATACCACATTGGTCTGTATAAGTGCCTAGGGGCTCAAGTTTTTCAAGTAGGCTCCACCCTGGCACTTATTCAAGACCGGCGCTTTTTCAAGACTTAGATTATAGTGTATTTTGATTTCCAACACCCCTATACCCCAGTATTGATTCGAGACCCGGCACTTATACATGCTAATACGGTAGTGCTGAATTGGCCAGAATGTGACTGTGGGTGTGCCCTATAATCATGATTTCTTTAAACTTAGGGTATTACAACAGTTGCTAACATACACAATGTTACATGCTCCTATTTGGATCAGTTGATGTACACAATGCCAGGTCTAACCACAGTGCCATTGTCTTCCTTAGACATACAATTGCCTTAATGATAATGACCTGCATGGGCCCAGTTGGCATGGGTCCCAGAATAACTCCCTACCATGACCTACCATCAGTCAGATATAACTAGTCAGTTTCCATTCTCCTATCAGGGAATTCTTTCTACATGTAAACTGTTCTTTTGTATCTCTGGAGGAATTAACATCTTATATTCTCTATGTTCCACGGTGTGAAATAATGTCTGGTAGGCCATCATTCAGCATGTGTATGAGAACATTAAAATTTGATTTAATTGTTCAGATTTAATTGTTTAATTGCCTTTACCACTTTGTTTTTTTTTTATAGTAGTGCAGTGCAAAGTCACCTACCCCCCTAAATCGATACCCAGAAATCCAATGGTGCTATTTATTTTGTTCTACTCTGAATGGTTGCTTAGCAACGGGCTATTTTATTTGGATATGTGACAACAAGCTTAATGGCCACTAGTTGTAATGAGGAAAAGCTATGATCTTACAAGGTATTTTCATGATTATAATTTTCCAAAAAAGAATCATAGCTATAATATCATGAAATTTTATGATCATGGTCTTGAGGACCTATATTTTCCATTTGAATCGATAAATAATCATAAAAGACAAAACTTTTATTTTTTTACTTTTATTTTGCAAACTCATGAGCTTGAGCCCAGGCTCTCGTATTCAACTTGAGGTGAAGTTACTATGCACGTTGCAATTATCAAATTTCAAATGTTAGACATTTGAGCCTCTAGTCTCTAGATTTGCACCTATAAATTTCCACTTCTTATGGGCATATAACTTGTAAGACAATATCTTCCCTACATTTTTACATGTAAAATGATCATAATGTGGAGAAATGTGAGAACATCAGAAATGTGAGTATATCAACAGTATGAAAGCCTGATGGTAAATCTTGGAATAATGGATGATTATCGCAGATTTAGGTGAACAGTGACGAATCCTTCTATGAATGATTATAATCTTTTTCACTAAAATATAAAAGAAAAACAGGTTATGGCTTAAAGGTTTTGCGAATCACTTAATGATTAAAATCAAGGCTTCCCTTTGATTTGAGATAAGAGGCTTTGGGGAAGCGGCCACTTTCATGTAGTGATAAGGAATGGACAGTGACGTCTTGGAATCACTGTTTTTCATCGCACACATTTTCCTGAGGCAGCTGTTACCTTTCAATTGACCTACATATCTCGGATTATCTCTGGCCCCTAATACAACTATAATAGTACTTATTATCTTTGACTGGCTATCAGCAGTAGTAGACATAAAACAGATAATGGGTCTTTGAATGGAACTCATAATCTGTTCATGAGAGCATGGCAAGGTATTTATGATCTACGTTTTTGTTCTCAAAAGAAAACTTAAAGCCCTATTTCGCTTATATTGTGAAGTATCAGAATGAGAAGCTGTCAGAATTAGAAATATAATTCCGCTTCTACGATGGAATATAGTATTAGTAGATGATCATGTCTTATCGATATAGCATTTTTCTCCTATAAATGAATAGTGGCTATTCTAGAATGTTTGGCTACTTACATCATCAACAAGCTAAACATCAGTCGCCATCATAATAGTTACTGACTGATGTCTGTAGCGAGGAATGATTTAACCATTCATGACCCTTTTCAACCATTGATAACATCAAAATCATTAATATTGGAGATGTTAACAACCGTGTGCGACCAGGGCCCTACCCATGCCAATTGTACCTTTTTGATGATTTTTCCCTTGGTGATTTTTTTTTTGTGAAACAGTGCTACAGAGCGGCATGTTATACCAATGTTCTGTCAATAGACAACAGTTCTCCATTAGTGAGCCTTTGAATTAATGCAATCAGTTATGGACGGTGATTTCATGGGGGTTATTCTATGGACTGATAATTGGAAGCGAATATGAAACTTAACCTGATATATTATGATGCCTCTTTCAAACATCTGTAGCTTCTGAATTATATATATTTTGCAACAAGGGATCTTTCACTGTCAGAGGCAATCACTGAAAAAAGTCTTCCTGACAAAGTGACATGTATACCCATGTCAACTTGATTTGACACAGAGAGCACACATCATTGGGACAAGTGCACATATGTCACCATGACAACTGTAGCACACAGTAACCCTCATATGATTTGACATGCTTTAAAATGCCATGTCATCTGTGAGTTGACTAGGGTCACAGCCATGTCAAAGGCACTTGACATGTGATGGTTTGACATACATAATTGTTCTAGGATATTCCACTAGATGGGGCAAACAACCATTTTGGTACCAGGATTAATCACTACCAAGAAGTACTACCAACACTTGAGACATTTGATGTGTCTGTGTCATTTTGTTTTCATGAAAAATAGATCATTAAGGTCTGTAAATACTATCAATAAATGGTAGTGAATTCTATTTTATTGTTAAAATTGCATTTGTTATTGAATATCAAAATAGACACCCACCATCCTGAATACTTTAACTGGAGAGGTTAGACACCTTATGTGTGGGTCAGTGAAAATACCAAAGGACTGTATTCTAACCCACAATTTATAATCTCAGTATCTACAGTACAGGGAGACATATGGTATTGCCATGCACCTTCATGTCCTTGTCTTATGGACTGCATAGAGGTCCTCAGTCAAGTAGAAGTTCTGTAGACAGGAAAAAGTGCCTTAGTTTTGCAGGCCTGTGGGACTATGATATCCCCTGCCTTCTATTATAGGCCTACCTTGATTGAACCTTTGGTACATAGTTATTGACTGCTCTTGACCCTTACATAATTGTCTCACAGTATTACCTAGCACTCAGGTAAATGGATCAGAAATATGTGACATGTCTTCATTATGCATGTCAAGTGGAGTTGACGAACCAAATATAAGAGAGTCAACCTCATTCGACATGCCTTCATACATGTCATGTGGGAGACAAATTGTGACCTGTGCAGTATGCGTCAAAGCGATCAGTGTTCTTCTCTCTGTGAACCCACCGAAGAATACAACACTATTAAATTGCAAGAAAGCACGCCAGCGTAATATCTTATTCATCCAAAATCGCATCCAAAATGAGTTGGAATAAAAATTCCTGGGAAATTCTTCACAGGAATATTCCCCTTGGCAGTTCATATTGCAGGCTAGAGGAATTGGTATGGAGGTCAAAGGTATAATGACATGTATATTAGCGGCAGAACCTTGATGTAAGACTGTCCCCAAACACACTGCACTGCATCTAATGCATATTTTGGAAATCAAGTCTTGTGATGTTCACTGGCTGGATATGCCAGAAACATTTGAAGTAGCTCTCAATTGGATAGAATATTCAGTCCCTATACATGAACTCAAAATGTCTGTTTTGATTCTATTACTCGATCCCTTTCCAATATCCAACAGGACCAAGGCATATTCTGGTCAATCATACATGGTTCCTTTAAAAGGAATTTGAACATCAATATCAATATTAGATTTCTTAATGTAGGAATTTTTAATTAAGTGTTCTATTCCAAGAGGCACTGCGTTTTATTGTACACGAAAGCACATCAATTATTTTGTGTTTTTAGAAACTTGGGCAATCCATATTGCTGTTGACTGAACAGCCTTATTTCCAACATAAATAAATGGTGCTCTCTGTTTTAGATACTGATATACATCAGCTACATTGACTCCGATTTTGCCACAAAACCACACTGTAAAGAATAACTGTTGAAACCACCACGGATCCTCGTAAAAAAAACTGAACAGTGGACCACCATAATTGAAAACCATTGAATCAGTGTCGATTTCCCAAGAAGCCCCAGGTGGTAGTATGGTGGTACACAACATTTATGTACAAGAAATATCTGTGAAAATAACGAGGGATCTCTGGTAACTTGTGGGACAAGGATTGTGTGCAGGTATTTCAACGATATTATTTTTGCAGTGCATTGAAACAATTGACATGCACTTTAGACAATATTAACTATGGCGAGCCTGAATCTGAATATGTAATTGATAACTGTATTTGCCTACAGAATGTTTATTTTTCAATAACATAAAACATCAAACTGAATTGAAAGTTACATTGAATAGGATGTAAGATCGTCTATCTATGTGACCATTCCATACATGCAGCTGCATAGAGTATATGAAAAATAGCTTTCCTGTATAATCATCGCAATTATATGTCCCCATTCATAGAGAGACAATGCCAACTCTAAGTATAGAGACAGCTTCCTTAGGACCATAAATGAACCAATGATAATTACATGGACCTCTAGTTGGCACGAGTCCTATGATAAATTATTTTACTATGTAGTTCCATTTCCTGCCACTTATCACTCTCTCCACAGATAATATATTGACTGATCATTTGTAACTCTGTCCCAACCTAATACTAAAAATTAGAGCACGGGCGTTTTTCTTTTGTTATCAATTCATACTATCTAACACTGCAGTATTCTATGATTTAGAGTTAAGTCACCTCTAATATGTAGGCTCAGTTTGATATATACATGTCCATAGGGACACTCAATAGGTGTGGTGCCACAGAGTTTGGAGATCAGAGGACGAATGTCATCTCTTCCCCACCTATCCTCCCATTATTCCATCCTATCACTGAGACCACTGGGAAATCGGCAAGCAGCTTATGGTTACACATTCCCATGTAATGACACCTTGGTGGACATTTATACACTGCAAAAATGGTGTTTAGACTTTAAACATGTTTAGTTCTGAACACGTTTAAAATCTAAACATTTTGGTTCAATAGGTGTTTAGCCAACCATGTATCTAGAAGTTCAACATTTAAATTCTAAACACCTAAACACTTACATTAAACATGTTTACATGCGTAGACTGTAAACAGACAGAAAACTAGGCGTTTAGCTTTTAAACACTTATATTTCTTGGTGTTTGACATAGAATATACACCAGGTGGCATCTCTAATCTATAGTTGACCTTCTGCACTGCAAAAAAGGTGTTTAAAGATACACACCAAATTTTCTCAACACCAATATTTAAACATCCAAACACTTGAAGTGTTTAGGTGTTTAGCTTTTAAACACTTATTCTCAAACACCTAAACACTGAAGTGTTTAAGTGTTTAGCATTTAAACACTTGGTTAAACACTTCCTAGTTAAACGCGTTTAAAATTAAACGCGTTTAACACTTAAGAAGTGTTGAGAAAAGTGGGACAAATAAGTGTTTAATCAAGTGTTTAACTTCTAAACACTGGTGTTTAATCCCTAAACACTGTTTTTACCGTGTGCATGCAGTCACCTGCTATTGCAATATTACAATATGTTGCAGTATTCTCCTAAATCACAGTTTTACCTAATACAGTATGTATATTGCGTCAGCAATAAGAGGCTATGCAATTACACCTTATGGTATTGCTACTAGTGCACCAGGGGAAGCAACTTATGCTTGGACACCCATTTTGTGAATTAAAAAAATATATAAGGCAAAATCCTTTCTGTGTCTGTTGTGCCGGGAGGCGTGGCGCAGTCGGTAGCGCGTCTGCTCACGGGCCGTAAGGTCGTGGGTTCGGTTCCCGGCCCGGCCGGAGCACAGTGGTGGTTCCAAATGTCGCCGTAAGGTGTCGTTCGAGTTCCTCCCTGCTCTAGCTAGGCTGTGCTGGAAAGTCTCTCGGCGGTCATGGCAGACAAATGACTTAAAACAGGCCTGTCCATCTCTTACTATGCCTATGTAGTGACGGATGTTAAAGAACCATTGCCTCGGTAAATGTGTAGGGGCGTGCTTTCTATCTTCCCATAGATTCGGTCACCATCATCCCCCCTCCCCATTAGACTAGGGTTTGGGCAAAACGCCACAAGGGTAATCTCACTTCGGTGTGGATACAACCTGCGGGACCTCTCACCCTTGAGTGTCGGCCATAAGGAAGGCACGAGGTGAGATAAAAATTCAATCATCAATCATGTCTGTTGTATTTGACAATGGGGCCCTGGCACTCAAGTGCTATGGGTTCAATACAGTATAGATGAAATACTTGGACAATATAGCTGCCCCTGTAGACGAAGGTGCATTGATCCCCTTCAGAAAGTGGGCATGAATGATATATAAGGTCCTCAACCTAAATGCATTCATAAGCCAATTCCCAAATACAATAGCATAATTATTATGCATAGAGAGTCAAAATTCTTCAAATCAGAAAAAACAACAACAGTATAAAACCTAAACACTTTATAGCATAAACACATTAATTGGCTAAACATCTTTTCTAAACACTTTTCATGTGTTTAGGATGATATTGTGTTCAGAAAAACGTGACAAGAATAAATTATGTGTAGATTTATGTTTAGGATCTAAACACCATTTTTGCGGTGTAGGAGGTTCAGAGTCAGCAATCAGCAGCAAAGTATGCATACCCTTTATCGATAATACTTGATAAATGTGGGACAGTTACAATTGATTTTGTTCCTTTGTTATGGCATGTGCCAGAAAATATGTTTTATACAAACAACCATATTGCTTATTTAAGTATAAAGGAGTGCAACCGAATTACAGGATACCTTTTCAAAAGAAGGCTCTGAGGCCCCAAGACTAATGACATGTAGTCTATGTAACCTACACTACACAATCATTCCCAATCGCAATGATACAGTACTTGGCTTACAATGTATATATAGAAATAAGTAATATAAGTAAAAGAGTCCAGTATGAATTAACTATTTCTGATATTCTGATATCCCATGTCAATATTCAGTCAATTCTTGGTAAGACCGTAATGATCAGTGCTGGATTTAGATGGGGGCGTTTTATTGACCCATGTGCTCCACTGGGGCTTTCCAACCAGTTCCTTGAACTTTGACCAGGTTTTATATCTTGAAACCATCATCAAGATATCAGTTTTTTTTTCATTTTCTTTAGTCGAAGAATCAAAGGACAATGGTTTAATATTTTAGATTCAGTTTTTAAAATCTGATATTCATTGCTCATGAGCAACTTTTAAATCTAGACCTTAAGAGACATATGAGAAAGCACTTTCTCTAAAAATATAACCCACCCTGAGCCATTTTCGCTAAGCCAACCGGCTGATTATTTTGGATCCTAAAAACTGGGGGGGGGGGTTGAACCCAATCCTTTCACATCCTCTCCTTGTCTGAATCATTAATCCACCACTGAGTGATATAGCGACATTTCTGCTTCTAAGTCTCTTTGTAACTTCTAAACTCTTCGTCCTCAGTTTATCTCGTCAGGGTTTCCTCATCGCTCATCACAAATTAAAACAACAAAATTATTCTTAATGGGATTAGGGATTGCAGATTTCAAACTTTGTCATGCTCTGTAATGCTGAAATAATTGCCACAAGCAGCTAATCAGTTTACGGGAGAAAGTCCTCATTAGGCACTGCCGATGTCGTAATTCTTAACTACCTGTTTATAAGTGTAATTACTCATCATGTTAAAGTTTCAATGACGTTGCTGAGTCAGCTAAAGCAGTCTCCCAACGCTGGATTTGGTTGCAATATTATCATACTGAAATTTCTAATAATAATATTTAGGCAAATCTAACATAATGTCGGGAAAGATGTAATAAAAATGGTAATTATAAAAAAAGAGATTCAATTCAGTGTTTTTCTTGCTAACTGTAGAAAAAGGCAATTTGACATTGTTTTCATGCAATTGGGGTATTTCTATCAGATTGGTAAAAGAACAAAGACAAATTACCGAACCTAAATCATTTCATATGGTGCTTATCTACCAATAAAGCATTACTAACTTATTTCTGTACATGTCTGATAAGATATCACTCTTCATCAGGTTGTGTATAAACAATGCAATAAATCTGACACTGTCATGCACTGTTATAATCACCAACACCTAACACCTGTCTGAGAGTTCCCCTTCCCGGGTCCTGTGGCAGCTGCAGGCAGTATGGGGGTGGGGACAAAGAGGGCAATTTTACACAATCATACAAGGCAGACAGGTGTCCATCGGCTTATGCCATGAGTCATCCAATGCAGATGTATGTCAAAAATGAGAAAGGTCACTAATATGGTATCCTTCGATATATATTTAGTGAGCATGAATGCCACAGCAATTTAAATCCATTATTTTGTGATTGTAAGGCTTGGGCTGTGTTTTAAATTTATAATGTGGCTTGCCTTTAGAACTCTCGTTGCATCAATGCTTCTCTGGTGAGTGACCCAAATTGGCTCATTACTGTCCCAGAAAGTTCAGAATATGCATGAATACCCTCCTGGAGAGTGACTTATCAGGGATGGCACACCATGACAACAGAATTGATCAACCCACATTTTATCTTTAAAACAGTATACCCTCCTTAAAGGGTAAAGCTGTTTGCATGAATAGTTCAAAGAGATAAGAGAAACATGCAGCTGGAAACATGAATGACAGCTTAAGAAAACTCATACACAATCTTTCTATGGATGTAGACAAAGTCAGAAATTCTCAATGGTTGTTAACTGCTGAAAAGTCTTTAGAATTTCATAATGACAGGAACCATTGGTTGTATTTCATTGAGGAAAAAGACTCTCCAGAGGCTGAAAACTTGAAACCATCCTCTCTGTCACACTTATTTTGTCAACCTAATCGTTGAATAGGTGACAGTGGTGGGAAATAATGAATCAACTGCACTTAGTGCACAGGGAATTCTTAAAAACCCTCCCTTTATCAGTCTTCCCACTGAAGTACAAAGAAGGTGGGATTTGCTTCCATAGGTTTTCAGAAGTAAAATTTGTTTCAATGATTTTAATCTCTTCTAGTTACAAGAATGTGAATTATAAATTATCATAAAAAAAGAATTATTGTTACCCCAGGGGCTTATCAAAGTCCTCTATTTTGATCTATCAGTTTTAAAATCCATATTGTTATCCGGAGTCCAATAGATTACTGGTCAACACCGTATGCACAAATTATTCAATCAATTGTCACTAAATGCCTATACTGTTAATGTGATTTATGATGTGGTGTTTTTTTTTCTTCTTGAATTATTTAAGGCTCACCATATCTCCTGTAGATGAATATGATTCATTCTGTGACATGATAATAAAGCTTTCCCAGGAGCAGCTGTGAAAAATAACCACTTGTTTGTTGCTGAAAGGCCTTTTACAAATTACATAATGTCAAGAATAAAAGATTCTATTCGATTCAAAATAAAAGAGTCTTAGTGAGTGGGACCTCATCTGTCTGAAGTGATAAGAATGGATTTTGACTATTCCTAATCATGCTGTTTTGAATAACTGTTCAAAAGCAGTGGCGCATTAAATGGGTGCCTTATTGGCAGATTGATAAATGATTTAGTAGATTTTACTCCTTCATAAATACTGAAAGCTTTGGCATTACCACATTGGAGTACTTTTGTGTGATCACTGGAATGTCGATCCATAATGGAAATCGAAAAAAAAAATACAAAAAAAAAAACACATCATTTAGGAATATTTCCAAATATTTTAAAAATAAAGTACCTTTGGATCTTCAAAGCAGCCTGCGAGCATCATAATGTACTTTGCTTATGTTTAAGAGGCACACCTAACTCCCAAATGGATTCATCCTTAAGTGACATGCCTCACTTTTAAGTCACCTAACTCTGTTCTGCACCCCTTTCATTAAATTTCTAGGGAGACAGGTTTCATTAAATTTCTAAGGAGACAGGTTTCGTCCGCATGTAGCTATTTGTTTCAGGGTTTCCTTCTTCAGCTACAATTTTCGAAGTCATATTCAAATAGCTAAAAGGAAAAAAAAGATTCCTTAGATGTAGTGAGATTATAATAAAAATGCCAGTTTTATAACTGTCGCAGCCTTGTAGGTGTTGATATAATTGCTATGAGGAATACATGTGGAAAGTCCTTGTTATGCACTACTTATGTTTTCGGCGCCATGTTCCTGAGCACCTTTTCATAAGAGTAATTACCTATGAAGTTATGGTGTTAGCAAAGTTCCTGCCACAGCTAATTTATCATCATTATGGAGCCTCCCCAAGGTAGATGTACTTTGATATGAGTAATCCCACCCCTAGCCATCGTCTGGGAGTAGTCTCTGGCCAAATCTTGCTGGTAATGGGCGGGAGATATGATAGTTATAAGCTTCAGGGATTTTTTTTTTTACCTAGGCCTACATTTGGCTAGTTGTGCGTCCAAAATATTATTCTTTCTAATACTGACGAATAATTGTATGAATTTATAAACATTATGATGAGCATCACTGCTCTAAGAGTGGCAATGAGTCAGATACAGAGAGACAGGTTCCAATTCAATTGCCGATCCGGGGCTTTGAAAAGGTGGGTGTGTAGCCCTGGGTTAGTCACTATACTTTTGGCAGAATCCTAAGCTTTGAAGGTGGAAATGTACTCTAATTATACGGGTGAAAGGGAGATTATTTGGTTTGTAAGGGGTTGTTCCGCTTTATGAATTGCTGTGAACACAGAGAGGAGGGAAAGCTACAATGACATTCTATAAGAAAACACTACCAAAACTTTCTATGAATTTTAACACAATTGGAAGTTTGTAAAGCACCCCTATGGCTGAGAGGTCTTCCACAAAAAACATAATGGTTGAATGCTTTTGCTCTGTTTGGCTGGATATGAAATAGTCATAGAGAGCAGCCATTTTCACAACATAATAAGGACAAAGTTTTACTTGAGATTTTATCCATCACACTCATTTTGCTGACTGCCCAAAATTAATGGTGTGTTGAATGGGCCTCTTTGTGACAGTGGGGAAAATAATTAATCAACTGGCTTTTAGTCCTCAGGAAATACTTGAAACCCTGTCTTTGGTACTGTCTGGAGGACCCGGGAAGGGGAATTCGTTTCAGGAAGAATTCAGAAATAGAAAAAGGCTGAACTCTTTATCCAGCAATGCTTCTTATACCTACAAATATGATATACCCTTTCTAATAGACTTGATGAAATAACCTTTATAAAATTATTCTCTTTCTTTTAATAGACACTTAAGTGGTTACCGAAGTCACAAATAACAATATGGGATTACACTTTTAAGTGAAGCAGAAAGAGAAAAAAAAGTCCAGGAGGTTAATTAAAAAAGTGGTTAATTAAACCTGTTTTCAATTAACCTTCAGTGTCTGTAACTCACAAGTGCAGTGTGCACAGATAGAATGCCAATTGACATTGGCATTGGAGTGTATACTGTATGCCAATTACATACATATAGGCAAAGGACCACGAGGGCCGGGTATGACTGAGGGTTATCTCACGAGGTGTAGCCAAGTGAGATAACCCTCAGTCATACCCGACATTTATGTCATGTTATTTTGATAAGAACTGTTCAAAAGTATTTGAAAATTACACAAAAAGATGATTGTTTACATGTATTTTGGTCATTTTTGGTGCTGTTACTGGCCGTGAGATACGGAGGTGGGTTATCACATGGGGGGTGTGCGATACGGCACTGCAGTGTTAGATCTATGGGCTCTCAGTATCTCGGGCATATCAACATGAAATAAAACATGATTCCTATGTATAATCTTGCACTCATTCTCCTACAAAACAGCTAGTCACATGAGAAAGAGAATCAATTCATCTTCCTTCAATACTTATTCAACCCATTTCTGTATAATTCTCCCCATGATATTATAAATACCATGGTGATATTTTCTGTGTGTGCTATTGCTTATCACCTGGGCTGTCTACATGATGCTGTGAGTACGGGTGCAATGTGGGATGCAATAAAACGCATCGTGGTAATCTATAAGGATAAACCTCTAATACTCAGGGGAAAGCTTTGCTCAAGGAAAACGGATCAATATTAAGAATTGCCGCTTTGCACTATTTTTCCCATCTATATACCTTTTGTATATAATTCCTGAAAGTTTAATTTAATTGGGTAGTGTATGTGTGTGAAGCTTGGGTATGCCAATCATACCTTCTTCTATTTCATTTCACTATTTAAAGGTAAAATGAATGAAAAGGCTTGTCACTTTCTTCATTGACAAAAGAAACCTGACACAACCCTTCTGTGACTGTGGACATCCTGACAATGGCCCGCCAGAAGTATAAGGGAAAAAAGTCATTGTCACTGAAGGGTGTTTTACAAATTACAAAATGGCAAGAATCAAAGATTCTTTTTGCCTCATAACAAAAAGAGTTTTGGTGAGTGGCAATCTTTGTAAAGCCATAAGAAAGGACTCTGACTTCAATCACTCTTGTCCATCACACTATTTCTGCAGAGTGTCCACAATGGTGCTTTCAACAGCTCCCTTTGTGCCAACACAAAAAATTATTTACTAGCTTTTCCCTCTCCATCCACACTTAAACCAATGGCCTTATCATATTGAAGTCTTTTATCAAAGCCCTGGGATGTGGATAATAGGAATCGGAAATGAACTTTTTTTTTAACTTTTCGGTTAGGAGCAATTCCTCTTCTTGCAATAAGATGGTGGCTTTGGATAAACTCTAATGACAATTTCATGGATAGAATATTAATTGCTCATTATAGTTCAGCTGAAGATATAAGTCTGATTGTTTCACCTCCATAAAATACTTGTTATGCAGACTTGGTCGTCTTTTGAACCTGATACTAACTAATTATCATGCTTTTCATGTTTCACGTTACCGTTATATTATAATTCCCACCAAATTGGTTCCTCCATAAGTATGCACTATGCTCTTTTGCCCTCAAAATGCAGGAATGCTGCCATGGTAGGAAAGTCTTATCGGTATTGCATTCACATATATACATGTATCAGCATTAGTTCATTCTGAAAGAAGATCCATTATTTTGACATAATACCATCCTTAAAGGGCTACCCCTTCATACATGTTGCAGGTCTGTATGCGGCAAGGCTGCTGGATGAGGAGGGGCTGGACGTTATTGTACTGGAGGCCAATGACAGGGTCGGCGGAAGGACCTTCACCCTCAGGGTTAGTACTGGACACTTCTTAATTATTAAATCACTTGATTCTTGAATTTGGACCAAAACACCATGTCATTGCCCTTAAGCATGTTCTTCCACACTGTAAAAAAATGTCATCGAAATAATGACTTTAATCCTTGTCCCAAAGTTGCCAGAGATCCATCATAATTTTCCTTGTACATTTGTGTACCACCATACTGCCACCTGGGGCTTCTTGTAAAAACTATACTGGTTTCCTCCTATACAATTGAGGGGGTTCACTGTTCAGTTTGACAAGGATCCCTGGTAGATTCAACGGGTATTTTTTTACAGTGCATGATAATGGTTTATATCTCAAAGAGGTATCACCCTTTCCATTTTTTAACCATATAAAATATCACTACCAAAGCAAACCCTAATTTGTTTCAGACGAAAAAAATCCTGTCTGAGGTATAATCTGATAAGAAAGCAAGGGGGGAGGGAGGCTGGCTCCCTTTGGTATCCACATCAGGCCAAAAAAGTAAATTGTTTGTTTCCAGTAACATGACTTGAAAAGGTAGGGTCGGTGGGTCAGATTTTTTTTTTTTTTTTTACATATCCAGAGAAAATGTTAGGGTGCATATTAATGTATGTGAATCCTTGCAAAATAATTATGGAAAAGTTGACAACGGTGAAAAAGGGGACGAATATGAAAAAGATAAGGGGAAATGGATGAAAAAAAAAGAAAATTGTCTGAAAATTATGAAAAAATTCTTCAAAATCCCCCCCAAAAAAGTTTTTTGGTCCTGTTTTGCTAGGGTCGGTCGGGTTACTGGAAACACAACTTTTCTTTTTTTAGCCCTCAATTGGATATTGCTATTCCTCTCTAGTTTCCTCTGTGCAGTATGGTAACCTGAGGTGTCAAGTTTTATAATCACATCATGGGTCTAGCAGTTGAGAGCATAACCCATTTAGGATGATAATTGTGATGCCTAAAGCTTAATTGATAGCATTCCCCATTTAGGATGATAACTGTGATACCTAAAGCTTAATGGACATATCCTTACGTCATGATGCACTAGTATTGCGAGTAACTCGCTATGATTATAGCTATATTTATATTTTCGATTGATTTCCCTCAGAAAGAAATACCAATAGCAAGCGAGATTTCCTACTTGTTTGCTGCAAGGGAGTGGCATCCCTATTAAATGAAGCAGACCCTCTCTTGGGATCCATAGCTGTATGAAATTTGATAGTTCATCTAATAGAATATATAGCCATCAAAGTCCTCTCCCTTTAAGGTTTTTAGCTGGGGTTATCTGATCCCAGGTGTTTAGCATAAGTTTAGTTTAAATTAACCCTTTATCACCTACATGAAAGCTCGTGTAACCATAATACATCAAGTATAAGGTGCAGATATAGATCCTTGCTGTGCCTGATAGAATATGCCTGAATTCAGGGTCTGTCTTATAGGCAAGAAGGATATCATATTAAAGAACTGTACTAAATTGGTTTAAACCAAGTCCCAGATGAGCCCCATATGTTTGGCATAATTATGTGAGGTGCGCCTTATAAGCGATTTCATTTCTTCAGTTGCTATCTGTTACCATTGCAGAGTATGGCCTATGAGTATGCGGACCTGGGTGCGGGTTACTTGAGTCGAGAACATACCCACCTCATTAAACTAGCACAGCAACTAGATATAGAGCTTTATACACTACCAATCAGTGACCATAATGCCTTCTTCTATAGGGTAAGTAACACTGAATATTCTATAGACTACCACTCATTGACCATAATGCCTTCTTCTATAGGGTAAGTAATACTCAATATTCTATAGACTACCACTCATTGACCATAATGCCTTCTTCTATAGGGTAAGTAATACTCAATATTCTATAGACTACCACTCATTGACCATAATGCCTTCTTCTATAGGGTAAGTAATACTGGACATTCTAATAGCTACCAATCAGTGACCATAATGCCTTCTTCTATAGGGTAAGTAATACTGAATATTCTATAGACTACCACTCATTGACCATAATGCATTCTTCTATAGGGTATGTAATACTGGATATTCTAATAGCTACCAAAAGTGACCATACCTTCTTCTATAGGGTAAGTAATACTGAATATTCTATAGACTACCACTCATTGACCATAATGCATTCTTCTATAGGGTATGTAATACTGGATATTCTAATAGCTACCAAAAGTGGCCATACCATCTTCTATAGGGTAAGTAATACTGAATATTCTATAGACTACCACTCATTGACCACAATGCCTTCTTCTATAGGGTAAGCAATACTGGATATTCTAATAGCTACCAAAAGTGACCATACCTTCTTCTATATGGTAAGTAATACTGAATGTTCTATAGACTACCAATCAGTGCCCATGAAGTCATTTTTAGAGTAAGTATTACTGGATAGCTACCCATCAGTGCCTATAATGCCCTCTGGTAACTGTACTCTAGAGACTATCACTGACCATAATGCTTTCTTCCATAGGCTAGGTTAAACCTGATATAGATGTCTACACTAAGACATGTGACAGTGTACAGTTGAAAAAAACACAAGCAGTATTACTTATATCAAATATGTAAACCATTTTCATCTGCAGCCTGTTTTGACATTTATCCTATCACTCTTTTTATATAGTTATTTATGGATTCCTTAGCATAAGTGACTCTGAGACATATAATGATGAATTCCTTCTGTGATTTCAGGGTCATACATACAAATACAAGGTTGGGGCATCTCCAACCTCCAACCCACTAGCCACCATGGACCTCACTAGTCTTATTAGGACACTTGACAAATTTAGCAAACAGGTATGATTATAAACAAACTAGGTATATTTTGGTACAATTCAGGGGTCAATTTAACCTTTGAATGAGCTTCTTGTAAAAGGTATGATTAAGCGGCTACATATTAAAGGTTATGGAAAGATCATTATTTTGATATTAGTACACAAAGGTACTGAAAACAATATAATACAACAATTAAACATGGTTTTCTGGAGAGTCCCCTTTTACCATAAAATCATCCGATTATTTGGAATATGCATGAAACATCTCTTTCTTATAAAATCCTTTAATTTTGGAATGTAATCGTTTGATGATGTAATTTGCTAGAAGAGAAGCAGAAAGTATCATCCATGATGTTCTCATATAGCTATACTTTTAAAATGTGTACAGGTACCCTTGGATGCTCCCTGGGATGCACGGAGGGCAGAGGAGTGGGATGCCATGACACTCACAGACTTCTTGGTCAGGAACTGTTGGACAGAGTAAGTATGTTCTCCACTGCTCTACTTTATTGATCTTTGTGGCTTTATATCTTAAAGGTCCACTGATATAACCTACCCATTGTCTTTAAGGTGTCGCCACCCTAAATCGGAACCACTTCCGGGTTTACTGGCCAAATAGTCCCTTCTGAACTTAGTTATTTTGAGGAATTTGGCCCTAAGGGGAGGGAAAGAGGCGCAAAACCATTGTTATTTGGTATCAGAATGATGAGTAGTAGTGTTTCAATAGTCCCAGAATATTCTTTGTTCAAAACATAAATTCAGTGGAAGTTTATGGGGTTGAAGGGGTCCTGATGTGTATTCATGTGCTCATCAGGCCTCACTATGCAAAAATCACTATTGGTTACCATGGCAATTTGCGCAAAATCTAGCCTGACCATGTTTATGTGGACCTGTGATTTTTGGATGGCCACGAGGCTTTTGGGGCGGTGCAGGACTGCATTCAGACATCACTTTTCCCTGATGAGACTGATACCCTCATGCACAGTTGGCTTACATTGCAAACCCACTTGGCAAAAAAACAAGTTTTTAAAACATTCTTTTTAGCTTCCTTAAAACATATCCAAACGTTTGTTGTAAATGCCAAAAGACATCAAAACATGCACTCAAAAACGTTCAACGACAAAAAAAAACGTTAAAAACGTTTCTCAGTTCAAAAGTTCAAAACACCTTTTTATTTTAATCAAACGTATTTAGTTATGTTTTTATTTAAACATTTGCCAATCGTCCTTAAATGTTAAAAATATGTAATTTTTTTGCCAAGCAGGAATGCTGTGCTTGCAAGTAGACCTACCCAGACTAATGATGACAAAAAAATATAAATCTGCTAACTCAAAGCTCTCATGTGGCCCTTTTAAGCTCTTTATGAAACAGTAAGCTCCTAAATCTTGCAGGAATTGAGCCAGCATGTGTAGCAAAGTCTCACTAGGATAGTGTTATAGCCATAAAAGTGAAAGGCAATTGGCAAGAACTGGTTTCCTCTTGAGGTGCCACATTGATAAATCACTTTTACATTGCCCATGCTAAGTAAAGGAACATATGTGTAGAGGCAAGAAGAAAGGGTGCTCCGTGCTAAAAGTCAACTTTAAAATTCACATCACAAGCTTTACATTGATGTATATATATTGCATGAGAAGATACTCCTGTTAGTTTTGGAGGAATGGCTTGCTAAATATGTGACCAGGCAAGCAAAAAGGGAAATTCATTATCAAAGTTCATCTCAAGATCATTAAAATGAGACATCATTGGCTTAAATATTCCTACTAGTAGTAATGTCAGAACCCCTCCTTGAACATAGGTCGTTATTCATATTTGAAATCAATGATTAAGCTCTAAATACATTATTAAACATAATGATGTCTAAAAACACAATAATTCAGCCTTTTTCATAAAAATACATAACAATAATGGTGATTTTTATCATAATTTTTGATCGAGAAGGAATTTTCCGTTACTGTTTGAAAATTGACATAAAAATCTGCAAATTTTGACTATTGGGATGGTTGCCATGGCAACCACGAGCAGGCATATCAGTTGATTTCTCATGAAAAATGTTCCTTTTACCTTCCAAATATGGGCTATTTCTAACGAAAATGGTGCTTTTTATATGAGACCATTGAATTCTACATCAAAAATAAGGTTACTGTATTTTTATAATGATTTTAGAGTGATTTTGCCCCTCCAATGCCCCCTGGTGGCCAAATGGAGAATTAAAAATCTCCCACGGAGGGGGCGTTATCCCTTGATGGGTCAAATATGGGTAGGTGTGACCATTTCATGAATGTCAATTAGCTCTATGTCTAATTAGTCATGAGATATATAGCTAATTATAGCATAATTTATGCTAATTCGCTAAATTAGCATAAAATTTTATTCTTTTGCCCATAACTTTTGATCTAGAAATGGTATTTTCATTCTGTTTTCACCATAGTAAACCTTGTGGAATGTTCCTTCAAATGGGATCATTGATGTTCCTATTTAGAATGAAAACCATGTTTCCATGGCAACGGAAATCACCAAAAATGCCTATTTTGGCCAAAAAACATTCTTTTTACATGCAAAATTTGGAACCTTTCCAGCCAAAATAGAACGTTTTATCAAAAACCATTGAATTTTCCATAAAAACGTTGCCTATAACAGTTTTAGGCATATTTTTCCTATTCTAGCCCATAGTGGTGCCCCCTGGTGGCTAAATCAGGTACTAAATCCCGCAGTATCTGTCCTTTCTGCTTGCTGGCTCACAATTATCATCGTTATAAGGTCTAATTGGGAAGGTGAAGTAGTGGCAGCCCGTGCCGATAGCTCTACAGGTGTCTATAGGATATAGTTAATGGGTTCTCAAGTCAGGAATTTCTAGCAGTCTTGTCTTTTCAATAGGGTGCTTCAGTGGCATTTCAAGTGATATTAAATTGGAGCCCCAGCCATGTAGGATCTGCCTTGATGTAAAGAGTTTTCATGGCCTTGGTATATATTCACTGTTTAATCTACAAGGGATCCTTGTAAAACTGAAAATTGAACCACCATAATTATATAGCAGGGAGCTAATGTAGTTTTTACAAGAAGCTCCAGGTGGCAGTATGGTGGCACAAGGAATCTCTGTGAAAACACAGACATCTCTGTGAAAATAACGACGGATCTCTGGAAACTTTGGGACCAGGTTTCCATCATTATTTCTGTTTACAGTGATGAAAGGAATCTTCTAGTGACAGGTCATGGCAATGGATGGGACTTGATGTAATTGTATTAACTTTTAGCTTCAGATCAGCAAATACCTTAATTTTTAACCAGAATATTGCAAGTAGGATAGCTCACACATTGCCAAACGTGAAAAAATGACATTGAAAGGTCATTGCATTGTCGTAAAGGCTAGTTGCCTGGGACTTAATCCACAGTAAGCAAATTTAGTGCACACATCAAATCCTTATGATTGAGGACAAGGACTCCCCTCCTGAGCTGCATTAAGGGCTATAAAAGGGATTTGGAGGTAGTGGAAGGTCCAATATCTAAAAAGGGGATCCATTATTCATTTATAGGAGACCTTATGGGATACACGAAGAAGGCAGTGTCAGTTTTTATTCATGTCCCAGGCAGATTGTAACTGGTTAGAACAAAAAAAGGGATGAGGGACCAATGGGGAGATACTGACATGCATACAAAGGAGATTTATAGGTGAAAAAAGAAAAAGGACAGTAAAAGAGAATGGGTGAGAGGGAGAGAAAAAGAGATGACCATATTAAAGGGGAATGCTCCGAATTTTTTCTCTCATGGCTTAGGCATATCAAACTCCTAAATTACTATAAATACTGAGGTAATCCATGTTTACCAGAATATCACTACAAACCATAAGCTTCCTAAATATTTCTAAATGCAGCCATGCGTTGCTGACTTAAGTGTAAAATACAGTCATGCCCATTTGGGTTCGCTGCGCAGGTTTGGATGTGCAGTAGCAATAGGAACGAACCCCTTTAAAATAGGAGCCCTATTTTCATTTGTACTCGTTTGATAACAATTTAAATACTTATTTGACTATCTCAAATGGCTGGTCCTTGTTCATATCTTTCCAGCCTATCATTATACCTTTACATGAGTGATACAAATATGAATACATTTTCAATTTACCAGTACCTTATTTTGGTCCATATCCTTTTTCAGCTTATCAGGTGCTTACCTGGGGGCGTGCTTATCAGCAGCCCTGGGTGCTACACCAGACAAGCTGTCCCTGCTCCACTGCCTGCACGTTATCAGGGCATGTGGAGGGGTGAGGGCCCTGATGGGTGCACAGAGGGGCCTCCAGGAGATGAAGATGAAGGGTGGGGCATCCAGCCTCTGTGACAGGATGGCTAAGGACCTTGGCAGTAAGTTTAGGGAACGATAGTTTTTTAACAACGGGGGGGGGCGGTGGGTTTGAGGGGGGGGGGGGTCAAAAACCCCTATGAGTGGGGGGTCGAAATAATTTCACCTGTTTTCAGTGAAAAAGCCTGTGTGTCACTATAGGTTAAAGGGGAGAGGTCAAAATTTCTTTCCCGCCTCTTCGTGCAAAACCACCGACTCCCCATCCCGTTTTTAAAAAAATCATCACTCCCTTAGTCTCGTTGATTTTTGTAAGTTTAGTGTTGTGGATTTTTATATTTCTGCACTAGCTCCTTTGATTGGATATCTATCTAACTCACATGAATATCGAAGGCACAATTGCATTACACTCAATTTCCCTGGCCAATAACCTATATACTAGATTTCTTTCAAAAGGATTCTGATAGGCAATAATGGTTATTGAATTTCATATCTATGTTGCGATAGATAGGTAGGAGTTCATACCTAGGACACAGTATTACACCATAAGGATTCTTATTTCAGACATAATTATTGTTATCCTAAGATAGCAAGTATCTCTGTACAAACTATGAAATGACCCTTTGTTACAGAGCGTGTAGCTGTGAACTCTCCGGTAGTCGAGATCCAACAAAGTGGTACAAATGTCTCTGTACGAACCGCTAATGACGATGAGTATAAGGTTAGTACAGGAATGGTTTAGATAAGGATAACAATTGATAGAATGGTTTAAACAATGATAGCATCGGTCTTTTATCATGAAACAAGTATAATCTTTAGAAAAGATACACGGGAATCCAGGCAATTAAATTTTCAAAAGACTGGCTTAATGCATTAGCACATAATGTCCATTGGTTGTCAAGATGCATGAATGCATCGACCCTACATTGTCAATACCCTCCCAGGGGGCCCCTCCCAGAGTGTCAGCATGTTGGCCCAATGAAGTGCTGGTAGGCAGACTCGCCAGCACATCATTGGTGCACCATGCCAACTAATGGGCATGATGCAATCCTGCATCAGCGGTTCTTAAAGAGTCATTAAGCCCTTACAACATGATTAACTAACTAAGGGCCTTGTGCAAGATGTATTTCCACCGTCGCAAAGTTAACGATGCACCAATGCGCAGTCATGATGCACCAATGAAGTGCTGGCGAGTCTACTCGCCAGCACTTCATTGGAGCATCATGACGACCCTCCGGGAATATATGCATCAACCCCGTAGGGTATGCATGATGCTCCAATGAAGTGCTGGCAGTCTAGGCAGGACTTTATTGGTGCATCATGACGACCAATGGGCATGATGCACTCCTGCATCAGCCGCATTAAAAGGGTCAATACTTCTTTCTGCCTTTGCCATTATAAACAGGCCAAGAGGGTAATTATTGCGACATCACCTGCCGTTCTAGGAAGTATACGATTTGAGCCACCCTTACCCGAAGAGGATCAAGTGGTAAGTTATACCAAATCATGTGTATACCATGTACCATAAGGACATGCCGGGAATGTTGCATGTGTCACTAGTTATTATAAACTAAAATTAGCGATGATAGCTTAGACCTATTTCTTTTCCTCTAAAATCCACAATTACAATTCTAGAGATCTTCAATAGCCAATTGCTGAATGCTGTTTAGAACGATTGCATGCATGGTGCTTTCCATCTATAGATCTATACGTGTATAACATAGATTGAAGCTGGGTTGCCTGAACTAGTAATGGAAATTTAAAGCATGCACACGGTGTAAGATAAACTCCTAGCCTAATTCAGAACAAAGGCCAACTACAACTTTTGATCAGTGAAGAAATCAGAGAAACCTTACGAGAAGAAATCATGCACTTCTGACCTTCAGCTCTCCCTTCTGTTGGTATTTTATTACAATTGCCATGCAAGAGAGGAGGTGAAGGCCTGCATCACGAATGATGGCTTTAAAATTACTTATACTATAGACGCTGGACAAAATCAGGCCCTATAGATCTATCTAAATTGATGAGACTTTAATCCGTTAAAGGGATTTGTAGTATGGTAATGCATTTGTCCAATTCATGGAGGGCATTTCCCAAGATGGTATGACTGCACACAGTCATCCACTACGATCTTAAACCCTTAAAGGTGGTGGTTGTAGGAAATACCCTACGACTGCCCTGTGCGATCACTGCTTAATTTAGGATAAATACATAAGGTTTGGTAGAAGTCCCACTACAATTTAAACAAGTCTTCTCGTGCCATCTTAAGAAATGCCATCAGATCCTGGGGGTGTTAGGCGGTTTAGAAAGTAATTTTCTAACAGGCAACGAGATGGTCCATGTATATAGGTTAGAAAGTTTTATGGGGTTTCTACAGGCCATAGACGCTTGACAGTGGAGGCGGTCTATAGCCTGTAGGAACCCCAAAAAAGTTTCTATTCAACTTAGAACATGATGCATTTATTACCCACAGTGAAAACCTAGAAGTTCTGAAACTAGTCAGCGGTGACCACTTTAGGTCCTCAAGTTGACGATACCTAAAACTACAACTTTAGGTAGTCAAAATGACGACTTTAAGTCGTCATCCTGACGACCTGAGTCATCAATATGACGACTCTGTACTGTCAGTATTGTCATCCTGATGACTCAGGTTGTCAGGATGACGACCTAAAGTCGTACTTTTGAATACCTAAAGCTGTAGGACCTAAAGTGGTCACCGCTGACTAGTTTCGGATCTTCCATGTTTTCAGTGCAGTGTTCTACAGCATATAGACGACCTCAAATCCCGCGTTCTCATTGGTCAGTTTAATCTAGCACGTTCTAAGGGAACATATTCATAGATTTGAGGTATCCTTTTATATACAGGTTTCAATATAGAAAAAAGTTTAATTTGTTTATCTAATAAGCTTCACTTTCTCTCTTTCTTCTTTATTTCAGTTCATAGACCTGAAGCCTGCCAACCACTGGATTAAAACAGTAACTTTCTACGATAAAGCCTTTTGGAAACTAGAAGGTAAATGAGAGATAATTATTTATCAATTATGGCATCCAGACCATCGGTTTTGCAGGATCTGCCCATTTGTCTTCAGATGCTAAATTCTTACTCAATTGACTACCTAATATCCTGCGCGTTAGGCACGGCCTATTCATGAAACCATCACCGGTGTCTTAAAGCATTCCCAACATGCATTTAATGATGGTGGGAAATGGATATCCTGAAAGCCTTTCATAATTATTGCTATTCTGAGTAAAGTCTCCTTCAATACAGATTTCCATATGAATCGGTTTGAAAGCTTTCAGACAGAATTTTATTTACACTCATTATTTTAATTTTCTCCATATCCAGGTTTCCGTGGTGATATAGTGAGTGAGGATGGATTTGTCCTGCGTGCTATAGAAGACACCAAATTCAATGGGGATGACCCAGCTATTATGGGGTAAGTATTGGTGTCTCAGAAGGTCATAATGAAGCCCTCGTCTCTTACACTGTACAACGGCCAAAATAAAATGGAGACCAAACATACCCATTATACCTAATGTGAGGCTGCTGAATCTGAAAATGAGGTTAAAACATGCCCATTGGCTCTGAATTTTGAGATATCCATAGGGTGCCATATATGCTGAAAACCACCTCTGAAGGCAATAATTTCAGTATGTTCACCTATATAGTGTAGTCCAAACATGTACAAGAACTTTCTTATATCATTCCTGCTATTTGTCTGGGTATTATCAATAGCTTTGACACTTGTGCAAATCATCTTTCACCCAAAAGTGGCTGCTAGGCGTCTATCATTCCGAGCGTGGTAGTTCAAAAGCAAGATTCCATCTTGGATAATACTAAAAGAGGTCAAGATGTATATAATTATATCCACACCAAATAGGTTTGATTTCATGTTCATTAATTGCATTATAACCACTTGTTTTGGGGATATATTGCTTCATTTTGGTACTAAGGCAGTCATCTTAAAAAGACCGCCAAATTTCCAAGTTTACTTCCTTGAAACATTGACTTCTGAATCATTTAGAGCATCCAACCATGATTTATGGTGAGTAAGGCTGCATCTAAACATCAGGATTATCCATAATCATGAGATTAAAGTAGGGTAATTTGATATTATAACCAAAAATAGGCTACATAGTAAATGGACAGGATTTCGTTGAAAGAAGAGGGCGGAGGACTTTGTAGAGTGTGTGGATACACTGCTGCCACATATCTGAAACTCAAATGCAATGTCCTTGAAGATCCACTTTCTACATCTGACCCCCCATCCTTTTAAAAAAGATCTGTGGCTCGGTAAGTGATATACATGGGGAGAGATTGAAAAATGTGGAAAAAGATAGTGGTTACCTTTTCTTCTAGCAGGCTAGTAATGGGGTCTGATGTGGGATGAGCCAGAACATTGTGTACAAGAGACAGGCAAGGCAGTCCCGAACAAGTGTTGTCTAGCTAACGTTTCGAGCATATTTACTCCTTTACTGCATATTACTGAGTCAAAGGATGAATAATTCATTAGATATGGGTTTGTAAATGGTAATCCAAAATAAATAAACCAGCTTTGATATGAAATCTGGTGTTTGTACAGTTTGCACTAGTATCAATTTAGCTACCGAGGATGGAAATGGGCAATTCTAGGTATTATGGGTATCTCAAAATTGAGAGCCACCAGCAAAAAATGGATGTTATTTTTTAATTCCCCATGTCAAAATACATAGGAAGTAGTAGGTTTCATCTCCTTTTTTTTTCTTTTTTTTTTTTTTTTTGAAAAGTGACGTTTTGTTGTACAGTGTTATTAGTCTCCTTAGTTGTAGGGGAGAAGTTGAAATCAGTTTATTATATGGCTTGGGAAAATTCCCATAATAATGTTTTCAAATTACTGACAGTTCTAATTATTCACAGTACTAATGTAAAGACTATCAGCTAAGATTGTAGAAAAACATGACCAAAATGTCTTTCTAGACCAACTTTGCACACTTTCATAATGATAGATAGCTTGCAGTGTACTTTCCTCCATATCACATTACTGATAATTAATCAATGATTAACGTTTCCAGGTTAGTAGAGGGTAGTCGGTGTCCAGGGCTGACACGGGAGGACCGTAAGATCCAGGTAACTAAGCACTATGCCACAGTGTTTGGTCAGGATGAGATGAGGGCATGTAGGTCCTACATAGAGCGTGACTGGACTGAGGTCACCGAGGCACAATTCACTGGTCCCGCTGTCTATTGCCTACCAACAGGGGTTCTCACCAAGCACAAAAGGTACTCATTACCATCAAAATTAATAAGCAATGCTGTACGAATATTTATATTTGGTATGTTGAATATTGATTTTTCCTTTTTTCTTGAATCGATTTTATGCCTTTGTAGTGGCCCTAAGAAAATGGATTCTTGGTTTCATCGGGGTTTGAACCTTGGTCCTCCCAATTTCAGGGTGAGTGCTGTGCCAACCAACAGAGCTACAAAAACACTACAATACATGATAGCAACATATAGAAAAGAATAGTAAGGATGGTGGATTTATCCAGCATATTACAATGAGTTCTGGATATGAAGAACCCTACCTTGTCAGTCCAAATACAGTTTTCTCTCCATTTGCCATTGTATCACCCATCACAATGTTAACCCCCTATTTTAGCCCGTGTCCCTGACACTCTATCACCCCTGACCACTCTCTAATTTATCACCACCTTAATCCCTGAAAAGACCGCCTGCTCACCTCCAGCTGCCTTTGACATGTGGGCAAGTGAAGGATCTGATGGGGCTCATTGTTATCCTTATGTGAAAAATTGTATTTAAAACTGTTTCCAAGCAAGGATCCACACAGCATGATAGGCTGAAATAATCTGAAATGATGGTGCCTTTTAAAGTGAGTATTCAAAGGTGCCAATGTGGTTTTTCTTTTGAAAAATGAAATAAATGCACCATTAAGACTGATGTGTCAGACACCATAGAGCAAAATGCAGCATGATGCTTAATTAAAGGATGCTCATTCAAACATGAGGATTAGTGAGACTACTATAATGTGTGTAAGCCTTTCCCTTCTCACTACATGCAGGCACTCCAGATCCTCTTCCATCTTCTAGTGTCCTAGGAGTGATTACTCTTTTCACTGTCTTGAGTTTCTATGGAGATACCGCTCCGACATGGTTAGGGTACTGACTTCACACAGTCAATCCATTTAGCCAAAGGTCAACAGTCTTATAGGCTGAACTCATACCTCACTTCAGCATCTAGGGACTTGTGGTGGTGGTGTGCTAGAATTGAAGATTTAAAGTACAAGAGGGGTTTCCTGTTATAAATCTAAAATAGATCTGTTGTCCACATTTATTCCCATGTATCAAACATATGGACTATCACCAAGGCCACAAAATTATTTATTTTTATGAATTTTCTCCAATTTTGAAATTTAATCTAGTATTGGGTTGCAAAAATATCAAGTAAATGAAAGGCATTGTGATTTCTCTTTTTTTTCAAACAGCACATGACAACTCCTTGGGGGATTAGAAGTCAACCAAACTCGCCCAAATACTTTAATGCCAATGGTGGTCAGCTGGCAGTAATAAACACCCATAGAGACTTGGTGTCCACTTTCATCCACCCAGGGGACAATCTGTCTACCAGCTATTTGTTAGGATGGCCCTTTATTTGGATCCAATCTGCCAAGTCCCCTCCCCAAGGTTAGAATGGTAGGAATCAGACCTCCAACAGGATCACAGCATGTATATTGGGTAGCAACTACAAGATTTTTAGATACAACAGTTGCTGGGGAACAAAATGACAGCCTGCATAGGGTGACCAATATGATTGCTATATCTAAAGTGCTCCCTTGTTAAAGATGAATGGATAAAATCGAACTGCAGTGGGACAAGATGGTAGCCTACAAAAAGTCACCAGTAAGCTACCTACATTTAAAGTGCTTCCCTAGTAATGATTGCTGGGCCAGGTTTCAATGGGAGGAAATCATTGCTGAAAGGTTGGTGGAGGAATGACCAATCCACTGGTCACTATAGGACTGGTCAATCTCCTTTACTTTGCAGTGTTGGATATTGGCTGTTTAATTAATCAACTAGCCAAGGCTAGAGCAGAGGCTTACCGAGGTGTACTGACTGCCTATCTCTCCATCCTTTAGAGAGATGATAAAGCAGGACACTGGGGGTAGCAAAATCCCATGATCATTGGCAAATAAATGTCTGACATATTGTAGCAGTAGATCAACCTATGCAGTTACAATAGATGCATCCTATTATAAAGGACATTACTGGTGTCCAAGAGACTAGACCTGCATTATGCTTCATAATGTGACATTGTGCCTTCAAATACTATATTGGCCTTTAACCCTTTAGGGACCACCTGATATCTCAAGGTTTCAGCTCATTAATCATACTGATGTACCTATTCAGTGTTGGCAAGTCTCTACCACATTGAAGTAGAAATGTGCCTGAAAGGGATAAGGTTATTGAGAAATCTGTATGCATGCAAGCCCCTCCATTTCCTCTTGTCCACTCACTCCCTTTCCATCTTCTACTTCTAGTGTCCTAGAGTAATTACTCTTTTTCCATCTGGAGTTTCCATGGAGATATTGGGCCAATATGGTCAGGGTACTGATTTCACAGCATTTGTCCATTGACCCATTGGTCACTTGTTGTAGGCTCCAACAGTCAGTTCACGTCAAACCTATATCTTACTTGAGTACCCAGTGGCTTGAGATTGTAATGCACAAGAGTTTAAAATCCAAGACCTAGAAGGCCAGATGCTCAGGTAAGAGGGCATGTGAATCAAGGGCAGATAGGAGCCTTTGAGAGGGATACTCTGCAGATAAATGGATCTACATGTGACTCTTTATACAGCCTCAAACCTTTAATAATACATATCCATAAAGGTTACCTAAAATTGATCTAGTTTGATACCAAATGGAATATTTTTATGATTCTTAATGTACCAAACTTAGCTTCCATTACAAAGGGGACCCAGGAATTGGCCAATCTACTGTCAAATTTTGTATTCCACTTGTTTCTACTTGTAAGAAAATATCAGTTGACCCAAATGTGTACAAGTAACTTAGAGACCAGTGCTCTCTAGTGTGGAGAGTTATTAAGAGAACTCTTAAAAAGACCAAAAGGACAAGCAAAGTTGCCAAGCACTTTAATACCAATGGTCTTCACCTGGCAGAGCCACTTTCTAGTAATAAACCACCTTACAGATTTTGTGTTCACTTCCAGCCACCCAGGGAACCAGCTGTCCACTGACTGTTTGTTAGGATGGTCATCTATCTGGATTCAATCTGCCATGTCACCTCCCCAAGCTAGGATTGGTAGAAATCCTACCTGCAACAGAATCACGGCCTGTTTAGTGGCTACACAGAGAGAAGAACAATGATTGCTTTGACGCATACTGCACAGGTCAAAATTTGTCTCCCACATGACATGTATGAAGGCATGTCAAATGAGGTTGACACTCTCATATTTGGTTCGTCAACTCCACTTGACATGCGTAATGAAGACACGTCACATATTTCTGATCCATTCACCTGAGTGCTAGGTAATACTCTGATACAATTATGTAAGGGTCAAGAGCAGTCAATAGCTATGTACCAATGGTTCAATCAAGGCAGGCCTATAATGGAAGGCAGGGGATATCATAGCCCCACAGGCCTGCAACACTAAGGCACTTTTTCCTATCTACAGAACTTCTACTTGACTGAGGACCTCTATGCAGTCCATAAGACAAGGGCATGGAGATGCATGGCAATGCCATCTGTCTCCATGTAATGAAGATACTGAGATTACAGACTGTGGGTTAGCATACACTCTTTTGGTATTTTCACTGACCCACACACAAGGTGTCTATCCTCCCCAGTTGAAGGATTCAGGATTGTGGCTGTCTATTTTGATATTCAATAACAAATGCAAATTTAAGAATGAAGTAGAATTCACTGCCATTCATTGATAGTATTTACAGACCATAGTGATCTATTCTTCATGAAAACAAAATGACACAGATACATCAAATGTCTCAAGTGTTGGTAGTACCTCTTGGTAGTGATTTATCCTGGTACCAAAATGGTTGTTTGCCCCATCTAGTGGAATATTCTAGAACAATTATGTATGTCAAACCATCACATGTCAAGTGCCTTTGACATGGCCGTGACCTAGTCAACTCACAGATGACGTGGCATTTTTAGGCATGTCAAATCATATGAGGATTACTGTGTGCTTCAGTTGTCATGGTGACACATGTGCACATGTCCCAATGACGTGTGCTCTCTGTGTCAAATCAAGTTGACATGGGTATACAAGTCACTTTGTCAGGAAGACTTTTTTCAGTGTAGCACCAGCAGGGGGCTGGATCACTATGGTGGCTATATGGTTGCTGTGCATTACCTGGTAAGCTTCTATGCTTAAGATCTATGGATATACCTTCATCTGCTAGTGAGACTAGATGGCAGACTATATATAAGGTGACCAACAAGATCCCTGTGTCAATTGCTGGAAGCTTATTGATTATTTTGCCAAGCTTTAATGGGAGGAAATCATCAGTGTGAGAGATTTTGAAAGAACGGACAATCCATAGGGCATTGGACAAGTCAATCCCCTTTGCTTTCAATATCGATGTCAGCTGTTTGATCAACTATCCAGGACTTGAGCTTAGACTTAAATGTGGTGTGCCTACTGCCAGTCTTCCCAGGTTCTTCTGCCCATAGATACAGTCCTTGCACTAATGCATTAAGTATCCTGAAGGTGTGATCAATACAGAGCAGATAGTCAATGATATAGTAAAATATTGGCAGGGCCACGAAAGGAATGCCAAGGAAAATTCATCAAGGTGACCTTAAACCTAACTTCAGTGACATTCCAAGACTCATAAGGTTAATTTAGATTAATTCTTTAAAATATTTCATGAGAAGTAACACCCTCCCATTGTGCTCTGGTTATATGACTTAAATGTGTACAGAGAGAGAAGAAGACTGATCACTTTGACATGTACTGCACATGTCAGGATTTGTCTCCTACATGACATTTATGAAGGCATGTCAAGTCAGGTTGAGGCTCACACATTTTGTATGTCAACTCCATGTGACATGCCTAGCGAACACATGTCACATATTACTGGTTCATGCACCTGAGTGCCAGGTAGTACTGTGTGACAATTATGCAAGGGTCAAGGGCAGTCAATAGCTGTGTACCAGTGGTACAATTAAGGTATGGTACCACAGGCCTGCAACGACAAGGCCTATATCCCTATCTACATAACTTCTCTTTGTCAGGGGACCTATAAGCAGTCTATAAGACAAGGACATAGAGGTACATGGCAATACCATATGTCTGCATGTATTGTAGACATTGAGGCTATTGAGCATTCCATGACATATCCAACTGAATTGTCACCCGGAATACAGGTTTCTCCCCAGATATCATGGTATCAGCCATTACAATGATGATCACCTCTTTTAACACATGTCCCTCACACTCTATCACCCCCTGAACACACTCCCTACCACCTCCATCCATGAAAAGACCACCTGTTCACCTACAGGTGCTTGTGACGTGTGGCTGAAGGAAGGATATGATTAGAGAATAGAAAACGACTTTCTTCACACTGAGACTGTCCTATTGTCTTTATAAAATGTTGTATGTTTCATTCACAACAATCAAGTACCCAATCAAGGTATGTCTAGACCAATTCAAGACTCTCAACTTATTTACAACTACTGTGAGCATGCCCAGGTGTGCACTGGACTGCTATAATGCACTCAAGGTCACTTCTATAGTACAGCAGAGTACTGCCCGCCGTTTTTACAATGGAGCTGACTACTCTGAATAATATTTCAACATGTTTCCAAGTGATGATTCACAGAGCCTGCTAGGCTGAAATGATTTGAAATCATAGTGCCTTTTTAAGTGTAGAATCAAGGGTGCCAATGTAGTTTTCCCTGTGCAAAATAAAATCAATGCACCATGAAGACCGATGTGTGAGACACCATAGAGCATAAGGATGCTCATTCAAACATGTTGTCACCCTAGACGGTTAGTGACACAACTGTAGGCATGTAAACCTCTCCAACTCTCCACATGCAGGCACTCCTCTTCCATCTTCTGGTGTCCTAAGAGTGATTACTCTTTTTGCTGTCTTGAGTTTCTATGGCGATAGTTCTCTGACATGGTCAAGGTACTGACTTAACACAGTTCATCCATTTATCTAAAGGGCAACAGTCTTAGGCTGCCTACAGTTCATGCTTAATGCTTAACTCCCTTAAGGATCCAGAGACGTTTGGTGGTGGTGTGCTGGAGATAAGAATTGAAGATTGAAAGGGCAAAAGGGGGTTCAGGGTAGAAGACCTACACATCTATAACAGGGTTGAATGTGTTGTCTGCATGCTATCCCCATATTTCAAACTTATCTCCAAGGCCACATATAACCATTGGTCTGATGATTCCTCTCCAATTCTGTATTTCAACCTTCTATTGGGCTACAAAAATATCAATTAGGTGAAATTCAATATCTTCTTTTTTTCTCTAAATGACACATGAGAACTCCTTTGGGGATCAGGAGTCTACAGAACTCACCTGGGTACTTAGATACCAATGGTGGTCAGCTGGCAGAGCCAGTAAACCCCCTTAAAAGCCACCTACATTTAAACTCCTTCCCTAGTAATAATTGCTGGACCTGGTTTCAATGGAGGGAAATCATTGCTGAAAGGACGGTGGAGGAATGACCAATCCACTGGTCACTATAGAACTGGTCAATCTCCTTTACTTACAATGTTGGCTGGTTAATTAATCAACTAGCCAAGGCCACAGGCTTTTTGAGGTGTGCTGACTACCAATCTCCCTACCATTTGGAGAGATTACAAAGCAGGCCACTGGGGGTATTAAAAGCCCATGACCATTGGCCAAGAAATGAATACATATCTACACTTACCATAAAGACATGGTTCTGTGTGTGTGTATTTCTAGGTGGTAGATAGTTTTCCAAAACTTTTATAACGATTGATAGGTAATCTCAAGAGTAAACAAAATTAGCTTAGGAAGCCTAGATGCACTAACCATGTAACCATGACCTATAAGTGTGTAAATTCTTTGTATATTCACTTTATATATGATGTACATGTCTAGTAGTATTTTAGATTCAGTTATTCATTTCATAGTATTGGCTAATAGTGGTATATAGTGATATTCCTATATTGTTCTAATGAGTCACTGGTAAATTAGGAACTGTATTTTTTAGCCTTCTAAAAAATAGCGTACATGACCTGTCTGCCAGAATATAATTTCCCCCAATTACCATTGTATCTCCCATCACAATGTGTGACCCATGTCCCACATGTTCCATTTAACCCATGTCCCCCATACTCTATCACCCCCTGACCACCCCTACACCATCCCCACCTCCAACCCTGATCAGACCACCTGCTCAACTCCAACAGTCTCAAGCCCGTGCCCAGGGGGGGGGGGAGCTGGGGGAGACTCAGCTCCCCCCCCCCTATGGCACAACAGACAAAAAAGGTCCACATTTTAGGCCCCGTGGTATGGTTCAATTTTGGATAGTGGACCTCAATTAGTTTAATGGAGAAAATAAGGAATTATCATGTTGCACTTTTTAAAGGGTAATAAAACCCTCATTGAACTTCATGAGCTGTGGTTAGGTTCATTATATATCTTATAAACATGAATGTTGATTTGACCCTTGGGTCATCCAGGAGTCACAATAAGACAGACCCCTACCCCCTGCCAACTCCCTACCTCCCGTCACCACCCCACCGTGACCATCCTGTGTGACCAGTGTACAGGGCTGTGTGACCAAGAAACAACTTGCAGCCTGTCCACTCTCCAAGCAGAAGTGGCCTCACTGATCTGCTCACTTCAGTGCCCTCTATTCTGCTTGGAGCTGAATCTTACTCCAGCCTGCAGAGTCCAGTGCATGATTTCATGATAAAATTTTCGAATTTCCACCCATAAACATGTCCAAAAAGGGGTTCACGAGGGTGGACCCACCCCTTTTGGACCCACCCCAGATGTCCACTTTGTATACCCTCACTCAAGTATCCTATTCCTCTTCGATAAAGTTTTTATATTGTTTGTCAATTGGACATTTAATGATTCTACAGCATCTACAGTATATGAAAATTCTCAAAATTTTCTAACATGAGCCAGTCATAAAAATAAATACACCAGAGTGCCGTTGCATCATATATATAGATAATGCTCAGCTGATATGTAAGGCATAGCTTATACCTAAAACCCATCCTAGGTGAGCCTTTAAGTTGTAATATAGGAATGGCCTGAAGTCAGGGATGTAGGGTATAATTACATTAGATTAATAATAAGCTAGTAAAAATCACCCACCCCCCCAGTATGCAGAAGTGACCACATAAGATTCTAGTCATTAGCCATGCCTTATGCATATTAAACTATTGAGGGTTCCCCAGGTATTTTTCTATCAGATTTCCATTCCATTTATTCATCCCTTAGGGAGCATCAAAATACTCAAAAGATTGAGTTGAGTTCCTCATTTTAAAAGTTTTCTTGCACCTGGGGGGGGGCAGGCTTAAATAACATTCAAATAACAACACATCATCATATAAGATTTGCATTCCTTTTCTAAAATCATCCCTAAGGTTACATCAAAATGCTTTGAACTACAGTTTGTTATGCATATTTCAAAACTTTCTTGGGGGGCAAGCCCTCCAAACCCTATCAAAGAACAATGTGTCAGGACATCAATTGGCATCATCTATCTGAAAATTCTTGCCTTATAAAAATGCTTTGAATAAAAGTTTGATGGTTATGTCTTAAGACTTTCTTTGGGCATGTCCCCCTCCCAATCATCATTGCATAAACATGCTCCTGAGGGGACACCAAAATGCTTTAAACTTCAAGGTTTGACATCTATATTTCAAATCTTTTCCTGGGGGGATGGGGGCAGGCCCCCACACTCCCTTGCACAACAATATATGAAAATACTAGATTCACACCTGAGACTACCAGAATGATGAAAATCCCTTGAACTAGAAAGTTTGACATCTATATTCATTTTTTTTGAGGGACTAGCCCCCCTAACCCCCTCAAGAACAATGCATTACCACATAAGATTTGCATCCTCTTTCTGAAAACCCTCACCACCCAGCGTTACACTAAAAATGATTTAAACTATTGAGTTTGATGTTTATGTTTCAAAAATTTTCTAGGGGATATGCTCAAAAGCCTCCCTCAAACACTATTGTGTGATCAATTATGATTTTCATTTCCTGTTCTCATAATCTTAGATTTACTGCTGATGGTACACCAAAATGCATTAAACTATACATTGTAACATCTATTGTTCAATTTTTCTTCTTGGGGACAAGCCCCCAAACCCCCATAAAATTAAACACAACACCATACATATAACAGTCTAAGCATGTTGCACGTGACATATGGCGGTCAACTCCTGGATCTGCCACTAGCGGGTCTGTCGCTGTGCTTCACTTGCAGTGGCAAAAAGGTCCACTTTTCAAGCAGTGGTCTCCCCCCATGGGTAAGGCTGGGCACGGGCTTGCTGTAACAGGCTCTAATAGATGCATGTAAGCCCTCCCTCTTCCCCACATGCACTCACTCCTTTTTCTGTCATCTGGTGTCCTAAGAGTAATTACTCTCTTTGCCATCTGAAGTTTCCTTGGAGATAGTGGTGCAACATGATCAGGTTAATATCAATCCATTAACCAATTGGTCGCTGGTTGTAGGTTCCAGTCTCATTTGAGGATACACTGACTTCAGGTTGTAATGCATATAAGTTTAAAATCCAAGACTGAGACGGCCAAATGCTCAGCAAAAGGGGCTGTGAATCAAGGCAAAATAGGAGGCATTGACAGGGATCCTCTGTTTCCGTATGTGACTGTTCTTCCAATATCAAACCTTGTATTATCTGTAAATGCCACCTAAAATCGATCTAGCTTATCACTAAAAAGAATACGATCTATTTTATGATTGTAAATATACCAAACTTACATTACAAAGAGGACACATGAGTTGGTCAAGCTAGTGTTCTCCAATTTTATATTTCACTTGTTTAGACTACTTGTAAGAAAATATCACCTAGCCCAAATGTGTGCATGTACCTTAAAGGCTACTTTCTTCAGAGGCGATCATGCAACTCCCAAAAGACCACAAGGTCAAACAAACCTGCCAAACACTTTAGTGCCAATAGAGGGTAGAGGGCAGACCCGCTGTCTGGTAATAAACCCCCTTATAGACTCCCTATCCACCTCCAGGCACCCAGGGGACCAGCTGTCCACTGACTATTTGTTAGGATGGTCATCTATCTGGATCCAATCTGCCATGTCCCCTCCCCAAGCTAGGATTGGTAGCAATCGGACCTGCAACAGAATCAAGGCATGTTTAGTGGCTAGCACCAGGAGGGCTGGATCCCTATGTGAATGAACTTGTAAGCAGATTCTGCCCGGAATATGCAGCTTTTAGAAGCCAGGCAACCTCTAGGCCAATAGGAATTCTCAGTGGAAAAAACAGGTAAACTGCCCCCAAGTAATGATTATTTTGCCCAGCTTTTATGGTAGGAAATCATCAGTGTAAGGGATTGGTGAAAGAATAAGACAGGTAAATCGCCTTTGCTTTCAATGTTGGATGCTAGCTGTTTGATCAACTAGCCAAGACTAGAGCATCTAAGGCTTTTAAAATTAGGTGTGCTTACTGCCAATCTTACCGGGTTCTTCTGCCTATAGAAACAGTCATTGCACTAAGGCATTTAATACCATGATCAATATTGAGGATATGATTAACCCTTTCACCCCTGGATTTCCGTTACTTAATGGGATTTGCGTGCAAATCCTGCTTTATGGGGTGGAACAGAGAGCCAGTAATATACTATAGTGAGGTATTGGTGGGGCTAAGAAAGGAAAATTCATTAAGGTGACCTGAACCGGAAGTCCAATAGTATTACAAGAACTACTCACTGAATATCTGATAAATTTTCATTTAGATTCAATTCTATATTTCACAATAAGAAATACTACCATCTCACTGTGGTTAGACTACCTATGAATTGCGTGCCTTCAACTTGTGAAAGTGGACAAAATTGTACATTTAACTGGCAACGATACTTCTACAGCATTCCAGACATACCCAACTGTATTGTCACAAAGAACAGATTTCTCCCCAGTTATCATTGTATCACCCATCGCAATGTTAAGCACCTCTTTTAACCTGTGTTCCCCACACGCTATCACCCACTGACCACATGCTACTCCATCACCACCTCCATCCGTGACCAGACCACCTGCTCACCTCCAGCAGGCTCCAACAGCCTCCAGGTGCTTAGGCCACCCTTAAAACTATGTCAGTTTCCTGTCCAGAGTTTGGGATTTTTCAGACCCATGAGGGAGGGGAAAAATTTGGGGGGAAAATAATTTTATTTGTCATGAACATCATATAAGCGGGGACAACATAAATTTGCCATTACATTCTAAGATTTAGTGATTGGAAACCTAGATTCTTGGTGCTAATGGACAAAAAAAAATTTTTTTTCAGAACTCAGGAAAACAATTTCCCATTCTCCAGGCTTCTGGACAGGAAACAAACATATTTTAAGCGTGGCCCTAGGACATTATAGGCAAGGAAATATAAAATTATGTTTCAGTCCCGTCCTTCTCCCTGTGTGAGAAGGATGGGACTGAAACCAATCTAGGGTATGAAAACATTATTTGGCATTGTCAGTTGTTGAAATGGTTGTGGGGTATTTTAAAGTGGCACTTAAAGTGTAAGTCCCTCCACCATAGGCATGCAACCCTGCCCTATCCCTCAACCTTTCAACATCTCCCCACACATGCTCCTCTTCCATCTTGTGATGTCCTAGGAGTGATTACTCTTTCTGGTGTCAGGAGCCTAACATGGTCAGCAATGATTTCACACCATCGGTTCATCTACCCAAAGGTCATGCGTTGAAGACTGAAGGCAGTCAATTCATTTTCAACTCAAGCTCATAACTCACTTGAGCATGCAGGACCTTCAGGGTCTTTGCAGAAAATTAAAGGCCAAATCTCTAAAAAAGGCAATTAATTAGTTTGTGATGATGGCCACGAAGGTCTTACTTATGCGAAATTTTTCAACCTGGAAACATGTTGGATTATTGCATTATTTTGTTGTTTTTCTTGCTGCCCCAATGATTGATTGCACTGAAAACCCTCCAGATCTTTAAACTCGTCAGATTGAGGATCTATAGTCATCAGAAGAGGTACAGACAGGGGGCACCACCCCACAGGGAGTGAAATCCCTCAGACTACCTCTCCCAAGTATGAGTCTAGGGCATTCCATTGACCATATGTAACAAACTCACAAGGTGGCAGGTATATATGTGCCACTCATGTTTGATAATCAGGCCTTCAGTTTTCAACTGGAGGTCTTCAGCACTAAGGAATCTAGGTGCTCAAGTTGATGATACCCAAATCTACGGCTTTGGGTAGTCAGATTGAGGATCAAGGTTAGTCAGCATGTGCACCAAGGTTGTCACTCTAACAACATTATGTAAGCAGTTTGACTACCTTGGGTAAGTGTGTTGACCTAAACCCATCAGGGTGACTACCCTGGGGGCTCAATCTGAAGGCCTACGGTTGTAGATTTTGATATTGTCAGCCTGACGACCTTGGGGCTTTCAGTGTGGTAAATCTGCATAGCTATAATGATTAAAGCCAAGTTGAATATTTGTTCCCATGACATTCTTCTTCTGCTCCAACATCACAGATGAATTGATGCATGGATTTGTTTCTATTGGTTTCTATAGTGCAATTATGTTCAGAGTGTCCAAGAATATATCAAGAGTCCTATCAATGAGGTCAAAATCAACTTAACCTCCCAGGTACCTTGTTGCCAGTGGTGGTCAACTGGCAGAGCTGCCGACTGGTAATAAGCCCCTTATAATAGACACTGTGCCCACTTTCAGACACCAGTGGACCAGTTCGTAATTGGGTATTTGTTAGCTTGACCATTTATCTGGATCCAGTCTGCCATGTCCCCTCCCCAACCTAGATTGATATATCAGAACTGTAAACAGGATCGCAGCACTTAATTATTATGGGTAGCATCAACCGGACTCCAGAGCCCAAGATTCACTACATCGTGTAAGGATTTTGAATGAAATATGCCTACTTCTTAATGTTTTGCAAAAATAGGAAAGGAGGTTAAGCGAGGTGTATAATATGAAGGCACGAATGTCCCCTTTGTTTACGTGGATGTTACTGGGGTACACATCAGACAAATTCCAGGTTATCCATATTTTATTATATGAAGTTGGGTGTTTAAACAGGACAGGAAGTAAACCTTTAAAGTTTGCTTCATGATGACATGTGCCTAAGAGGCTCTACAATATAGAGACGCATATATGATAATAAGACATACCTTTTGCATATAGAACACCTGTAAATAAGATTACTAGTATGCGTGCCATGGTCTATTGGCAATGGAATAGGTGTCTTTCATGTCAGTTAATTGATGTGAAACACACAGATGGTGTGCAAAACAGGAAAAATCTGATGATATATTGAGGTTTTTATTTATGTGAAATGTATCATTCCTATTGCCTTTGTTGTCTAGATATGCCAGGAACCTAACAGCCATAATAGTATGGGACAGTTATGAAATTCTAGAAATACACAATGCTAGGTCAAACAAAGGAAGGAGCAGATATTCAAATATACTTTGCTTGTTCCTCGTGTGTTTCCTATTACTATTTCCCATCTTCCTTTTAAATCATGAATTACAGTTGCTATGTGATTGGGACTAAACCTACATAATTATTAACTTTTTTATCGATTATTTTCAGGTTATGGGGTGAATCGTTTCAGAAGGTACACTTTGCTGGTACAGAGTGTGCATCAGCATACCGAGGTACTATGGATGGCGCAGTCCGAGCTGGTGACAAGGCAGCTAAACAGGTGAGGACAATACAATGAGTTCATGAAGTTAATGTGCTTAGGTTTTGCATAGAAATAATACTTTCTCTTAATATCTTAGGTTTTGTTCTCGCCTTACTCCCACTTGCTATCTTTCTTTCTGTCTCCATTGTCGGATCCCTTACCAGGGTACAATTGATCCCTGCATTTATTCTCTCTCTGTATTTGGTAACTTTAAACTCCACAGCATAGGGGTATATATAATTCTCAGTTTCTATTTTATTGCTCAATGAGATTAAAGGTCAGCTTATCTTCCCAGCTACCTTATTACCAATGGCAATGGTGGTAAGCTGGCAGAGCCACCTTCTGGTGAACTCTAACAGAATCACAGCATGTCTTGTGGGGGTGCATCACCTTGACTGGCACTGGCTATTATTGCTTTTTAGCAGCCCCTTATGTTTTGTTTTGAGATGTCATAATATTACCAGAATAGTTATTCTTGTCTGTGTTTGTGTGGCCTATCCTAAGATCTATATTGCTGCATTATGAATGTAACCTATTCATAGTAACACCCAATTTGTGTGTATTTGTATTTTGTATTGTTGTATATATTTAGTTTCTGTATATATTGTTTACATCGGTTTTTTTTTCTCATTTCACTTGTGTAAATTCATCAGCCATACCTTATGTGATAACAATTGACTTTGTGCTAGAACCAAAAGGTGTTTATCACTTATCGTGCAATTGGTGACTTGACAATAAAGCTTATTTCAAACCTTGCTCCCAGTTTATAATCATAATGTTTAGCCCAAGTCCTTTTTAGTGCTCAGCTACAAACATATCATTTCTTGAACCCTAATATCGCTTAATATCGATTTCGAGTGAAGTATGTTTTCTTATTCTTACCCAGGTTATGGACGACCTCGGAGTGACACCACACAGGGAGTATGACATGTTGGACGATGTGAGCTACTCCTCCTCTCCACTCACTGAGCGACTCACACCCAGCGTGGTACAGTTCCTCATCATTGTAGGCATCTTTGTCCTTACCATCATCATCATCCTGGTCGTCAGCATCGTCGCAAGGAGGAAACAACCAAGTCAGGATATGTAGCATAGGGGGTAGGGGGTTTATAATGGATGGGGTGGCTGGGTTGGGGGACAGGGTAGAAGATGTGAGAAATGACGGGATATAGGGATCATGAAAGATGTTGGACACAGAGTTCAGTGAGACAATGTTAAATGTATCAGTATATATCGTTGAATGAAGACTTAAGTAAATATTAGTGTAAATACTACTATATATAATGAAAAAGAAGCTCATCGTATGTATATATTAAGTCCGTGTATTCTAGAGTAAATATAAGAAATATAGGACAGCATTTTGCAATGCAAGTAACCCAAAAGGGCACTTACTCTATACTTTTAGGCCCCTTCTGATACTAACCTCATGTTTTGTTTGAGCATTACCACTGTCAATGGTTAAGCCTATGGAGAATGCATCCATTGTCGCTTGTATGTTTCATTGGCGAATAACTCCTCTCTTGGCGAGTTAAGCATTGCACAATGCCAGCAGGTCTTGAACAATGATCCATATTAACCATAAAAATGCATGAGACAGGGTAATTCTCCTCCATTTTGTTATAATCCAGCAGTTTGCATGGCACCGTGAGTCGATCGTCTCGTCCGCCATTTTGGATTTTGATGTTCTGTGAGCATGCGCGAACCCTCCTTGCCAGAAGTAGCATTTTCGACGGAGAAATATATTCTATCGATTTAACTTGAAACTACTGGGTTTTTCAATATAATCCATGCATCTTTGGCAATATCAATCAAATTGAATCGCATATATCCTATGTTTTTACTGTTATAGCCCCACAAGTCGATAGTCTCACTGTCCGCCATGTTGGATTTTGGTTCTATCTGCGCATGCCCGACCCAATTTCCAATGTTATTTGGGTCAATTTGCACGACCACGGCTTTGTGATGCGAATTAACGACAGGGCGAACACGTAATCTTTTACATTTTTAATCAAACATATCGATTCAAATGATATGCTTTTGCTGTTCTGTATCATATTTCTACATTATAACAGAATAATTGAAAAAAAAATAATAACGAGGTCTTTTACGACAATAGAATGATGGCAAATTCATCAACGTTGGATCAATTTTTAGACCCAAAATGCAATGGTCTGCACCACGTCAGTCCAAAAACGTGGGAATGTTGATTATTCGCACCTCCTATGGGGCCTTAACCATTGGAAAAAAAGCGTCTAAACTGCAATGGAGGATTATGCACCCCTACCCTTACCTGTTTTGATAAAGATTCTAGCTAATCTGCTGCACATAAGAATACAATCTCTGTATCAAGGTAAGCCTAACATATTTAGCTATCATTCTATCAGCAAGATTAGAAAACAAATGTTTGATTTTACCCATATTTTGCCAAAAAAATATTGGTTTGTCTGTTTGTTTTTTCAACCGGAAGTAGGCACTGAAAATCACCTAGTTTTTACCCGGCTCTAATAACCCTTTTGGGTAAATAATCATGTTTATGTGAAATATGTATTTGTAAGAGAGAGTATACAATCAGTAGCCACCCTGTAATCAGTATTTTGGTAAATGTATTAGGCTTAAAAGAAGTATCCCTTCATGTAATGCAACACACCACTCAACAAAAAAACGTTATTTAACGTTAAAAAAACATTTTGAACGTTTTAAAACTTTTTGCCATGATAAAGAACCATAGGGAAACGTTCTGAAACGTTCTTCAACGTTTTTTGTTGACTCAATGAACCTGCCATAACTTACTACCCGTCGTTTGCACTCTGCTCTGATAACTACTATACAGGTGGTCCTTCAAGTCATAGTTTTACGGTTCAGAAAATGAAAGCTATCAATAGGGTTAAATTTCTATGCTTGATTTCTTCATGTTCAGAACTGTGCATCGACTCTGTCCCTCATCAGAGTGACATGATCAGGTGCTAAAGAGAAAAAAAGTCGTCTACCAGCTCTTTCAATTGGACATGAACTTTCTTTCTTGGTTTGCCCTAGTATAGATTTCTGTGTAAGTTTTGAGGCGACTGTATTGACATCATTGCCATGACTTATCTGAGCTGGTCCCGCCATTTATTTATTCTTTTATTCGGTTTACCTTTACAAGCTTGGGCTGACAATAGCATTTGTCGCAGGTAATTAATTATATATAGGGAAATGTGTAATCAAGAATAATATATATAGTATGTGCGTTGGAGAATGGATTAAATATCTAGGTGGATATTACATCGTTTAATCCACACAAAAACAGTGCAATACGAACATGACTTTTAAAATATCGTTGCTTGTGTTAAGTGAAGGCTATGCATGGATATGAAAACATAGATATAATTGTAGATAAGTGAATGTACTAGCCAGGCCTCTATTTGTTATCAAAACTATGAACTATGTCTATAGTTGATGGTATTAACTAACCGTTATTTTACCCCTTTGTTTTATGGACTTACACATTCTCAGAATTGGCATTAAGTTAAGAAAATGTTGCACTTGACATTTCTGGAGGTGGAATCTCATAAAGAAACCAGATGGTTTAGGGTTCATGAAACCCATGATATAATCAGATAACTGCTGATAAGAAAGGATCTTTATCAACATAATACATGTATATATACTTATAACGTTATAACTGAGTTTTATTACTTTTGTATCCTATTATTCCCAAAGTTCCAGCTGGATAACATGGATCCTGAATATTGTGGCATTCCTATGTATATAGTCTTGTGTTAATGTTTACTAATGTATCTACATAAGAGGACCCAAAGGAGTGGGTATTCTACCTACTGTTTGAACATATCAAGTATACTTTGTGAACCTACTATGGTCTATAGAGCTCAGAACGATGCATAGGACTTACAATTTCCAATTCTGCTTTTGGCTTAATAAGCACACCTATTGAGAAACGCAAGCAAATGATATTTATGCGATATTCAAATGACTGCCATTAAAACTGCTGACCTATTTATAGCTACCATATTTCCTCGCATGTAAGTCGAACCGAGGATAAGAAGTCAACCTGAGTTTAAGGAAATGCTGTAGACCGAAAGGGCAACCACAGCTTGATTTTGACCAGCTCTTTTTTAACTATTGGTTTATCAAAAATAACCCCAAAAGCATGTTTCAAATACAATAGATGATGCAGGGGAAGGAAATTCACAGGTATTTTACTGACTTTCACCATTTGATTGTATACCTGTTTTTGAGTCTGTTTACAATGGTGCTGGACCGATTTGATAGGAATTTACCTTATTTCATCCCGTGTTTGTTGAGCTTCACCAAAAGTTATTGGTGTTCTTTTTATGTTTTTCTTATTTTTTATATACATCAATATTATACATCAGTTGGTATTGTTTTGACTTACCATAAAGCTTTTAGAAACGTTTACTTTTATGCTGTGGTAAACAACACAAAACCATACCGTAAATATGTATGTGCTGTAATCTCCCGCGTATAAGGCGCAGCCCGCGTATAAGACGCACATAGAGTTTTGGAAAATGCCCAAAAAAATTAAAAATTCATAACTTTGGTTCTACTGAATGAATTTTCAAAATTCAAAAATCTAGCTTGGGCCACCTTGGGCCCTCCTGGCCCCCATTTTGTCCTATTTTGACCAAGGGGGCATGTAAGATATCAAAAGAAAGGTCTTGGTGACCCCTTCTGGATCAAACGAGAACTAAAACCCCCCGTATAAGACGCGCCTTATACGCAGGAGATTACGGTGGTATTAATTTAAACGCTCACAAAAGTGACGTGGCTCCTAATTCCTGGTAATTAACTGATGATAAATGTTTTAGTCTATCTAATATCCAGTCTTATTTGGATTAAGGAAAATAGAATTAAATGGGTAAGTGAACATTCAATATAGATTTAATAGGTGTCAGAATATTTTTCGATATCACAACCTAACATATACATGTATAGGAGGGAATGCATTGTAATATTTATTGCCCCCTTAATTTCTACGGTAGATAAACTTTCAAGATAAAATGTTGTAACCATCATGACTGATCAGAAAAAAAATTGTATATTCAATCATGCCTGTATTGTTGTCTATTTTGCGCTAATGTTATACAGATTGAATATCATGGCGGGCGTTTCATAAGTATCGTGATTGACCCGGGTGATGGACACTGTGAAACTGCCTCCAGATAAATTAATGGCAGTGTATCCTTACTGTTCTTTTGTGGCTGAATAATGTGGCGCCATCTCGTGTAGTAAAATGGAATTCGAAGGCCACTGATGTGGTGCATGTGGGTGTGGGAGGAGGATGTGGTTAGACCACTTTTCATCTCTCTGACCAATAAATTTAATAAAGAAAACTACAAAACTATGTTAATCCCATCTCTTTTATTTCATTTCAAACACGTGTGATAGGTTAACCCATTGAGGGCTAGCATTGACTATAGTCGACACCGTGGTAGGCCTAGCGTGGACTATAGTTGACACCATGGCAGGCCTAGCGTCAACTATAGTTGACGCCCATTATATAGGATTAGTATAGGAATTGAAAAAAGGCTTGTCCTCTAGGAACTATACTTTTTTCAGAGGCCGTCCCCATGGCCAGGGCAACAGTTTTTGCTCTGTCCTTAAAGGGTTAAGCATCATAGTTAACTGTTGGAATGGTTTTCTCTTAGCAATAAGACATATTTATTTCAAGCAGCACCATCTAAGTATCAAGTTAAGGATTGTAAATCTGGAGGATATTGCAGAAGATTAATTGACACCCCTCAAATTGTAGTTAGTTACTGTGATAACGCTCTTTAGGGCTTTTATTAGTGAGTATGCTTATCTATTTACTGCTTGGACAGTTTTGACACAAGCCCCAATCTTAGAGGACAGTCGTAGGTCATGTCCTAGGCTCATCCAGTAGTATTTGGAGCATTTGAAAAGCATTTGAAACCGCAGTGACTGTGATCTACAGTACTGGTAGCAGGCTGTCTGCTAACCTCCAGTATGTTATCTAAAATAATCGAATTTCCACGTAACTATTGAACATATTTTCTATTTGCGTTAACCCATTTGTTATTCCTAAGCAGAATACATTGTAACCTTGGATAATATGCACATGACATAATGTCAGTCTCCTATATAATATGTATCCATAATTGTGACACAGCCACATTGAATCTGTTATTCCATTATTCTATACCCAGCATAGGTCAATCGCTCTCCATTTGAAAAAGAAAACACCAAGAACATTCTCAGCAGTATTCAGTTGTTAACTTTTACAGAATTACTTCCATTCAAAGTGCGGTATGACTACTGTATGATGCATAATCTCAAAAGTTCATAAAGGCACCTTATAAGCAATATAAGAACAAAAGCTACAGCAAATTTACTCAAAGTTTTGATCAAAATAGCCATATATTTTCACTTAACAGCATGTAAAATCAGCCCAGTACAAAAATCATGTGACCACTAAGAGTCTAAAGATCCTACCCAGTATTTATCAATCACCAGGGAAACTTAGTACTGGATTTGCATAACTTTCAGTACTACCTTCAACCAGACAGGTCTCCTCTGTAGTTTAATACTGTGTAGATATTTCCCTGTCACAGCTGCCACTCCCTTGGACACTTTAAGTAGGAATTTTTTTGTTCAATTTTCTATTGGCATTTGATACAGCTCAAATTTGAAACTCAAAAGAAAATGGAGGAATTTCTATAAAGTCGGCAAATCTTGCTTGTTCACCCTTTTGATTTTCCTCCCAATAAATGGCACCTCATAAATGGCCCAGGTAACATCTACCATAGCCATTTCATTGTTAGTCTGTAGTTTGGTCTAGCTGGACTTGACAATGGTTGGACATTCATCACCGTACATCTTGCGTCCCTCGGCCATGAGCTCCTCGATCTCTTCTACTGTACGCGGTACACAGGTGAGCAACTCAACACCGTCCGCTGTCACCAGGATGTCATCCTCCACACGAGACTACATGAGAAAAGAAATTTTATTTAAATTTCTTGACTATGTTAACCATTTTATGGCAAAAAAAGTGCATTAATGCTTTGTGCAGTCCAAAAGGGTCAGAATGAAACACCAATGCAGGGCTAGTGAGAGAGTTGCCAGGAGAGCATAAATTTGTATAATTATCCGGCAATTATCATGATGAGAAATGAACCTTGAGACAGTAAGAGTGTGACCCAGGTGTTAATGCATTGCCAGCATTACTTAAATCTTCAACAGGTGTGATATCTACTGGGTTTGACCTAAAGATTCTTCTGGGCAATCTCCCGATTCGATTACCTATTACAATGTCTAGTAGTTAGCATTAATAATTAAATGAATATCTTCCTACTTACCCCACCGGTACCACGGAACTGATCGATACGCTCACGGTTCAGGAAACGAGCCTGTTCTGGGTTGGCAAAAGCTGCATTCAGGAGCTGCAATGAAGACAGAAAAGGTTAATATAGTTTTGACTACAAACTAGGCAAGGATTGCCAAAAAGGCAGGAAGAATAATAACCTATTTAGATTTTGGATTATCAGGATTGAGTGAGTAATAGAATGTTTAATGCCATTTCGACAGCTAAGGTCATATTCATGGCGAGAACTACATTACACAATTCACAGAGGAATATGTTGGTGCCTGCGCATATGTGCACCACACACATCCTGAGGGGATAGGAAAGAAGTAGAAATAGACCCTTTTAAGTGGGTTAGGGAAGCCCGGATTATCAGGATATGTTGGCTTGAAAAACTTTTTTGTTCAGCTATGGACGGGTTTAAGTGTCTTCTTGTTTGTTTTTCTTTACAAAGATCCCAATTCTATGCCAAATTAGACAACCAAGTGACAATTGACTGGTAACACACTCTAAAAGATTTCTATACATCTTTGTAAGCAGAAAATAATAGCAGATAACCTGCTGCCCATAACTTACCGGCTCAATGAAGTAGCAGCCTGGTTCAATGGTGAGACACATTCCCTCCTTCAGTTCACGGGTTGTTCGTAGTGACTTGAGTCCAGGCCCCTTTAACCGCTCAAAGCCCTGTTAACCAAACATTTAGTACTAATTACTGGCCAAGGAAAGTGCAAATCTAGCCATAATATTTTATCATTTGTCCTGTGATACAATCGTGATCGTCTCATACGAAATTATGTTTCTAAGGGGGAAAAAATTAAAAAAGAAAAAAGAATGGTTTTGGGATGAATACCAACAACCAAACAGACCAAAGTGAAGTAGAGTTTACCGGTTTTTATTCCTAGTGAAAGATACACCTTTTAACTATAATGAGAGGCTACTGCGGTAACAGTTTCGGATCGAAGTGATCCTTCATCAGACCATAGCCATTCTGGCTGGATCACAGGAGAGTCATGTTTTTATAGGGGAGCAATGCATCATGGGATGACTGAGGCATCATGGGTAAAGCAATTGTTCACAAGTGCATTGTGGGTGCAGCAGGCGGCCATCTTGGATTTTTCCAATTTCTCTCAATAGTTCATCAGTTTATAACAAGGTAAAGTCAGTATACACACAGATAAGAACACAATTAAAATTGATTTCTGGAGTCAAAAGTGCTCGCACACATATGTAACAACAACAACAATAAATGTAAGATACAATAAATATTACAAATTGATGATAATTGTCCAGTAAATTGCATGAATTAGTCAGTTTTAGTCCCTTTTCTTCAGTTTTCCAAAGAAAAAAGAAAGAAAGACTCGGCTCTCGTAGGGAGGATTCTCTCTCCAATGCCAAATGCATTTCTACAGGTTCCACAGGCTACAAAATTCCACATGAAATGCTGAAATTTGCCTTTTGAAAATTCCCAAAATATCGTAGCACAAGGAACATAGTTTCAATTTGTACAGTTCTGAAAAACAAGACACCCAACCCACATTCAACACAAACTGATTTTTCTAAATTTTCCTCAAGGATGATTCCCTTCCCATGAAGAGTGGTATAAAGGGGTGTAGAAAGCTTTTAGCTACCTATAGTTTTGCGTATTTCGAAAATTCATTGATCAGAAAAGGAATCATACCGGGTGGGCCTTATACGCAGGGTGAATATAACGGTAGGATTCTTACCTCTGGGTAGGATCCCACATCGTGCACGTCGAGCCCCATGAGGTGACCGAGGCCGTGTGGCATGAAGACGGCACCAAGACGCACCTTCATCATGTCTTCTATGTCGCCCGTCAATAGACCCGCGTTACGCAGACACGCCAACAAGGTACGCTCTGCTAACATGTGCATCTCCGGCCATGACACTCCTGATAACCAATTAGACATGGGTTAGGACAATAATATGTTTGAAATGGAACTAAAGGTGTAGGAAAGGACTATACTCAGTGCTCTTATTGGGTTACCTTTAAAATTAGTGGAATAAAAAAATAAACTTGAATCTTTGAAATAGTAACAACGTTAGGATAGACAGAATTAGGAGCCTATAGTTACAAACAGAGTCAGTTTTACGAATCTTTCTCAAAGTACGGTAGCCCTCCATTTTACAGTCAAGTTTAATAAATCATGTTACAGTTTTCACATCTTATATTTAGACTTGGAAAACAGAATTAAGTGACAAGACAGCTAATACCCTTCTCTAGACTTTATATTTTACCCTGTACATTAGATAACTGACCTGGCTTGCATGCTTTCATCACAGCTCGGTTAGCTTTCAGGACAGCCTCGTAGACGATGCGCTGCTCGGGGGTGAACTTGCCGTTAGCGGGATAGGAGCACGTGATATCGGAGGTGTAGCAGTAGTATTCACCTCCCATGTCTAACAAACTGTTAAACAGAATAGAATACTACATAGGTAGTGATAATTCTTTGACAAGGGATGTGGGTAGAAAAGATAATTCCCCGATAATTCACACCTTTCAGACAAAAAAAAGACTGCCCATTACTCTAGCGTTAAACTTTTAGATCACTCCCCTATCAATAGCATTACAATACGCCGCAGTAGTTTTAACAGTAGAATTTGCAGCCTATGTATAAAGTGTCAATAATGAACAGGACACAACTTATACCTGGTAATACAATATTATCATATAACTATAACAGCATTATGCTCCAGATATTAAACACAGCAGAACGTCTTATACAATAACACAATTAAAAGTACAGCTTCATTGGAAGGTTTGATTCCAGAAAATTATCAGTTTTATCAATTTCCATATGAAAAAGGTGAATCATGTACGTGTAGGTCTGTGAAGAAAACCTACCACATATCTCCATCCTGGATATGTTTGTCGTTTGGCGCTCCAGCGTGACCGTAGTGAAGAATCGATGCATTATGTCCTCTGAAGCAATGACAAAATAGTATATGCCTGTAGTTGATTAACTATTTCAGGGATGAAAGTCACAGAGCATGAAAATCCCTAAAATGGTCCAATATTCGCCCAAAAAAACGGGGTTTCTATATGAATGTATAGGGCTCTGGATATTCAAAATCCCTGAAATCAGGGAATTCCCTGAAGACTTTCATCCCCGCTATTTACACCAACCCCAGAATATGTCGGTCATGTCATCAAAATTTGATCATATTCAAATAGAAATATAGCTTATATCATGAAACCTTTCCAAAAGTAGGGGAATGAGATAAGGATCCAAAACCATGAACCTCTTAAGAAACGTTTGGAACCAGATAGTTTAAATCAAAGAACAGCGACTTTTCTGTCTTTACTTGTACTGATTTATATTCTTCTTGTCAATTCATCTTCTCCTCTTTTTTTCTTTTTTATTATGGCAGAACAATAATAATACTTACGACCCACAGATGCAGGTGTAGGCTACGTGCCTCATGCCACCATTAGCATAACAATACTGGAGGAAGATGCTGAAAGAGAAGAAGATGGGTAAATATATTAAACAGAATCCTATCTTTATCACTGCACATCCTTAGAAAAGTGAAAAAACGAGACCAAATATATAATTGATATAATTATGTCTAACAGTTGCCTTCAACTGATTTTTCCAGAGGGTTATACTGAATTTGGGAATTCTGCTTCTCTTCGTGTTTCCCCACGTTCCCATTGCAAATCCATGAGGCTATTTTGTCACTTTTGTATGAATTTTATTTTTGTCAGAGTGGTTAAAGGAATTCTGTCGTAAAACCCCGTGTATGAGGCGCAACACACATATAAGGTGCACACTGTGTTGACAATTATTTAAGGCGCAGCTACTGAGCTAGGGTCCTAACTTGTATAGTATGAAACCCTCCCCAACAAGACTTCTGGCAGATTCTCCTAGGCACAGCAAGGGGTTATCTTGCATACCAGTCGCGTCTTAGAGTGAGTGAGTAATAGATGTTTAACGCCATTACACAATTTACAGGGGAATGTGTCAGTGCCCGCGCATATGTGCACCACACACATCCCGAGGGGATAGGAAAGAGGAGAAATAGACCCTTTTAAGTGGGCTAGGGAAGCCCCGCGTCTTAGATGCGAGGTATTACAGCAAATATGTTAATGTTGAACAACAACAGATGGAGCCCCTGTGCCATCAGCAGAGTCTCCTTGATTAGAAAATCACACCATTTATCTATCAAATGGGATGTTGACAGATTGGATGTAATTATCTGATAACAGGTGCCTCTTGTGGTGCAAAAATGCTGATAAGAATGATAAACTGATAGTGAGTGGCCCTTCTAGATAATGGATATTGCGAGATCTCTACTCTCCTCACAAGCGCATCATTGTATTGGGCGATGGCTAAATGAAAAAGAACCAAATTAATGTAACGACTCTTAAAACTTTTAAGAGCCCGCTTGAGAATTGTGTCTCAGTTTTCGAAGAATCGTGGTGTCTATTTTCAACAAGATAATAGATGGCTAGGGAGGTCAATTGCAGATATCATCCTGACCCAGAGAAACTTGGCCCATAACATGTGCTACCAATTTCACATGACATGCTATTCTATCATGACCACCTACCAATATCTTGAGATCCATATCAACCACTCTATTGTCTCTGTATAATATTGAAGCATAGAACTAGATACCTTATCTTCTATACAGCGGTGTAAGCTGCTGAGCTTGTACTCTGACATAGTTTTGATTGTAATGGCTATGAAACTCTGTTATAAACAACCCAATATTAATAAAGAGAACAAATTAAAAAAAACAAAAAAACAAGAAAACAACACTTACCTCTCCAACTGATACTCATACATTCCAGGTCTGATACGACGCATCACCTGGGAAACCCAAAAAGTAGTTCTATATAACTAGAATACGAAAATGATCAATCTTAGGTAACAATCGCATGATTTGTATCATTATCTTCCGATGCTGACTCATTCTTATAGCTAGGTTTTGAGGAATCATGAATTATCTATAAGTATGTTTACCATAATATTGTAAGAGTTTCCTGATTTGTATTAGTATTTGATCAAAGTGGGTTGACCCCAGGGAGAGAATGTTGGAAGTTTGGCGATAGCAATTCAGAAGCTATTGATTGCATGTATGTACAAGTGGTCGATGGGTCCTAGATAAGATTCTATAAAATAAAAAGGTTTCTACTTGGTATTAACAATCTAAATTGAAAGATGATTACCATATTTGATGTAACGAGCACACATGTATACCCTAATGAGCGCACACTCCATCTTTTGGGTGGTATTGTAGACTACCGGTATTTATGGCCCAAAATTTTCCGTTTTTGAAGCCCAATTAAACTCCTTATTATTGGATCAGTATTTTGGATTCTTTTAAGGGCAGTGCGGTGATTACATCGAATAAAGTATGCCATTCAAAAATCATCAAATTAAGCCTACCTCTTTGTGTGCTTCACTACTGATGCGGTTTGCAAACCGAAGTACCTCCTTCTCCATGTCCGATTTGTATACTCGACTAAAAAGGTCATTTTTACATAGCATTAATTACTATGTACGACATACAATGAACAACTATTGTATCATGATCATCATTTTGTTCATCTCCTGATGTACGTGTCACATTACTTAGACCAAGTTAAGTTCTACATTTATTCATTTTACTGGCTACTGTTGATACACTCATAAATCGGTGCAGTAAAGCTAATTCCCACAAGTTCCTCACCAGCATACTTCCCATGCACTCTATATATTTTTTTCAAGATCATCATATTCATCCATTTCTTAAAAATGTAAAAGAAAAACAAAACAAACAAAAAACACAAATCACACGACCTACCATTCTGAGATAACAGGGTGGAGGATCGAGTTGTTAACCTTGAACCTGAAAAATAATGATATACAAATCAATGAAATTCAATACAAAAGTCTCTACACAAAAACTAGGAAATCCTGGTTTGACAGGAAAAGTGGCATCATTGAAAAGTAATACCGTAATACCCGCATTTAAGGTGTGTCGTATATGCGAGGATGGACCCCGGTGCACTTTATGGGAGAGAGGATTCCTATTTTCTAAAACTTTCTCAATGCCTTCCTACCTCCGTAGAGTAGTATATGAGGGTATGGCGAGTTCAGAGTTATCATAGGTTTTTGAAAGTTGAAAATCAATCGAGTAGAACACAAGTTATGTCAATTTTATTTTTTCAGTCTTATATGTGGGGTGTGCCTTATACGCGGGGTATTATGGTACATGTTGTATATCAGACTATGAAATGAATCGTGGCTCGGTTATCGGGTACTCACTCACTGATCCCATCGAATGCAGCTTCCTTGGACATGGAACCACTATCAGTGTTTTTGCCATACTGTGTAAAATACAAGAACATGGATCAAAATCTCTACAAATCGAAATAGCCTCACATTTAACCTTACTAAAAATTTCTTTCTAATTTAGAGACATGCATCTGGTAGACTGGATCAGGTTTTCAACATTGGTGTATACTGAACTATCTATCTATAACAGATTTACAAGGGATGAGCTATTTTATTGGCTTATTGGGGAGGGTGACTTAGTGGATTTTGTTCATATCGCAAAATTCTTAACACTGATGGTCTACTTACCAATGTAAGGAGCGTGGATGCTTTCAATTCCTTCAAGACCTTGGGAATCTATAAATTAATGACGACATAGTAAATTGTTGTATACATTTTTTTCTTTCTTTCACCTAACAATAATGACATAGTGGTATTATTTAAGCTAAGGCTTTACATCATAAAGTATTTTAATGAAGCTGTGTTAGAATTTCGCTTTGACAATTGACTCCTAGTAGAGATATGTATAGAAGCTTTCATCCAAGAATATTCAGATTCAGTTAAGCGTAAGGTACCGTAAACTCCCGCGTAGAAGACGCGCTGCGCGTATAAGACGCATCCTAAACTCAGCACATGCATTTTCGCGTATAAGACGCACATTTTATGGCTGAAATTTGTAAGATTAATACATTTCTATAGTAAAATTACCCCTCGTATAAGACGCACCCCCTTCTTGGGAGAATGTTATAAGACCCCCCAGCATTTTGTTTGGCGTAGAGGAAGCGTCTTATATGCGGGAGTTTACGGTAGTTGTTGATTGAAGTAAATAAAAAGAATAAATAATAATAAAAATGTTTAAGGCTGTGCCACAGGCACAAGTATGATTGACTTCCAGATACTCCACAGGGCTGCATTTATGCATCATGACAAGAATGGGCATGATGCATTAATCCATCAGCAGCCCTTAAAGGAATAATAGAGGTAGTGAGGAGTGAACAGCAGGACTTTTCTCATACAAAACCCTGTGCTACCCTCTCACCTTACCTGGGCATAACCACATTGTCCCAGGCACCCTGCCGGGAGCAGGGGTAATATCAGGCTAGAAGACTAATCTGTTTGTTTGGTTCAAGGTGAGAAGAACCTATACTCTATTCCCTTGACTAAATGGCCTGCTGGTAGCCCTACTCCATACCCTAGCCACACTATAGGTTTATACATGGACCAGTGTTCTATAACCAACCAGCTGTGCAATGTTCCTAGAGACACTCTATTTTTCACTATGAGCAAAAAAAAGTAAGATTTTACTGAATCAAGTATATGATTGACGTCTAGTCAATCACATAATAATTAAGTAAGTTTGAATTTTTGAAAACACATATCTTACGTCTTCAACATAGTGAACCTCCTCTACGCCGTACTTCTGTTTGAAGTGGTCTTTGGAGTGGATCCTTTAAAAACAAGAAGAAACAATACAAATAGGTATAAACAAGAATTTTTTCTTCAATTTTGAATAAATTGTATTTTTTTTTATCATTTTCTAAGGTTAATTTACTCACCTGTGTCGCAGCTGCGTGTCTTTATCTCAAAATGTTCAGAATGTCATCTGAAACAGCTTTTTCAGCCCCCAAAGAACTGCATTAAAGATTACTCACTCGCCCATCCATACGGCGTATTCGTCCGGGAGGTGGGGAACAAAGATGATCGACTTTCCACTGTCCACGTCCAGCGCCCCGTAACAACCAGGCTCCAGTCCACCAAACACCCAGTGGAAGTATGACTCCTGAAATAGTGACACATTTCCCATAAAGTTCTGTTTTACTTAACACTGAAAAATCATAACCATCGGCAGAGATGCCACTCACAGGCCGACATAAACCAGGATAACTGGACTTTGGATATCTTTTCCTAGGAATTCAACATAATTTAATGCAGAAAACTTGGAATAAAAACCAGCAATTCCTGGTAAACCAGGAAAAGTGGCATCTCTGCCATCACGATATATTAAATACAGACCTGAAGAGTCTACTCGCCAGGAATTCATTCACGCATTATGTCGACCAAATTGGATCTACTCGCCAGGAATTCATTCATGCATCATGTCGACCAAATGGGATCTACTCGCCAGGAATTCATTCATGCATCATGTCGACCAAATGGGATCTACTCGCCAGGAATTCATTCACGCATCATGTCGACCAAATGGGATCTACTCGCCAGGAATTCATTCACGCATCATGTCGACCAAATGGGATTGACAGAGGTATATGATGATTGAATGCAGCCCTGGTGAGTAGACTCACTTGGGATGCATTCATGCACCGTGAAGACCACTGGACATTCTGCACTTTTCCAATAACAGCCCTTTAAACTTAAAGATTTAACATACATGATAGAGGATATCTGATCTCAGAAAACTAGAACAATTATTAACCAGAACCTGATGTTCAATATATTACTGATTCCGATCAATAAAGCATATTATTAATAAATGTAAACAAATTAGTTAAATATTATGAGACGTTTAGTGAAAGAGGTTATATGATATAGAGACTAATGTATTAAGCACTGCTAACTAGTATCCCAGATCACAGTATCAGAAAGCGACCAGGCTAAAGCCAAAAGCAGCTGTTACCATAATATAAAAGTTATTGCATTATAGAATATGAAACCAGTATGGAACTTTTCTTATAATTTTATCAGGCTAGCAGGTGTGTTCTTTTTTTAATTAGAGGGTCACTGTTAATAGAATTGTTAGTTTTACATGGAATAAAAGGACCAACAGGCGGTTCTTTATCAAATCCTTCAGGGCTTGACCAGTTTGAATTCTTTTTCAACAGCTAGAGCTTTGAAAAAACAATTGATACAAATTTGGTATAATTTGAACAAATTTGGTATAATTTGAACAAATTTGGTATAATTTGAATTGTATTTAACAAATCAACTTTCCATATCAGTCAGAAACTTTTGCTGACCTGCCTGAAAGTGGTGACATTAACATCTGAGCAGTAGCGCTGGAATTCATCACCGCCCTGGAGCACGACGACTGCACCTGAGCCAACTCGAGAATCGGCACGGAGAGCCTCGAGAAGCCGACGCTGGTTCTCGACATGCAGAGCCATAGGTACCTTAAGGGTATGGTCCCCGAGGCAGAAAGCCGACCTGAAGGTACAAGCCCAAAACCAGGGTTAGTTAAAGATATGTCAAGGTGTTCTTAAATTATTCTTACCACATTGCATTAGTGCAAAAGACCATGGGCCACATGGTAGGGGCCAGAGTGACCCCCATAGTACCTTGCGTATAAGACGCATTTTGCATATAAGCCACTGAGTTGAAGCCAGACCTAGAAGGTGACCAACACTGAGGGGGGTTGGTTTGGGCTAGTTTAGAACTACCGTAATCTAATGTACATTTTACCACGCCTATATACCTCTAGTGGGAGATACATAAGTCCTTATATGCAAGGTACTACGGTAATCTGAAATGATGTGGTCATTTTTAACGATGGGGAGCGGGTGTTTGATTTAACAGCAAGCATGAAGATTTCAGACCTATCCCCCCCTTGATATACTGGCAGGGAAATTTTTGGCCATTCTCGCAAGTATGGTGATCCACGAACCCTATCCCCTGATGTTACAAAAGGACCACTCCAGTACACCCTCCTAAACTATAAATGCAAGTACCAGTACCAGTGTTAGCAAATCTACAAAATAGGCCTTAATCATGGACTAAAGTTTTCCCATCTCAATAGTAACCTGTCTGAAGGCAGTGTTATCAAAGTCTGTGTCATATCTTGCAAATGAGTCTCCGCCCTGAAGTACAATCACCGAGCGCTCTGGGAGACTGGTGCTACCTGAGCGTAGCGCATCACACAGGCGTCTCCTGTTTTGTCGATGGAGCTCCATAGATATGGCCATTGTATGCGTGCCCATACAGTAGGTCTCCCTAGAACAAAGGGTGAGATGTTCCTCTTGTATCTAGTAACAGTAAAACATTTAAAAGTCTCCATGTAAGTATTTTACTTGAAGTGATGACAATCTCCATGGCACCGTTCCCCTGTGTCTTTGAACTTCCATCAAAAATTTGGTAGCAGCACCATTTGGCCACCCATTAAAATATATCCGTTTCCTGTCCAGAGAGTGGGATTTTTCAGACCCAGGCCACCCTTGAATATAATTATGTCCGTTTCCTGTCCAGAGGGTGGGATTTTTCAGTCCCGTTAGGGAAGGAGGGAAACCTGTTTTTTTTTTTAGGAAAATATTTTTATTTGGTATGACCAGCGTAAGCCTAAGGGGGGGGGGGCTGCTTGAATTTGCCATCACGTTCTAAGATTTAGTGATTAGAAACCTTGATTCTTATGCTGATGGATGAAAAAAAAAAAGAAAAATTCAGAATGCAGGAATTTTCCCATTCTCACAAAAAAAAAAACACCGGGCCTCTGGACAGGAAACGAACATATTTTTAAGGGTGGCCCCATGAGGGAGGGAGGGGAAAATTTGGTTTTAATGATTTTTTTCCCCCTTTTGTCATGATAATGGTAAGTAGGGGCAGCATGAATCTGCCACCAATCTGCCACCACATTCTAAATTTGAGGTTGGAGTTTGACCACTCCCTCGGGGCAGGGCACTGAAAACTTTGACCACTGTCAAGGGAAGGCGTAAAAAATTTCCCATGCGAAAACTAAACACCCTGCCCCCCTTGATGAAAATAATATAAGCTGACATATTGACTGATACAAGCTGATAAGAAAGTTGTTATTATTGAATAACGACCACTCCTCTTGTCAGCTAGTGCTATCAGTGCATGTCGTAACCAACTCAGTCTCAAGTCCCACTTGGAGCCTATAACCACAATCACCGGTGAGGGGAAGGGCCCAGAACACATGATTGTTAGAATCACCTGGGCAGTAGTGAAAATCCACACAGAGAGTGAAACCAGGAATTCTTCTCTGATGGATAGAACCATGGCACAGCCATTGGCATTGGCATTGGCCTTGTCAGCCTCACCTTAGCCTTAGGCTTAGGCCCGGGAGTGGTAATTTTTTAACAACAGTGGTGGGGTACCAGTAGTCACACTCACAGATCTGAGACCCAAACGACACTACGTTTTACAACAAGTATGTGAGTTGGGCGCCGATCTAACTAGGTACCAGTGGTTTAGGTGGGAGGGGCAAAAATTTCAAGACCCCTCTTGGGGTAGAGGGAAACAAATTTCACCCTTTCTTAGTGAAATAGCCGGCGCATTGCTATAGCACAAAGGGGGAGGGCCGAAAAATGTCTGACCCTTCTGAGGGGGAGGGCCGAAAATAATTTTGACACACCTGCCTGAAAATCCACCACCCCTCCGCTGTTGTTAAAAAAATACCACTCCCTTAGTATCTCAGTTGAACGTGAAGAGTGCCCCCCCATCACCTCATGGGTCTGAAAAATCCCAATCTTTACTTTAGTTCATTAGCCTCAATGCCAATGGTGTGATTCTGTGAACACTAGTCAGGAAGTCGGAGGAGGGGGGCGGGGGCAGCGGGGAGGGGAGCGGCCGTGGGAGGGACTGAACAGTTCAACTGTGAGCGCCAACGGAGTGGCCAAGCCCAAGGCTCTGGTCTGGGGCTGGGCTAGCTTAGAAATCTAGACTATTAAAACTCTCGGTACATCTCGGCACAGAGATGAGAGTTTAGATTTCGAAGCTAGGGCTGGGCCGGCCTTAACTTCAAGCCTCAGGCTCAGGCTCAGTCAAGACTCAACTTCAACTTGAAGTTCAAGCCAGTCATACTGAGTCAAGGGCCAAGCACAGAACATCAGTAAACCTCGGGGTAAATCTCTGTCTTGGAGTCCTAGACATTGTCACTTCAAAACAGAGCTAAATAGACCAACAATACAAACTCACTCAGCTTTTCCAGCAGCCATGGTGCAGAAATATCAATGTTATTCACGATAAAGATGTTTCTGAAGCCCAGATGCACTTTGTTCCCAGTTTCAAAGAGGTAGAATACAGTATCGGTCTTTGCCAGTTTTCTGCTTGCTCTCAAAAGGGTGACAGTTGTTGTGGCGTGCCCAGTTAACACGCCTGTTATCCGGTGCGCTATCTGACGAAATTATAGTGAACTAAGATTACCGTACCTTGCCGCAGGATGCAACTTGTTACATCGGACTATGCCCTGAGGGCATGCAGCGCCACCCGTGTGGTGATGCCTATATTTTTGGGACCGTGCAGCATTGAGCATGCCCTGAGGGCATAATGCTGCAATTCTACAAATCAGCAATAACTAATTCTAGGGTATGCCCTCAGGGCATCGTGTATCGTCCCTTAGGGCATGTTCCTGCCCTATTGAAGTTCTGGGATTGGGGGCTGTGTACAAATGACGTCATGCAGGAGGGGGGAGGGGGTCCCACTTGCCATGACCAAGCATGACAAGGGGGGAGGGGGGGTCATGGGCTGCATGACATCATGTCATCAAGAAATCACAATATGCTTTGGTTTTGGCAAGAACAAAAACTTTTGTAAAAAGATTTTTAAAGGTAGGGAAGTTTAATGCATTCATCTGACATAAATCTATTACCTATAGGCCCTACATGCATGCATTCCTCAGACATCTCACTCAATGAGTATCACTGCCATCAATGTCAGTGTAAAATCAAGGTGATGTCCAGGCCACTATAAGGGGGCACTACTACTCTATCCTACCTATACCAATTTAACCCTTTTTGAAAAGGGCCACTGCTGCCCTCAGGATCTAAATGATGCATCTAAAATACCCCTGAACTGCTCCTGTTGCCTTAGGGCAGCATCCATAGTCATCCACAGGCTTCTTTTTGAAAAGGTGTGATATCCCCCCCCCTCCTTCTTGAGGTGTCAAGGGAGATGTAAAGGGGACCTCCCTCCAAGCTTACTCTCCACATCTTTGTCTGAATGGAACTCTATAGGACTCAACTTATTTGCAGATTCTAGAGTAAAATGCTGAGGTGACTTGATTGCTTTGTACGATCACAAATTGGAACCATGATTGCAATCGATGGTCTCCTGAGAATTTGTGATGCTTTCTGAGTTTTTTTTTCTATTAGGCCACACACTAAGTTCAGAGTGTTCTCCCTGAAACCTATTTCTAGTACACTTGTATATGGTTAAAATTACAGATTAAATCAATACATTCAATATATCAATACATTCAAGCTCTTGAACTATATGATCCTTAATAATAACTGTTCTTGATTTTCTCTTCGCTGTAAAGAAGGCAGACTATTAACTGTATTGGACTATAGACAGTTTTTAAGCCCTTTTGTGACAGGAAATACTTGTGTATGATCACTACCATAGTACTCCGTGTATAACTGTGTAATGGTTCGCGTTCTTATATAACTTCGGTTTAATTCGAGATATGTCAATATCAAGTAAAACCAGACAGGTTAGCTTGGGTTTGTGCAACCGGCACATAGCGGCCAGAGATCGAAGTGACCTCTGGTCCTACCAGTGGTAACCGCACCAATCGACCCACCCTCTCGAATAGGGAGTTAACACTATATATAACGCTCCATTAGCCCCTACAACTACAAGGCACGGAAATGGTACATCCTGCATATAGCTCACATAGCCATTATCAGCTTGGGGCGGCCATTAGACCCCGACTCCACTATGACTAACACCTTCAGCCCCCGACTCCGCAGTTTATGCCAGGGATGCCTCCCATTGGTCAATAATACAATAGCCATGTGCGGTATAGGGACCCATACATTATATAAGCTGACAGTGTTTGGCATGTTTCTCTATTCATTTGTTGATCAGTGCTAGTTCTTTTTTCACTTTGCATGCATGTTATCCTTTATTGGCAATTCACACCCACTATATGTCCCTTTGAACCATTTTAATTTGTTTATGGGTCAGGTCATCAGAAAGTGTAAGATTTTGCCCTTGAAGGCCCTTAAAAATTAATTTTCTAACTACTTTATATAACCCTAACATATTTGTGAAGGGACATCCCCTCAGCTCAGAAAACCAAAAAATACCGACTTAGGACATCCGGTTCCATTTTTATTGCTTGTTTTGTGTCATGTAACGTCCGGTACCGAAATGATGAAATATGGAGGTGATTAAAGTTGCTGTCAGTAATATAGAATGTCCCATTATGCATAGCAAACCCATGCAATAGCAAGGCCAATATGTCTATTATTGACTTCAATTACGAAATGGAACAAAGTTTGAGTTATGCATGCACAGTAGACTGCCTCTTACATGATGATAAAAGTACCGGACGTTACATAACGTCCGGTACTTTTATCAAAAATATTTCACATAAGCTGCTCTCACATGGAGACAAATGCTGATAGACACACAATTTTTTCACCAAAGTAGGGGATAATAGGTCCCTTTATATAGGTAATAACAAAAATGTTGCGGCTTTATTTTTTCCATTTAATATAACTGATTTAGATTTAGGTACCGGACGTTACAAATTACAGATTTCCATTTTCAAAGACACATGATGAAAAATTCTCATTCAGTAACATGTCCAAACCTCATGGAAATGACACCTATAATCATATACAATATAAAAAATAACTTTGGGATACTCCAGATGTTCTTTATTCAATACAGGACACTTGTAAAAAATACAAAAAGTAAAAAAAAGAACAAATTTGGCCATTTTTTTCACTTCGGCAGGCTACAAGTCTGAGAGTTTTTGATGCATGACCACAAATTAACATTTTTCTGAAAGCCCTAAGTGTCCTCTATCAAATGAGTCTATGTGAGACAAGATTGGTTCACAACTTCTTTCTTCAGAGCCATAAGAGTCCAAAATGACCCCAAAAACACAAAATCTACTGCTTTCTGGCGACCTGACCCTTATAGCCTATAGGCCTTCACTATTCATGCACTTTGGGGGGGGGGGGTATCTCTCTGCATGACATCATGCTGAGGGGGGTCAAGTGTTGTATGACGAAACATGACAAGGGGGGGAGGGGGGTCAAAAATGGTCCAAAAATGCATGACGTCATTTGTACACAGCCCCTTGACCAAAAAGATGCACATGCCTTGAGGGCAACACCAGTGTTATCTATGTCCTCAGGACATATTTCTTGCTTCTTTAAAACATGATTGACTCAACTAGGGCATAGGCCCCCAGGGTGTGTACTAAACTTCTACAGATTGAGGCCACATAGGCCCTGAGGGCCTAGATGGCCTCAGGGCATACCGTGTGAGAATAGACTCCTGTGACAGTCAGCAAAGGAACATGCCCTGAGGGCATTGATGACACTGGTGATGTCCTGAGTGCAACCATTTTAATAGTAACTGTACCCCCAGTAGCAGCTGAAATAGAACAAGAAATGAACATGCCCCCGGGGCATGGATATTACTGCTGATTCCCTGAGGGCCTACGCATACACTACCCAACCAGTCTATAGATCGAGTGCCCTCAGGGCATTGGCCTGGGACAATGGTTAGGCCTATAGTAAACTGTTTATGCCCTTAGGGAGCTGAAGATCTGGACACCACTTCCCATGGGCAGGGTTGGAAATCATGCCCTGGGGCCTGCATCACTATCGATAGTCTTGAGGAGGGCAGAGCAATGCCCCCAGGGCATACAATTACAGCTCTATTAAAAGGTTTAGGAGGTTGATCAATGCCCCAGGGCATCCATCCATGGTGTGTACTGTTTGTATCAATAGAAGTAAAGGCTATGCCCCAGGGGCATCAGTGACGGGTGCCATCGATGCCCCCAGGGCATGCTCTAGTTGGATTATAGACACAGAAAAGGCCCTCGGGGCATTCATGCCCTTGGGTCATGCATTCTCCTCTGCCTCCTTCCCATGCCACTGTGGGAAATGGACGCCTACTCCGCTGCTGTCCGCGTAATTTCCGCTTCACTCCCACGCGGCAGTCTGTAGGCCCCGAGGGCATAGTCCGATGTAACAAGTTGTATCCTGCTACACTGCCGCGTGCAGCGGGGCCGATGTTCAGCTTTCACTGCATCCAGGATGGACTCCTGCTCGCCCATTAGTAGTCCATCCTAGATGTACTCTGCCTAGCCAATCAGCGGCGGCCTGCTGCCCCGCACTCTGCGGCCGCCTCACCGCCCATCTTCTACACCTTAGGGAGTGATCATTTTTTAACAACAGGGGGGGGCTGGTGGGTTTGAGGGGGGGTCAGAATTTTTTCAACCCCTTTGACCGGGGGGGGGGTCAATATTTTTTCAATACCGGTACCTCTGATGGGGGGGTCAAAATAATTTCACCTGTTTTCAGCGCATTACTATAGGCTAAAAGGGGACGTTCGCGCGCGATTTTTGTCCCTTATGGGGGGGTCGAAAAAATTTTACCCCCTCCAGAGGGGGGGTCACAAATTCTTTTTCGCGCGTCCGCGCGCAAACCCACCAACCCCCCCTGTTGTTAAAAAATGATCACTCCCTTAGATGTACAATCACTGCTTTGTACATCTGGGATGTAGAACATCAGTTTTCTACACCCTAGATGTACAATGACCACTTTGTACATCTCGGATGTAGAAGGAACATGTTCTACACCCTGGATGTACAATGACTGCTTTGTACATCTGGGATGTGGAAGGAACATGTTCTACACCCTGGATGTACAATCACTGCTCTGTACATCTGGGATGCAGAAGGAACATGTTCTACACCCTAGATGTACAAGCACTGCTTTGTACATCTGGGATGTAGAAGATCAGTCTTCTACACCCTTGATGTACAATGACTGCTTTGTACATCGCAGCCGCCCCCGCCCCCTCAAGATGGGACAACATTTTTTACACTCCCCCTCGGGAGGCCACTAAAAATTTTACGCCCCCCCCTCAAATGCACCACCCATGCACTACCTAATAATTCTAGTCCCTAAGGGCATGACCATTTTTCAACAAGAGGGTGGGGGTCGGTGGGTTTGCGAGATGGCAGTACAAAATTCTGACCCCCCGGTCAAGTGCTTGAAAAAATTCTGACCCCCTCTGGGGGTCTAAATGGGGGGTCCCCATGTCACATGTCGATTTAAAGAAAAGGCAATGTCACATGTCATTAAATTTCTATTTTCCCATGTCTTTGTCACTAAGCCTCATGTCACATGTTCAAAATAAGACCATGTCTCATGTCACTAACTTTTTACTCCTCCATGTCCATGTCACTAAGGGAGTGATCATTTTTTAACAACAGGGGGGGCTGGTGGGTTTGCGCACGGACACCCGAAAAAAAAAATTTCGACTTCCCCTCTCGAGGGGATAAAATCTTTTCGCCCCCCCCATAAGGGACAAAAATTGCGCGCGAACGTCCCCTTTTAGCCTATAGTAATGTGCGGGGTTTTCCACTGAAAACAGGTGAAATTATTTTGACCCCCCATCAGAGTAATTAAATAAAAATTCTGACCCCCCCTGGGCAAGGGGTTGAAAAAATTCTGACCCTCCCCTCAAACCCACCAGCCCCCCCCCGTTGTTAAAAAATGATCACTCCCTTATTGACATGGACATGGAGGAGTAAAAAGTTAGTGACATGAGACATGGTCTTATTTTGAACATGTGACATGAGGCTTAGTGACAAAGACATGGGAAAATAGAAATTTAATGACATGTGACATTGCCTTTTCTTTAAATCGACATGTGACATGGGGACCCCCCATTTAGACCCCCAGAGGGGGTCAGAATTTTTTCAAGCACTTGACCGGGGGGTCAGAATTTTGTACTGCCATCTCGCAAACCCACCGACCCCCACCCTCTTGTTGAAAAATGGTCATGCCCTTAGGGACTAGAATTATTAGGTAGTGCATGGGTGGTGCATTTGAGGGGGGGGCGTAAAATTTTTAGTGGCCTCCCGAGGGGGAGTGTAAAAAATGTTGTCCCATCTTGAGGGGGCGGGGGCGGCTGCGATGTACAAAGCAGTCATTGTACATCAAGGGTGTAGAAGACTGATCTTCTACATCCCAGATGTACAAAGCAGTGCTTGTACATCTAGGGTGTAGAACATGTTCCTTCTGCATCCCAGATGTACAGAGCAGTGATTGTACATCCAGGGTGTAGAACATGTTCCTTCCACATCCCAGATGTACAAAGCAGTCATTGTACATCCAGGGTGTAGAACATGTTCCTTCTACATCCGAGATGTACAAAGTGGTCATTGTACATCTAGGGTGTAGAAAACTGATGTTCTACATCCCAGATGTACATACATGCCAACCCTCCCGGTTTCGCCGAGAGACTCCCGGTTTCGGGCCGATATTTTTATGATCTCCCGATCCATAGTAATCTCCCGGTTTCTCCCGGTCTCAGGCTTTTCAGGACTGTAAAAAGTTCTCAGATATTCCAACTAGAACCACATACATGCCAACACTCCCGGATTGGCCGGGAGACTCCCGGATTCTGACGATTCTTTAGGGTGTCTCCCGGATTCAAATTTTGGAAAGGTTCAGGCACTTCTAATTTAGAAAACCTCCCGGACTTTGGTATATTGAGGCTTGTCTCACCACGAAATATTGCCAGATTTCACAATATTGTATCTGAATTTTCCCCCACCAAGGCGTCAGCTTCTTATCAATATAGTTCATTCGGGGCAAAGTAGTAGAAATTCCCCAAGGTCTCCCGGTTTCGGACCCTAAAATGTTGGCATGTATGGATGTACAAAGCAGTGATTGTACATCTAAGGTGTAGAAGATGGGCGGTGAGGCGGCCGCAGAGTAAGGCAGCAGGCCGCTGCTGATTGGCTAGGCAGAGTACATCTAGGATGGACTACTAATGGGCGAGCAGGAGTCCATCCTGGATGCAGTGAAAGCTGAACATCGGCCCCGCTGCTTCCTGCAGAGTTGTGAGGCAGAAAGCTAAAATTAAAAGGACCGTCTGTTAGGCGCATTTCGCCAATCTGCGCCGATCGCCAATTCTTCTTTGCGCCAGGTACAAATGGGCGAGAATCTAATAAATTTTCTAGCAAATTTAAAGAATTGATCTTTCTAATATTTTTGAAAGGTAACTTTTTATGTTATTCAGCCATTGGTGGTTTAGTGGCAGGTTTCCCTGCTGATGAATATAAAAATAAGTTGAAGACCAAGACCTACATGCCGATTCACCAATATCGGTGATCTGCGCAAGATTGGAGCTTTGCGCGGCGCCGATCTTGCACAATTCTCAAACTGCGCTGCGCTATTTGAGAATTGCGCAGATTGGTGATCCACGCGCTACACCGTCCAAGGGGGATTAATACCAATTCTGGCCACTAGGGGGACACCACTAAGGCTTAAAAGGGGAAACTAGACCGAAAATTGTATTATACTAGTTTTTCATGAGGATTTCAACAATCATACAGGGAAATTTCCATTTTTTGGTCCAAACCTTCCGAATTCGGAATAATAATAATAAAAAGGTTTTAGGGCATTTCAGGCATAAATCAGTGTATTTGTTGATATGTGTTGCCACGGAAACAAGATTTCCACTCAAAATAGAGGAATAAAAAAAGCCCATTGATAGCCCCAATCACAGGAATGAATATACTCAAAAAATGGTAAAAATCCTATTTTTAGGTCAATTCTATAAGGAAATGATTTTAAAAAACATGATAAATTTCCTTATTTGCATAATAATGCATACTTATACTTATCTCACGATATCTCGGGAAATAGGCAAGTTAGAGCTTAATTATTTGGTATATCGATATGTTACTGACCACCCAAATTCATAGAGCCATAACTCAAAAACTAGCAGAGATATTTTCTAATGTAATACATCATTGAAAAGCTCATGACTTGAATTTAGAAATTGACTTTTCCCCTTGGGGGACCCTTTTGCCTTGGCTGGACATAGTTATACGCCGTATCTACATAGGCCTGTAAAAGCCACACCAGTGACCATGACTCTTTAAGGTGCTATAAGCCGTAGACTGAGTATCGTCTGAGCCACGGGTGGGCTGAATAGGGCCTATCGTCTGAGTCACAGGGTGGGCCGTTCTCAGACTGACTGCAATGTATTGGCTTTTTGGGGGCAAAGGAGATATCACCAAGGCATGTCTAAAGATAATGTTTTCAATGCAGCCCACCCTTTTAAAAATTCTCCCCTCAAAATGAATGGGGTTTGCTCAGTAGCCTACTTTCGTAGGGCTACGAGAGTGGCTATATAAGCCGCAGCTGGGCAAAAACCCTGGGCAAAAACGAATGATTAGTACAGTTCTATAGGGTTCATACCGGTGGAGTTGGTATAAACCATAGGGTAGCCTACTTATTAAAGTAGGGAGTGTTAATGTTGATTGGTGACTGGGTTACGACGACAGCCCATAGAAGCATCTATGACTCACAGGGGCACTTTCCCTCACGACCATTTTCGCTCATCTAGCAATCGTAATAGCCCTTCAATGCTGAGAAAATATTCCCAAAACATACCTGAGATAAATGTCTAGGGGCCACACTAACTTTCAAAAGTCCCCTTTGCTCGAAATCTAAATAAATTGAGGAACTAAAAAATCCATTAGCTTGATTGAAGTGAAAATCTTCCCGGGATCTAAAAAATACCTTGCAGAGAAAAATTAAGGTAATTCCTGCATGGATTCTTCACCAAAATATTGCGCTTTTCTTATTTGAAGGTAATGTAAAGGCTACATAGGACTCCTTGATCCATAGCCATCTGTAAGTCGTCAAACTTGTAAACAAACATACCAATTTCTCTCGGTGAAAATTCAAGATAGCAACCATAGATTCTGCCATTACCAGGCAGTCCAACTCAACATCGCTACCCTCAGTATATCAAAAGTGAATGATGAGTTGGAAAGTTCAACAACGGGGACGGGGCGGGGTGTTATGGGTAATGGGTTGGTGAGGGGGGGGGGCAACAATTTCAGACCCATCTTATGGGGGGGGGGAAAATTCACCTGCTTGGCAAGAAAGCTTGCTCACTTAGTACTATGGAAAAGGGGGGGGTTCCGATGCCTCTGAGGGGGATGGAAAACGTTTTGCTGTCCATGAAAACCCATCAATCCCCCCGCCCCTCGTCGTTTAAAAAAAAAAGAAAAAATGCACTCCCTTTATACTGTTCAGCATATTACAGAGTTGATGACAGACACACTGAGGGTCGATTCTGAACAGCTCCATACCAATCTAATGTATAGCCTATAATAGGCCCACCCCCAATGCATATAGCATATTACCTCAGTATAAACAAATTTAAATGGTTCAAAGGGTGTGAATTGGCAACCAAGGATGTTAAAAATGCAAAGTAAAAAAGATGAGCTAGCACTGATCAACAACATGCCAAGCACCGTCAGCTTCAGCTTATGGGTCCTTATACCGGGGAGTCACCTTTTGCGTGGGATGCACCTTCACAACATAAGTGCATTTTACCTTATTGGCCACTAGCTGGCCTGGGTGTTAACCAGGGACAACGTACCCATCATGGTATGTCTTTATCAGTGGGTTTTACCTCAACCAGCAAAATTCAAAATGGCAGCTCCACTAGGCCTCTATACTGAGTCCTATACACAAGGCACTATATCAGTATAATTATGGTAGTGATCATAGACAAGTATTTCCTGTCACAAAAGGTCCTAAAACACTGTTGAGATCAATAGTCTAATCAAATATCTCGGAAAACCTGCATCTTAGAAGACTATCAATTGCAATTACACTTTCAATCTATGATCTTACAAGTAATCAAAATCACAGCATTGATGTGACTCAAACCTCATTTATCAAGAGGGGGAGGTGGTGGATTAGGGGGTGGAGCAAAAGAAATTTGACACTTCAACGGGGGTTCCTTTTCAGCAAACAAAAAGCCTGTGAATTACTATGAAATAAAGGGGGTCAGAAAATCTTCTGGGCCTCTGCATGGAAATCCACCACTCCCCTGTTTATAAGTAATGCGCATTCCCTAAGTTACCAATGGGTTTTTAAATTGGGAAAAAAATTAATTAGAATAGAAGTTTTGTCATTTTGAATCTTTCTACCAAATTCTCAATGTCAGGGTATATATTACATGGGGGGGGCAACCTATATATGGGGTGCTATTATAAAATAGGCCTACATCGAACTAAAAACGTATTTTAAAGGCTCTCTGAATCAAGAAGTTTACTGCGCTGACTTTTGCACTGCAGCAACATCGCCAATTCAGAGCTCCTTTAATTTGGTATGGGGCTTAAGCTAGGGATCCACTGCTGCAAATTTCTTGCGAATTGTACTCGTGCGTGTGTTCCTTTTCAGCAAACAAAAAGCCTGTGAATTACTATGAAATAAAGGGGGTCAGAATATCTTCTGGGCCTCTGCATGGAAATCCACCACCCCCCTGTTTATAAGTAATGAGCATTCCCTAAGTTACCAATGGGTTTTTGAATTGGAAAAAAATTAATTAGAATAGAAGTTTTGTCATTTTGAATCTTTCTACAAAATTCTCAATGTCAGGGTACATATTACATGGGGGGCAACCTATATATGGGGTGCCATTATAAAATAGGCCTACATCGAACTAAAAAGGTATTTTAAAAAACATAATAAATTTCCTTATTTGCATAATAATGCATACTTATACTTATCTCACGATATCTCGGGAAATAGGCAAGTTAGAGCTTATTTGGTATATCGATATGTTACTGACCACCCAAATTCATAGAGCAATTACTCAAAAACTAGCAGAGATATTTTCTAATGTAGTACATCATTGAAAAGCTCATGACTTGAATTTAGAAATTGACTTTTCCCCTTGGGGGACCCTTTTGCCTTGGCTGGACATAGTTATACGCCGTATCCACATAGGCCTGTTAAAGCCACACCAGTGACCATGACTCTTTAAGGTGCTATAAGCCGTAGACTGAGTATCGTCTGAGCCACGGGTGGGCTGAATAGGGCCTATCGCCTGAGTCACAGGGTGGGTCGTTCTCAGACTGACTGCAATGTATTGGCTTTTTGGGGGCAAAGGAGATATCACCAAGGCATGTCTAAAGATAATGTTTTCAATGCAGCCCACCCTTTTTAAAATTCTCCCCTCAAAATGAATGGGGTTCGCTCAGTAGCCTACTTTCGTAGGGCTACGAGAGTGGCTATATAAGCTGCAGCTGGGCAAAAACCCTGGGCAAAAACGAATGATTAGTACAGTTCTATAGGGTTCATACCGGTGGAGTTGGTATAAACCATAGGGTAGCCTACTTATTAAAGTAGGGAGTGTTAATGTTGATTGGTGACTGGGTTACGACGACAGCCCATAGAAGCATCTATGACTCACAGGGGCACTTTCCCTCACGACCATTTTCGCTCATCTAGCAATCATAATAGCCCTTCAATGCCTGAGAAAATATTCCCAAAACATACCTGAGATAAATGTCTAGGGGCCACACTAACTTTCAAAAGTCCCCTTTGCTCGAAATCTAAATAAATTGAGGAACTAAAGAATCCATTAGCTTGATTGAAGTGAAAATCTTCCCGGGATCTAAAAATACTTTGCAGAGAATAATTAAGGTAATTCCTGCATGGATTCTTCACCAAAATAATTATTGTGCTTTTCTTATTTGAAGGTAATGTAAAGGCTACGTAGGACTCCTTGATCCATAGCCATCTGTAAGTAGTCAAACTGAATAGGGCCTATCGTCTGAATAGGGCCTATCGTCTGAGTCACAGGGTGGGCCGTTCTCAGACTGACTGCAATGTATTTGCTTTTTGGGGGCAAAGGAGATATCACGAAGGCATGTCTAAAGATAATGTTTTCAATGCAGCCCACCCTTTTTAAAATACTCCCCTCAAAATGAATGGGGTTCGCTCAGTAGCCTACTTTCGTAGGGCTACGAGAGTGGCTATATAAGCCACAGCTGGGCAAAAACCCTGGGCAAAAACGAAATTTGACACTTCAATGGGGGTTCCTTTTCAGCAAACAAAAAGCCTGTGAATTACTATGAAATAAAGGGGGTCAGAAAATCTTCTGGGCCTCTGCATGGAAATCCACCACCCCCCTGTTTATAAGTAATGAGCATTCCCTAAGTTACCAATGGGTTTTTGAATTGGAAAAAAATTAATTAGAATAGAAGTTTTGTCATTTTGAATCTTTCTACCAAATTCTCAATGTCAGGGTACATATTACATGGGGGGAGGCAACCTATATATGGGGTGCTATTATAAAATAGGGCTACATCGAACTAAAAAGGTATTTTAAAAAACATGATAAATTTCCTTATTTGCATAATAATGCATACTTATACTTATCTCACGATATCTCGGGAAATAGGCAAGTTAGAGCTTATTTGGTATATCGATATGTTACTGACCACCCAAATTCATAGAGCAATAACTCAAAAACTAGCAGAGATATTTTCTAATGTAGTACATCATTGAAAAGCTCATGACTTGAATTTAGAAATTGACTTTTCCCCTTGGGGGACCCTTTTGCCTTGGCTGGACATAAATACGCCGTATCCACATAGGCCTGTAAAAGCCACACCAGTGACCATGACTCTTTAAGGTGCTATAAGCCGTAGACTGAGTATCGTCTGAGCCACGGGTGGGCTGAATAGGGCCTATCGTCTGAGTCACAGGGTGGGCCGTTCTCAGACTGACTGCAATGTATTGGCTTTTTGGGGGCAAAGGAGATATCACCAAGGCATGTCTAAAGATAATGTTTTCAATGCAGCCCACCCTTTTTAAAATTCTCCCCTCAAAATGAATGGGGTTTGCTCAGTAGCCTACTTTCGTAGGGCTACGAGAGTGGCTATATAAGCCGCAGCTGGGCAAAAACCCTGGGCAAAAACGAATGATTAGTACAGTTCTATAGGGTTCATACCGGTGGAGTTGGTATAAACCATAGGGTAGCCTACTTATTAAAGTAGGGAGTGTTAATGTTGATTGGTGACTGGGTTACGACGACAGCCCATAGAAGCATCTATGACTCACAGGGGCACTTTCCCTCACGACCATTTTCGCTCATCTAGCAATCGTAATAGCCCTTCAATGCCTGAGAAAATATTCCCAAAACATACCTGAGATAAATGTCTAGGGGCCACACTAACTTTCAAAAGTCCCCTTTGCTCGAAATCTAAATAAATTGAGGAACTAAAGAATCCATTAGCTTGATTGAAGTGAAAATCTTCCCGGGATCTAAAAATACTTTGCAGAGAAAAATTAAGGTAATTCCTGCATGGATTCTTCACCAAAATATGTGGCATGGACTGCAAGAAGGGGTCTTAGGGCCCACTGCACTAAGACCCCTTTTCGCAGATCGTGTCACATATTGTGCTTTTCTTATTTGAAGGTAATGTAAAGGCTACGTAGGACTCCTTGATCCATAGCCATCTGTAAGTAGTCAAACTGAATAGGGCCTATCGTCTGAATAGGGCCTATCGTCTGAGTCACAGGGTGGGCCGTTCTCAGACTGACTGCAATGTATTTGCTTTTTGGGGGCAAAGGAGATATCACGAAGGCATGTCTAAAGATAATGTTTTCAATGCAGCCCACCCTTTTTAAAATACTCCCCTCAAAATGAATGGGGTTCACTCAGTAGCCTACTTTCGTAGGGCTACGAGAGTGGCTATATAAGCCGCAGCTGGGCAAAAACCCTGGGCAAAAACGAAATTTGACACTTCAATGGGGGTTCCTTTTCAGCAAACAAAAAGCCTGTGAATTACTTATGCCTGTACTAGTATTTGAGAATTTGATTTTAAACCACCTGCCCTCAACTGGACACAATAGGGTAGTGTTTAGAACTCTGGACTCACAATCAGAAGGCCAGTAGTTCAATTCCCAATGCTGTTATGCACATCATACAACTGGGATTTTTCTCAAATAAATTGTAATAGTAAATTTTGAAAATATGTAAAACTATTGTCGTGAAACAAGAGATCAAAAGGTTTCCCTTTACATGCTTGGTGAAGGCAGCAGTGCAGTGCAAAATGAAATGAAAATATAAAAATTGACAGTACATAAAATCATTTTGATTGATTTAAAGCACCAGCATCAGGCGAGCCTAGAACTCCCTTACCCTGCATTTGGAGTCCAGTGTTCTAACCACATATACACAGGGTGCTAATGTCCCCAACCCATTCGCAACACATGCTGATCAGTCAGACCACAGCTCCCTCTAGAGTTTCATCCATACATAACAGGGACTACTTTCCTTTCCCTTCCCATCATACATAGGGAAGAAGACCAGAGTCTAGGACGCTAGTACTTAACTCTGGGACCAGTTTGTCCACCAATGTAGAGGTCGGTGAAAACGTCTGTAAACACTGGGACTGAACCCGGGTCTCTCAACTTGCAAGCGAGTGCTCTACCACTGAGCTACATCCCCTCGCCTGACGTTTCCACCTTCCATCCACACCTGGACCAGTATGATACACACTAGGGGGCAGTGATTACCCGCAGACCCGCCCCTAGGGGTCTGCCACCGAGTAAGGGGAATGAATTATGGTCCCTACACCAGGTACTGCAATCCTAACTTGTAGTACAACCTCTTGCATTGAATCTTTTTCTTTTCTTTTCTGGGAAAAAAATCATAGGATCTATGTTACAACTAGCTTTGTATTATTGAAATTCAGGCAGTATCATTTTACTGTCATTTAATAGTATTTATAACACATATACATAAAAAGATTGTAGGCCTAGGGCCTACTCCTGCTATGTCTAGCTTGGTGATGGAGGTTTTTCTTAATATCTCCCCAGAGACAAACTATTAAAGTGATAAAATAAACATGCACGTTTGTATAAGTTAATCAATTCAGCAAATGGTTCCCTAGCTTATAAGGGAGTGATCATTTTTTTTTTAACAACAGAGGGTGGTGGGTTTGAGGGGGGACACATTTTTTTACCCTTTGACCATGGAGAAAATTTTGAAGCCCCTCTGAGAGGGGGGGGGGGGGTTAACCTCTTTTCAACCAAAAAACCTGAGCGTTACTATACGTCGAAAGAGTATGTTTGGGTGCCATTTCCGGTCCTTCTGGGGGGGGGGGGGACATGTGATCCTTATGAGGTGGTGGGGGGAGGCAAACTTTTTTTCGGGTGTCCATGCAAATATCCACCAGCCCGCCTGTTGTTAAAAATGATCACTCCCTAACTACGGTATGAACACAATTTCCTTTAGAGGATACAAATAACACCTAACCAGCTTTTACTCAGCCAACCATCGGTAAAGAATCACCCTTCCCCTCCTTGGCTATGGGTCTAGACACCTAAAATTGACAGGGTGACATGGCCTTTTCTTAAAATCGACATGTGACATCTAGACCCCCTTGGCTGGTCGATACCCAAGATTAAGGCTTTGTACACCCCTCCCCTATAGACCACATTAACGGTATTAGGCAGGGCTTAGACTGGCATTCTGGATCGATTTCCCTTTAAGTGATGGGGATGTTACTTTGATTCATAGCAGCAAAACAAGACGTGATTCAATATACATGTGCCACGTACTTGTGGTTTAGCTGGATAGTCAGGTGTACAAGTATGCTTGCGATTGGTTGTATAAGTAATACAAGTTTATACATATATTTCATCAAAAAAAAAAAAAAAGAGGAAAACAAGATGGTTCTATATGAAGGCAACAGCACAAAAATAAAACAATTAAAACACACGCCACAACACACGACAAACAACAAAAAGACGAAAAAAACACGATATAAATTTTAAAAAAACAACAACACATGAAAACAAGACAACCCACCGAAATAATGTGGTATCTAATTTTGGAGTTTCGATAAAATGGGTGTTGTTGCACATGGGAACAACATAAATCGATTAACAATTATAGTGGTTCTGTTAACTATCAGGTCATTTTCGCAAAGTCCCTCTAAAAGCCCATTAAAGTTGGGATATCGTTAATAAGATTATGTACAATTTTACAAAAGAATATTAAGGCTTAATCGTATCACTTTCCCTCTCCAAAGAATACAAACTATATTTGATTTGATGCTCAGAATGATACTTGCCCAAAGTAGAAATAGAAGCATCCCAGGGACATTGACTAATAATAGTGTTATTTATTATCATCCAATGTACTCACCATCTTTAATAGCAGAGAGCCTGCAAATCAGCGATCAATGACACCAGTCAGCTATACCAGGAATACGCCCACATCGACTGTAGGCTTCGATCTGCAGGTGTACTAGGGCAGGTGAGAGGGTTATTTATAGACAATGTAGAGCTTTGTGTATACAGTGCACTGATTGAGTAGATAACACTGATAAAGTGCCTCCAATAGGCTCTAATCCAGGTTCCTAAAAGATTCCAGCAAAAAAAACACAATCCCTGCTAGAGGGCCAAATCTTTTTTTCTTTCACATAGCCATAGGAAATTGTGAAAGAGAGGAAGAGTATGAAAAAGATATGGGAAAATGGATGAAAAGATAAGAAAATATGAAAATTGGCTAAAGATTATGACAAAATTCTTCAAAATACAAAAAAAAAACGTTGTTTTTTGTCCTGTTTTGCTAGGGTCGGTAGGGTTACTGGAAACACAACTTTTTTTTAGGCCTAGGCATAGGGTAGGGGTAGAAGACAAAAAAACGACAATCACATGGTTGCCATTAGAAAACGAGATAATCATGTCATTTTCAGAAATGAACAGAAGCAGGAGGCAAGGGTAATTCCATATACTTGCGTTACATATATAGGAAATCTGATCACTGGTTATGCATCCCATGGGCTCTGAAAATCAGCTTTAAAAAGGGTTGATGAAAAAAAGGTTAAACTTTACCATAATTATTCATGTCTACCAAGAATATTTTTTATAACCTCATTACAAAACTTTATCGAAACAAACCAATCAAAGTGATGCGTTGCTCTTGATAATCAAGGGTATTGTAAAAAAAAAATAAATAAATAAGAAAAGCCAATGTCAAAAGAAGTTTTTGGCATATTACCCAATGTCATGCTATGCTAATCTTCATATAATGGACTCTGGTGAATATATATTTTTTTCACAGGTAAGTCTCAAATAATTTGGAAAAGTGTCAAGGCCTTGAAATTGTGCATGGGGCCCATATCAAGATTGATATCTATTTGGGGAATTATGGGAGATTTTTTTAAGAATCTTGATTCAAAGGGATCGAACCTCTCTAAGCAATTTCCACTAAACGGCCTTTGATAAGAACGGTCAGTTAAAGTCAAATCCCATGTGCGCCATATTTCTCTCAACTTGGGATGTCCCTTAGACAATTATGTCAAGGTGAATATCGATGCCCCATTGACAATGCACTAAGCTCCCATATTGCACCCTGTCGTGAAATAACCCACACCAATTCCGTATGATGATGTCATACCCGAGGTCAAATGACCACAACATTCAAAATGGTGCAGCAGACAACGGTTTCGGGCTGACAAAAAGTAAATATAGGTTTGTTTTAGGCATAACACCTTGACATGGACATGGCACCTTGACGTAAATGTAAAGATGAACTCTGATGAGAGTTTGGCTCCTAACTATTTCACTCGCAGGCTTGGGCCGCTTGGCACTCGGCCTACCGGCATCATGCGGAACGGCCTAAACCAGCTCATGAAATAATTGTCGCCAAACACTCATCATTGTTTACCTTTACCATTTAATTACACGCAAGATATCGCGGTAGTATAATATGTATTTGCTGTAAACCTACAAAACATCATACCTCTCATATATATACGTTACCTATTTACAATGTAAGATTGGTATAGGCAAACGTATACACGTATGTAGCAAATACCCAGCCCTTATATATGGCCATGTATATTATGGAAACATTCCCATAACCCATTGACGTCATGTTTACGTAGACCTATGACGATACCACTGAGACCACAGGCCTCCGACACTAATGGACACTAATGCACCTTATACAACCCCACATACAATAAGATCTCTGTTTATGCCATCTAGGCTTTGGATCATATAGAGAAATTAAAATATAGGGCCCAAGAATTAAATAGTGACCGTATTGAATTCCCAAAGATAGATCAGGCCCCATTAGTTTATGGGCCTACTATGTACTTGCTTTCTAAAACAAGGTTATCTCCACGTCATGCTGGAGGGGGGGGGGTCAGGCCCGGCATGACCGGATTAATTCTCCATATACCTTCAGCATGGTAAAATTGGCCAAAAAGGGGGGGGGGGTCGAAATAGTCAAATTTAGCATGGCGTCATTTATGGATGGCCTCGTTTATGTTTGATGTAGGCATGATAATGTATACTAGCGTTATGTACACATTTATCAAAGTGAATGAATTAACATGCTCTCTGTTCTGTGGCCTCTGAGTGGGATCAGCGATTACCTCTTTCAGTCGGTTAATCTAGTTTTCTTTTTTCATTTCTTGTTGTTGAAGGAATAACTTTTTCTGTAGACGAGGGGTGCGTCTATAGATCTATAGTTGGCCGTGAGACGGAAGCACGTCATTGATTCATCCGTAATCAATGGAGGGTTTGTTTTGGAAGAGATTGATTAACGAAAAGAGTTGGCATTGCTTCATCTGCCAGATGAGTGGCATAGGCATTAAAAACCCACCTCAATTATATATCATTGAGCGCCTCACTGTATAGCATCTCTGAAATTGTAAATGCTATGTGAGCCAATTTTTGAAAGAAGAAACGAGAAAGGTGCACTCTCTGCGAATCCTAATTCAAAACTTATGACCTTGGACAGTTTTGGGATTATTTTAGAATCATTTCATGGCGAACAAATTGACGCTTAGATACATGGTATTATCATCATAAACCTTTCTTTCCTGCAAAGTGGCTTGAATGCAAACTTTCCATGCTTAACTGAATCTAATAATACTGTGGGCTGCTTTCAATGTCAAAATGACAATGGTCACATCATACAAGCACTACTAATCTGAAACACCCATTGGTCGAGCAATCTCCAAGTTCTGAAATATTAGTGTAATTAAATACTAGTAATGGATCACTAAATATATAACCCGAGCATATAAACCACACATTAGTCGTGACTAAATGGCATTGTAAGTTAAGTCTTATATCACACATGGGTCCTTAATAAGAGTTCCATTGACGTCACAATCTGGTGTCACAACTGCTTACAAAGTGCGTCCTACCATATATTATAAATGTGTACGTAAATTGACGTTTCCCCAATGTACGTCAACAAACTCTATTCAAATTTGCACACTACTTATAAACACATAAGCCTCAAATCTTAGTTTATTTCCGTACCAGGTGAATGCGTCTACTATTGTACCTGCAAAGAATCGGCCATAATCATTTATTTAGTATTATATTCCAGGTGTTAGTACCTTTTTCAGAGATTTTTCATGAATTAGGCTAATTGCTTAATCTAATGCTCCCTGAGGCTCATACAATGCAGGAGCCATTAAAGACATGCTTCAGGCGGGATAAGGAAAGCTGATAAAGAGGACGAAGCGGAAGGAGGTGGGATATGGTATGATCCCCACCTACACCAAGAGTAATGGAAATAAAGGGCATCTATAGATACCAGATGCTTATTCGCCTTATCAGGTATGCTGAAATGTTATCTATACCCAGTGGCAAAGTCCTCGCCCACAACCTCAAAGAAAACTGCTTCCAACATGATTCTCTATCATCCTACCTGTACAACAAGGCCACTGGCTGAATTACCTTGCATAACAGGCCAGTTCTCACTAATAGGGCGTACGATTGGGTCAAAATGATGGAAGAATCTCTAGGTGTAATTTTTAAAAAGTCTTAGGATGTGTTTCCCCAAAAACTAGAGTGTATTTGGCACTGTGCTTCTATATCTGTATGTGAATGCTAATTATGGTGATGGAAATGAATAGTATCAACATCTGTTAAAAATGCCATGATTGATGTGCAAATGCAATGTGTCTTTTTTAACGACCTTGAACTGCAGGCATATCATAGCTATACCATATCTTACCACGGCTTATGATCGAGGATCAACCCTTATAGCATGGGGAAATGCTGGGGCGTTGTATTAAAAAAGAATACCAAAGGTGAAAAAAGTCTTGCTCTAGACACGCCGTAGGGCTTTTCCTCTAGTTGACAGTGGGGGGGGGGGGGTTACACAGGGTGCCTTATACGTGAGGTATTACTGACGTGACCGGTCTCTCAATATGTCCAATAACAAGTTGCACTGACGTCAGGGGTTTGCGTCCCAGCTGCCTGCTAAGTGGTCTACCACCAGGGCCAAATTATTTATCCAAACAATGTCGCATTCTCTCCACGTCAACACCCTAAGAGCATGCAGATCATACATAAACCCAATGAACCCTTTTAGGCTGCATATATTATGGACAGAGGTTCATAAGAATTGCTCAAAAATCCTTGATATTAAATTTTCAGGCATCATCATCCCAAAGAATGGTGTTGTAGAGAATGAGATTTTTTTTCGTCCCTTCGCCATCTCATCCATGTGAAGAACAGGACTTCCCATGGAATTCTACAGTAGGGCTCGTTCTCAACATGAGACAAAATGATTTCAATTACAGAGTTTGTGGCACTCTATCATCCTGATACCGTGCAGGAGGGTCTTGCCAAAAAACAAACATGAACCCAAAGGGTAAACGTACACGTTTTTGTGTTGCTAAAAGATTGTTTGGATAAACGTTTAGATGAAACACGCACATTTTCTTACATCTCAAAAAGAGTTTTCCATTGATTCTGCTGTACTTTCTTTGTCAATACAATGGAAATGAGTTGGGCTATGCACGTTTTCCTCAGCACTCTCTGAAAAAATTTACAGACATACATCCTCGTTTTCTTTTGGTAAGACCCTCCTGGGGAGAAACTGGCCCTGCTGAGGGTGGGTGGCAGAGAAGTGCTACATTCATGTGCTGTAGAGACCCAATAGAATTATATGATTTCTGTAGAGGTGGTCATAATGCAGCCTTAGCGAGTCACTCACCGACATTATACATTGATGACATGTAAGCCATATGAAATCAATTTAATAATTTCTAAATTGGTCTTTGAGGCACATCTGTATTTTTTAAAACACCATATATACTGCTGGTGGCGTATACTTTTATTATCATTTTTTTTATTTCGGGTTAATTTTATTTCTGAGTAGGCCTATGCTGATTAGTGTCAGAGTACATGTTAATGGAGACCTGAACAATTAACTGCACCAGGGCGTCTAGAAACGTTCAGTTCAGTAAAGATAATTCACGTTTTCTTACCCGTGATGGAGCAGTTTTTTGCTAATTATGAGAGTCACTGTACATGTTTTCACACTCGATTTCTACCTCACAATTTCCGCAATCAACTCCCTCGTGGTGTCTACAAATGATCTTAATAGTACCTCACAACAATGATGATTAGGCCTAACATACATATCACGTTTGCCTACTCGTGCCAGTTTTTGCTGAGAGGAAAAAAAAGGGGGGGGGGGGGTCGGTGTACATAATTATTTGCACATTCCACCTCTTCCCCACACTCAAGAGGAAAGATGACATAATACTTTTTATGGGATTTCAGAACATTCCAGTCTCAATAATATAAGGTTTATTCTATTTTTCTTTCTTAAAATATGAACGAACTTTTTTTCATTGAAAGAATGATATTCAAGCTAATATCATACTTTTTTTAATCTCAAAAGTCACCTCATTTCAAAGATTTCTAAAAGCACACGCGCCAAACTCATAAGGAAAACTAACGTCATGGCTATAATGGGTTGGAAGCTCGTCCATATCTGGGGATATATCTGTGACAAAACTTGGGAAAACATAACATTACGGGGATTTAGTGCTATTTATGGCCACCAGGTGGCCCCATCATTGCTTCACAGGGTATATAACATCATACATTGTCAGGTAACTTTCACACACTTCTCCTTGTCAGATTTTGATGATCCATATACACATGTACCAAAATGACCCCCAAGACCTCTCCATTTCAATTGAAACAGATGTGGTTTAAGGATGGTCGCTACTCTTTATAAGTGATAGTATATAGAATTTAATCATTTTTTGGTGCGTAAAGGAGTGGTCATTATTTATCAACAGGGCTGCTGGGTTTGAGGGGGGGTGTGTGTAAAAAATTTAGACCCCTCCCGAGGGGGGCTAAAAAGATTTTGACCCCTCTTGAGGGGAGGCTAAAAGAATTTACGCTCTTTGTAGCAAAAACCCGCGCGCTACTATAGATCAAAGAGGGGCACGAAAATTCTCCCCGCCTCCGGTGCAGGGGGGCACACAAAATTTTGACTGCCGTCAAGGGGGGGGCCTAAAGAATTTCCGCGTGTCCACGCGAAAACCCAAGACCCCCCCTGTTGATAAAAAAATGACCACTCCCTAAGTACCTTAAATCATGTAGAATCGATATATGAAAAGAAAAAAGGGGGGTCTCATGCTACCTTTTTGAAATATAGAATTTTGAAAATAGAAGTTTTTATTTTTTTTTCTCAAAATTGAGGAAAAAATGTTAATTTTTCTTCATATTAACTATCAATCACAGAAATACGTGACCTCACATGTAGAAAGCCTATTTATGCAAGATAATTACAAAAATAACTTTTTTGTCCAATGGCATGGCATTCTGGGTAAAAGTTTAATGTCTTTGGAATGAGTTGGAACAATTTGGAATTATTTCTTAAGATTTTTGCCTAAAACAGTATCATAAGTACATGGAATGTTTTCATACTTTCTCAGAAAATACCTTACATAAATACATTTCTTATGAAAATAATTTTGAGATATGGTCCCACACATATTTTTAGGGCTTTGGACCCTTGAAATAAAAAAGTACTTTAGAATTGAACAAAGTCTCATATTTGGAGCATTGCATTATGGGTGAAATGGCAGCATTCATAATGTAAAATTATTTCTAGCTGTACCATTGACCAGTTATTCTGAGCAACACAATCTCTTCTACAGTTAGTTTTAGATCATTTGAGGGTTATAGTTATAAAAGCCATAAAAGAAAGTCGGAAAAAGCTGAAATAAATCGACATGTAAATATGCCAAAATCTCAAAGTGTAATAAAATGCTCAATTTTCATCAATATGTCTCAAGATTTCTTGTGGATGTCCATAACTAGTTCAGCTATATGCCTATCAAAAATGGTCTTATTCTGACAAAGATAACTCACATGCGCAGGGACCTGCGCAGTGGGTTCAGTTTCAACAAGTAGCGACCAACCTTTATGAGTTCATTGGATATCATCATGGTCAACCCAGTACTCAGTCAGAAAGGCACACCTGAACTAAGAATATTACAATTTCTGTCAAACTATACAGATAATAGTAGTTTTGTTCATGATGATGTGATTTTTTGTGCTGAAAAAGAAGCTTGTGCCCATTATTCAGGGTCTGTGATTGTCAAAATATATAAGAAGACCTACAGAAAGTATTCTGATAGGTTACAACAGAACTGCCCTCTTGCATTAATTGGCTGTGCCATCTAAAAGTTGTGAATTGCCCAAAATCCCCGTAATGCTAACTTTCCCCGTGTTATGTCACATCTAATGATTTCCCTAGACCTTCTCCAAATACATAACCTTTATCTTGTTATTGAAAGAAAGTGTTGATTTCTGGAGCCTGTAGTGATAGATAAGAAGGCCTACAGAGATGGTCTAAATGACACAAAACCATATAACAGTGATAGGAAGGGAAAGGGGGTGGGAGTAGTTTATATTCTCAATTTCCTTGGCGTGGGGGTATCAGATTTCTCTTCTTTTCCGTGACAATGGCCTGAAATGCTGCACAGCAACCTACTAGCGTATATCTAGGGTTTCGACAGATGCACTTGTTTGTTTTTATTATTATTAGTCAGGCACTTTGAAATACACTTCACTCTTTCTCGATATTGTGAATTTCCCCATATAAATAGGTGGAAAGATTTTTAAATGGATGAAAAGTTTGACAAGCTAAATATCCATGAGGTGGGTCTTATATAAAACCCATAATTAGTGTCCTGGCACAGATGACAAATGATAACATTCGAGTCCAAATTACATCGGATTCGACATTGATAGCTAACACGTCAATAACACCATAGGGGTGTTGGCAGAGAGGCAATATACCTGGCACCTAATACAGAAGATCAAACTATCAGCCCACCTGGAGCCTCCAACATACCCACCCACCCACTCACCCACCGGGTAGGTATACTGCCCAGGCTGGGTACATACTTAAGGCAGCGCTGATTCTGAACTCATCCAGACCAGCGGCAGTCACTCCCATATACCACTGGAGGAGCCGAGATTGATTTCACCTATCCATAGCATTAACCGAGCCCACAGACACGTATACCTACAGGAGGTATTTAGGCATACTCTATCTATCACCACTCTGGAGTAATCTGATTGCTGTTTGCCCACCAACAAATCTAGGGACATATTCATACATTCTCTTGGACAATTGGGAAAGTGCATTGATAGAATAAGGACTATTCCTGAAGGACAGCTTTATCTATCAAAATGTATTTCATGTACAGTGGATGCCATAGCCCTGCCCTTGTGGGCTCCCCATGTTGTAGGCGGCACTATTGCTCCCCGGCCGATGCCTGGGGGATGGGTCGGCCCCCTAGTATGATGCGCCGCAACCCCAAGAAGCAACAGAAGCCCAAGAAAACTGCGGCCACAAAACAGCAACATCATCAGGACCAACAAAAGCAGCAACATCATAACTTCAGCAACATCAATACTGTATCCAGTCCAAGAAGCAGATCTGGGTCACTAGAGAGGAACCACAAATTTACCACAGTCTCCCTGACGAGTAGCTCAAATTGCACGAAGAGCAACTCAGTTTTGCTAAGGCAGAAGTCGTCACCTTCTATCCTCAGTACCACCAAGAAGCCTGTCAAATCCAGCAAGAGCTTCACAGGGATGCTACGGAGCTTATTATCATAGAGTGGTGAGTTTATTCTGAATGAAATTTACTCTTTGTACGGGGAACGGATCGATCCGAGCCACTCGCGTTAACCTACACTGCCCACCATCAGTTAAAGACAGTTTCCCCTCAGCTGCCCTCCCCAACCTAAGCTATTTCCCTCACCCTCAGCTGCTTCACCTGCCTAGAGCTGCTCCAAAGCCGCTTCCATCACCCAAAGCTGATCCCCCGGGGCTAATCCAACCAGTCAAAACTGCATCTGGGTCTCTTCTTGGGATTTTAACCTGGCCGGAAGTAGAATGACGTCACACTAGAGACAAACATTCACGCTGCCTTAGTTCCTCAGGAACGTGGTGGGACCATGCTGTCACACACTTCTGACTGTTTTCAGATGAGATCTCATCTGAATAATAATCTTTCATTTAAGTTTCCATAAGTTTCAGATGATCTCATCTGAATGTAATTCAAATTCAGATGAGTTCTGGCATATATCCTTGATCAGGGGCTCTCGAACCCCCGTTTGGCCGGGCACCCCGGGAACTGGGGTGGCATCAACATACGTCTCCACGGAAGGCCAGGTTAATTCTGCAAGAAGTGAACCTTTTGCGTCAAAACTGTCTCCCTTACCCTCAGCCTCTCCCTATACCCAGAGCTTCTCCTATTACTCTGAGCTGCTCCACCTCCCCACTCCCTCTCCTGTCAGACACCCTCACCCTCTGAACTACATGTACTCCCCTAACTCTCAGCTGCACCACCTACTCAAAGATGCTCCCCTCAAACCGCTCCCAGACCCGACTCAGCCTCTCCCTATACCCGGAACTGCTCCCCTCAATCTGAGCTACACCACCCACTCAAAGCTGCCTCCCCCCTACCTCAGACCCGCCTCAGCCTCTCCCTACATCCGGAACTGCTCCCCTACTCTGAGCTACACCACCCACTCAAAGCTGCCTCCCCCCTACCTCAGACCCACCTCAGCCTCTCTCTACATGCGGAACTGCTCCCCTACCTCTCAGCTCTACTGCAGACACAAAGCTGCTCCCTCCAGACCCACCTCAGCCTCTCCCTATACCCGGAACTGCTCCCCTAACTCTCATTTTCTTAATGTTGAAGACATGTTTTATCCAGAATATATATGAACCTAACTATGGAAAAAATAAGCGTCCATCCACATTCTTCACTTGTATTGGCGCTTTTATCGCATTTCATGCATCTTTAACATCAAATATCTCAGAATTAAAAAGAAACTAAGCAATTCCATTATGATTTCTGAATTTAGCACCCTTGAATTGGCCAAGATCAATTAATTTTATCTCAGTTGTTCTTTGGTGGTTCCTCAGTGTAATAGGCCGACATAACGTGATTCAGTGTTGCTCCTAACATTTATAGCACAATGATCAAGGAGGGTGTTGCTCCTATGGGAAAAGGTAGTTTTGCCTAAGAAGTGCCTCACCTACAGCAGTTTCTTTCTCTGTAGTCCTAACATTGCACAAAGGTGATCAACACAAGAGAACTTAAAAGAGTGTGTGACAAAAGTAGGTATCTCATAGTGCTATTTTTATCAAGGCAGGTGCCTTTCCAGACTAATATGGTGAGTGGAAGTTGATGGTGAATCAGAGCGTGACTTCTTTGGAAAAGAGGGCACCTACTTCCAGCTCTTTCTAGCATACAAGCAACACCCTCCTGCGTTACCTGTCCTCTGCAGAGAGGAGACCTACCCCCATACCATTCCCTGTACAAATCAATGGTATCCAACTAGATACTTGAATTGTCAAGGGCAACTGTAGAATCAATGTGTAAGCTTGGAGCGCTACATTGCCGGGTATAGCAGGTGTTTAGCAGGGATCGATCAAATTCAATCAATACTGTTCTGACCAGTTCTTATTAAATCTACGTTTTTATAAAGAACGGTTGGCTGATTCTAAAAGGGAAAAAAGAGTATCTCTCCAAAGATTGATGATCATTTCAACAAGGATCATTTTAGAAAAGGATCCAGGACCTAGATGCAGAACATGCATATATATTTTCTATAAATAGAATAACATATTAATCCACAATAATGACTACTGCTAAGGGAGATGCAATGCAGAAAAATAATTTCGATTCCATTATGTCTAGTATTATACGTATCATTTAAGCGAATACTGGACAAAAATTATTAATCTATGACTGTTTATCATTGTTTTCCCTTGCTGATGTCGTCAGTTTTTTTTTCTTATAGAATCGCCCCCCTAATACCCGTCCTTTAAATAAGGTCTTTGTTCTATGAGTAGAATCTTTGTAAGCTTACGCAGAAACTGATTTATCAATACTAGTTACATGAATTATTTTTCATCATTGCTATAGGAGGGTAAACAGATCTTATATTTATATTTTGCAGATCTGCATGCTCGCTCAGAAGTGACAGTCATTTCCAAAGCTACTCATTTTGAACACAAAAGGGAGAAAGGAAAACACAGAGAAGCCGGATTATATACATACGAGCACTGCCAGATGCCATCATTTATAAATACCGTATAGTGGCTTACATGTACATTGTATAAACATCTTATTCTGTATGACTCTTGTTCAAGACACACACGCTTTTATTCCTTAATAATCGATGAGTGCTAATCGTAAAGCACGATCTGAGTCCCCTCTTGGCGAGGTAAAATGTGCTGTAGTTGTCATAAAACAGACGGATGAGAAAAGGACACTTTTCATATGTTCATGAAGAATAATCAATAATGAAAAACGGTTAGACCTGATAATTTCTAAATGTTATTTACCCTCTTCACTGGTTGCGCATTAAAGTAGTTATCAATGTAGAGTTAACCCCCATTGGAAATTAACCATTACTTCATGGCTTCATAGATAGTTATTTTAGATTGGTGATATCACGTTAGAGCTTGGCTTATCTAGCAATCAATACGCGTAGGCTTAGAAAGTCAATCCCTCCTTTCAGTAGCAAGCCCCCCCCCCCCATCTAAATGAATTGTATATATAATGAATTATACTGATGATTGCATTTGGAATACTTTAGCGTATACCTGCCCTTTGAGATTTTGGATCCATAGGTGCAGCTTACGTCAGAGTCTACTTTTAGCTTTAGCATTTCCTTGTGAATATACAAAGAAGTGTATACATATTAGATGTGTTTATGAAGATAATGTATTCAGGGCTGTTAGCTTTTGTTATTGGACGTAAGAAATATTGACAAAGCACCTGTCACCTATTTATAAATATTGCACTACAGATCACTGGGATCGATCGTCCCTTTCTATATCATGTTTATAATTAGACACGTTCCTTAGATATCTATGCTATAGATATGGTGCTGGCGCCTTTTCTTGATGTAAAGGGTGACAATCATTTTTAACTCCAATATGATAGATCATACAATTTATATGACGACCTAGTAATAGGAGATACAGGGAATACCTCACAGTTCATTACGTAGAAACATTGACACACTTCTTAGACACATTTATATATTTATTAGGATATCATTAAACATATTATTGGCGATGTCATTGAACTATATCTTACATATCTGTGTTCACGATTGTGTATTTCTCATCTTTAAATGCTTGGATGTAAAATAAAGAACTTATGTTATTCATTGGAATAATACAGAATAAAGAAAATGAATCAAATTTCTGTTTTTCTTTCTCTTTCCTTTTTTTGTATCTACGCACAATTGAGTAAATCGCACGTATTATGCAAGAATTAAAGTGTAATCGATGATTTTTAAGGACATTAATTCCATATGGCAGAACTCCCATCATTTATTTGCAGGGTAAATTGATACTTAACTTCCCCATTACACAACTACATGTATGACAAACAAAAGAAAACTTTAAATAGTTAGCAAATAATAATCTGAAGTCACCATTGACACATGTAGCTTTTAAATGAAACAAATCATTAGGTCTTAGCATTTCATTCATAGTCTGCGAGATAGAATAATTATATACAAGAGTAGAGCAGTGCTGGTAGTGCTTCAGGTTATGAGGGAGGTGATCACCATCTGGAAACCACTCTGTATGGTGCTACCACCTGGTGTTGGAAAAGTGCACTGCTGACAATATATTTCCTGTCATATTCGTAATGTTGCTGTATATATCTTGTATAGGCACCAGGTGGCAGTGGCACTGTTGTCAATTAGACTGAGTTCTTTTAGGCTCGTGTGAAATTTTCACCAGTTCAATCTTCTTTCAAAAGGGGACATTAGGCCATCACAGTGACACACCCGAGATATAAAGATGAATACGGCTGAGTTACCTGCCAACTTGTCCCTGAAGGGGGCACCACTGTGCACCAATATCTAGATTGTTTTGTTAATTGCCACCAGGTCCTTGTGCCTGGCTGATAGTTGTATTGAATTCACGCCAGGTGGTGCCACCTCTCAGTGAGTACTTCTGTTCACCTTACCAAGACCTGTATTTTTTTTTGAGGTGCACTTGCTTGCAATATGTAGGGTAGGTCACTCTTGGATCCACCACATTGGTACAGACTGCTTGACAGTAGGCTCAAAGCAGACATGTTACATTGCAGACACAGTGCAACCCTATGGGCTCAAGCAGACATGGGACCATAGTGACTAACACTTATCTACCCTTCTCTCCCCAACCTCTACATGGAGACTGACTCAAGTTGGCAGACGTGGTAATTATCCTGGGAGACAAATATGACGATCCAGATCTACATTTAGAATTGTCAGTCTGTTACGTGTGCCATCTATAGTTCATGTCTCTCTGAAAATAGACAGTGACATGCAATTTCTAACCTTAATTTAGGATGACTAAATTTAGAACAGATCTATAAGTGCATGTCATCGTCCATTGCTAGTGCGGTCCAACAACTAATGAGGAGGTTATTCCAAATATTAAACCTCATATTACGCCCTCTGCAATGTTACACCTAAGGGAGTGATCATTTTTTAACATCATGGGGGGGGGGTGGTGGTTTTATCCCGTCTCGAGGGGGTAAAATTTTTTTGACACCCCCCCCCCATCAGAGGGGTTGAACAAATTCTGACCCATCCTCCCCCGGTCAAGGGGTTGAAAAATTGGGACCCCCCCCTCAAACCCACCAGCCCCCCCTATTGTTAAAAAATGATCACACACTAACTAAGTCGAGCCATTTCAACTGGAATTCCAAATCAAGCGAATTTATGATAATTATGTCATGTGAATCCCAAATCAAATCACAAGATCAGGGCAGTGCATGGTCTTTTTCAATGTTATCTGTGGCAAGGGCAAGCTATACACCCTCTTAATCCATCACAGACTGCCTTGCTACCCCTCACCCATCACAAACCTGCTTCCTACGTCATAAACCACCACACACTCCATTCCTACATTGTAACCCATCACACACCCCCTTCCTACCTCTTAACCCATCACAGACTGCCTTGGTCCCCCTCACCCATATAACACCCCTTCCCCCCTTCTTACATTGTAACCCATCACACACTCCCTTCTTACATTGTAACCCATCACACACTCCCTTCTTACACTGTAACCCGTCACACACACCCTTCCTACCTTGTAACCTGTCACACACATCCTTCCTACGTTGTAACCCATCACACACTCCCTTCCTAGCTCTTAACCCATCACAGACTGCCTTGCTACCCCTCACCCATCACAAACCTGCTTCCTACGTCATAAACCACCACACACTCCATTCCTACATTGTAACCCATCACACACCCCCTTCCTACCTCTTAACCCATCACAGACTGCCTTGGTCCCCCTCACCCATATAACACCCCTTCCCCCCTTCCTACATTGTAACCCATCACACACTCCCTTCTTACATTGTAACCCATCACACACTCCCTTCTTACACTGTAACCCGTCACACACACCCTTCCTACCTTGTAACCCGTCACACACATCCTTCCTACCTTGTAACCCATCACACACCCCCTTCCTACCTCTTAACCCATCACAGACTGCCTTGGTCCCCCTCACCCATATAACACCCCTTCCCCCCTTCTTACATTGTAACCCATCACACACTCCCTTCTTACATTGTAACCCATCACACACTCCCTTCTTACACTGTAACCCGTCACACACACCCTTCCTACCTTTTAACCCGTCACACACATCCTTCCTACGTTGTAACCCATCACACACTCCCTTCCTAGCTCTTAACGCATCACAGACTTCCTTGGTCCCCCTCACCCATATAACACCCCTTCCCCCTTCCTACATTGTAACCCATCACACACTCCCTTCTTACATTGTAACCTGTCACACACCCACTTCCTACATTGTAACTCATTACACACTCCCTTCTTACATTGTTACCCGTCACACACACCCTCCCTACCTTGAAACCCATCACACACTCCTTCCTACACTCGTACCTAGCGTCATACAATGACACTAGTAAGCACCAACATGACCCTGACCTTGACACTCTGCAAGCCTATGTTTCAGACTGTAAAAATGCAACATATGCTTGAAGATTGAGCAGTATTTCTGGTTCCATTTCCTGATCCTGTGACTGGAAGCAAGGCATGGTGGAAGTTATTTATAGTTTACTCCCTCTATGCCTTGCTGCTTCCTCTATGGTGGTACTGGTACCCTGAGGGTTGCTCAGGGCACCAGAGTAACTCCTTCCCTTCATTGTATCCCATCACATAACCTAGCTTACCTTGTTATTGATCAGACACTCCCTTACTATACCTTGTAACCCACCAAACACTCCCTTACTACCTCATAGCCCACCACACACTCCCTCCCTACCTTGTAACTCACCAAACACTCCCTTTCTACCTTGCAACCCACCAAAAACTCCCTTACTACCTCATAGCCCACCACACACTCCCTCCCTACCTTGTAACCCACCAAACTCTCCCTTACTACCTCATAGCCCACCACGCACTCCCTCCCTACCTTGCAACCCACCAAACACTCCCTTACTACCTCATAGCCCACCACACACTCCCTCCCTACCTTGTAACTCACCAAACACTCCCTTACTACCTCATAGCCCACCACACACTCCCTCACTACCTTGTAGCCCACCAAACACTCCCTTACTACCTCATAGCCCACCACACACTCCCTCCCTACCTTGTAACCCACCAAACACTCCCTTACTACCTCATAGCCCACCACACACTCCCTCCCTACCTTGTAGCCCACCAAACACTCCCTTACTACCTCATAGCCCACCACACACTCCCTCCCTACCTTGCAACCCACCAAACACTCCCTTACTACCTCATAGCCCACCACACACTCCCTCCCTACCTTGCAACCCACCAAACACTCCCTTACTACCTCATAGCCCACCACACACTCCCTCCCTACCTTGTAACTCACCAAACACTCCCTTACTACCTCATAGCCCACCACACACTCCCTCCCTACCTTGTAGCCCACCAAAAACTCCCTTACTACCTCATAGCCCACCACACACTCCCTCCCTACCTTGCAACCCACCAAACACTCCCTTACTACCTCATAGCCCACCACACACTCCCTCCCTACCTTGTAACTCACCAAACACTCCCTTACTACCTCATAGCCCACCACACACTCCCTCACTACCTTGTAGCCCACCAAACACTCCCTTACTACCTCATAGCCCACCACACACTCCCTCCCTACCTTGTAACCCACCAAACACTCCCTTACTACCTCATAGCCCACCACACACTCCCTCCCTACCTTGTAGCCCACCAAACACTCCCTTACTACCTCATAGCCCACCACACACTCCCTCCCTACCTTGCAACCCACCAAACACTCCCTTACTACCTCATAGCCCACCACACACTCCCTCCCTACCTTGCAACCCACCAAACACTCCCTTACTACCTCATAGCCCACCACACACTCCCTCCCTACCTTGTAACTCACCAAACACTCCCTTACTACCTCATAGCCCACCACATACTCCCTCCCTACCTTGTAGCCCACCAAAAACTCCCTTACTACCTCATAGCCCACCACACACTCCCTCCCTACCTTGTAACTCACCAAACACTCCCTTACTACCTCATAGCCCACCACACACTCCCTCCCTACCTTGTAGCCCACCAAACACTCCCTTACTACCTCATAGCCCACCACACACTCCCTCCCTACCTTGTAGCCCACCATAAACTCCTTCCCTACATTGTAACCCACCACACATCGTTATATTCATCACACACAATCATATGCGCGGACACCGACACATTCCTCTGTGAAATTGTGTAATATAGTTCACGCCATGAACATGATCTTAGCTGTTTAAATGGCGTTAAAATACTACTTACTTACTTTTCGTGTTTTAAAGGAGGTCTGTACCCACTGACACTACCAAGAGATCCCTTGAGGCATACACAGAAATTACTGTAAACTGACAGTAAGATCAAGAAAAACACTGCAATTTCTTTTTCCTCCTTATACAATTGCACACCTGCAAATGTTCTAACAGTTATCTTTTAAACACAGACCCTTTGAGGCGTCAAAGCAAACTTGAATTCGGTTTTACCACCAGTGTTTATAAAATACTGGCACTCATTAGAGACCTCATTCTGGGAGTCTACAAATCCTTTATCAGAATCAAGAAAGAATTATTAAAGTACATCATATCAGAATGATGTCGTTTTAAGCCAATGTTGTGAGATTTGCCTCAGACTCTGGCCTAAGACTTTAGTACGCCGGTCGCTCATTTCAGACAAACACCTATATACATTTATATTCATGCTCTCGGCACTGCATTATCTTTCCACAATCCTAACCACCAGGACCACAAGGTGCCGCTATGTGACCACATAATAAAGGTAGTAAAATGTAGAGGGCACCATAAGCGATGGGGGTCAGTTTAACTAAGTATACACCAGGCCACACAGTACCTATTGTATTCCAACTGCCATTTTCCACCCTGGTCCCAGGCTATTCCTTTGAGGGCAGAATAGTGCATTAAAGTGTGCACATTCAAAAGCATGATACATAAATGAAGCCCAGAAGCTACATGCATTCCTGCATCATGCAGACCCTCTGGAAGTGTATCAAGGCACGATGCATTTAAATGATAGACCCATAGACCCATATTCCCCATGGCTGACTCCATAGATCCTGACAACCAAGAAATATAATATTTTAATGCACTATATAGCACTTAATGAGTTAAAGGCTGTCTGCAGCACTAAGACACCCCATAAAGACAATACTCCTACTGTGCCAACAGTCCCTAACAAGCAGCCATTGGGGAAAACTGCTGGGTTCATTGCGTAAGTTTTCCTAAAGTGATCGTAAATCACATTTAAAAAGGCTTGGTATACAGCTGAGGAAGGGACTGCTTTTTTTTGGTTGTACACATGATCTTAGGGAGTGTTCATTTTTTAACAACAGGGGGGGGGGGTTGGTGAGTTTGAGGGGGGGGGGCGTAAAATTTTTTGACCCCTCCTGAGGGGGGGGGCGAAAAATATTTTGACTGCTCTTGAGGGGGGAGTAAAATTTTTAGACCCTTCTCGATGAGGCACGAATTGACGCGACTTGCCGTAAATACCCAAATTGATAAGTAGTGGGGACAATTTCTCAATATATTACTTGCAGAAGTAATATATTGAGAAATTGTCGTGAATCTCACATATCTCGTGTGATTCTCACACATTTGGGGGTTGTCTCACTCTCTCACTGTTTCTCACGCATTTTAGACTTTGTAATTTCAGTATAAACTTATATAGTGAACTTGAGCATCCATCCTTGGTTGATGTATCAAAATGCTCTAAAAATCAGAAATGAACCTCCATATTTCTCCAAATTTTCTTGGGGGCATACCAAAACCCCCTGGAACTGCATTTATTTCAATGCATCTCGGAAATCTAGAAAATTCCAAGCTTCAGGGAAAAGTCTCACTCTTTGGCTCCATTAGAACATGAGAGCTCTGTGGTATGTGTGACGCCTGTCACAGATGGCTTGTGCATACATGCATGCAAACTCCTCATTTTTTTCAGTTTTCTCCATTATTCTAAGATCTGTCAGGGTCAATCTTTGTCCAAATCCCATGAGATATCATTTTACCATTTTATATATATGGTGGGGTCTTTGGATACAAGGGCATCAGCCACCCTCAAAAAGCACAAAAATGCACAAATTGACTTGTCAATATTCAAAATTTTCCTGGGCGAGATACCCCCAGACCCCCCTCCCATTTTAACCTATCAATGGCAAATCAAAGAAGAGTCTTTACTTTTAATGCCTTGATTTTTTTTCGCATTCCGAATTTGCATATGTCATGGTCAGATCACGTGCTCAGTGTTCTCTCTCTCCCTAGCCTTTCCTCCTATCTCCCCTTCCCCTAACCTTTCCCCAAATCTCTCCCCTCATCTGGAGTGGGCCTAGCAAGACATACTTGACCTGACCTGGATGGCCCGACCTGTATCCACCCAGACTGCCCCTGGACAGATCCACCTGGACAGACTCACCCAGACCGGACTGACCCGGACCAGACAGATCTACCTGGACTGCCCCCAGACTCACGCAGATCTACATGGATTGCCCCCAGACTCACCCTGGATGGATCCACCCTGACAGACCCAGACTAAACCGACCTGGACTGGAAAGACCCGGACCAAATGGACTTGGACCAAATGGATCTGGACTGAACCTACCACAACAGACCCAGTCAAGACTTCAATGGGCCCCAGACCAGACCGGACAGAATCAGATGGATCCAGACTGAGCAGAACCACACCATACAGACCCATATGAGATGGACTCGACCGGGATAAACCCGACCCATCCAGTCGGGTCATCCAGTAATACCTCAACAAATTGCACCAATTGACTTCTCGATATTCAAAATTTTCCTGGGGGACATCTCCATATACCCTTAAGCTTCCTGAGCCAAAAACAGTGTATTGATGATGCAGGGGTAGTAAAACCTTGGGGTCAGGTGGGATGTATGCCCCCCTGCACCATCTAGTCATACGTCACCAATATGCACCATTTGACTTCTCAATATTCAAAATTTTCCTGAAGGACATAGCCCCAGACCCCCCTCTGATGCTTACTCTCTATCACACATTAATCACACTAACAATAAAAAAACATGCCCAAGAGTTTTAAACATTTTTCTTGGAAAGCAGTATGCGAATACTTAGAGTTGGCCTGGCCATTTGGTCAGAAACCCAAACCCCCAACCAATGTAAATGGTAAAGTTTTTGATTTGCCTGTTTGGATTGCTTTGGTTATCCCCCTCCCCCAAACAAAATTTCCAAAGGGTGTGCTAAAAGAGCCCATCTCCCATTCCCTATAGTTAAGAGTCATAAAGGCCCATGTGTGTCTGCAGCAAGTTTATTCAGACTTAAATGATCCCTCAAATACGGTTTGCTTGCTTGCTTGAACCTAAGACCACAGAAATCAATCTTGTGATTCATCCAGATCCATGCAATGAGATCCCATTTTAACATTTTGTAGAATTTTAAACAGGGTATAGGGAGACCTCAAAAACCATCAGAATGCATAAATTTAGGCTCTAGATTTATAAAACTGTTTGACTAGGGCGGTGTGCCTCCAGACCACCCTATACTTAGCTTGTCCTGGCTGCTTTTTAAACAAAAGACATAAGGCTAAGTAGTGTGTGACTCGCACTGCAGCTACTGATGAAATTGGTCTTGAGAAGTGGAACCCCCTTTTCAATTTCTTGCATTCCAATAGAAAAATAATTAATTGATGATAATAACTCTGGGAAGTGATACTTTTACCTTATACTTCAGTGAAACAATACAATTGAGTGTGACATGATGCTGTACAATGTGGTGCAACACAACTCGATGTTGGGGGGGGGGTCGCAAAATATTTTGACCCCTCCTGAGGGGGGGGGGGGCCAAAAATATTTTGGCACCTCTCAAAGGGGGGGGGGCGGAAAATATTTTCAGGGGTCAAAACGAAAACCCACCAACCCCCCCCCTGTTGTTAAAAAATGAACACTCCCTTAGTACAGAGATGGGTGGGAAGAAGGAGGTACTGAGGAAGAAGGAAGGAGAACGATGTGAAGAATCAGAGGCTGAAGAAAATGATATTCCATGGAGAAAATAATACTCCATGGTACCAGGGCCATTCAAAGAACTAATGTTGCAGATTAAATTTCATATTAACTTTATAACCTGGAGCATGTTCTGTCTGTGCAGTTCCAAACGTCTCGTGCCTGGCTCTTTCTTGGCTGTCACCAACTTTAAAGAATTGCCCATAGCAACTAAGTTCTACCTTATTATTAAAAGTGGCCAGAGGCAGAACATGCCTCATCCCTTTTCAGTGTTTTATTGGGTAATATTGATCAAGTTACAATTGACCTTCATCCCAGGGCCTTCATCACTTGAATATGAGAAGACAGCGTTGCATATATGTTCTGCACTCTGCTAGTGATTATCTGAATGGAAATGTTTTAATAAGGGTACGACAAGCATGACTTGTGCTGCAGTTGTGCTATTGATGCTATTAACCTGATTAAAATGATTGATTTAAAGCTAACACTTGATGACGGTGTGGTATTTAAACAGGCAATTTACCTTTGATGCTCCGAAGCTGATGGTCCCAATTCCTCATGCATAGCCTTTACTCCTTTTTCCACCTTTTCATTTGATCCTCTCATTTTCCTTCCTTTTTTCACCACTCCCCAGCCACCAGCTGCATGATCATTATCATTATGATTTTAGACAGATTCTGCACCGGGTTTCATTTTCTACCTAGTAAATGCCTGAAACGAATATGTATACATGTACCCTATCATATTTCCCATGCTCGTAAACTATAACACAATGTTTTTTTTAATAAATTCTGTTTCTTCATTTTTTTCTAGATATTTGATTAATTATGCAACCTTATGTCGGAATGGAATGCAGATATGATACGCAGCATAAAAGGTACTGTTTGACTCAGATTAATAACACCTATATTGAGCATAAAATGGTCGGTAGTGCCGATCTCCATCCGGGTATTTCCCCGTACATCCGGGACCTGATAACCCTTAATCTCGCGAGAAATCGCAGACAACCAGCTACCGCAAGAGGGCGTGCGAGAGTCAGCTTTATGTACCACGTGATGACTGCCAGGCCCTGCTCATAAAGATCTCGCGAAGGACGTGATTCCACGAGAGACCTTGTACTCAATGCTGGCTTAAATCGGGGTTCCTATACCAAATGATTAGGGTAAGAATGTGCACTGTTGGGTGGATTTTATAGATAGTTTGTTTCCTCAAGAAAATAGGTTTACTTGTAAGATATGGCCTTTAGTGCCTGTTTGTTGCTTATGCAGATTAATTCCTTATTAAACCTAATGATTATTATCATCCTAATTCTACCAATAACATTAGAATCTGTATTTGGGAGGGGGAACGCAGAGAAGAGGGATTGGTTGGCTGATAGGCTTATAGGAGCGTAAAGGGGGGGGGGTGAAATATCATAATCTAGAAAAAATATTACTTAATGGGGATTGGCCTAACCCTACAGTTTAGATCAGCATCGCAGTTCTCAATAGGCCTATTACTAGTATTAGCCTGATCTATCACAGAGTTTTCAAAGAAGTGTAGGGAGAAAAAAACACCGATTTCGATAAACCAACGGCCACTGTGAATTCAGCCTCAAAATCATGTGCCTATACATGGATAAAACGTAACAGAAGTAACGGAGCAACCCAGTTCCCTTTTGTTTTCTTAAATTGACGTTGATGGTACAGGGGTTAAAAAAAGAATTTGCAGAGAATTGTCCATAAAAAGTGACAGAGTGACGGTTTATCGGTCCTAAAAAGTGTTTGAGTACAACCTAAAAATCTTTTTTTTTTAGACAAATATTTTTTCGACAGATTTTTTTTTTAGTTTGAATTTTGTTTTTTGTTGGCCCTCATGGGCCACCATGGTGATGACTTTATGGGCTCGGACTGGTCTCCGAGCTCACCAAGTCCATTCTGGCATCTACTGGCAACTTCAGGTTCTGACCCAGCTAGCACAACTCGTGCGATTTACGTCATTCTTACGTGAAAACTCATGTTATTTACGTAAAAAAGACATCATTTGGATGAGTAGTGCTAGCAGGGGAACTGACGCTAAAACTAGTTTTCAGCAAGATATCAACAGTGGGCTATAGTGTACGGTAGGCAACATTCGTACGAGATTAGAACTATCATGGATGTGCATACTGATCCTTTAAATGGAGTCAGCGCCAACCACTCCAGTCACAGCGAGTTACTCGCCAGTACAACATCATGCTGCCCCCCCCCTATTTCAAAAAAGAAAAAAGATTGCCCCCCAGGTGCTGCCCCTAAGGGTTAGGTCCGGAACCTCTTCCGATGCACTCGTACAATTCTTGTTTCAGGACACAGAGTCTAATTGCATGGTCAAGGTCCAGGAGGGTCTTGCCAAAAGAAAACGAGGAAGTGTGTTTGTAAATCCTTTCGGAGAGTGCTGAGGAAAACATGTACTGCCTTACTCGTTTTCATTGTATTGACAAAAAAAGGTACAGCAGAATGAATGGAAAACTGTTTTTCAGGTGTAAAAAAAACGTGCACGTTTCAGCCAAACGATTATCCAAGCAATCTTTTAGCAACACAAAAACGGTGCACGTTTTCTTTTGTGGTTCTCGTTTCATTTTTGGCAAGACCCTCTAGGAGCCATAAGGAGCTTCTATGTCGATTCTTTTAAATTGCCCCACTTAATTGTGGTTACACTCACCCAGATACATGTATTATGCAAGATCCCCGCCATAAACTTTCCCTTAATGCCCCCGCCCCCCGCCAAAATAAAAAGAAAGAAAAAAGATTATGATTCCTTTTCCCTTGGTATGGATACATCATTCAGGCACGGATGTGGCGCGTTTCCTTGTAGGCCTACCCGCCCATCCATGGTATGTACATATACGGACTTAGCAGGTTTAACTATTAGCCAATGAGAGAATCCAAATCTATTCACTGCGATCCCTCGGGGGCCAACTGGTACCCATCTGATAGGTCTTATCAGTAGAAATTGCTAGGAATAAGCTCCAGCAATGGCCGCGCCCATGAGACAATCTGCTACCTCTATATAGTAGCGTATATTGCTGTTCACTTATACACTGCAAGGCAGAATACTTTGGTACCCAGAATAAAAGTGTTATCGAGGTTTTCCGGTGCACCAACATAGATGCATAGATCGTATGTAAGCTCCTCTATTTAAGTGCATTATGTCTTCTTCCTATTTCACCGAGATCGAACGTCTATCTGCAATGATATATATATATATATATATATATATATATATATATATATATATATATATATATATATATATATATATATAATGATGGTGAAGCCTTACATCATGGCAGTACCTGAAAAGAGTAGATATGGTGGTTAAAATTGATTAAAGTATTCAAACATTTCGACACCCTGAAGACACGTCTATATTATTACATATGCAGGATTATGATGTTCAAATATAATCAGTAATAATCTAAATCACCAAAACTGTTTCAAAGATGATGGTCACCCCTTCGATTTTGCCAAAAAATTGCTTAAACATATACACAATTGGCCAGAAAAATGATTGCATTAGTACTGATATCACACTTTATGGACTTGCAGAGGCCCTTGCTAGCGTGGTAACAGGGTTACCGTGGTTTCTACGTAGTAAGTCTATTGGTTTACCTCGACCACACTCATCATTCAGATAGTCAGTGTAGAAAATCTCTCACAAAGGTCCCACAAACGCCAGGTAATATAATGGTCTACTTTGTGGTACTTTTATTTCAGTGATAAAGATGTGTTTCAGTTAAGGCCAACATGGGTATGCCTATTTAAAAAAAAATCAGCATTGAGAAACTTATCTCCCAAATTAAATGGGAAAAAACTGCATATTCTTAATAATGTACTTCATTCTAAATTCCAGAAATTCGCATGCTTCTGTCCATGGATACAGGAGGTGAGAAATTATGATGGAAAGGAAGAATGAAGGTAATAGGGGTGAAGTTAAGTGCAACATGCTGTGGGGTGGGTGAAAAGGGTGGGGGGGGGGCAGTGAATATTGACGATTATGACTAGAAGCCCACCTTGGGCAGGTGCGAATACATCTATCTCCATAGAGATTCCTTGTGTCAGGCCGATCAAGGTAAAGGCATTTATTAATCTGTCTTGATCTTATTAATCTGTACGTAGGGATTTATTAATCCTTCTTTGAAGTTCACAGAGCTGATGCATGACCTAATCACCTATGAGATAATTGTCTTAATACCGTTAGTTTGCACCTTTGTATCTGGGTACTTCAAAGAGTGGCCATGTGCCCAGTGCTAGGTGCAGGTGAGTATGGAGCAGCAATTACTATGTGCTGATAAGACAGATAACAGGTAAAGTCTTCCCTCATAGTTGTCATAAAAACATTGAAGCTGCTGCAGCCTTCAGTGCATATCTCTCTCTCTTTCTCTCCCTCTCTCTCTCTCTCTCTCTCTCTCTCTCTCTCTCTCTCTCTCTCTCTCTCTCTCTCTCTCTCTCTATATATATATATATATATATATATATATATATATATATATATATATATATATATATATATATACATATATACATATATATTAGTATTATTTTCCCTGTGTCTGTCTCTCTTTGAGTCCCTGCCACAGCCTCTCCCTTTCTCTCCCTTTTACCCCCTCTCTCTTCTCTCTGCCACCACCTCTCCCTCTTCTTTTTCTCACCACCTCTCCCTCTCTCCATCTTTCCTCTTCTCTCTTCTCTCTGTCACCATCTCTCCATCTCTCCCTCTCTCCCCGTCTCACTTCGCTCTGTCTCTCTGCTTCTCTGTCTCTGTCTGTCTGTCTGTCTCTCTCTCTCTCTCCCCCTGTTTCTGTGTCTGTTCGTCTTTCCCTCCGTCTCCGGGGGGCAAATCATTTCTCTGATCTTTCCTGGCCACCTGAGCTCACGAGAAGACCATCTTGATGAAAAATGCTAGCGCACATCTCGAATATGCACCAATGACTGCTTGGCAAGTGTCAGTCTCTCTTCTCTTTTTTTTTTCTTTATCTCACTGTTTGTCTCTATCTCCCTCTGTTTTGTATCTACATATCTGGGTCTCTGGCTGTACTCTTATGTGTGTATGACGTCTCTAAGTTTTCGTTTTCTATTCTGTAGAGGTTCTTACATCAAATTATCAATATGCATATGTTATGAGGGTGGACTATGTTATTGAGGAGAAGAAAAGTAGCCGTTGGTCAGACCCTTTCCTGCGTCCCCTTATAGAAGATGTCCATACCTTGGGCGGAATCAAAGTGCTGGGGTATACGGTAAGGGGAGGGGGGCTAGTCCTTTCACATATTGCAATTTTATACTTATCACGGCAGCTGGAAGTTGTACAACCCCAATAACCCATCTCTACACAACCATCAACCTGCCTCCTCACAACCTTTGCCACATGCCCCTCCAGTACTTACCGTGACATTTATAGGGACAGGGGTAGAAACACGATCTATCTATGAACACCTAGAGCTGTTCATTAGTGGTAGAATTATGAGTGAGCATGGAATGAGTTCATTTAACACTTATTGGAGAAGGCGTGGAGGCTTCTTAGTAACATGTGTAAATGAAGACAACATGTTTCTGGGTCCTTGTGTCAGCATCTGAATATTTAAGATGTTCGTCTTTTGTTTTGAATGCCTCAATTCTAGGAAATGCAAGGCAGACATATAGACAAACAGAGAATTACATACTTGATGCAGAACGTATCTATAACAATGGTGAAGTAACCCCCCCCCCACGAAAAAGGTTATGAGAATTCAAGACACCCAAAAATTAACTCTTGAGGCCTAAGAATGACTTGTAAATTGTGTTGTTGACTCGCAAATTACTGAATCAACTAGAAATTTGCCTAATTAGGATATATTTCTTTAAATTGTCTAATAATAGCTCGGAGGACCCTGTTTTGCTAATCAGAGTCACGTAATTTGAAAAAAAGCACCTTATTTTTCTATCGGCTGAGACAAAGGACAAGAAGATGGTCTCTTTCACCGAGGGCGAAGATATCTTCAAAGGGTAACAATGGGTGAATGTTATTTCCAAACTGAACTGAAGATATCTTTGAATTATTGGAGATATCTTGAGAAATCTTATATCTAACCTGTCTTTTGACTGATATACTTGCATTTCTAACACATGTCTCTAGCCTCTGAAGATAGCCTGAATATCTGTCTTTAACCCCAAATATGTCATTTCACAAGGCCAGTCTATTGGGTGGATGGTGTCACCTCTAGACCTAAAAAGTCTTTAATACTCACCTTAGATAAAGCAGTTAGTATCTGTTTCCGATGCACATACTCTTTCAAATGATTTTAATCATAAAAGATAATGTTATACATAGTTTTACAGCAAGATTATTAGTACAAGAATGCAAGCGATCTTCCCTTGTCTCTAAAAGTGAAGAGAGGCCGGGGAAGAGAGGTCCTCTATAGTTTCCGCAGGCGGGGTACATCATGAGATGTTTTCACTCTCTTCAATGAGGTGATTGATTATATTCATTCTCTATGTATTTTCTCCAATTTTTTGAGAATGGAGGCATGCAATGACCCATAGCTATTTGATATGGTGATTTATGTCTCCTATAAGTGCACAATTGTCTGATTCCAAAATCTCCTAGGAACATTTCTTGCCTCATACACAAGGAATATATTGATGTAGGGGTTTATGGTACATAAAAACTGCTTGATAATGTTGGTTCTACCATAGTAGTGTGGAGCTGGGCAGTGTAATCCCATTACAGCATGTGTTAACCAAAATGAGACACTGGCCAGGTGATCTGGTAGATTGCCCACCCAGTGGTAGAATCGTATAGAAATACTCTCAAACTAGAGTGCCTTGGGCAGAGCACATGACTCGATACTGGGCATAGAAATAACTATCTTAGTCCACTACCATAATACCCACTACCATTACCATAATACCTCACATACAAGGCACAGGTTATATGTGAGGATGAACACTTCTGTGCCTTATAGAATCAGCAAAAGTTAGGGGTACACCTCATAGGTGGGGATATTGCACCACAGAACAGTACTAAACTGCTCGAAATTAAGACCAAACTGCACCTTATAGTATTCCCTTCAATTCAGGATGTCCATACTAATTACATCGATATTTACACTTTTTCTGGTAGGGGTACTCAGTTCAAACTGTGAAAATATAACTTTTTTCTAGGGTAATTTTGAAGACATTAACAACCCTATAAATACTTGGAGTGCTCCCTATACATGAGGTATTACAGTAGGCCCTTTCCCGAACTACCTAGTCCATTCCCGACCCCCCCCCCCATCGCCCATTTCCGACCTTTCTTGCCCATTCCCTATCTTCTCAGCCCCACTCACAATCTACTAGGCACATTCATGAAGACCTGTCTTCAGACCTGTCTTCATGCAACCCTAAAAGTTATGATGATGTCACTGATGAATGGGAAACCCTCCTAGCGCAGCTATTTATAGTAAGGAGACAGGTTCAGTTTGGCATGAAAGTGATGAGTGGCCCCCCGTTTTTGTAAAAGATAACATGAACCAGAATAAAGGAAAGGGGAAGTGATAGCCCGAAGATATGCTCATTTGAAGATCACATATGCCAAGATTGATGACAGTGGTCTTTTGCACGGGCGGCGAGGTATCTTCACTAAAGATAGGCAGAAATGAAGATAAGACAAAAGATATCTTCAAAATTTCATTTCTATAGAAGCTGGCATTATTTGACATACATTTGCAATAATATCCTTGAAAAGATAGATTTGAGATAACAATTCTCAAGATATCTTAAAATTTTCAAAGATATCTTCAGTTTCCTTTGGAAATGAAATTGACTTATCTTTATCATCTGAAGTTATCTTCACCGTCCATGCAAAGGACCACTGGTCTTCCTGCCGGGGTCTTCCTGACATTTCAGGAGAACAATGTTTGTGCAAATGCCTGAGAAGCAGCTAATTTCTGCTAATTCCTAAATCATGAATGCATGTTCAATTAAACCTGACGTTTCAGGAGACTGTACTGTTTTTGCAAATGCCTGAGAAGTGGCTAATTTGTGCTAATTCTTAAATCATGATTATGTGTTCAGCTTATTTCACATCATGATAATATATGCGTACTGGGAAGGCTTGCTAGTCAGTCATGTGCATACAATTAGTTGTGGAAAAATATATTTCTTCGAAACATAAAAGGGTGAACCAGTGAACCAAAATTTCACAATTATGCTTTACCTGGAAACAAGCTTGCACATAGAGGTGTATTATTGTGGGTCGGGTATTGAATATTTCCTAGAAATGAATTTCATGTATTGTACCCAAATCCAAGGGCATATTCTTTGAAAACCATATTATGTTGTATGAGCAAGAGGGTGTTTGTCAATCAACCCTGCGGCTTCTTAAGATACCAGCGCACCCGGCCCAGCGCCTATTTTAAACCAAAGCAGAGCCCTCTAGGCTTTTAGCCTACCACCATGTTCAGGCTCTAATTCTAAACCGGTTCTTATTTGAGAACCCGGCGGTTACACAGGCCAATATGGTTGATGGCATGCACAGGCCCAAACAATGTCATTACAAGAGGGTGTGTTTAAAAACTTATGTAGGATGGACTAGGATGGAGAGGAAGGGTGGGAAGAACTTGATAGTTGTCACCTTCACAACTTCCAACATTGCAGGTAAACACGACAGCAAACAAAAGACCAGTTTGTTAGTGCTCTTCCAAACGTGGTAATTACCCTCGGCCATCTTGGTGCCAACCCGCATGGACGCCATTTTGGGAGGCAAATCACGTGATAGCCTCATCACGTTCTTGCGAGAAACTGTCCGCCATGCTGGTGATGTGAATGAGGAAACAGAGGCCGCCTTTGTTAATACAGCAACTTTGGGATGTTTGATTATTTCGTACGGAGGTTTAATAGGAGGTATAGGGGGCCTGAGTTGGAAGGGAAGTAAGATGGATGAAGGGAGAAGATGACTGAAGAAGCAGTGATTTCCAGAATGCAGAAGTGGTGAATGAACAAAATGTAGCTACTAGAGGAATTTGCTTTTCTTTTTGGTTGTGGGCCCAGAGACCCGTTAAATAAAGAATGTATTTCTATGAGAGGTAAAATGCACTTACGAGAAGAAAGTTACGATTTACTACAACCTCTTGTAGGGAATCGTTAAATAAACATGGTACTGTATTTCTGGTATACAAGACCCACTTCTTGTAATCTAATCGCACTTAAAAGAGGCTGAATAGTGTAAAATAAAAGAAATTTATGTCACCCAAATAAGAAAAAAATGTATATAAAACAGAAAAAACACTGGAGATGTGTGGGATATTGGATGGACATTGTATTAAAAAAATGTGTAAACCTCTGTTAAATATTATGATTTATATTTAAGGTTTATAGTCCATTTTTGGACTTAGAATTTTTCATGCTCTCGTACAAACTTTCCATTCCCTCTTTGTCAAGTTTAATATACGAGACCTTTCTCCTAATAAAAAAATTACGATACCACTTCTAAAATACCGATTCTCCCTCTACAATACTGATCATTAAATAATCTGACTTTACAAGAGATCATAAATCATGCCCATATTTACAAGAGGTGAACTTACAAGGGACTTACGGTAACTTATTTACGGTACCATTTTTATCTAACGATATTGTACCTAACGTATCGTAACCATTCTTTATCTAACGGGTCTCAGGAGTGTGCAGCTAGCAAAGGTAAGTTTAAATATGGCTCAACACCTCTATAAGATCGACATGGCGACATAATAGACTACATAGGCCTTTTGGGCTTAGTGAGGCCTGGTACACGTAGGCCTACTATCTTTCCTTAAAATCGACAGGGGACACAATCCTTTCTTTAAATCGACACAGGGTCATGGACATTGCTTAAGTTAGGATTTACTGAATTGCTTAAAATTGCCCTCAAAGACCCCTTATAAGTAATTGGGTTATCAAATCCTTGAACAATTCTATCGTTTTCAGCAAAAGGCCTCATAATCAGTCTTATTGAAAACCTTCAGGAAAACCTGCTATAATACTGCTGATATAAAAGTAATTGTTCTAACCATGTGATGGGGTACCTATCCTGATCTACCTCATACTAACAGTTCACTTAGACTACAATACAGTAAAGGATAGTAACATTTGAATTTCAGGCCAATATGCCTTTCCTAAAACAGAGGAATAACAACATCCTGCACTACCCATCCCCTCACCCCATACCCATGCCCTTGTATCCTTGTGGCAGTTATAAATTTATTATAATGCCGGGTACCAAAGGTCCACAGCAATTCCTCTAGTTGTAGGTGCAAGGCAGAGAGGCGCACTCCCGGAGATCAGGGGTCAGGATCAAAACGTCAAACCTTCACTTTGCATTGAGGCTATATGTATTAAAACTTGGCATTTTGAATGAGAACTTGGTCTGGAGGAGGATTAGGTGTGACAAGTCTGAAAGGAGTTATCAGGTGCAGTGGGTGACCACAACGGCCTCCCATAGGGATCCTCACCCCCGGCTCTGTGCTCTGTGCTCCCTGACGGACGTAATTAACATGAATGAATAGAAAATATAACTCTTTGAATGTCAATTAAAATGTGAGAGAAATAATGAGGGTAGAACCTAGGTGTATATCGATCGTAAACATGTTTTTCTCTCCAGATCACACCCCTGTCTCTCTACACATTTCTCTAGAAAAAAAATAAAATTTTATGAATGGTTATTAGAATGTCAGATGAATAATGAGAGTACAAAGTAGGAATAAGGTCATAAAAGTTGATATTTTCCTCTAGTTTTTTAAAAGAATTTCGCAGGTCCACTATATTAGCAATCAGGGTCCAAAAATAACCATGATTCAGAAACTGAGAGTATTTCTATAAAGGTTTAAAAGTAGCTACCACATTGATGTGTCCTCTTGTGCATATTAAATGGAGGTGTATCCTCAGGTGCAATGCGTGGATACCCACAGAGTAATGAATCTATTTAATGTAGATCTCAGATGTCTACCACAGGTGTAATCAATTGTCACTATCAGGTGATTTGTAGGATTGTATTTTTATCACCCCTCCCAATGCCTGTCAGTCGTTAACCCTGTAATCAAAATCAGGGGTTCAAGACTGTAGTACACTATTGCCAGGTGTTATATGATAGCGCAGTATTGATGGTAAGGCCCGGGTAAGGCGAGGTATCTAAAACTGTTTCTAGTGATGAAATTCCTGTCGGTATTTCAGGATAAACCTTACTTGACTCTGCTTTGAATCCTAACTAAAATAGATTCAGGGAAAAGAAGCTGAGAAGCCTGAACAAAGTCTTGCCATTGCTGTTGTAGGTCAAGGCCTTATTTCAACAACAAAATGGTAATATCGGGCCTATGGGCCTATGTTGTCGTCAGAGCTATTGAAATGTGCCCCAGGAGGACATTTGAATACAGATGACGATCCAGAATCCACTGACGATTCAGCTATCTTGCTGACAGCCTGGCGCAATACATCCGTACCTAACATATTGGTCTCTAATGCAATGATGTGTATAGGATTTGGTAGAACAGGCGTAGCATTGCAAGCGGAACAATATTAACGATTTGATACTTATGTTGTCTAAGGGATATTGAAAAGAGCTCAAAGAGGACCCTGTGACCCATCAAAGGAGAACACCCCTCTCTGCGGGGGATTTTTAATTCCCCATTTGGCCAACAGGGGGCATTGGAGGGGCAAAATTACTCTAAAATCATTACAAAAATACTCCAAGCTAATTTTTGATGCAGAATTTAATGGTCTCATTTAAAATGCACCGTTTTTGGTAGAAATGGCCCATATTTGGATGGTTAAATGAACATTTTTCATGAGAAATCAACATATATGCCTGTTCCTGGTTGTCATGTCAACCATTCCATTAATCAAAATTTGCAGATTTTTATGAAAATTTTTGGGAATACTCACCAAAAATCCAAAACTGAAAACAGAACTGGAAAATTCCTTCTATATCAAAATTTATGGTAAAAAAATCATCATATTGTGATGTATTTTTATGAAAAGGCTGATTTATTGTGTTTTTATACATCATTATGGTTTATAATGTATTTAGAGCTTAATCATTGGTTCCAGATATGAATAACGACCTATGTTCAAGGAGGGGTTCTGACATAACTACTAGGAATATTCAAGCTAATGATGTCTCATTTTAAAGATCTTGAGATGAAAGTTGACAATGAATTTCTCTGCTGAGGGGTGTTTTTGCTTGCCAGGGGGGTCTTGCCAAAATGAAAACGTGAACTAAAAATGAAAACGTGCACGTTTTTGTATTGCTAAAAGATTGTTTTGATAATCGTTTTTTTACACCTCAAAAAGAGTTTCTCATTCATTCTGCTATACATTTTTGTCAATACTATGATAAAGATTTATGACATTCTCGTTTTCCTCAGCACTCTCTGAAAATATTTAGAGACTCACTTCCTCGTTTTCTTTTGGCAAGACCTTCCTGGTCACAGGTGAATGCACAAGTTGTTGCAACTGGAATGCCCCTATAATTGCAGTGGATCTTGCTCAGTGACATACCCTACTGATCCTTGCAGTGCTATAACTGCTACCAAATCCCACTTGAGGATAACTATCTTAGTGGACATTTAAATGTCACTACTACATCACTGGCAATGATGTAGAGGTTTCAAATCGCAGGATATTATTGCAAATGTATGACAAATAATGCCAGCTTCTATAGAAATGCAATTTTGAAGATAATCACGAAGATATCTTCTGTCTTATCTTCATTTCTGCCTATCTTTAGTGAAGATACCTCGCCGCCCGTGCAAAAGACCACTGCAATAATATCATTGAAAAGATACGTTAGAGATAACAATTCTCAAGATATCTTAAAAATTTTAAAGATATCTTCAGTTTCGTTTGGAAATGACATTGACTTATCTTTATCATCTAAAGTTATCTTCACCGTACGTGCAAAGGACCACAAGGCATATTGACGTGGATTACGGGTGTCTTACAGCTTTCCCCAGAAGGAAAATAATTAAGATATCATCCATACAATTGGCCTCTTTGCATGTACCCTATCATTCTGGCTATCTTCTAGGCTAGTTCGCCAATAGCAAAACATTATATTTTATGAGCGGTTTGTGTCCTTCAGAGGGCAATACATTTTTTTCATATCTCTACAGAGAGAGGGTAGGGTGTATTTGAATGCAAATATTAAATTATTAAATGTCTTGGTGCCCATGTACATATTGTAAGTCTACCAGACACAGAGAGCAGAGAGAAAAGATGAGAACTTTTTAAGTCCAACTTGACCTCGAAAATTCATATCCAAAAATTGACAGGGCACCCAAAATGCTGAAACAGTTCCTATTATACTCTGATAATTCGTGGCAAAAATGGCCATAACAGCACTGAAAGTACCAGAATCATGGTATAATACAGTCTATAACCCACCACACATTTTGTAGTCGCGAAAATCTGCACAAAATGGTGCATGGTAAGTGGGTGACTCCTGGCAAGTTTTCTTAATCAGTGACGTCATCTCTGCTTGTTTTCTGACACATTTTATCTTAGATTGACTTCACGATTGTCGAAGACGAATGCATTCATTAATCGGTACATAAACACCAAATGCTTATCAAAAGGATTTATGCGAATGATTTCAGACGATAATTCATGATAGGGAATCTGCTTTCTTTCGCCATTCATAGATCAAAACAAAGTCATTATTACTAATCACTGCCAATAAGCTGTTTTTAAGATGTTAAATAACAGTCACAGTACTAGTCGGTCGGACGCTTTTCTCCATCAAAACATATAAGAAAATAGCAGAATGCCCATGCATAGAATTGAGTACCTGTATTGATCTCTTAGGACGACGTCATAGGTCAAAGATTTATTCATTTCTAGTAGTGATTTCGTTTTATAAAAATTCATTTTTCAATTAAATAGACATCATATCAGGATGCATAAAGCAAACATAGTTTGCATGGCATTGTATTTAGGTGAGGCCTTACCTCGCTGTGAGGCCTTACCTCGCCGGCAATGCATGGTTAGTGCTGCATCGATATTGCCAAAAATTCTAGTGCATTTGCTGAACAAGCATGACTTTCACCTCTGAAGATTAATGAAATGTGGTCCTAACAAATTAGGCTATAGGACTAAAAAAATTGCCCAAAAGAAATGACCTAGATGTCCTATATTAAAGCTAGAGCACAGGAGGGTGGTCTGATTCTGTTTTTGGGCCATGCAAAAACGTCTTATCTCATGATGAACTACGTCAAATGACACACTGTTTTGGCCAAAAAAATAAAGGTTTGTTTCCAGTTACATGACTTGAAAAGGGGGGGGGGTTGGAAGGTCAGATTCTTTTTAATTATTTTTTTTGAATTATATAAATTATATAATTATGTATGTTAGGGCCTATATCAATGGATGTATTAAATTCTTTGATTTCATTGTAAAATAATGATGGAAAAAATGACAACTGTGAGGGAGGAGAAGAATATATGGAATGGATACAGAAAGCGGATGGAAAACATTGTAAAAATCCTCAAAAAGTAATAAAACATTTCTTTAATAAAAGAAGAAAAAAAGGGACAAAACTCTTCAAAATCCAAAAAGAAAAATTGGCCTTGTTTAGCTAGGGTTGGTCGGGTAACTGGAAACACAATTTTTTAGGCCTTATAATTTAACCCTCAAAATTCGCAAATAAATCTTACATACCCTATTTTGGGATTGTATAATAATACATTCTATGGGTCAATTATGCAATTTCTAAAATGATCACAAATTCACCAAATGCCACTTCAAGCGCAGAATCTGCATCGTACCAATAAGAAAGGAAACCCATATCTGTCTCTTTTATAGTTTTGTGCAACTATCATTGTCTCTGCATACTATAAAACTGTATATTTTAATAGTTTGGGGCCTTCTTCAAATACTTCTCACGGTTTTGTTTTGTGGGTAGAATAACAGTGCATTTTGATGAACTGTTTAAGTTAAATGCTGAGATTGGGCAAACCGTTGCTTTTTGTGCAATGCCCCCGGATGCTAGTGGTTGCATTCTTGCATTTTGACGACAACTTGCCATGCCCCATTGCAATACCCAGCTCTTAAAGTCTTCATCTGTTTTGAGATATAGATCTTGACACTGGTTTCCTTACAAAATGTAAGGATGATTAATGAACATCGTAGACGAAAAAATGGGGTAAATGTGTTTACTTGCAGTGCAAGATGGCGATGTACCCGATGCACCGCAATTATATAGAAAGTGGTGATTTAGCCCGGGGATTGAACACACCATACCTTCTGTCACTAAACATTTTGAAATTACAATTGGGAGTCTGGATGAAGTTTCGGACTCTGAACCCTGCACTGCTATGAGTAAACGGATATACACCTTCAATCTCTTCTTTGGTGGAAATTGTGTTTTCCTCTTATCAATAAGTGTGTCTGAAAAAATGAGGTGTCAACTTCCGAAATTTCAGACAGATTAGGGAAGATCTTGCAAGTTGCATGCGGGTAGGAAAACGGGACCCATTTGGATGTTTATCAGCTATCTCCTATGGTTATGTCATATTTAATTTCGATTAGAATACATGCCCCTATGTCACAGTTCGCAGGGTATACATGTACAGTGGAGTTGACAACGACAGCGTGTTGTCACTTCAAAGACACAAGCTGAGTAACAGTTCTTAACAGTGTCAAGGGGAGAAAAATCCAAAAATGAATGTTCTTGCCTAAAGATCTGTGGAAAGAGGGTGTTGTTCAAAACGAAGAACACAAATGACACCCACTTTAGCTCCTGAGTGCGGGGACGGACTGGGTACAGTGTTTCCAAATGCAAGAGGGAAATCAATACTAGGCCAAAAAAAAGTTTTCCGGTCACCCGACCGTCCTCAGCCCAAAGGGGCCGACCTCAGCATTTTTTTGATGATTTTTTTTCATAATTTTTGACTTTTTCATCTCAGAATTTACATTCGAATCATAAACACCTATTCCCCCATAATTTTGTCAAGTTCTATGGAGGAAACCATCATTTCTTACCATAACCAGTGAAAACCTAGCAAAGTAGACTATATCAGGATTCTAAAAAAAAAAAAAAAAAAAAATAATAAAAAAAAAAATCCGACCTACCTGCCTCAATTTTTTTACCATGTTACCGGAAACATACCTTTTCTTTTGGCCCTAGAGGGAATTCTGGCAAGAAGTGAGAAAAAAAGCGAGAACGCAGATGGTTGCCTCCTCCATCATAGGAGTGCAGGGGTTGGGGCCTAAGGCTATGCTCTCTAAGAAGTATAGTTCTGTACTGTATGACATATAAAAAAGTGTAGTTGTTATACAAATTGTGATGGATCGGGTTATTGTGATGTGTGGATGGGGTACTGTAACTGTTATGTTCATACCCCGGTAAGGCGTGATTAATGAGTGAGGCCAAATAAAAAAAAGGTTTGTTTCCAGTTACCTGACCGGCCCTAGCAAAACAGGGCCAAAAAGATTAATTCTTTTTTGATTTCGAAGAATTTTGTCTCATTTTTCTTTCTATATTTTAAAGAAAGTTTTCATTACATTTTTTCATGCATTTCCTGTATCCTTTCTGTGTTCTTCTCTCTCACAGTTGTCATTTTCCTGTCATTATTTTACAATGAAATCAAAGAATTTGATATATCCTTTGATATGTGCCCTAACATTTTCTATATAAATGTAAAAAAAGATTAAAAAAAAAAAGAAAAACTGACCTACCGACCCTCCCTTTTCAAGTCATGTAACTGGAAACACATCTTTATTTTTTTTTGGCCTGATGACATGTAGACACACTTTCATTTAAGAGAATAATTTGAATGTTAGTTTCTGAAAGGTTGTGAGTTACGATAAAAAGATCTGCCATCAATAAATCACTCAATTGAAAAGGGAGAGGAAGAAAAGAAAATCTTGCAGTGGTCTGGGACTGATTCCAGGCATTCGTAAAGCATGACGCAGTCGCTCCAAAAGGATTGGTTATGGTGTGGCCATGTCACGTGAAAAAATGGACGTGCATTGAGGAATGACAAAATTTAATAACATACAGTTGGTAGATCAAAAATCTTAATCACATAATATTGGAATAGCTTTAGCCTGAGGACGTCGTATACGTATTCAGACCATAATTGAGAAAATGGTTATGGCCCCATCATATATCATTGGATGCAGGTGTGCAGAGAGGGACATGTCTATTCCTTGAACAAATAATATAATCTCAAGACAAACGGGTTTACCTCAGAATGCCATTCCATTTGCAATCGTGACCGACGAGGAAGGCTTGCCCAGCCAATAACAGGGAAATCCAGAGAAGGGCAGGGTTTTGTGCAATGAGAGAAATCTGGTGTAAATCAAGACTTGTACTTGAATGAGTTGACCTCCAAGTCAGGGAACGCACTAGACGACCTGTGGGTAGAGAACTCACATGTCACTCAATTGTCACTATCTTAACCCTTTAAGGTCGGCATGATGCACCTATGACCTTTTGTCGGCATGATGCATTCATGCAGACCTGTAGGGAGCATGCATCCATGCATCAAAATGACCTCACAGACTTGATGCAACCCTGTGAGTCCACCATGATGGACCAATGTCGCTGCGTCACTCGTCCACAGTGTACAAGTGTATGAAAAATGGACATTAACACTACAAGAGATGTTGTGCAGTAGCTAAAGGGTTAAGTGTGGAATTTTAGAATCTGCTGGTGGCTATATGACCAGGAGGATGTGGGCTGGGTGTGGGTTGCAGGGTCTGGTATACAGGGAAGGCATGGCCATGATATACAATCACCCTTCTTGCTATATAGCTCCAGGGTATTTCATCTTTCATGGTAGTAATTGCTCTTGTCATAACTGCACCTAGTTGAGGGAAGGTGGTTATTTTTGGAATGTGGGTTGTTTGGTGATAAAATGTGGTGGGCATAGTTTTTGGACTCAGCTTCCCAGCAATGAAAGTCATGAATGGACGGAAAATATATAGAGGCCTAGGTACCGGCTCCAGAGAAGGAATTAGTGTTCCTCTTATTTCTGAGCAGTATGAAACAGTAGTCTAAGCCACAATTTCAGTAGCCCCAATTCCCAGACCTTCCTCACGCATAACACAAAAGAATTAAGCTGAAATTTAGCAGCAATTCTATCAACAGGTCTCTGGTTCAAACTCCAGATTAAAAAGATCCAGAGCAGCCATGTGAATCCAATGGCCGAGTTTAGTGTGCTCTATGGCCTTGGGGGCGAGTGGTGGGCACGGGCAGGGCACGTTGTAGTCACCATCCAACCCTGACAGCTACAGTTAATAAATAACCATAAACATAGGGGTGCGGGAGGCCCCTGACAGTAATTGTCGGCAAATTAACACCACCCTCACTGTACCTGAGCTGTACCTCTGCCCCCAGGTGGCCAAAACAAAATGGCGATTGCCAGCCGACGCGCGAAGGTGCTCGCGCAGCTGTCCGCAGTTGAATGACCGGAAGCTACGACCCGTGTCCGTCAAGGGTCGCCATCACGTCACGGGACGCATAGTTCACGAGGTTCTGAATGTGATATGAGAGGTTTTGATATATATTTTTATACTTTAAATTCTACTTTTTATTGGCTTTGTATTTGCTTACAAGTAAGATGATGAACTTGACCCCCCCCCACACACACACATATTAGGCCTACATTTGCTTTCCAAATGTGGAACTTTAGCAGCAAAAATTGAGAAGTTCTAAAATACCACTACATTCTACATGAAAAGTCATTTACAACGTTGTTTTTTTCAACTCTCCTAGATGATAATGTACTGTTCCCTGGTGGTCAAAACCAGCAACAGAAATCACGCTGTCCACTGTTTCATGAAAAGGTTACTCTCTATATATACTACCGTAATCTCCCGCATATAAGACGCGTCCTCTATGCCAAACAAAATGCTGGGGGGTCTTATAGGATTTTTTCAAGTTGGGGGTGCGTCTTATACGAGGGGTAATTTTCTTATAGAAATGTACTAATCTTACAAATTTCAGCCTTAAAATGTGCATCTTATACGCGTAAATGCATGTGCTGAGTTTGGGTTGCGTCTTATACGCACAGCGTGTCTTCTACGCAGGAGATTACGGTAGTTTGCTATTTAACCCTGACCGCCGTGTGCCTATCTACCAATGGGCCTACTCTATTGAGGTTTTCCATACAGATAAATGTCAAGGTTAAGTTTCAGCTTGAATATCAACGTGGGTATAACAGAGGACACACGGTAAATATTATTCTTTCACAAATCCACTTTATTCATAAAAGAGTAAATGGTCATTACCCTTGAGAACATTTTTACAATAGAAGAGTGACAAGGGAACCAACAACATAGGTAACTAAATGAAGGGATTTTGTGAAATTATCATGTGCTGTACATTATCCTTTTTAACTGTGGAAAAAAATTATTTTGTCACTTTTTCAACTTTTGTTTTAAACTTTAAAATAATACAAATGATAATTCAGGTTGAACATACAATCTTTGGATCTAAAGCATATTGTTGTTTTGAATCCTTTTTTACTTTTATTTAAAAAAATCTTTATATCTGAACCAAGGGCTGAAGAAGAAATTAATTAACAGAATATTTACAAGGTCCCAGTGCTGTTTGCTTTTTCGCCCGTATATTTTACAAAATGACTATGTACAAGAGTATGGTTTATGCAAAAGGAATATAATTATTAATATTAAACTGAGTAACAACTTCTACTAACTTCATCTAGTGAATACATGTACCCGTACTCTGAAGCACCCATAGTTCGGCATTGAGTATAAACCAACGTTGGTTAACATCAATAACCTTCAAACATTCATTATGGTTTATAAAACCATAAAACTCTCATTCCTGTAATCCTTCATTACTTTCATTAAAACACATCACAACAACAGAGGTATCATAAAATAATGCCATAGTGTAGCGTCCCATGTCAGAGCCATTGTTTACATTTCGATGTAAAGTAATGGAAAAGGGTAAACTTTCATGAAAACTTATTTTTTCCTGAATCTTGAAGATGTAACAGAATGACCAGGTTGGCACAGAAATGAGTTTAATGTTGAATCAACACTGATAAGTGGTTGATCAATCAATTTCCAATGTTGCTCTGAGGTTCTGCGCCCACACTGGGGGCCATCAGAGAACAGAAATGAACGTTCTTCTAACGTTTATTTTTACCTGGGTAGCATATTCTTCTGCTCAAAAGCTTGTCTGCAGGATCTCTGTACACTTTATTCCTCCCTTTTTGTGCAACTAGGACTGTACAATCTAACAATTCTGTACACTATATATATTATACTATATATACAAGAGTTTAATGACCTTTGGAGCCCCATACTCTCAGATAAGGGGCTTAACACTTGGAAAGAAAGAAGATGTTTTGTTTTTTAATTTTGCAGTAATATTTTGATACACCGTTTGGTCCTTTTGAAAGTTCTAAATAATGTAAGATCTTTTAAACTATTATCTACCATGGAAATATTTTAGCTGAACATGATTTTTAATTGGAAATAGGGGTTGAATATGGGAGAAATATCTATACAGATAATTAATGATGGTAAATCCTCATCTGATCTAAAATACTGAAATTGTCCTATAGTCAGCAGGGTCATTAACCTTATCATATACTCTATCTGAATTATTGGTAGATTTTCACACTGAAATCCAGTCATATACTATTTCCTATACACTCAGAAATGCAAAATGCAATTCTGTGTTCTAGCAAGGCTTACTACCCGTATTCAAATACATCCACATCTAGATTGTTTACCCTTTATAAGAACGAAGATACCCTTCCTTGGTCTTCCAGATGCAAGATATTCTGTTTAAATTCCTGGCTGGAATCAATATAATTCAATACAAATATTGCAGCCAAAGTATGGGGTATTCAAGCAAAAATGAAAAAGAGTAATAAAAGATTCATCTCTGCAAGAGGTGGTGACAGTGATAAATGGAAAAGGCTAAAAAACTATGGGAACACAATTGAGGTGCCTATACATGGGTAAAAAGTGATGCTCATGACGCAGGGGTTTTAAAAAGTGATGCTCATGACGCAGGGGTTTTAAAAAGTGATGGACGGTGACACTCAAAAGTTCCCAGTACATTGGCATATACATAAAAAGTGACAGAGTGATGCACCATCCTTCCTTAAAGGTGACGGCGTGACATCCTAAAAATCTTGAGCACCCATGTATAGGCACATTGAGCTAATCAAGAAGCTTTAGTGGCCCCGACTGTCTGATTCAGAGATTTATAATACTGGCACGGTGATTCTAGCAGATTTTTTAGTATTTCAAGTTAATATGTTGGGAGAGAATTATCAGCAGGAAAGACCTAGGTGCGCAAGGTCAAGAAAGGTCAAAGTTGTGGTCCAGGCGAGACATAAAGAGATGTTTCAAGTAGCTCAATAGCGAGCAAAATATGGGCTGACTTCCAAAAAAAGTTTTACTTTTTTGGTGAATTTAACAATTCCCAACACAAAACTTTTCCTGAACAATGCAATTTTGACCAAATACTATAGAAGGAGGAAACAGTAATTTCTTTTTACGTAGCAATTTCTCCCATATGAAGGGCAGATCTCAAAGTTGACCCTAAAATGTACAAATATTGCAGAAAAGCATGGTATATCGTAAACATAAAAAGTGCCTCAATCGTTTCATGATCTGATCTCAAATGCTTTGGCAAGTCTGTTTACTTAACGAGAATTCATTGACCCTTGCATCACATGTAACTCAGGTGCATTGCAAATATTCTCTAGCTAAAAGTGTAAATAGTATAGATATTCAGTACTACATTTCATAAATGTACAAAACTACTCAAGAGCAAACAAAATGTAATGTAGGAGTCCTTATAATGTTGTCGGTCGACAGGCATGGTCCGGGCGGATTGAGGTGTCCGCTATATTGAACACCTCTATAGCAGATACATGGTAAACTTCTTGAGTTTAACTTCACTTCAAGTATAAATAAATATTTGGGGTTAAAACAGTGTATATACCTTGTCCCTGTCAACATCACTCTGTTTACATTAGAAACATAGAATCAGCATTGGTGTCTGTCCAAGATGGGCAAGTTCAACTGGACAACATACTATCCTGGTATAATTTTTGTACATAATTTCTATATATACCCTCAAGAACAATACAACAATACCATCAAACATTTTCACCAAAAGTAGACTCTTTATAATGTCAAAGTAGCAGTCTACCGGTTTCAGTCTATTTCTGTCGACATTGAATATAATACATGACTATGTTATACCTCAATATTCAGTATGACCCCAATGAAGGGCGCTGGCCACAGAAACAGACCATCACTATAACAGGTCCATAGGGGGATAAGTCCCAGGCCATATATTGGGTAACTGCTATATCCAGACCCAATTCTGGTTATTTCCCCTAGGATTCCATTAACAATGATTAAAGGCACAGTAAACACATTGGCTGCACAGAGCTAACCTTAGCAACTGATGGCTGCAACCTATCCAATAACTCTCTCAGCAATCCCAATGTGTTTACTGGGCCTTCAATAATGTATCCCCATCTGGATGGTATGATCAGTGATATTTTACCCTGTGTTGGACACACAACATGTTGTTTGTGTAAGTCCCTGGTTGGACCTTTCAGTCTTTATTCAGGTCTGTAACCCTGGTGATAATTGGCCATATATATGGGTCTGTAGTCAGTCTTCATTTGTGGCTCCACTGATTTATAGTAGAGAATAATATACAACAAGAACTGTGGAGATGGAGAGAGCCCACCACACCCTGCTGATGCAGTAAACACAAAAGCTGGCACCATCTTGACCACTATGGAGAATCCACACTGGCCTGGAAGCAGTCTGGGTGAAGTGGTTCCTGACACTGGTTCCTGCTTTTACCAAGCGCAATCGCTGAAGTGTCCTGGCTGATGCATTCAATGTGATGTCATAGCCCCGCAAATAACAGATGTAGTGATGAGTCTCTCCATCCTTTTGTGCCACTTCCCCCATCCCAAAAGCCTCACAACGCACCAATGCACTGGCTATGGGCCGTGCATTATATGCTTGAGTATTGGGCTAGAAGGGCAGCTGAGTCCTGGGCTCTTGTTGTGGATAGGGTCTAGCTAGACTCTGGCCATTTTGTAGTGGAGTGGTCTACTAACTGAGGATACTAAATGATGCAGAGTGCTATACATGACTCTATACTACTGTCTGTGTGTGTCTATGTTACACTGTGGGTGGGCGATATTAGGTGCAGGTCAGCGGTCTGTGAAGATGACAGGAACGCCCTGTCCAGGTGTCAGCACTGTCCGCAGTTCTGGCTTCAACGTGCCTCCCTCTAGTGGCTGAAGGGTGAACTGTTGTGATAGCTGTAGAGGAAAGATAGAAGAGACAGAGATTGAATTCAATTCCAAAGAAACTACTGTTATATTTCAGGTGCACTTTAATGCATTGCAGATTGCACAATTGCATTACATAAGAATGTATGGTGAAATGGATAGTTCACTTGAAGTCATGTCCTGATGAATGGTGCGCTATTAGCTTAAATGAGGTACTGTTCACTATAACTTACAAATTTTGTTTGCTACAAGTCTTTATCTTTCCAAGTTACTTACCCGTGCAAGAGCTAGATATAATTCCAACTCAGCGATCCGTCGCCCCACACAGCTGCGTGTTCCATATCCAAACGGAAGTGCTGCAAATGCATGTGCCCTCTTCTCATCCATTCGGTCCCACCGCTCGGGCTGGAACTCTTTCGCATTGTCAAAGATGGAGTCATCACGACAGGCTGCATAATGATTCAATACGAACAATGTCTGGAAATAGAAAAGTAAACAAGCGGGTTAACATTGGTATAGAACAATTGGTATAGGCAATGATATAGATATGTTGGTGACCATTGCGGACTTTGCATTTTATTTCCTGGAATTTTATGTGGTAAATAGAGAGGGTTATCGGGCTTCTGCCTGAACAGGACCCTCATTTGAGGCCTGTATGCTGTAAATAATATGCAGTAGGAAAGACTCAAGATTTTCCTTACACAACGTCTTGCAGTCACAGCTAGTACCCTCTCCTCCATATTTAACTTAATAGCTGACCCCCACCCCCACCCACACAACCACCTACCTATCACTTGTAGGGGTGACTGGATCCCTGCTGGATAAGGCCCCAGGGGTGTAGGCTACTCAGAGGGCACACCTGACCGGTCAACATCCTTTAATACTAGCTCCACAAAGCCACCATAGAGGAGAGATGGGGAGTTGGGGTAGGTTGAAGAAGGGGAACTAGGTGTATTAGGGAGGGTGTCCTATTAACAATTGGCTCTACCAGATACAATAGGATGAACCACCCCTAACCGTTAAGGTACCCTTAAGCTATTAATACCCGTTCAATCACAGGCTTCTTGAAATACACAATAGGTGTTAAGTAGTACTGGAGAGCACCAACCCCTCAGGTGTGCGCTCCCTGAGAGAGGACAGGGGACAAAAAGCTGATGATAAAGGGGTGAGATGGACTAGGACAGACAGGCTTATTTGTGCCCCATTGTAGCCTGGCTGGGCGTCCCATCTCAACCAGCTGAGTGGTAGAATTACTCTGCTTTCGCCCTCTAAGGGCCCCATGGCCTTTTGTAGCTTTGATGCGCCAAATGCAGTGCTGGTGAGTAACTGGTGGGCACAGCATTGATGTACTCTTGAAGTACTGTATCATTGCCACAGGGTTCTAAATTATGACTGCATCCCAAGAGACTACACTATGGCTACATTATGCAAACAAAGGGACATAGGGCATTAAAACACTATTCTATCTATAAATGGTTAAGTGGAGTGAGAGCTTCATCTGTCTGGTGACAAGGTGATTGTTAGTAAGTGGAAGTCCTCAGGGCAAGTAGCAGCTCAAAGTGCTGCTGTCCCTCACTGAACCTGTTTGATAGAGCCTTATATATGCTCCCCTTCCCAACTTTTAACATGCCGCCATCTACTATGCCTTGGGAGGTTTCCTTGCCTGAACCGTTATTTAACAGCTGGATGCATCCTTAGAGATACACAAATTAGCTATCAATACTTTTAAAGGGCTATCATGCATGGGGAGGTGAAGGAACATGAAATGGGAACTGTGAGTACTAGTACCAATATCAGTTTTCCCCTTGGAGGAACACTATACACATTTACAGATCTGTGTGTTTCACATGCAGAGGTATCTTGCAGGATTCCCAATGAACTTACTTTTGCTTTTTGGAAGAAATAACGATTCTACTTGTATGATTATTGTAATCAGGAAGTTTCCTTGATAAAGACCTTTTCTTGAAAATGAAATCCAAGAAGTTCACTTTGGAAATTGTAAGTGGAACCTTTTTGAACTGCAATGAAAACAGCCTTTTGGGAACATGGATGATGTCCTCATTATGTACATAGAGAATGTCTAGGGAACAGAGGGTGGACATACAGGAGATACTAGAATGAAGACTAAGATCCCAGTTTATGACCCAGCACCTAGAACTGGAACATAAACTAACAACATACTACATGATCGATAGAACTACAGGGGTAAGAGAGGAGGGTCATGCCGACTGATGGTTCTAAAAACAGAACAGGCTGATAGAATCTTGGCTGGGCACAGATCCAGACCTGAATAGACAAATCAATCACAGACATACACTGAGTGCACCGCTGGTCAGTAGAGCATGACTTTTCTGCAGGGGGTAGGGTGGCTCTTTTAATTTGGAGTCATTTTGCAATTTGTCAACTTTCTGTATGAAGTGACATATGATATGGTATGGGGTTGTGGGTGTAGGCTAGGCTAGTCATCGTCATATCAATCAACCACCTGATTTCACCCTTAACTCCCCTTCTTTCCCCTTTTCTTTCTCTTTGGATACAGAGAGTGACAGGGAGCTGAAAAGAGTTCAATGAGAATGAAACGTCATTGCTCCAGAAAAGTGGGGATTTCCTTGCCTGAAAGAGCCTACTTTTCTCTCACAGAGTCAAGGCATGCTCACCCTATAAACCACCCTGATCTTTCATAATTAATCATGGGAGTCTTGTGTGACCCAGCCATGTGGCCTTTGTGCCCCATATAAACCCACGACCTTTTACCCCAGGACTCAGATTGGGACCATCTCTGCACCCTTAACATAAACTTCCTAACCCAGATATGAGACCGGCCCCTAGATCCAGCTGTTATCCTGCTTTTGGTCGTTTACATCATAATGCCAAGATCCCCAACTTTGCATTGTTCATCACAGAAAAGAAAAGGAGAAAAGCGTGGTATTGATTCTTGCAGTCCCAATTGATCTACATGACATGTATTTTAATCTCAAAGGCCGAAGGCCATGGCCAATGGTATCTATAATTATATCAGAATAGTAATACATTATGATTTTCAGGAAAGGCAACTAGGATTTTAGTATACTTACATCTCTTGGTACTAAGTGGCCATTGAGGACAATGTCTTCATCCAGTTGTCTCACATTCATGGTAACGACGGGGTAAAGCCTGAATCAAATAAAGTAATATTCCATTAAGTTTTTACAACAATATCATGAATGACAGGGCATACATATTGGTGTCAGAGTGTTTATGCCTAATTGCCACAAAATTGTTATTGTACCAATCTATCACAACATTTGTACTCTGCAGTGTGTATAGAATATCATAAGGTATAATTATGTAATAATGAGGAGTCATTTAATGACCCTACTCATGTCAAATTGTTTCTAAATGCCTTTTTATACTGTCTTCATATCTGCCATTTCTGCTTTGCGAGTGTGGCATTTTTGGGGACAGTTGTAGCCAGAGTAACATGTAACAATGTTCCCCTTTCTGGAGTGAACTCTGTAACTACCCCATAGCCTACATACAGTGCACAAAACAGGGTCAACAGCTGTTTTCTCCTCACTGCCTTGACTACGAATGAAAGATTGCAGTTAGATTTATAACATTCATCATAATCTGCACACCAGTGAGGGTCCCTGGATGAGGCTTCAGTGTTTAATCTTCTTTTTTTGTGTGTCGATTTGTGCACAGGTCAAAAGTTGAATGAGGAGACAGAAAATGGGAGCAAAGACTGGGAGAAAGAGAACTGACAGGATATGGAAAGTAAAAAAGAAAAGCTGCAGGATGAGACAGGAAGGGAGGAGGGAAGGAAGGAAGGACAGGGAGAAGAGGAAAATGGAGAAAATTGATAGGACAATGATGAAAAAGTAAAAGGAGATGAAGAGGATGAAAAGGGAGAAAGCACAGGAAGCATTTAAAAACAGATAGATGCTGGAAATAGAGACAGGAATAAGGCACAAGGAAAAAGAGCACAAAACAAGAGGATGAAAGTAGAGAAAGGACGAGACGAACCCGAAAGGAAAGAAAAGGCAGGAAGAAGGTATATAATAGGTCTGGTACGCCCAACAGGTTAGATTATAGTGTAAGCCCAGTGCATCAGATACCCTACTTTTCAGATGAGGTATACATATCATAGTTGAAGGGTTTTATATACAAATAAAAACATAGCCCTTACACATATGACTTGTATGAAGACATGCCTCCTTTGTAATGCCCCATCTATAATTTGTTGCTGAAGGCTGGGGTACAAAAAGGACACACTGTGGGTAATTGTGGAGTGTATCTGCCCCCTATTGCACCTCTATAACTTCACAATTGTGGCTCTGTTGGTAGAAGCTATTCTCACTGCAGCATATATCTATTACACTCAGTAATTCACCTCCATCTTCACAGTCCACCCAACTTTTAACCCTTTAAGACAGCAAAGTGATTTGATGTATTACTCTTAAGTAATGTGGTTTAAAACACAAGAATGTAGTCTTGTGGGGTACATTGCCAGGGTGCCTTCAGGCATCATGTGGTCCCAGAAGGGTTAAAGGTTTTTTTTGTAATTTTTCTATCGGTAGTTGACTGGCATAGTCCCCAGTGGCAGAGGGGAAAATGTTTTGGTGATGAAAAAGAAGGTAGCTCACACAGTTTCTTAGTTGAGTCTGGTCTGTCTTGGGTAGGAAGAGAAGGGTTAGTGTATAGGGGTGAGTAAAGGGTGAATGGGGGTGACGATGGATGAAAATGCCAAGTTGAAAGAAGACCTAAACTGTGGTAGTTAGTTGTCGGGAGCCTATCACCTAGTGAGAGGGACGCGTCATCTCTCCTCATATACCTTACATCATATTATATATTCCCACCCTACATTGCAATTATTCTTTCAGTTCGCTCACGTAAACATTAAAACGAGATCTTATTGAAGGTACTACTGTCTAGTTTTGGGGTACGGTATCAAGCCCACCCTTCTCGGTTCGCTGAGAGTATAGGGGGAGTCTCCCTCCAGTAGACTTGCTCAAGTCTCTCAATTTTAATGCAAGAGAATTGAAAAAAAATTGAAATGAATTAAAGTAATAAACAAAACAAAAAAATTGAGAAGACCTCTAGTGAATTGAGCCCTGCAGAGAGAGGAGAGGGATGTGGGGTATAGTAGTGTTGGGAGGAGAGCTCAGGGACTGCAGCCAGTCTATCCCTCAACAACAATCGTTTGATTTAAATAGATCTGACATTGGTAGGCCGACTTCTTTGGTACATCATGCCAACACAACTGCAGTGCATCAAGAATATATTTGTTGTGATGCATATATGCATCACCAAAATTGCACTCCCCAGGGTCCCATGCATCACATAGCAACCAAAATGGCATTAACACATGATACACAATTCTACTGTTGCAAAAGCCAGAACTCACCGTAATGTTTCCTTGATGATGCACTTCAGATACGACATATCCTTTAGGTCATCAAAGGTGGCGACTTTGTTTCCTATCAATGACGTCACTTCCGTATGTAACTTCTCTTGGACCTCTGGGTGTTTGGATAGCAAGTGTAGGGCAAAACATAACGTATTCGATGTCTGCAATGATACAAAGGCAGAAAGGAGATTAAGCATTGTGTGTTCATCATAAATTACCATGGAAATCTATATGAGAGGAAAAAAATATAATATGTCATATTTAAGCAGTTCTAGCCATTACCTCTTTGTATTAGAGAAAAAGGCTATACACATGTAGAATGCATCAATTGATGTCATCGAGCTTAAGCTTTAATAGTATGGCATACATCACGATGTTCCCATCCATGCTTCCTCACTTGGGACAATAAATAGTACACCTTCAACATACAATAGGGTACACTGCCTCTACAGTACACCCGGGCATCTAAACTATCCCAAACTGCTCTGCCGCACCTATTTGATGCTATTGGGTACAAGCGAAAGTACAAAAGTACGATCGTGGTGAAGGTCAGAAAGAGCCAGCGAAGATTAATGTCGTCTGCTTGAGTTTACTATGTGAAAACATCTCAATGGAGGGTGACAACAGTTTGAAAAAAAGAAATGGGAGGAGTAAAAACACGATTGTTGACATTGGACACATGTGCCGGCCAGTACAGAGTGCAAGAAATGAGGCAAAGGGACTGAAGCTCAAGGTGAAGGAGTGCAAGTCAGAAATTATGTTTTATCTTAGACAAGGTTTTATTGGCAATTGTGACTTAACTGTTTGGATAAACGTTCACACCGACTTTCGTATAAACGAACGCACACCTGTTCAACCCTGCATCTCTTGGTGAATCAAATACCAGGAGATCTATCTATTCAATGACATTGTGAATAATGACGCTGCGACAAGTGCCCCAGTTTTTGCCGACCTCTCGGCACAGGGGCTTGCAGGTGACTTCCGTTTTAGCCATGCTGTAGCGCCATGGTGACAACCAAGAATACATCATTGGAGAAAGTTCTAGTTTTTGCCCCTCTGAGGAAGTTCCCGTTTTAGCTCCAATCCAAAACAAAGTAACACTGAAACCTCAACAAGCATTAATCGCTATAATAGGTTCAACGTCCTTGCTTGGCCAGTCCACCACTCGATCACTCCAGAATCTCTATCCCGGGGTCTCTATCTAAAGGGGGTAATAGGGGGTGACAACAGAGCCAAAAATAATTCTCTGATTTCAGAAAACATTACTTACTCGTTTTGAACAAGTGAAAACAGATAAAATGACATTTTAAGAACTTTAAAGCGAACTTGTAAGTATTTTCTTTATAGTTTTCATAAAAAGAAAGCAAGTTTTGTCCAAAAATAAGAGGATTATTTTTGTAAAAAGAAGAAGGATTTTTCTTCAGTTTTCATAAAAAAAAGTTTTGTCCAAACATAAGAGGATTATTTTTGACTGTAAAATCGGGCAACAGCACTGGATACAAGATACAACGAAGATGGAAACAAAAAAAAAGAAAAGGAGAAAAAATATATATCCAGCAAGCAATATGTTATTGAAGCTGCTTCTAATTGTCCCAGTCTCCGCCCTGACATCCAGGTTGAAGGACTACTGTACTGGGCGACCTCAGGCTCCTTTTTCCTCCCTTTCACCTACTTTTCAGTCTTTTTCTGCTCCTTCGTTGGCAGCTTCCCGTATTTCACTCGGATTTCCTCGTTCCCCAGTTAAGTGAGATATCGTTGTGTTGAGAGGAACGTCTAGTCTACTTATCGGAGATGCCAGCCCGGGGATGCCAGAGTCTACATATGAGGTAGATGTACAATGGTTGGTTCAGTTTCCAGAGGTGCATGAGGAAGTTAAATAGGGATCCAGTGAAGAATAGATCGACTGATCAGCTAGAAAATGAAAGGATGCTAAATGCAGGACATCTGTTCTGCTCTTCTGTCTTTCATTTACCAACACAGTAACACGGACACCTTTTTTTTCACTTCTTTAAACACTATTTTATCTACATCTAATTGAATTAAATTCCTATCCTGGAATCTCGAACTCCGTTTTATCTCATAAATACTTTTCAATCTTTTGAGGGGCCATTCAAGAATGCGCATTTGATCAGTAGTGAATTTCAAAAGATATGACCATTTCCTATCATCTAATTCTGACCACCACACCCACAACATGAGCCTTTTTTTGCACATGGGCGTTTACCGGAGACTCCCAATGTTGTTATCAATTTCCCTGCCCCACCCTTCCTGACTTATAGGTGTGTTCTGTTACAACGTGGGTGACTGGAAAGTGTTACAGCAATTTGTCACCAAAATCGCTGATTTGCATCGACCGATAACAAAAGTAGTTAAGATAGATCATTCTTCAGTACAAGTATAATGGTACTGTCTGCTAGATTTACAGTATGTGTTTTATTAATGTGTCAATGTTACAACTGTCTACTAGGAAAAAACATGAAAGGTGGGGTCGGGGGAGGATGGCTTTTTTGCCTAGTATATGAGGTACAAACGATAGCGTCAAGCCTTACTTCTCCAACCTGAATGTGTAAAATGTATAAAGTTAAGTGACTAGGAATGGCGAGGGGCTAGCAATGGACAACTATTTCCAAGGAGCTCAAACCTACCAATATCGTGCAAGCATAAGCATTACAGGGGACTGGGGTTGCCAACCTCTAGATATCTTTCTTTTAATATGTCGCTTCTACTAGCAGATTCCTAATCTCTCAATAATCAATCTACAGGCATACAGGAGTGCGTAAAGTGGTAGAGGTTTGTGTGGGTCTTGTGGTAGTGTGTGCTGACGGTTAGGGCTAACCACAGCATTCTTGTGATGATCTCCGGTTAGGAACCACAAGGTGTGGTCCATTGACCTCAGGGAGCACTCCCTGTCAGCAGTACTGACGTCACAAGCCCCATGCCCTCCTACAACCACCAGTCGCCACACCCCTCCACATTGCTGGCCAAATCAAGGGTGAAATACTGGGTTGGGATGTTCTGCATTCTTACCACAAGGATGGTGGTGTCTAATCGAATAATGGATGTGGGTTGTTGATTGTGGAGTATGCAGAGCCTAAACTGCCCCAGCTGGGGCCCCAGGTAGACCTTTGCATGGGCCCATGGGGCTCTGGATATATTCAAAGGGCCCTATAGAGGGCCTCAAGAGTTCAAAATGTAGCCTGGGACACAGAAATGTAGGGTAAAGCAATAAGGCGTAATGGTACACCAGAGAGAAAAAAAAGTAGATCTGTCATTATTTAACATGTGTATGACATATATGCTGGGCTCATAGGTTAACATTAAACCCTGGGTGTGTCAGGGCTGAGGGTTCAGGTATGCAAAAGGTGATGGTGAGGGTATTGGGGCTTCAACCAATCACACAGGTGCGAATTGTGCCTCAGGTGGGCATTGAGGCCAGAAAACAGCAATGATCTGTTTTAAGTCCTAGTTGGGATAGAAGTCCATGCACTTGGGATAAGAATGATGCTAGGGAGTTTGAAGGGTGCAATAAATGTCAATTTTCCTTAAGCTCTCTCACATTGTTAAACTTTAGTCCAAAGAAGACCCAAATTAAGTGTAGGCAATGCTGAAAATTCCTTAAATTTAAGGATCTAATAGAAGGCTTAAACCTGAAGCATTAAGTTTTGTTGTTTTTGGCCTACCTGACCCAGTGCTGACCCCAGTGACTGGTAATCAAACACCAAGCCCGGACACCAACCCCCTGACGGACCACCTGCCCTAACCCGACACCCTGACACCAGGGGGAGGCACGGGTCACCTGGGCACGGGCCCGGTCACACAGGGTCAGGGCTGGATCCTAAACTGCAGGTCTGCCACACCCCCTTCATGCTATGGGGATCCAACTCCAGGAACACCTCTAATAGACAGGGTAGTTGCCAGAATCTAGTTCAGAATTTGCCGGAAATGCCATCCTGATCATGTTGCTAAATCATAGCACATGTTAGATTTGTGCCATTTCTTCTACTCCAATTTTAATATCATTACTTCAGAGATTCAAACCAAAGTAAGAAAGATTACATCTTTGATCTAAGTCTAGGCATGAAGTACCCCAGGGGAAGATGTACACTAATTGTTCTTAAAAAGTTGTAGTGTCATGTTTGTTTGGGAAGGGGAAGCAAAAATCATCGACCTTGCTATACCAGCAGAGGCTATATCGTTCAGAATAGAGCAAAAAAAGTGGAGGTGGTACAGATGGGTGCTAAAGGGTCAGGAGTTCGATCCCCTCCTCCCCCACTGTGCCTACTGCTACTGTTACCCCAGCAATCCCCCCCCACTTCATCTCCAGGTCAGCTGATAGATACAGGTGTTGACCTTAGGGTGGGGGGAGTGTACAGTGAACCCCAGGTCCCTCCACTCCAGACTAAAATTGACACCATCCAAGTAATGAATGTTTTTCAAAATGTAAATTGCTGTCTTTCTCATGCATTTGGGTGTGTGGATAGATATAACCCTAAATCCTAAGAAAATGCAGACAGAGCTCAACCTTGCCAAGCTCAGTGAGAGAAACATCTGGAGCCATTCATCTACTTTTCAAAGAAAGGCTGCTTTCTCATTTTCACTGATTTCCTCTCATATTCCAAGACCATTGCATGTGGGGGGTGATAAGATTGTTTTCCTTTCTGATTTCAATGAAGTGGAAATCTAACAGTGTCTTTCCAAATTACCATAACTCAGATGATGTACAATCTGACAGTTGAGTGCAGGAAGTGCATCCACCTGCAGGAGTAGTTATAAAAGGCTACATGGGGCCTGCAGGCACAGGAGGACATACCTACCACCACCTGGTGATATATGGTGGCCAGGCATGGAGCTGATTAAATCAGTGGTTTGGGGTGGAGAGAGACTGAGTGAGATACAGCCAGGATAGTTTATACACTACTGCTGTGAGGGACAGGGGCTATGTGTGCATAGGCCAGGCTAAAGAAATTGGTTGGTTTCAGGTTACATATCCAAGAATCTAGGACATATCCTTAATACTTGATTAACTTTTAACCTGAATTAAGAACTGCTTTATCAATTTGCAGGCCACTTCACAAGGTTAATCCCCCCCCCAATAATAAAAGAAATATGATTTCCCCCAGCCAGGGTCAGATGACCTGAAACACACATGTTTTTCCCCTTGACCTGATAGAAGGCAAAGGGTAGTACTTGTGGGAGTTATGTGTGTTTAACATGGGGAGATGATGGTACTTGTGTAGCTTGGTGATTTAAGGTGGGGGAGACATCAGCCTCAGCTGTGGGACTTGTTGTAAAACACATGGAGTATAGGTAGTCATTGGCTGTCATAAATGAATTTCACAGGTGAGATGATTTGTTTTGCCCTCTCTCAATGGTTATGAACTTGCCCCAAATGTATTATAAGGAAGACAAAAAATAAACATGCTTAGTGTCCAATACCAGATACCCTTCAAGCAGAATCATCAATAGATCAATCAGATCCATGAGGTTTAGAATTTGTCTTCCATTTCTATAGTGAACTTTTGGGCTGGACTCCAAATGCTCTGGAGGTCATCCTTTTAATTTAACCAAATTGGCAAACATATTTTTGGTACATACATGCTGTTCCTTGCAATACTGAAGACACGCTGCTGCTAAATGGTCGAGAGAGATTGTTCAGCATGATGCATTCATAAATGCAGCCATCGTGAGCAACTCAACAGGGCTGCATCATGCATCATGCCCAACCTTTGGGCTTGATACACTCTCAAAGTATTTAACATGAGCAGCAGACTTGAATCCATTTTTGGAAGCATAACTTTTAAAAAGCATTGTTTACTGGTGGAAGATTATTTATAAAGACAATCAAGGACTCACCGTGTCGACACCACCAATCATACATTCTGTCATGTTGGCATAGATCTCTTTCATGGACAGCTTTTTAGAGGAGAGGAGGAAGGACAGGAACTCCCCAGAGTTCTCATCATCCGGTTTTGTCGATGAGGTATTCTGGTCTATCTCCTCTAGCCGGGCATCTACAAATGACCGTGCTGTAAAGACAAAGAAATTTCTGTAAATAAGGCCATATCAACTGATGCAGAGCTATGGATTTATCAAATAATCTGGCCTGGTGATATATAACTCATATTATTTTTGAAAATTTGGGGTTTGGGATTCTAAAATTTTCTTAACCTTGTACTTGAGCACGGTAGGATGAGCTGGGACGAGGCATTGCTTTTACCATAAAATTTGAAATTTTAAAAAGAAATTATGGCCTCTATTTTCCGATTTGCTAGGTGGAGGTTCATAAATACTTACTGATTTCAAAGAGTGTGTCCCATGCTTCTTTGTGTGTGCGCCAGAACCTCGTGTTGAGTTTTCTGTGTAGCTCTTCTGCTATGATGATTGGTATAGATGAGGCCATCATTTGGTTGATGGCATCAATGAAGTCTGATACTCGTGCAGGAATCTTGTCTTCTAAACACCCCATGCGTGTCTCAAAGAGAACTGTTCCTATAGCTGAAAAAAAGAGAAGATATGTTTCAATGAAGAGAGATAGCCTATAATAGCGATGTATCACACAGTATTAAGTGCTGATCATTTTTAAGCCATATATTATGGATGAAATAGCCCGAGCTTTCCAATACCAAGGCACTTGTCCACAAGCATTAATTCCTATACACGAGCTGATTATTTCCTTTATTTTCACTTGAGTAATCGAAAAAGCCCCGCCCAGCCATCCCCAAAAACAAACGGAAAGGAAAGAAAAGAGAAAGGGGAATTCACTTCCAGCAAATCTGTAGTTGACCACCCCATAAATGTATAGGCATCTCTGATTTAAAAAAAAGGAAATCTACTGAAACTTACATTCCATGGCCCATTTGTAGAGTTCAAAGGGCAGTTGATGTGTTAGTTCCTCACTGCCTACTTGGTCCCGTAGATTCCGTATCCGTGTCACCATATCCCCTACGACATTGTTAAGTTGAGGGGCGTGTTGCCCTGCCAATTTAGGCTTCAGCATACGTTTACTTAGCACACTGCGGATACGTTGCCAATTCTTGCCTTCTCTATGGAAGAAAATGGTTATAATAATTAAAAAAAGATTCACGCAATTACCTTTAGGCAGCAGGCCTATAGTTGATCATAATTCAAAAAGCCTGAAGTACTGGCTATCAAAAGATTACATCCACCATGACATGACCTACTTATAATAAAAAGGATACTGAATTATCCAGAAAGAAAATGGCACAGAGTAATGCCCGAGCTCCACTAGGCGGCATGGTGGGGCAGCGTCACAAGCGTCACTGTTTTGGGGTACCCCTTCTGCCTGTCATCGCAGGAATGCTGCGTTTCGCTTGAATGTCGCGGCAGTTTCGCGTCAATATCGCACGAAACTGCCGCGACATTGACGTGAAATTCTGCATTCCTGTACTGGCAAGAAGAAAGGATACCCCAAACCTGTGCCGCCTGTGACGCTGCCGCACCATACCACCTAGTGGAGCTCAGGCTTAACCTATGTCGAACATTAGAAATCAAAGAAAAAACTGATTTACCTTTCCTACACCATACCCATACTATATCAGGCAAAATATTCAATATTCAAAATTATAAGTATAAAAACTAACAATAGAAGAGAAAAATAAAGGAAAACACTAAGTTATTCCTAATTTTGATAGAAAGGAGCTACTCACGATGTAAGAATACCAAACTCCTCCCCAGTCACCCTCCGGTAGACCTTCCATGAGTTGAATGAGGACCTGATGGGGTACCGTCCTTGGTTACGGAGTACTGTCTCTATGAGTGCCGGGTCGGACAGGTGTACCTGGTACCGTGGTCCCAGCTTCTCCCTGAACATGGGCCCAAACTCTATATGCTGCTCAGCCTGCAAGAACAAGGGAGGATGGAGGAGTTTAGCTAATGGTGATTGGAGAACTGGTAAAGGAGTGCAATCTGAAACAACCTTAAAGTTGCCTTAGTACTTTACAGCACGATGCTATATGGATTGGAATATTGATCCTGTGAAATTGATGACACAATATGTGCCCACTGGGTCAAACAAGTAAGTAGCAGATAACCATGCCCCTCTTAAATTGATTCAGTGGATGGCTGGTATTTTGTTATTGGATCAGGTGATGAACAACATTTAACAATAAAATAAGACTCTGATACAGACTGATATGACTGAACCAAATACAGGTTGGCCCAAGGCCAATCAGGCCTATCATTTCCGTTCACATAAATTTTCTTTATATGCATACACAGCCCAGTATTCATGTATATATTGATACCTAATTCCATATATCCTTATTTTTATCTTATGACGCACCATACATAAGAGTTCCGATGTTATGACGAAGAAAAAAAAGGTGTAGCTGGGTCATAGTAATATATCTCCTCACATGTATAGTACACATGATGTCTCTAATCACATTCTACTATCATCAACAGCGGCACATCCAGGGTTCAGACTGCTGTTATCTTGACCTGGTTCATGATATGGACCTTATCAGGTGTGGCTATCTGTGACAGGCTTATCACCTTGTATAAAGTCCTCCAGGTGCAAATCACTCACGGCTCCAGGGTGTGTGGACTGCAGAGGTGTGGCCATGAGGAAAAAGGGTCTGTTTAAGGATACCCCTAACCTCACAGGACAGGAAAGGCCAATATTCGAGCAAGCTTCCTGTCTAACGCTATTGGAAAACCACATTCTTTGTTTGCATTACTGAATCCCAATTAGTCTAACTAACTATGCACAAATTTATGGGGGTGAAGAACAGATTTAAATCTTGGTTGAATGTCATGAATCAAGAAATACATGGTCAAACATGACACTTTGATCCAAATAGCCTACCTTGTCAATAAAAGTAAAGGAAGGTAGCTTATCAGAGGCATATCTATAGCTTGCAGGTCTTCAAGTTAATTGTAAATGCCCAAAAGGAACTATGCAAACTAGAGACACACATGTCAAGCTAGTCCTGCTTGGCTATAGATTTACCATAGGGTTGTGTAACCTGAAACACCTTGTCCTTGGCCTACTAGTTTGGCTGAACCCACATGACTAAACATCACAACATACCTCTGCCTTATCGATAGGTGCACAGCCAAAACATGTCACGAACCAACCATAGTAGTACACGTAGTACAATGTACATGTGTACAGGCACACCCTTGGTGATTTGTCCCTGTCTATCACTGAATATGTGTTGTACCTAGAGAGTTTTGGTTCTGTCTATCACAAGATATGGAGATTTGTACCTAGCTATGGCAGACTTCTTCTATTTTTTGTCTCAGAAGATGTGCCCCTGGCTATCAGAGAATGACCGTTAATCTTTCTTAGATTTCCCCCTGTCTTTCAATTAAAAAGGCACTATCTGTCTCTGGGAAATGGCTAATATTTATGTATTTGAAGAATTTCTCCTGTCTCTGTGGGGATTTGCTTTCCTCTATCACAGACTCAAACTTTGCAAAGCTGTACCCTCGTATGCCCTATTTGTCAAGTTATCAAGTGATGCCCTTTTGGCCAGGCCAATAACTTTATATCAACTAGAGTCAATTTTCCTTTTGGGAGGGAGGGGGTGTGCGCACCTGTATTTATAAATACCTACCTAGTTCCCTACAGGAGCGTGACATAGTGGCATATACAGAGACCTTGACGACTTCAGTCAACACTTGCATGTGAGCACACTAATTATGACACTACATTAAATACATTTTTATTCACTGGGGCACGTGTGGGTGGGCTCTGCATGTGCAAACGGAACACCACCTGCACCCCAACACCCCATCTTTCCCCCTCAACCTCAATTCCTCTCATGCAAGGCTGGACCAAAGGTACTACCCAGCAAATTGTCGTTAACTGTCGCCATGATTGGTCATCAATGGTGACTCCTTTCTGAGTGATAACTCACTGCGTCATCTTTCGCCACTGTGTGTCAGTCTCACATGGCATGGCAATTTATCACAACAGTCACCAACATGATCTCACTCACTGCGTGAGTATGTGCCACCCCTTGTCATCCCTCACAAAGCATGGTGACTTATCACCACCATCGCCAACATGGATCTAACTCACTGCGTGAGTATGTGCCACTGCCTGTCAACTCTCACTCAGAATGGCGGCTTATCACAAGCATCGCCAACATGGATCTGACTCACAGTGTGATTATGTACCACTCCCGTGCCACTGGCATCAACTCTCACACATAATGGCGACTTATCACTATCATTGCCAACATTGGTCTCACTCAATGCGTGAACTTGTGTCACTCCATGTCAATGCTCTCTAAGGATTGCATCATCTGTCACTCACTCTCACTCAGAATGGCAACTTATCACCACCATTGCCAGCCTTTGTCTCACTCAATGCGTGAATTTGTGTCACTCCAAGTCAATGCTCTCTGAGGATTGCATCATCTGTCACTCACTCTCACTCACAGTGGCAACTTATCACCACCATTGCCAAAGGTGTTGAGACAGCACCACTGTTCCACATGTAGCCTATCTAGGAAGTGTGGGCATGAAGTATAAGTCCCATACGTATCAAATGTGCTTTGTTTCACACTGATTTCCATGTAATACTTCAGAGTTGAATCAAACAAGATTATATAGAGAGAATATCAATTGAATTTAGATAGAGGTATCTCTAAAATGAAAGCAACTATCCATAAACACCTTTTCTCTGGTTACAGGAAAAATACATAGGGAAATATCAACATGAACACCTTGTCTGTGGTTAGAGGGAAGATACATATGGCAATACCTTCTCTGGCAAAACATACTTTGATCTGGCAGATGTGAGGCTGCATGATTACCAATGTCGATGATCATGAGCTTTTCATCTAACAAGGTGAGTGATCACCAGCGTCGCCATCACTGGTGAGTCTGAGTGATCACCACTCTCGCCATCCATGGTGAACCTGTGCTATGACGTGGTGCATGTTTCATCTAGTGAGGTGAGTGATCAAACGCCTTGCCATCCCTGGTGAGTGTGAGTCATCACGATCCTCGCCAACCGTGGTGAACATGCGCTATGGCATGGTGTGCATTTCATCTAGCGAGGTGAGTGATCACTCGTGTCGCCATCCCTGGTGAGTGTGGGTGATCAAGATCCTCACCATCTGTGGTGAACCTGTGCTATCACGAGGTACGCGTTTTATCTAGCGAGGTGACTGATCACAATCCTTGCCATCCGTGGTGAATGTGCATTATGACGTGGTGTGCGTCTCATCTAGCGAAGTGAGTGATCACTCATGTCGCCATCCCTGGTGAGGATGAGTGATCACTCATGTCGCCATCCCTGGTGAGGATGAGTGATCACGATCCTCGCCATCCCTGGTGAACATGTGCTATGACGAGGTGCGTGTTTCATCTAGCGAGGTGAGTGATCACCCGCGTCGCCATCCCTGGTGAGTCTGAGTGATCACCATCCTCGCCATCTGAGGTGAGGCCATGTGATCACCACCATTGCTATTCCTGGTGATCTTGTGCTATAGCGACGTCGTGTTCCATCTAGCGACATGTGTGAGCCACTTCACACAGGTTGACGAGGAGTCACAACAATTTGCTGGGTAGATTCATACAGGCTTTCTCACTCACCCAATGCATTAGATATTCATTTTTGGCTATTATGATTATATCAAATTTCAATATTCTTATTATACAATGAATGTTTGGCCACAGAACAATCATCCTTTGGTTGCGTATTTATGTTCTAAGCATGTGTGGTACACTGGCTTTTCAATAATATTATGTAGGCTGCAGAAAAAAACATGGTTGATCAAGAATTCAACACAATTCCTCCCTCACCAAAGGCAAAGGCAATTGGACTTCAACTTAGCATTATACATGATATTGAAGTCTGGTCACAAAATCTTTATTTCATTGGCCCCAATCAGTTTTGCAACACTTAACCAAGACCTATCCTTTACCACAACAGGTTGTTAAAGGGACATCCAATTAGGAGCCATTTAAACCAACCTGTTACATGCTTCAATTTGGGTTATTTCAGATCAACATGTATCACACCACTGGTACACGTATTGGTGCTGGAGGAGATTTGAAAACAACAACAGGACAGAAAAAAGGGGCCAGAATGAAGTACTTAGCCAAAAAAGCAGCTGAACACTGTTGCATTCCATATCTGTGAGTTGCCATGCACGCCATTGGCATGGGCCAGGGCTCATTTTGCATTGTGCCTCCTGAAGAGGTCAACAGGTTCATTTCGCTGGTCCAGAGCATGCGCAAGGTCTACCTAGATCGTCCGCAATGACCCCGATTGCTGGCCAAGTGCCGAATTAGCACTCAAGATCCAAGGTGGCCCCCTGGCGGACTATGGAGGAAGCAGGCCAGTGGCCAGTGCACCCTCCCTCCTCCGATCTCGTCCTAACCCTTAAGATATTAAATGATGCTATAACCCATCATGACAATGCCAATTTTGTTGGCATGATGCAAGAATGCAGTCTCGTGCATCCACTGGCATCATGCCAAAGTACAGGGCTGATACACTCCTGTGGAGTCAGTATTGTGTACCGATGCTCTACTTGCCAGCACTGATTTACAGTATAGCAGATTATGACAGAGGAGGGACCTGGATCTGGACCTTAAAGGGTAAAACACACCTGTAGGAGTCCACTGCCAACCACCATGTCAATAAGGCACGTCCAGGGGCCGCAGGAAGCATTGTCCGTCATTGAGGCATATATATATATATATATATATATATATATATATATATATATATATATATATATATATATACACCTGTGGTGCCAAAGTTCTGTGGGTCTTCTCTTAACAGCTCAGGGAAGGCGTACCAACAAGATTTTCCTGCCCAGGGGCCAGGGCCAAACTTCCAACAAGGCTATATCAGGTTTTCTCTAATGCTGGAGAATACAGATCTATCAATCTCCGTACTGTTTACAGCGCCACCCTCTACTGGTACGTAATGTGTGATGTCAGAGTGATCAATCTCTGCACGGCAATACAATGACCACTGCCTATACTTTTACAGGTGCCTTCCTTACCTGTTTTTATTTACAGGTAAAGGACACACCATGGACTACATATTCAATGTCCTCCAACTGTCCTTTCAGAGAAATAATTAAGTCTCAATAAATTGCATTGTTGGTGTATTATCTCTAAAGTGAAAAACGCCCAGTATGGTAATAACGGTATATCCAGGGCTCCTATTTCTCACCTGTACAGCTGAAAAAGTAGTCTCTCACCTGTATACCTACAACAGTGTAGCTATTAACAGGTCTTAAGACATAATGAGACCTAACAAAGGTTCTAATAGATGTATATATGGACACATCCTTAGTGTTATTTAGTGGTGGATGTACAATAGACTTCAGACCCATATTCTGGTCCAGGTGCACATGTCCGGATATACATCATCATCTAGAGATGGGCACCACTCCCTGGTCGACAGAGGCACGAAGGCTTATTTGATACTTGCCTGCAGTTTACAGAAGGAACAATTTCATCAAATATTTAAGAGATTCTTAGTAGAGCATCGCACTGGTTCATTTCTAATGAATAAGTTACAATGTGACGCATTTGGTATGATGCATGCATTTAGATATTCAGCACTGGCGAGTTACTCATTAGGGCTGCACTCGTGTACCACCAACACTGAGAAAATTATCTTACTCACATAAGTCTATATCCAGACTCAGGCAATGTCGCCAAAATAAGTAGTGTTTTAGACTCAGCCTGATCCTTGGATGATACTCTGGTAGATCCTGAGGCTGATCCTGGGGTTATACTCTGGCTCTGCCTGAGTATTACCAAATGGTCAGACTGAGTCTCAAATGATACTCATTTTGGCGACATTGCCTGAGTCCAGATCCAGACTCAAATGAGTAAGAATATTTTCTCAGTGAAGGTATACCGTATCAGGATAAGACCATGCAGTTAATCACACATTAGTTCAATTTAAAGGGGCCCTGTGTGGTGTTTCACAAGCCAAAGATAATAATGGTCATAGAATAGCCATTTCTATAACCATATTATGACTATTGTAAAGTTACAACCACTCCTATCTTGGTCAGGACATATTAAGAAATATATTGAAATATACTAGTGGCCTTTGTAGAAACACCTCTGAGTGTAAGCCTAAAACCAATCTTAAAACTGCTATCACATCTGGTTATAACCAGTTGTAAATATTGCCATCTTGTGAAACACCCCACTGTGGGGTGTTTCAGAAGCAGGTAATGTTTACAACCGGTCATAAGGAGATATGATAACAGTTTTAATAGTGATTGTCGGCTTATTACTGCATGTGTTTCTAAAGCATTACCATTCCCTTACTGTGTCTATAACTATATGACGGGTGAGAGATGATAATGGTTGCAGTTGTAAGTTTAGAATCTAACAGTTTTAGAAACAGATATTTAATGTTCATTATCATGTCCGGCTTCTGAAACACTCCACTGGCATGGTAATGCCAGGGCCGCTTTACCAATCAGGGCACCCCTTGACCAATCAGGGCATCGCGATTTTTCGGCTGGTTCCCGCGATTTTATGATCGCTGTTTGAATCGGTACCCATGTTATTAATTTTCCATGCCAGCCCCCCTTTAAAGCAATATGCGTTCCTTAAGTGATTAATTCCAATGCACCACGTTAGAAGCTGCAAGCCTGCATGGCGTCAGGTGACAGAATACAACCTGTAGCTACATGTATATGAAACCAAGGGTAGAAGGAAAAGAATCAGACTTTCAATAAATGGGGCCAGGGGAACACTACCCTATCGTCCACCTAGAATGGGTGATCTAAGCACCTCTGCACACAGTATCCTTCCTGAATGGCAGCCCTCCGTTAGCTTAACCGTAGTAACCCGGTACAGGAGCACTGACGTTGGTTTTGGACTACTTTCAAGATGTCGCCAAGGTCTGGTCGTGACGGGAATGATGGCGGGAGACGCGGCATCTGGCGCCGGAAGTGCAGCTGGTGTGTATACCCTTCTCAACGGATCTCTCTAACCCCTCCCCCTCCCCCACTCCAACAACCTCCCCCACTCAACTCTTTTTCTTGTCTCCAGTTTCATTCAGTTTTTACCTGTTTTCTAACCCTGTGAGAAGTACTTGGTGCCTTAACTCAAAGTCCACTTGTTGGAGTGATATACCTCATTCTCTAGCGAGTAACTCGCCGGTGCTGCATCTATGCATCATGCGGAAACCTTGACAGTGCATTGACCGCAACAAAATGCATGCCTGTATGCAGCCCTGGTGAGTAACTCGCCAGCCAGGGCTGCACCTATGCATTTTGCTCTGATATAGGGCATTTAAAAAGAAGCAGTAAATTCCCTCCTTATAGGGTTAATATTCGTATATAAGCCGTCCTGTGTCCCCTTACCTTCTGATAAAGCAAACATCACTGGGTGCAGAACTGACTGGTGTAGAGACAGTTCCTATAGTTCGGAGCTGGTACATATACATAAGAAACTTTGTGACTGCCTGACAGAGCATTGTCACAAAATACCTCCTGAAGGTATACCATTTCCTCACAGGTCAGCTGTCTGCCAATTTGTCAAAATGTGTGAATTCCTATTTGTTTTTAACTGCGGAGTATGCATTTTTTTTTCAATTAATTGGTCATCATAACTAGGCACCATGACATTAAAAGTGTTTTCACTGACTGACCAGATGACGTTTTTTCTAGCAAAAAAAATACAAACTATTTTAAAACCCATTATTTATACACAATAAAGTCCTAGTGGCAGGACTGGAAAACTCACGTGGTCAGCAGAGTTGCCCATTAATGAGTTCCTGACTGAATGCCTTTTTATATTAAAAAAACTGACAATAAACACCAGTACCATAGTAAATTTGATTCCCTGAGTCTTGCATAACTCCAGGACATGAGAATGACACAAAGGAACTGCTCATAATTACTGGTTCTGCATACCAGCTAATTAGCCCTAACCCTTAAAGGGTAGCATAATGCCTAATGACCATATATGCCGTCATGATGCACCAATTCATTGCTGATGGTTCTACTGGGCATCATGCCAACCCTTTTGGAGTGTATCAGTCCAATGTTGTCATCATGATACATGAATGAATATCCCTTGTGAAACAGTCACCAGAGCTGTTTTAATGCATCATGATGGCAGAAAAGGAATGATGCGTCAAAACACAATGTGTTTTTAAAGGCTTACTCAATATCACCATCATAGACAGGTGTGTACCCCCGGTAAGTGACAATGATTAACCAGTATGTCTACAAGGTCAATATCATATAATAAACCGGAAATGCACAGGTGGGAATGGAAAGACATCATGACGTCAATCACGTACATACGTCACAGAGAAATCCGGATCGAGATGGTTTAATCATGCCCCTTTAATTGTAGCCACAGAGCGAAGCCTCAGTCTGCTATGTCTCTTCACGCCATTGAGAGAAGCCACAGTCAGTGACGCCACTAAGAGAAGTCACATTTGGTCCATTTGTCTTGCATGAAGGCACTATTTCTATCTACAGATGAAGCCAACAAGAGAAGCCACAGTCTACCAATGTCCCTTAGTTGAAGCCACTTAGAGAAGTCACAGTCTGCACTGTCCCTTTCAGTAAAGTCACTGAGAGAAGCCATTGTTGAACCATGCCCAAGTGAAGCCACTCAATGAAGCAACAGTCGATCTATCCATATCTCTTTAAGCAAAGCCACTGAGAGAAGCCATAGTCTACACATATCCACTGACAATGATGTAGTATATATATATATGTATATATATATATATATATATATATATATATATATATATATATATATATATATATATATATATCTTTGACTGAAGACACTGAGGGAAGCCATTCTCTCTTTCCAGACTTTATCAAATGAAGCCAATGAGAGATGGTATGATTTAGCCTACCCATGCCTCATTGAGTGAAGCCACTGAGAGAGATGATTCTGTTTAGAGAATAGACAACAATCTTCTTCACATCGAGACTGTCTGTTGTTCTATAATGCATGAATGCATCTGAGTGCATTATAGAACATCAGACAGTCAAGATGTGAAGAAAGAGTTGTCTATTGTCTTTATAAAACTTTTATATTGCCATCCAAACAATCAATCACCCAATCAGGGTATGTGTAGACAATGAATAACCATTGAACCACTACATATATACCGTGACCTTGCTCAGGCATGCACTGTACTCCTATAATGCACTCAAGGTCACTTCTATCGTGCAGCAGAGCACTGTCAGCCGTTTTATAAATACTAGTAGAACCCATAGTGCAGCAGGCCAATGCCGCTACAGCCTACAATGTGCGGAATGCGGGCACACTGGGGCAGCCTCCTGCACCCTTGACAGGCACCCTGACACTGACACCTGCACAAGTCTGTGAGTAAATATTTTGAGGCACTGGGAGGAGGAAGGAGGAGCCCACTTGTCTTCTAGATCTTTCCTCTACAATTATATTATTGTCTCACCCACCCCCTGCCCTCCCCCCGCTAAGACGTATCTCCTATCCACCATAGACCCTATCTCAATCTACTCCTTATCAAATTCCCTGGTATCTATAACTTCCTACCTTGGTGCCCTGGCTGTTTCTCAGGTATATGGGGAAGGAGTCCCAGGTAGGAATCAGGGTATCTTACCATCACGCCCCCCCCCCCTGCCTTCACACACACATCCCCAAAAATCTGATCTCCCAATACACATACTTCCAACCAATGTCCATGCCATTTGGGTTCGTCCTAAAGCCAAGCCTGTATAAGTGTAAACCATCCTCTATACACTCATCCCCTTCAGCTGACTGTACCCTCATACCTACCCTACTCCTGCCCCTAGCCAAGTCGCCTCCCTATGATACACAGCAAATAAATAGTGCTGGATTGGGCAGTGCCAGTACTATATTGGTCTACAAGGGAGCCTCTCAGCAACAGGAGGTCTGCCATGTGTTGCCCCATCCCAGCCATTGCTGAAGCTATGTCATTCACCCTTCAGATAACAGAGCTATAGATACAGTGTACTTCATTGGCTGTAAATAAGCCTAGATGCTAAACATATCTTATAAAGTACAGGCTGCTCCAATACCAGACTATAGTATCTGGATTCATTGAAGTCCACAGAATACTGTTTTCATCAGTGTTCTGTTCATGTTACCAGTTACAAACCATTCCCCCTCATTATCTTTGGCCTTTTTACATGCATCTAAAGGTCTTAGGGCATTGTAGATTTTCATTTGGCTAATCCGACTGGACATACATAACAATCCTGAGAAATAAATATAGCACATTACCCAGTTATAGATCATAACCAATGTAGGGTTGTATCTTTTACATAACAAGACATTGACATATTATGAATAAGTGTGCCCTGGAGCCTGGAGGGGTCAGTGCTTGGATCATACATCTTTACACTTTTTTACACCAGGCACCTGATTTGTTATGCCCTCCCCAGCATTAACATGATACATACGTAGTAGGTTGTGAGTTATAAACATAGGAAAGAAGAAGTGACGCTCAACATGCATTCTAGATTTCTGAGAAAGAGACATATGAAAACTAGCATGTGCCCTGGTTAAGTAGGCACCCATGCACGCCCCATCCTCAGTAAAGGTAAAAACAATGCCAACTTTGTAAAGTTTCTTCTTTTTTGTAAATCACCATAGGACACATTCGGAGGATTTTGAAGGCCTGATTACGTATATATTCCAATTGGTGCAAAGTGATGCATAAATCAGATGGAATGATTTAGTTAAACATTCTAGATATCTCTTCTACTCTTTAAAAAAATGGAAATTTTAATCACACCCTGGATGTTCTACTAATGCCATTATCATATCAACAAACCCCAAATTCCCTTATATATGAAGAGTTTGATTTCAAAATGCAATAAACGCCATTTTGAGAGACTAAAATTTCAAAAGGCTGCAGAGTAGAAAATGTTAAATGCAACTCACTAATACTTTCCTTTGAATAACAAAATATTCAGGTGTCTATAGTCAATTTATCACATGTTTTATGATGAAAGGTCTAGAATAGCATCATGGGCATCCCTGCAAAGATGGGTACATGCTCAAATTCTGATATGGATTTATTGCGTTTTGGAACCAAACTCTTCATATATATATACCCAGTCTTTCAAGTCATCCTTAAACACATGTAAACTATAATAACACAACGTCCTTCTTCTGTAGCGTCATACAGGAGCATCCAAGCAAAGAACCATACGCAGTACGTAGTAGTATACATGGACACGTATTAATAAGAAGCATGGCGTGTTGTAGTATACATCCATACCCAGGGGCAGGGAGGAGGGAGGAGAAAGGTGGAGGACATTCAGTGCTTGACATGCTTGCATGTGTATCCACATCTAATCAGTTTATATAAATGATTTCCTGTGTCCGGCATTCCATGGTGTTTACAAGCAGTGGGAGCACGACACACTACAACACTGTGCTACTAACCCAGGGTCAAGACAGGGAGGGTCAAATGATGTAACTACATTGTACTGGGCCTGCAGGGGAAGCATGCCTACAAGGTTGTACTGTGGTCACAATGACACAAGTCCCTGCATGCATAATACATGGGAGTTTTACTACGTCTATACTAAGACTATACAGAGCTTCTTTTGTTAATGCTTCTTGTATCTGGTATTCCTACTTTGTTCTCACCTCTATCTCCAAACTTTTTTTTTTCTCTTTGGCTCTTCCTTCTCCATCTCTACATCCTATCTGACTCTTCTCACTCTCCTCTGTCTTTTTCCCCCAATCTCTCTCTCTCTCTCTCTCTCTCTCTCTCTCTCTCTCTCTCTCTCTCTCTCTCTCTCTCTCTCTTTCATTCCTTGCCATTCGTTCCCGTCTATCGACCATGCTTCATCGCTCTGCCCATGAATCCCACCATCCCAATACACCATCCCTAGCCAGTGACAAACATTCTGAACGTTCCCAATGGTCTGACAAGCTTTGTATAAATCTTGTTTTGGGGTAGTGTGTTTGCACGTAATATACAGAGTACATGCACTGGTTATGAATGGTTGCTTGTGTTTGAGGCCAACTAATGCCAATAACCTTTCGGATATTTTTTATCTCTGCATCTCTCAGTCCCTTCCACTTGATTTGCACTCTACAACAACATGACTATTAGAGCAGTGTCCGTGACAATTGCTGGACGAAGCACACCAGTTTCTAGGGTCATCCAGAGCAACATGTTTGGCGTTTTTCCAGATTTCCACAGATTTAGGATGTCAAAAATTGTCATGATAAGGTGCAGGAGGGCGACAGTTGGGTATACGGCACATGGCTATTGTATTATTGACCAATGGGAGGCATCCCTGGCATAAACTGCGAAGTCGGGGGCTGAAGGTGTTAGTCATAGTGGAGTCGGGGTCTAATGGCAGCCCCCAGCTGATAATGGCTATGTGAGCTATACTCCAAGTACTGCAAAGTTCACACCAGAACACAAAATATGTGTACCTTACACATTGTATGTATTTTGTAAAGACCTGTTGTAAATATACGGGGACACTAGCCTTGAATCAAACATTGTGTTTGTGTCATTGTTTTCACTACTGAAGTTTCAAGTTTCAGTGTTGATTGTTATAATATTCCTGGCATACTGTGTCATAACTGGAGTGTGCCTTGTTTCTATTTTCATTGTGACATGTTTCATATTTCATATTCACTGTGCCATACGTCATTATGAGAGGTCTTGCTATCAATCATTGCAAAATGTTTCCTGTTTCATTTTCATTGTCCAATGTTTCACTATTCCCTGTGACCTGTTTCACTATTAATTATGACACTTTTTATAACCATAATTCCATCTTCTGAACATGTCCACCATGTAGGAGTACAGACATAACATTATGTAGAAATATGCCCCAGGAGTGTAGCTATATTGTTGAGGCTGCTAAAGGCCACATCCATAAGACACATTATGGTATTAATGCCCTGAGGGCATAATGCTAATTACATGTATAATATTGTGATCTTTTCTCTAAATAGACCAAGGTCATGTTAAATGACACCATTAAGATGACCCCGGCTAGTATCTCCATTACAACAGAACAGTGTGTGGTCAGGACTTCATGGCAAGACAAAAACAAATGTAAATGCCCATTTGGGTAGGTTTCTGATGACCCATTTCATTTCTCCATCCTCTAATTGCCTCTCTGATGCGTATATGTCTCTTTCTCATTCTCTATCTTGCTCTCTGCCTCAAGAGGGACCAAAGAATATATGTCATGCCAACAAATAAGTTCATCTTACATCATTTTATTAATTTATCAGCTAAGGTATGGTCACCTTACAACAGCATCTAATCACACTTAGGTCATGCAAAGTCCTTCTGGCAAGTCTCTCAGGTTGTATCTCATTACTTGAGCGTAGGGACTGGACAGGTGTAATTGCTTATTACTCACTGAATTTCTCAGGTAAAATCTCCTATCCTAGGTTATGTTGCTAGGGTGACGCTCGAGGTAGTAAATTCTAACAGGTGTGATCTTTTAATCTCCTCAGTATAGTTATTCTCTAATGGTGGTATACGTATACCAAGACGTATCAAAATGGTAGAATATGGATCTGCTATGTACAAAATATTGTTGACTGCTGTATAAGTGACAGAGCTGTATTCTCTAGCCTAGCTGCTGTACATGTATCTTGATTGAAGACATCATGGGTAGATTGTGAGGTGGACGTTGCATAGTCGCTGGTCAGTTTTACCTGTTTGTAGCCAGGGATGGCAGGGTTAAACACTAACGCTGGCCCGGGAGTCAATGGCCCGTAATTCTGGTTCCGGGCCCACGGGCCCACAGTTTACTAAGGAATTGCCGTCCTGTGGGCCCGGGTGGCCCACAGGAATTAGTGAGAAAAAATCTAAGAGAATTGGCTAAGTCACTATAGGCATTTTGAATACTGTTGGAAAGAGGAAATCACAAGGAAAATGGACATTTTAGTTGTGTCTTAATATGATTGAATGGGGAAAAGTTATGATTTTCTTTTTGATAAAAGTGAAATATTCATTCTGGGCCCACAGATGTTGGTGCGGGCCCATGGGATTCTGTAGCTACGGGCCCGGGTGGCCCAGGACTGAAAAGGTTAGTGTCTACCCCCTGGATGGATACTTAGTATCACATCTCTATTGAATCTGTGATTAAGTTGTATTTAGTTATAAGCACCTGAAGGTAGTCGATGCCTACAGCTTTGGGTGTTTGACTACAGATATACTTAGGACCTATTCTTCTAGTGGTATATATCGTCAATTGCCCCAAGGAGTCCTATCACTTTTTGAAGTGCTATTTTATGGTTGGGGAAGGCGTGCGCAGTTCGCGACCTGAGCCGTCTTTTCATGTCTCCTTAAGCAAGGAAATATCTAGAGGGAGTATCTATTTTACCTGTTGTCAACCAAGCAACTAAAGTGTCAGGTGAAAAAGAAGAGTTCAATTAGCCTCTAAGATGTAATGCTAAATTATACAATACTTCCTGTCACACTCACTGCGCATGCCCAGAGGCCACGTGACATGCTTGCCTGTGACCAAGAAAGTTCTCAGTTTAGTGAAATAATGAATTTTGCTGATATTATTTATTTTTCAGCGTTCTTTCTCTGTAGAGTCCTTTGGCTGCTTTTACTGGGACCTGTTTGTTTTAGTCAGTTTGAATGGCAGGTACCTGAGGTATACAAAAGGTTCTGAAGGGACCCTCAGGTACCGGAGGTATCTGTCTTTGTCTCTTTACACTGTAAATCAACTGAGGTTCTCCGGCGTGTGCCTCTATTTCAACTGCTACTTTAGTGTTTACTTTGCAGTCTTGGTTTGGTGTCAGGCTACAGTAAAATGCGTCGTCTTTAGCATTGAAGAACGTCGTAATATTGCTGTTTTGTTGCACTCACTTTCAGGAAAGGGGGGGATGGCAATGTGAAGGGACTGAGGACTCAAGGGGAATTCACAATGTCAAAGGAAGTGGAAAATGACATTTCCTATCCTAATCTATATGATTGACAGATGTGTATACATACCGTCTGAGGGTGGATGGAACTAAGACTGCCCAAGGAGTCATATTAACTCCTATCGAAAATGTGAGGAGACAATCAAAAAGGATTGTCCAAGATGGCCCACGGCCTATCATTTCTGGCTGCCTGCTCACAAGTAATGATTACATCTCACACCACCTGTAATGCTCAAGTAGGATTATGTATGCTCTAGTATCAATAGCAAAGCCTTTAGCCTCATCCTTTCATCTCTCCTTCCCTTTTCAGATGAGGTCTGCAACCAAAAATAAATCTATAAGCAGTGATAAGCTGGTCATTTTTCTCCCATAAGGTTAAACCACCATAGACTGCATATATATTGCTTTGGAATTAAGCATTATGCCCTTCTGTATACCTTGGTGTATTACCATAATGAGCTGTATTCAAATTCCACTAAAAAGATGACCAATGTATTGTACATGTACTGCTAAATTTTGTCAACAAGTAAGTGAGGTTTTGATGCATATCATACCTTAACTTAACCACATGCATCTAGATACCAAACACACTGCGTCAAGAACTGGGTTTCTGTGTCATGTTTTGCTCAGTGTTAATGCATCCATGTACAATATTCAACTTTATTATTAACTTAAAACGGTGTCAGGGCTGTGTACCAGTGTATACTTTCTCAGTAAGCTTCCTTAAATCTTCAGAATCCTTAATTTGCAATGTTTCTGGACCTATGGGCATTGCCTTGGCTGTGCACTGAGTCAATGCTGAAGCTGTTAGATACAGTTTAGTGTTGCATGTATCACTGCCCCATCTTTTGGGTCACTGCATCTTGCTGAGATCATATGGACCAGGCAAATCCCCCTAAGTGCAACTGGGTTTGAAATTTCAATTTGTTAGCTTCTACTATTTCCTTGGTAGCCTTTACTCCAGGGTCGTTACTCTCTAGAAATGCAGAGTGTTTGGACTATGCCACTTGTTGGCTTGGTTGGGTAGACCAATGCTTGAGACTACTCTCAAGACTGTCTGAAAAAAAAGTAGTTTGTTGACGAAGCCATGCAATCGACTAAAACCAAGGAATTCTGCTACAATCCACATGAAATGCTGCACTGATGTTTGTATCCTATAACATACTGACTGCATTGCCTTCACCTTGGCTCTCCTTGATAAACACATGGTAAAAACTGGGGGCCTAACCCGGTGCATGTAGATGGTTCTAGGGTTCCTAACCATGAGTTCCTGGGGGAGTGGTGCTTTTCTTGGCTCTGGCATTGAGGGGGTGCAACCTCCCAATCGCTACTGATGTCTTGCCCTGGAGCAGGGTGCTCCAGATTCAGGAGTGGGGCTTCAGGCTCAGCTTGAGGTGGCATTGTTGGCACCCTCCTCCAGGTGCTGTCCATGTGCTACCAAGGCTAAGGCACTCAATGCAAAAGTGTACACAATCCTTACTCAAGTCCTTGGAGCACCCACGCATGCATTGGCGATTTTTCTGCTGTTCAATGATGGACAAACCCCTTTCCTTCATAGACATTTAATAGACATCTTTTAATGGTCAAGGCTATTACACAATATATTTTATGATCGGAATATAATCTTACTCGGTCAGAACGCAGATGACGTATTTTTAACATTTAGAGTGCAGTGTTCACAGAATCAACATTGGAAGGGTTCAAGAAACTGTGGAGTGCACCTAGATATTCCAGCCTCCTTCCTTCCGGTTTGTATATTCTACGTGGTTGAGCTGAGCAGCTGAGTGCCTATATAATTATACTGATCACCACTTGTTCAAAATAACATTATTCAGCTTTTGTAAGATCTATATTCCTACAAGCTGTACGAATTCTCGGCCTGTACATTGCTATACATGGACGTTTGAATTGAGTCAACGTAAAGCAATTTGTAAATATAATTAACGGTTTTATTTTACCTTGAATTATGTGCTAACCTTAAGTAAGTTTGGATTTAAGATTGCTCAAACTTACCTATATCAGTCAACAATACTGTATAAATCCAAATGCGTACGCATTGGCATGTACTTCATCCTAGAAGAAAGAGAGGGATGCCTCACATACCTATTACACATCGTACAAAGTTCTGCATCCCCAACCCTTCCCTTCCCCTACCCACCACCCACCCTTGTGACAACTACCTGTCACAATCACAGAGTGTGACAGCAGTATTGTGACAGTAGCAGAAGATATGGGGCTTGACATGCACATGCCAACACTAACCACCTTGTCCTACCTACTACCTGCCCATACTTACCTCACCCCCTCCCCAAAGGTCCCTTCAGGTGAGGACCTTGTGTAATTCTTAACCCATTAAGGGCTACATATAGGGCTTTATTACACTATGCTAATGATGCATGAGTGTAACACTGGCGGGTTACTCACCAATATTGTTGTCATTCGCCAGCGCCAGGACGATGCAGTCAGCAAGAGTTGCCATGATATGCATCAGCACAATTCTGGTGCATTACTTGATACATGAGTATGTTTAGTTGACAAACGAGGCCTTGAGGCATCTTGCTATCCTCAATGGCTTAATCTCTTGGAATGCTAGGGCAATGGCTACAGAGGCGATGTAAGTATAGGATGCCCTACGTGGATTTTGTATGTCATTTATTACCTGAAACTTCATTGATATAGGAAGAGGAGAAGGAATCAATTTTTCCGGCCACATCACTGGTGTCAAGATGGAGACCCTATATTGGGTTAACAGAAATGCCACCCTATTTTCATGATGGCTTCTATGGGTAACCTTTATAATGAATAAAAAGATTCTGCCATAGTCTGAATTAGAGCTGCTATAATAAGGGCGGAGAGCAGGCTTCTCTGATGCAGCCTATGATGTCACAGTTGATTAAATGCATCAAGTTCTGCACTGTTTATGCATGGGGGCCATTGCAAAACATGTCAATTATTGCAATATTATAATATAAATAGTGTGTCGCCTCATTATATCAAGTAGTATAGCTCAAATGTGTTATTCAGTGCCAATTACCAAATGAAATATGCAAGCAGTGTTGAAATACAACTATGAGAAACATGTATTTGTAAGTAGACAGTACTTTGCAGTCAGCAACAGTTTACATTTAATCAACCTTGACGTCATAGGCAGCATTGATCGGAGAAGCCTGCTGTCTACCCTTATGATGGCAGCTGTAATGCAGAATATGGAAGAATCTTTTCATTCATCATAAAGGTTACCAAAAGAGGCCATCATGAAAATAGAGTGGCCTTTTCTTTTAAGTTGTGATACATCCTATTAGTCCTTGATATTCAAGTGGTCTCCCACTCACATCTATACAGGGCTGACGATGGATTGATGGGCTTATAAATGGCATCTTACTATTCACAGAAGGTATTGAAAGTAAATGTTGGGAGTGTGCTTAGAAATGACTGAAGGGTGTTTGGGAGTGAAAGAAATGGTGTAAATGAATGACAAAAGTCGTTGGTGATTCAGCAGCACTTGAGTGTGGAAGATTGGTGAATGACTGATGCTTGAATAGTGGATAACTAGTGTTTATGGAAGTAAAACCTATGATTTTGCATAAATGAACAGTGTAGGGTACAAGAAGGTTAGCTTGGCAATTATCTCAAAAACCCTTGGATGACATCAAGGACAGCCAGTGTACATAGAAGCAAACACCCAAAAACGACAGGTGAACCTTTCTTTGAAAGCAGCCAGGATTGAGTCCCTTATGCTTGTTAAGAGCATGAATCACTGCCTAATGGCCACAGAGAGGGCCTATTACTGAGTTCAGCATGTACTAGGTGGTCTAAAAACAGCTTACGTTATGTGATATTTAGGTTATACAGGAAGAACTCACTTATTGCATGAACAAACATGGCAGTTGCGGCCTGTCAGTCCACTTTAGGTATCCTTTGGATGTTATACCATTCATGTCAACTAAAGACCACTCTGCTGGCTAACCTCATGTATCCAGTACCGTAATGGCTCCTTTTAGTACCGTGGAATTTTCTTAATTTTCTTTATTTTTGATAGTAACCTACCCCCCTTGCCTTCAAGGATCGTATAAATAAAACTACTACAGTCTTCAGTACATTCCCCCTTTCAGGATGACTTGGGGCATCATCTCCTTATTTGTTCTCATGATACATCAATAGAATGGTGGCGAGTAACTCACCATGGACATGCTTTGTAGGTGCATAAAACATTTAGCGTCCACATGATACATAAGTGCACCAACAGTAACTGCAGTAAGTTCAATTCACTGATTACAATTATACAGGTCAAACTTTATAAGCTTTCAATGTAAATTTAGGTTGGGGGGGGGTGGGGGTCTAGGGTAAACGGATGCCAAATCTCCCCCCCCCCTCCTCCCCAGCACACTTTTATAGTTCATTTAGGCTATATACCCTACTGAAATTTCTTGTGTGGCATGGCGCTGTTTTTGGATCCAATATACATCTTATTTTTATGGACCCACTTTTCAAGTCGCTGTGCTGAAAACTCTCCCTGACCGGCGCTTATTCAAACACCCGCACTTAAATAGGACATTACGGTATTGATAGGGGTGTCCCCTAGGCAGAGTTTGTATATACCAAGCACGGAGATCCCCTGTGTCTTCTGTGTGTACCCCGGTGTCCTTCCGTCAACAGTGGTGTCATTCTCACTGATCCCTAGACCTTGAGATGTAGACCTATAAAACCCTCACCTTGGACCTTAACCCTTTATGGGGTGCCAGTGCATCAATGTATCATGCCTATGGTGCATGGGTCATGATGCACCCATGAAGTGCTGGCGAGACTGCTCGCCAGCACTTCATGGGTGCATCATGCCGACCCTCCGGGGGTGTATCAATCCTGTAAGGTCAGCATGATGCATGATTGTAGCCACTTGCCTGGGCTACATTCTTGCATCATAACGACCAATGGGCATGATGCACACATGCATTTTTGGTCTTTCAATATTTACCAGATATAGTCTGCATAGTGTTTAGTGCCTTTTTTTTAACCATCATGCCATGCAATGATGCATGAATGCACCGATGGCGACATATCATACCGAGTTAACCGATCTGATTCGATTGATACTCCAACAAACTCGCCTGATTGACACCTTATATGTATATATATATATATATATATATATATATATATATATATATATATATATATATATATATAGATGCATCAGTACTTGCATCAGCAACTGAAAATGAACATCAAGGCATATGATACAACCTTTAAAGTTCTATAAGGACCACTGAACAAGGCTTTTTTGCTCTTAAAATGCCTCCTATATACCCGCATAGTGTTGTATTTAGCACTTCCCAGGGCTCACACATCTCCAAATCTAGGGTCCGATCAGGGAGAGATAAATAGATCAAGGGGTCACAAAGCGTGCACGGTGCCATTCTGACACCAAACTAGGTGTCCTACTCCTGCTACTGCTGCTGTTGCTGCTACTGGCCTATTTCCCATCACTTGAGTGTTGGGTGTCATCTCATTTTACACTTTACACTCTGGGTACACTATACCAGCCTACATGTCTATGTTATTATAGGAAAGACTGGAAACTTCTTATATTGAAAAATAATGTTTGCTGTGTAACTGGGGGGTGTTCGTATTTTCACCTGATGGGTCACTTAATCAGAAGAAGAGATTGATTTCTTTCCCAATTTTAGAGCTATAAGTGATAGCAATGATTATCATATTGCTTTTCAGTTGGTTGAATTAATAATCAACAGTAGTACGTAAGCCTCTGAAATTGTATTGAAATCCATGTATCAGCAACAGGAAAATAAAGGTAAATCAAAACATGGAAGATTGAAGCTACCCCGGCATCTCTTTTACTGACACATGTGTTTAGTCAAGTAAAGGTAGCCCTACACTGCATACATAGTATCAGGAAAGTCCAGGGTATTATCTTTTTTAAGGAGGAAAGTATGCCCACCATATCTAAGATCATACACCTTACTTAAAGTGAAAGGCTCACCTGACCACTAGACCTACTGAAATGCTGATATTAGAGGTATAGTCAGACTAAACATAATCAATCCAGATAAAAATATGAGTGAAGATTGTAGGAGATGTAATCTGACCTATTCCTTAGGGCCATTGAGAAATAGGCAAGGGAAAAAGACAGACACCACCAGGCCATTCAACCAAAGACCCATTGTACAATGGGCCGTTTACCAGCAGATAGCTGGTGCTCATTCACCAATAGGATGAGCGATAAAGGGGGATATCATGGAGGCTTTAAGGCTTTAAGGACCTCAAAGTCCATGTTTCCATGTCGTCCTGATGCATCATTGCAATGTTGTACTTTTAGTCACCAGCAATGCATTGGTGTATCATGCCGACTCTTTGTGAGTGTATCAACATTGCATGGTCGACGTGATACATGAATGCAGCTCTGGCGAGTCACTCACCAGGGCTGCATTCATGCATCATGGCGACCGATGAGCATAATGCATGAAGCTATACTATATATGTAGCATGTGAAAGGGTTAAGGGACCAGGTGCTCCTCCCATGGATAAGGCTATACAACAGAGTAATATCAGGACGACTTAACAACCAACAATGGGACAACCTGATGGCAAATAGTCACAGATTACTGTGTGGGTGGCCACCAGTAGTACATAAGATATGTGCTATAGTCACTGCACATCTTTACTGTAGAATCTGTGTTTTTTTAGAAAGGCACAGCTTCACATGAATCATTGATTGGCAAGCTGGCTCTTAATTAGATGAATGATTGTAGTATGAGAAGAAAAGCCTATCACATTGCTGCTACATGTAATATCTTTCAAGAGTACACAAAAAAGGAAATTGATAAATGAGTTGAATGTGGTCTATAAGAGAAATGCAACAAAAGTAGAGCTTGCAATAGCGGCTATAGATCCAATATAAACATTGCAGTGACACATTATGCAGTGACACATTATGAGGCTGATATATTATGTCAAACACCTTCATCATCAGAACTGTATTCTTGACCTACAAACTCCTGCCACCATGCCCACATTAATTGACACTTTAAGGCCCATATGATGCCTCCAGATTCATGTTATGATACACAAATGCAGTGCTGATATGTCTATACCCAGAGCATTGAATTTGTGCATCATGCCAGCCCCATAGGGTTAGCATGGTGGATGAATGTACCCTGGCAATTAGTCTCTCAAGGGCGGCATTCATGCATCATGACAAATCGACATAAAGTGATTTGCGGCCCTGGAAGAGTTAACATGAACTACACTGACCATGCCCTGCAGAAATACACGAGGGGAATGTGTTAATAATGTCTATTATATACAGTGTTAAGCAATTGTGTTTTATTTTAATGTTTCCCCTCTGACCTCGACAAATTTTATGTGAGGCTGGAAAGGAACAGGTTCAAGAGAGCATACTTTGGTTAAACGGATCTGTTCTCATTATTTCAAGAACAAGGGTTTTTTTTTTTTCTCCAAGTGCGTGTAAGTTTCTATATGGGGAGCAATTGTGGGGTCTCTGACCATTTTAAACAAATTTGCAATGCCTTTAGAATTGGCCTTTTCTATAACTAGAAGGCTGAAGGGTGGCATGGAGTGATGGACATGCCATTGTGCCCCTGCCTTATGCCATGGAAGCCCATACCAATAATCTACCACTATATCTAGTATTAGTTCTATCCTAAGATATTGCCCTATCAAAATACTCTCTGTAGACGCACTGGTGCAAGTGTAGTATGCCGCACGTATACCTTGGAGGCGTTGGAATGTACCATCACAAGTACCCACGTCCATGATTGAGGTGCTACTGTTTCTTTTAGACTAAAGGGTGTATCTTCTTATATAGTTACCAAATATAACATTGTGGTCTACCATGGTGCATACCCGTGCCTGTGGCCAACGCCCAGTGAGAGGGCAACCACAAGTCGTTTCCATTTTATATGTCTGTTATCCTGTTATCTCTATTATCTTCTAACACATAATAGATTCCCAAACATTTCCCTCCATTTATAACTCAGAAGATGCTGGTCAAGCACCTTTTGACCATGGTATGATGTGCCATGTCTGCATGTCACTATATTGCCCATGTGTGCATGAATACAAAACATATATAACTCAGTAAAGAAATTCACTGACTGGGGCTGCAGCAAGTTTAACAGTGCTGTAGGGTGTTTCAAAAGAGTGGTAAACTTAAACTAGGACTATTTTGAAAAACCCTCCTGTGGTGGTGGTGCATCATGAAGATTGAGAAGATCCATATCAAGTTCCATCGAAGTTTAAGGGCTAATAATGATACCAACGTGGGGAAAATAGAATGCGCTTAAATTTAAATCAAACTGGAGCTGCTCAGAGCAACCCAGTGTCATTATATCCTTGTATCTATGGGATGTGGACATCAAGTACTACCACCAGGGTTACTTAGGCCACCACTATTAGGAAACATCAACCTCTCTATGAACCTACAAAAGCATGTAACACATGGTAACACCATGCCGGGGTGGTTTGCATAATGATAAACAACCGGGAGTAGTTTCAAAATGGTAAGCCATTCCATCAACGAGCAGCAGCCTGCTACAGTAAGATATAGTGTCTAGTCTCTTCACCAACAGGAAAAGCCCCCAAAGTGGAGTGGTGGTAGGGAGGTGGGGGGGGGGGGGATTCAAAGGTCAAAGTGAACTGACTTTGACGGCTAATTTGTGTGTAATTGGTTGATAGGAAGGCGGCCTGTGTGCACCATGGAGAGACACGTGTCGGTATAGACCTGCTGGAGGAGGCATGCCAACACTGGGAAGCCTGCCAACCAACACATGCCAAATCTACCACCTCAACCGACACTGGCCCCGGCCCTGGCGGCACCCTGCCAAAAAGGCAAAAGGTGCATCCTACTCTATATACCCGTTACCATTGGGAGGGTTGGGGGAGGGGGTGCTAACAATAGGCCTGTAGGGGAGTATTGTAGACAATACATACACTGTACTCATGGGAGTGGGGGGGGGGGGGTGGGTGAAGAGAGTGATGGGGAGGATATAGTGCACAATGCACTAGCTTGTATAGATCACTGTATAGTTCGCTGGGGATGGGTCTATTTGTGATTGTGCATAATTATGTACACTTATCATATGTGTGTACGAGGTGTCTGTACCAGAGAAACTGGTGAGGTACTAGTGCACATCAACTATACTTCAGTGATTAATTGGTTAATGGAATAACATGACAGAGAGTGGGAGAAAGGGATAATTATCATGACTTCAGCAAGTGCAGACTCCCAAAGAAAACAATATAATTGTGCATCTTCACTACCCATAGGAAGTTTCATTCAGACAACAATAATACCCATTACCATTATTATCAAATATAACGAAATGTATATGAAGGCTAAATACTCCATATACAAGATGCATACATGTATAAGATGACATAGCCTTATAAATATATTATGAACAGGGCTTTCATGATCAGCTCAAATTCCTCGATATACTGGGATGAAATATAATATCCCAGTATATGCCTCAATAGACTGGGATATATCATTTACTAGTACATTTAGTAATTTGGGCTGGAATATTACATTATAATATTGTTGTTGTACAGGAGTTGTACAGTAGATACCCTGGTACTAGAAGATATTGGTCTGAGATGTTGGGGGTGGGGTGGTGGAGGAAGAGCAGGGGGTGTACACAAAATGTCATCTTGTCAGTGGCTAGAAAGTAGGAAGCAAAACAATGTCTCACCCCCTGTCCTCTTACCCCTCATACCCCACCCCAAAACTGCCCTGGGGTGTAGCACTGGTCAGTGAGGTGGAAGACGTGTGCACCCAACGTCAACACATAGTCAGCATAACTCTGATAATGGGGTAAATATGTGGACAAGGGAAGAAGGAGGGCTGCTACTAAGCTGGTGGCCTAAAGCAATCTGGTGGAGGCAGCTCTGAATTGGAGGAGTTGTGGGAAAATGGTACATCCCAAAGGTAAAGATGGGGACTCTGAGATTCACTCTTGGTAAATCTTGTGTTGAATCCCATTGGTTGTGTGAAAGCCTCTGTGTGACCATGATAATTGAATGTAAGACGTTAGGGAGTGATCAGTTTTTAACAACAGGGGGGGCCGGTGGGTTTGAGGGGGGGGGGTCAGAATTTTTTCAACCCCTTGACCATTACTATAGGCTAAAAGGGGACGTCCGCGCGCGATTTTTGTCCCTTATGGAGGGGGTCGAAAAAATTTTACCCCCTCGAGAGGGGGGGGTCGAAATTTTTTTCGCGCGTCCGCGCGCAAACCCACCAGCCCCCCCCCCCCCCGTTGTTAAAAAATGATCACTCCCTTAAGTAAACAAATAGGAAAGGAAATCATCAATCCAATATAAGTTCCTACTGGTCTGACTCTGTGATGAATTTGCAGCAACCCTAAAAAGACAGGAGTTCTTCTTTTTTCATAATTTTTTTCATAAGACCATTATTTTCAGACCAGGCCTAAATTCCAAGCGAGATTTGAGTTGATTCACTGTGCCAAAATCTTTTTGAAGAATTCATGAGATGAAATGTTTATATCATATGTCCTTCTGTGTCCAATATAGGGTGCAAATGCCTGTATCATGACATCCCCTGACCAGCACCCAGTAAACATCCCACCATCATCACTCCACCCCTGGGTAACATAACTAGCAGGCATTTAACATACATGTTCCTTTAACGGCCATCGTTAAGCTGGTAATGGGCGATAATACAGCACTTATCACGACTTAATGGTGGAGAACCCGACCCTGGAGGTGTGATGATTGCAGCCCTGGAGGAGGCTATCACCCTGTGGACATGGTAGTGAAAGGTGAGAGGAGATGAACAGCTGGAACCACTTCCTACAGAGTTTGGACGATACTTGGGGCATCTGGACGGCATTGCAAGATAGGAATGGGTGAGAAGGGCCTGGACAGCGAATTGTGTCCAGGGGCCTAAAGGATCTACCCCTCCTTCATGTCTCCTCATACCCACCTCCTTCCCACCTCTCTACATATCTCGACCAAAAGTCCTCTCTCCACCAAATGCTCCTTCACTTAGTGCCATCTCACTTGATCTTACCCACAGTGAGATGGCATGTATAATTGATTCAGAATTGAAACAAGGTGTGCTGAAATATAGGTGTGACAGCTAAGGTGACTACTTTTAAACCCCTGCACTCACACTTCAGTTCACCCAACCTTAACTTGCAATACACCAAGTTATTTTTCAGAATTTTCTGGAAAGTAAATTTGAGTATGTTATGTGAGTAAAATGAAAACAAGGGGGGTTAAATAGAAATTGTCCCCACTTAACATGCCTTGACATTTTGATACCATTATAACCTGAAACAAGGCATGGAAAACACTAAGTGTGTCTGTGGCCTAATACAATGTAGCAGGGTCATATAGAAAGGGCAGCTGGTGTCAGGGTTGATCTGGGGCCTGGTGTAAGGTAATTAATATGGACATAACCTTAGCTGTAACTACCAAGATGCCAGAGTGGATACAGATGGCAAGTGGCAGAACCCCCAGGCCCTGGTTCTGGTTAGATTAATGTGAAGGGTGAGCCAGAGGTGCTATGGTGAGGTATAATGCTAGTAAAAAGTAAAATAGTTTGTAGGTGTAGGTATTTTTGGTTTGACCTCATGCATCACATTTCAATTGTCTACGTCTTTTAAAACTTTTTTTTCTCAAAATAAAATAGATGTATGCTCTAGTGAGGTAATGGCTTTTATCCAAGCAGAAATCTACCCATACACAATATTCTAGATATAATGTCATAAAAAGTTATAAATTAAAAGATGAGATACAAGAATAAAGGTAGATTATAGACATGATTGACCCCATATCAGGCACTGATAACAGACCTCTTATCATTTTGTCAAGCTGTCCTAATCTATAACGACGCGACACAGCCTGTGTCAAAATGCACTCAGGCCCCTGGTAAGATAATATTGGTGTTCTTAATGCACTATCAATACACTCAGACCTCTTGTTCAATCTCTGTTCAAGTTGTTCTCCATGCCTAAATACCAACACTCACTGGGTAATGCACCCTTCTCAACTTGCTTGTTATCAATTTTGCAGTAAAGAGCTACACGTTTTCTTTTTCATCAGAAAAGCAGTTTCTGTAAACTGTAAAAGCACCTGGAAGGCATTTCCCAAGATGGCACGACTAGATGCCTTCAAATCTTGGTGTGATCCCTGGCTCTAATGTCATTACAGCACTGCATCTAGTGATCCCTAATGATTGCACTGGTACGACTACCCCACCAAACCATATATGCAACCACTACAACCACTGATTTTGAGGGTTCCTAATCGTAGGGGCTGTGCACAATTATACCATGTTGAAAAATGTCTTCCTGGGCATGTATGTCCCAATCAGCAATGGAGCATTGGGCCATGCTTGTCCATGCTTGGCCCAATATAAGCCGACATTGGCCCAATATAAGCCGACATTGGCCCAATATAAGCCGACATTGGCCCAAAGTATCCTTGTTACCTGGGGTGTACGGTTGCCTTTGGCAAATAGCTTCATCTGCATGCAATGCTATAATGCCAATATCAGAAGAGGCATGGGAGCTATGAATATAGTCCTTTGACATTTTATGCTGGAATTTTCAGGCACCTATCTTGATACCTGTTATCAGTGATTATCTTTATAGCAGTCAGCAAAATCCCATATGGCTGCACTAACAGTATAAAAGACCTATAACTTGAACTTCAGAAATGACATAGAATATGTTGAGTACAGAAACATGTGCAATGTTTCCAGACCATGGGCCCTATCCTATAGCAAGGGGTCTGCAAGTAGAAAAACACATGTGGATCAACACGGTAAAAGGTACGCTCATGCACCCACTCACGGGCATACCTTTTACCGTGTTGATGTGCATGTACGCACTGACCAGCAAATATCTTGGCGACATGATGCCTGGTGCACCGGGTAGCCCGCTGCCCGAGAAAACCTGCCAACAACGCTCGGTGACCCCGCGGTCACTCAACAATTGTTTTACGATTGGCGAAGGTTGCCGCGGGCCCCTATCTCGGTGCAAAAGGCTTCGACAGCCAACGGAACCTCTCAGTGTTGTATATAGCATATACTGAGGGCATTGAGGTACACAACTCTGCAGGGGACAGGGGAGGGAGAGGAAGTAGAAGGGGGCATGGAGGGGGGAGGGATGGAGGGAGGGGAAAGGAGCTAAAGAGAGAAATAAGAAGGAAGGCAGGGATCGAGGAGGGACAAGAAAAGGGTGAAAGAGGGGAGGATGCGGATATGGGTTGGATCAAAACAGGGAAGATGGAGATGAGGGGGTGCGGGCGTCCTTCTGTCTCCCTCTCCCTGTCTCTGACATCGACAACGTTTCAAAACCCTGTTTCTATAAGTTGCCTGTCAGGGCATTTTAAAATTATTATCTATAGCCATCATTTTGAAATGCCCTCCTGACCATACCTTCCATTGCACCCTCATATGACCTGCAATTTGGCATTACCCCTAACCCCACCCTAATTCTTGGCTCCATGCTCTGGGGTAAGGTTTAAGGTTGTTACATGATAAGTTCCTCCAGTCCTAAGTTGTGCTGTTCTTGGGCCGACACCTGGCATTCCTTGGATGCAGACCTGCTATGGGCGGCAACTATTACTTGAAGGGAGAGAGACCATCTGTGTTCAACAACAACTCTTAGATGCTGGTCTACAGGGGTGCTTTAGAAAAAAAAATTCAGCATTAATCAATTAATGATTATTCTATAACAGCCCTCGGAGAAACCCTACCTTGCTTCTTTCTGGAGATAAGGAGAGTCAGTGTGCCGTGAAGAGAAGCTATGACATTCCATATCCTGGGCTGAAATGTAAGGTCCTCTACCCCATACTAATGCATCAACTACATCTTTTACTTGTGTAAACGTTGGTTTGGTTCCATGCATAGAGTCCTTCACAACTTCATTTCCCCCTTCCACTACAAAATGATATTCATACAGAGAATTTCCCAGGGAAACCCAAGTAAAAATGTTGGAATTCCTCTATTACTAATACTATCCAAAGTGGCAACTCTGCATGCCCACAAGACCTCCTTATATAAAAATGCTGACAATGTTGAGATTAAATTCCTCCAAGGTCGTTCCATCCTTCTTCTCAGCCAGTAGCAATCTCCTATGGCAGAGTCTACTCAGGAATCCCATGAACTCTAGTCTTTCTAGATACGGCAGAGTGTGGACTTGTGTAGCTGGAAGACTTATTGTGGGGCTATTTTGTATGATGGGCCTTTGTGGTGGGTAAAATAGTGAACTTGTAAAATATATTTGGCAGAAAAGTTGTCCTTGCTGGGAATCATGCTTTTTGAAAGGTTATCCATCTTCTTGGGGAATTAGGCATCAGTTTCCAAAGGTAAAGAACTTTGACAGAAACCACCAAGGTAAGCGGACCTTGATAATGTTATTACATAACAAGCAAACGGTCCTGATTAAACGACAGTTCCTTTAACAGTGAGCAATTTCCATAGATGACATCAACCAAAATTAATTAGGTGGGCAAGGATCATTGCCTTGAGGCCACCATTTCTGACCTTTTCTTTTCAAGTATTCCTAGAATGAGTTATGGTCTCTAAGGTCAAAGGTACCATTATGTATAGTAGCATGTTGCCTTTTACGCAATTTGTTCCTCCTAAATTCCTAAGAACAATTCTGACATGGCTTCCCATAGCTAAGGTAGATAGAATTAAGGTATGGTGAGAGTGCAGTGCTCTAGTAGTGTATGGCCATCGTCTTAACATTCCACCTGGCCTGCAGGAGATACGCAGGCATTCCTGGAGCTATTGGTGGAAGTACTTAGGGAGCAGAGTCCGTGATTTCAAGGCAAACACACAAAGAGGCTTCCCACACCAGTGAATGTAGTGTATTTGTAGAATGGTCACAGCTGGGAGCAAGAAAATGTTATAAAATATATTTAAAATATTAGGTTTCTCTTGTGAAGAGTGGCTTTATCTTTCTTTTGGCGCTAAAGCGCCATTGGGACTCTACCTATCATGGATTGTTACTATCATGAGTAGACTATATCCAGATTGGATTCAATTCATTATTTCTTGTAGAAGTTTTATATTAATAGGAAAACTTTACATGATATAATGCTATACCTTCTTTGATGTGATATATTTTCTATATTTTAGGAAATTGCCATTCACTGATTTGAGCAATAGTCCAGCTGTTTACAAAATGTCCTTTTACTAATTGTCAGACAAGTGCTCTTACATGAAATTTGCATACACACTTCAATTCTTAGAGGACTTCAAATATCATTTATATTCCATTACATCTCAATGGAATTCGTAGGGCCAATTTTGATATCTTTTACTCTCACAAGGTATATGAAAATATGGCCATAGGTAGGAAATGTACTAGATGTGGTGTTTATTGCTTCCAGTACACTCTAAAAAATGTGTTTAAACAGAAACACATTTTACCTAAAGACTTTTTGGTAAAATAAAAACATTATCATCATCTAAACACTTTTCTTAAAACACAAAACACTTTTTCCTGCAAAAGTGTTCAGGTTTATAAAAGAGTTAGTGTTTTAATACATGGTTCCAATCCAACTCACTAGGTGGCAGGGGCAACCTATGATGGTACTACTGTAATATTCACATGGACAGAAATGTCTGAATTCAAGTATAAATGATAATGATACACAACATTCTGATAGACCATAACTTTGGCAATTTATATTAGAACCGATTTGTAAAGGAAATGTCATAAAATTACCTTCTCATTACCTTGATTCCAATGTAACCCATGATAAACACCCATTTTGTAACATTCAGGATTAACACATACATCCCAGTCATGAACTCACTGACAAGTCGGGAGGCGTGGCACAGTCGGTAGCGCGTCCGCTCACAGGCCGTAAGGTCGTGGGTTCGGTTCCCGGCCCGGCCGGAGCACAGTGGTGGTTCCAAACGTCGCCGTAAGGTGTCATTTGAGTTCCTCCCTGCTCTGGCTAGGCTGTGCTGGAAAGTCTCTCGGCGGTCATGGCAGACAAATGACTTAAAACAGGCCTGTCCATCTCTCACTATGCCTATGTAGTGACGGATGTTAAAGAACCATTGCCTCGGTAAATGTGTAGGGGCGTGCTTTCTATCTTCCCATAGATTCGGTCACCATCATCCCCCCTCCCCATTAGACTAGGGTCCGGGCAACAACGCCACAAGGGTAATCTCACTTTGGTGTGGATACAACCCGCGGGACCTCTCGCCCTTGAGTGTCGGCCGTAAGGAAGGCACGAGGTGAGATAAAATTCAAATCAATCAACTCACTGACTAACTCTGTGCATCAAAGTCTTTGAAGTCATCTTGACCATAGGCCCATGATGGTTAGCACAGAATATTAATAAAATAAATGGATGATGAGCATTCATCAACTTGCTATCAACATTAATCTGATATTCTCTGCCTGCAGAGACAGCAATATGTGGTGGGGAGGACTCACTAATCCTAAAACTGTGACCATGAGTTTATTAGGAAAATGAAATAATAGCAAGAACATTAATGTGCCTGAAACTGATTTTAAAAACTTTCTGAACCTAAATACCTCATTGTGAGAATAATTTAAACACTTTTCCAACTAAAACACATTTTGATCAAAACACTTTTGAATTTTTAAACACTAAGTCTTTTTGAGAAAGTGTTGAGTGTTTTGCCCAAAAAGGTGTTTAAAAACAAAACACATTTTTTAGTGTGTAGTTGGGCAGGATTGGGGGGGGGGGGATAGGATAGTCGTGGAATGTGAGGGATTTGCAACTTCAGGTGCAGTTGTCTGTCAGAAAACCGTCAAGAACCATCAGGCCTATGTAACAGACAGTAACACTATAAAGGGTTAATGCTAAGGCCAAATAAAATAAAAGCTATGTTTCCGGTAACATGGTCCAAAAAGTTGAGGCAGGTAGATTGGAAAATATAAGCATACGTGTCAAATAACGATTTTTTAAAGGAATCTTCGAAAATTTTGAAAAAATCTCAAAAAATATTCAAAAAATCTTTAAAAAATCAGGAAAATTTTGAAAGAAATCCCCAAAAATTTCTGAGGTCGGCCCCCTTAAGCTGAGGACGGGCGGGTGACCGGAAACAAAACTTTTTTTTTTGGCCTAAATGTTGCACATAAACACTGTACTATAGGTTTGCACGATAAACTGGGGGGGGCTATCAATTTGAAATCACAAAAATTAATGGAGAGGATTATTTATAAGCAGAAGTTACAAAATACACTTCAATCCAGTGTGTTGAAAACAATTATGATCAACCAATATTGAATATTTACCATAGATCCACTACCATTTAATAAGCCAGCATTCATTTGAGGATATATCAGCTCTCAAGCCCCCCCCCCCCCCCCCAACCCAATGCCATTTAATATGTCCACAAGTCACTCCCCAGTATACATGTACTCTGAGTATCATGCATGTAAATGTGTGGTTGGAGGGGGGGGGGTAAAATGTAAGGGGGGGTGTTTAGAGGAGATAGAGCAGTCAGTGCATGATGATGGTGAGGACCTGTCGACACACATATCCTCCCTTCACATGTCATACCCCCCACCCCCCCTCACACACACCAAAGCCACCCTACACTACCATACACCCCCCCCCCCCCCCATCATATACACATGGCCCCAACATGCCCTCTCATGCTCTATACCACCAACGGACATGACTACCTTAGCCCCACATAAGGATGTGTAAACATAAGGAACCTGGTTCTCCTGCTTCTGCCACCAGTCACTCCAGGTCCATCTCCCACCCTCCTTAGTGGTATACTGGTTACCTTACCTCTCCACTCCACCCTTCAATGGCCACACCGCTTCCCAGCACATCTTAAAGTTAAGGGGGTCTCACCCCTCTGGTGGTTTGGTGCACATAATATGCACATGCAGAGACACACCATCGATTGATAATGCAGTTTTCTCACTATGCATATGACCTTAGCTGTCAAAATGGCAACTCACTAACTCACTCAAGGGGCGCATAGTGCATTGAGGCAGTATGCTTTTTGCCCTTTATGGTTGTTATTGTGTGTGAATATGACCATGTGTCAGTGCATGTAGAGTCCACCATCACCAGGGCCGCATCCACGTATCATGCCCAGCCTGCTAGGTTGATACACCGCCGAAGGAGCATCATGGAGTTAGTGTGCAATGCTGGCAAGTACACCTAGGCCATGTCAGCACAGCATTGGTGTATCATTACAACAAGGGAATATACGTTTGAAGGCATCGTGGGGACCTTAAAGAATTGGAGGGGTTGTCCCTCCATGGGGTATTCTAGGTTGTCCCTCCATACCTATGGTTCTAGTTGCAGAGGGCATGAAACTTGTGTGCCCATTTCACCTAGGCCAGATTTTAATTTGATGCAGTCTGATGGTGTATGTCAAACTCAAAGATATTTTCAGTTACGATATGTAAAGGAAATACAAGAGCAGCTTGAGGGCGTAAAAGATTTTTTTTTTTACACAAAATGACATGGTTTCTAAAGCTGCAATGACTCGGCGAATTTATACACTGTAAATGACACTTTGATTCCATAATAAAGGTTATCAAATAAACATGACATTAATCTCAAAGTTTACAAGGGTTTGTGTGGGGGTTTGTGGTATGCTGAGGTTTGTTGGTGCATTGTGGGGTAGGTCTATAACACTACACGGGTACACCCTGGAGGAGATTAGGTTAACCATTAATGTTGTTCTTCTATTGGACCTGATAAAACATCCCTATTGAGCATTTAACCCTTTAAAGATGACATAATGCTTTAAATCACTGCAGACATCTCATTTTGAATGCATTCTGGTGAGTAACTCGCCAGTGTAGCCTTAAATGAACCAGGCTGACCCTCCAAGGCTGATACACTCCTGAATACAGTGCTTGTGAGTTATTCGCTAGCACTGCATTGGTGCATCATGACAGCAAATTCTTGCTAAGTTGCTTAACATCAAAGGGTGAGTACATTGGCTTGTAGTGTTTGGCCTCCGTGCAGGGCCAAATCCCATACCTAGTCCACGTTGACATAAAGCTGCACCTGTATGTGGACATCCTAAATAAGACAGATTATCACAAATTTGACCAAAATGTGACAAAAAATGGCTGAAGCATGCCTCAGTGTGTTGCCAGGCTGTGACAATTGCACATCACTAATTGCTATTGAAAAAAGTTATCATAGATTGAGTATCACCTAAGGCAGAGATAAAATGATATAGTTGAGTGAAGCCAAAATTTTGGCCCAACTTGTGAGAATGCACCATACATGGACAACCCTGGAGGAGGTGCACCGCCTTAATGTTAGCTCAGGACAACCACAAGTGAAGGGTCCACCAAGCTGGTAAATCCTATCAGAGGTCGATTAGTCCGGTTAACCAAGTACACCTCCAGATTACAGCCAGATATTATCTAAAACTCAAACATGCCTCCTAAACCACTCCTCTCAGCACGTCACTGGGTCACTTAGAAGATAGCATGTAGCCCCTAGTCCTACCCCCCCTCACACACACACACACGTAATACACAGGGATATATGTGTAAAGCCTTAGCCTTAGGTATGAACCTGGGGAGGTTTGAAAGAAATGGGAGAAACTCTAGACGTAGGACAGTCATGTTTTGTTTTTATATTCAGAGGGTTACGGATAGTAGTAGCGCAATCATAAAGGTCATTGCTTCAGCAGAGAGAAAATAATTTATTCTGCAGAACGAAACTTATTTTAAAGCTAGTCAGCAGGTGACGGGAGTGAGGGAGGGAGAGAGAGAGAGAGAGAGAGAGAGAGAGAGAGAGAGAGAGAGAGAGAGAGAGAGAGAGAGAGGGAGAGAGAGAGAGATGGTCAGAAACTGGTCAGAAATCCAGCTAGACATACATCAACCAGCTAGACCAGCTAGGAAAAAAATAATATATATTATGCTACAGCTAGATACACCTGTGCGTGTGAGAAGAGCAAAGGAGCGTAGGACCAGGCAATCAATGTGACAGATAACGTCATTAATCAAATTTAATCACCTGCAATCTCGGTTCATTCATATTGATCAAAATCATAATTAATAACATTACCCCCAATTAGTGGTCAGCACAACCACACTAATTACTCATTCAGTTACATGCTACATGCTCGGCTGGATCCTAGGTACCCTGAGCAAGATACATTGCAAACAATAACTGTTGAATCTACCAGGGATCCTCATAAAACTGAACAATGAATCACCATTATTGCAGTAAACCAGTGTATAGTTTTTACAAGAAGCCCGAGGTGGCATAACAGTGGTACAAGGAATCTCTGTGAAAATAACGATGGATCTCTGACAAAAACTTTTAAACAAGGATTCTGCTGTAATTTCAACAACAATTCTTACAGTGTATACTACGTATAGAAATGCATAAGACTAAGGGCATTCACCATTATGGCTTCAAAAGATTTACAGAGAGCACTTTTCTAATATTGGCTTTATATACATTATGTGAACCATGACACATAGATTCTGTGCAAACCTGACATATAGATCGATATTGTGACCACAATACCTGGGGGGGGGCACTGACTCTTTGATTGGTGGTACCAACTGCGAAACTACAGCCCCCCCCTTTTTTTGCAATTTCACAGCCCCTTAAAAGAAGCTTTAATTTTCACAGCCCCCCTTTTTTGAAGAAGTTTGATAACAGCCCCCCTTTTTCAGGCCCTCCTCCATGGATTAAGGTTCTATGTCAATAATGATCAGGAATTTAACAGCCCTACATGAAATATTCAATTTATTTCCTTTCCATGCAAGGTATAACAGTTATTAATAGCCCCCTTATATCAAATGCAATTCAATCAACAGCCCCCCTTTTTTCTCCTCGCCGCGTGTCAATAGCCACCGCTCCGTGGGGTGGGGACCACAGTTGGTACCCAAACCGAGGCCCAGTGCCCCCCCCGGGCCACAATACCACCTGTGAATTTACAAAGGGTGATGGAACACTGGACATATGCAGAGATACACATGTATGATGATTATACAAGTATTGGCAAATATGATCGTGAATAAGTATGTAGAGTAATGACGTTTTACGAATACATTTACCATGCATACACGTAGATGTATGTACATGCGACTAGTATACTAGCAGGGCATAGTTACCAAATTGTGGCAAAAACTCTGAAAAATTGTACTTTGGTTTTTGTATAGAAGTGAAATAATTCAACTTCTTTATTCCCGAAGTCAATGCCCTCTCTCTCTCTCTCTCTCTCTCTCTCTCTCTCTCTCTCTCTCTCTCTCCCTTCCCTCATATTATCACTGATTATCTCTCCCCTTACACCCCTCTCTTCCTGCCCCAGGCTGCCCCTATATCTCTATAATATTTTGGTGGCATGATACACTGCACTGAGATTCCACACCCTCATCACTAACATGCCCATCATAATGACAAAAGTGGTGGGTGATTGCAGATATATGTGTGTATCAGGGTGGTGGGTTCTGGAGGGGTTGAGTTCTGGGGATGGGTAGGTGGGGGTCGTGTGGGGACGTATAGAACAGGAGGAGAGGGAGGTTAACCACCGGCCTGTATGATCATAACGTACCCAACACAGGCCTGTATTACATACTACAGGAACAGGAGGCACTTGTTGCATGCTGGTAGGTGCTGGAGGACTGTGCTGGAGGAGGCTAGGTCATGTTCTAACGTTACAACATGAGATTATTAACATGGGTTGTGTGATATAACCTTGATTCCTGCATTGAGTATAATCATAGAGGCATTGTAAACATCTGATCTAATATCTGGGACCATGCATGGTAGTACTCATGTACCCAGAGTGCAAAGAATAAAATTACTACATGGCAGTTTCAAAGGTTTGGGGGATATCAGGTTATCTTTGAATTAATGAAAAATAGTATAATCTTTTTTTCTGTGGTTTCATATTGTAATATAAGCATCATTGGTATGTGGCTACCCATAGGAAAAAGATAGATTCAAAAGAACAATTCTATTAAATTACAACTCCAGAATGATTATGAACTGTGTATGCCTACATATCATGAGTGTGTGCGTGTGTGTGCTAAGGGGTGGGAAGGGGGGGGGACTCCTATAGGTTATTGAGTACAGTTCATCCAGGGTGGAGCCTTAAGCTGTCCAACTGCCTCCTATATACATGAAGTATTAATCCTTTAAGGGTGTTATGATGCTTGCCTCCAAATACCCCTCACAGGTCGCCATGATGCACCACTCCAGTGCTGATGAGATTTGCTAGCACTACATGGGTGCATCATATTGATCTTTCATGAGAGTATCAACCCCACACTATTATCATGGTGCATTAATACAGGTTCAGAGGGCTGCATTTATGCATCATACTGAAAAAGTACATGATAAATTAACATGACATGCTTCAGCTTAAGGTACATATAGAGTGGAGGTGGGAGATGGGGGGGGGGTGAATGTGAGAGAGGGCATAGTGTGAGGAGGGTGTGCTCCTTGCACAGTTCCAGGTGTGTAGATTGTATGAGTATTGAGTGTGGGTGAATGGGGGTGGAAATGTAGGTGTAGTATATATAAAGAGGTGTGTGTGTGAGGGGTGTGCGTGTGTGCAGCTAGCATGTACCTGACATGCATACAGCGATGAGCCGACCATGTCAAGATTCATGCTAATCTCTCACCAAAGGTACCCAGTGACCCCACCTCTCAGCCCCCCTACCTACCTACCCTACCCCCTTCCTCCTGCTCATGTACCTTCCATGCCTGACCCCCCTACACCCCTCTCCTCTATCCATGAACACCATATTCTTATATTGGTCCCACAAATAGCCCTACATCCCAATTCACCTGTCTTACTCGGTAATCACATGGTAACATGTTAACTGCAAGGCACCTGTCTCCACCCCCCTCCCACCTGCCACTCCCTGCCCCAACTTAAATACACCTCACCAATATACTAGCCATGCTATACATACACCGTTGCTGCATGGTAGAGTACCAACTACAATATTTCATGCCCCCCCCCCCTTTACACACCTTTCCATTAACCCTTTAAGGACCGGTTGATGTCATTTATTAGCTCATCATGAATGACTAGTGAGTAACTCGCGAGCTGCCTTCATGTATCATGCCAGCCCTACAAGTTTGATACACTCCTGAAGGGTCAGAATGATGCAGCAAATGTAGTGGGTAGATTTGCATTGGCGCATCATGACGACCTAGGGGCATGAGCTTGGAAGCATCGTTTGGCCTTTGAGGGGTTGATACGACACCTCGTCAATTCTCTGACGGCATAACATTGGGTACAAAGCACGATGCACACCAAGGAGCAGAATAATGGACATGTCCACTCGTGTTCACCCAGCAATCTGATGGCTGGATATGTGGGATGGGGGGGGGGTAATTTTGGTTGGGAAGGTGGAGGTTCCCACCTGTGAGTGTAGTAAAGTTATTCCCGCCTGGATAACCCTCTTCAGCAGCATGCAGTCCCATGCTTAGAGTTAGTACACCTGAGGTTAGAATTTATAGTACACATTTCCAAATCCACACCTAGTTCTAGAGAGTTCTCAATTGCCTCCAATTTGAGTCACTCTGAGTGACTCTGAAAAAAAAAGCGGTTTGTTCTATTTTATTAACATTTGATCATCCAAGTTGCATTTATTTCTAGCCCTGGAACGCTTATGAAAAGCCCAGCATAAAATCTTGGCCACGTTAGGCCACTGCTATAATATATGGTTACTTCAGTGAAAATTTAGTTTGCTTTTTCGCCTCTGATCCCATTCCTGAAAGTCCTTTTTTCTCCCTCCCCCCCTCAAACCAATTTACCCCTGCCACTCCCAACGTCTTCCCATAGTAGAGCCCCCCCCCCCTCTCCATCCCCAGTCTATTGAGGCACCCATTTTGTCAACAGAGAAGCCCTCTTGGCTTCAGGTAGCTCTGTGGTCCCTTTTGTGTGGGGTCTTTTGCCTGTCTCCTCAGGCACATACATCTCATCCCCCCATGTCATCCTGCGCCCCTGCACCAACCCCACTAGGCCAAGCTACCTGCCCAATACACACACCGTGGACTCTATGTCAGTCCTAGGGTTACCTTTATTCTGGCATTTACCCTTGAGTTGTATGTGTGGCACTTGGCTATATGTACAATGTATGTGGAATTGAGGTACAATTGAGGACTCTTATGTGACCTTCAAAGGTCTCGTACAATCTCTTCTGCTTCTGTAAGATTAGTAGTTGCAATGCATTGCCCCTACCTGGTATAGAGTACTGAGCCCTAATTCCGGACAGCTCCAAATTCTGGACATCCTGGCTAGAATAGCGACTAGGGTAATTAATAACTGCTTGATTTCAAATCGAATAGTGCTATGCAACATATGTACATGTGTCCTCAACTAACAGCTTCGGAAATGATAGATTTTTCTCACAAATCATGGGTAAAAGTGAGATTAAAATGGTCTGAGGTTCAGGTGAGTGGATAAACTGATGCTCACTTACCACCCAGCTAAGATCAGACTCTCTGTTATATTGCATCCATATAAACCAAAAATTGAGTAATCTGGAGGATTTTCGGCATTAATATCAATTCTATTATATAATATGAATGACTTAAGTTAATAGTAATAGTAATAATGACTAATAGTACCACCCTACCACTAAGGGACACCTAATTCCGGACACCCTGTAATATATATATATATATATATATATATATATATATATATATATATATATATATAGATAAATACTGACTTAATTTTGCTGTACTGCTCATATGTTTGTCATTATATGCCTGTCTATTATATAAATTCAATCTTATATCACTAACATCTTGGATTAGTTCATAAATGACAGATACTGCATGGGCAGCCGTATGCTAGTCACCAGATCTTAAAGATTTTTGCTGACGCTCCTAACCCCCCATTTATACTACCAAGGAATGGTGTATGTTGGATCCTAAGCTAGTGTTCATTAGAATGATCTTGTAGATTGATAAATTTCAGAGAAAACCTTATTATTTTACATTTAATCTAATGGATTATTCCACTGTCCGGAATTAGGGGCCTGTGTCCGGAATTAGGGGTCACTGTGACATATTTATGGACCCATAATTTACAATGAAATATCATACCTATAGGAAAATCACTCTGCTACATATTAGAATAGATAGGGACCCTTAAAATGCCGAAGGATGGGACCACTATCTGTCCGGAAATTGGGTATTTTACTCTATATACCGCTGCTCTCAGCTGATTTGACATGGTGGAGAGATTTTTGTCTTGGTTTGGTATATCTACATATCGTATGATGGAGTGATCTAAACAGTTAACATGTTCTAACTTGGGTACAGAGAGAGCATGTGAATGGTCCAAACTTCACACTACCAGAGGGCAAGCGGAAAGGAACCTCTGTGCGTGGTTTTATGGGTGCTCTCATGTACAAACTCTCCTGTTTTTCAACTTTTTGTCATGTTGGGACCCCTAACATGTCATGTTAGCTCCCAGCAGCATGTAAATTGGGACATCATGGACCAAAACATGTCACACTTGGTAGGTGTGATTTATTAGATCTATGATGGCTCTAGACCCCTAAAATCGACATGGCGACATGGGCCTTTTTTGGCTTAGTGACATGGGACATGAACCTTTCTTTAAAATCGACATGGTGACATGAACTTTTCTTAAAATCGACATGGGGACATGGACTTTTCTTAAAATCGACATGGAGACATGGCAATTTCTTAAAATCGACATGGGACATGGGGACCCCCCATCAAGGGCCCCTCTATGGGGCATAATGACATAACATGCATGTCTAAGAGCAATCCAAGCTGCCAAAAATATCCAGCATGAACCCCTACATCAACAAGATTGATCAACAATAACAACAGCAGAAGCAACAACAACATCCTTGCTGCACCTACCTGGACTTCATGGAGGCGTCCTCGGTTCTCCTTTTTAACATAAACCCAGAAGTTCCCAATGAGAGGCAGAGTCTTGGGTCCTTGGAGATCCTGGACAGTCTTGTAAGTGGGTACATCTGCAGCAGTAGCCGCAGCAGCTGTTGTGTGGTCGGCACTTGTCGGACCAGCATGCAGGGTGGACGGTAAGACCTCACCAAAGCGGCGGGTGAGCAAAGTTTGGGCCGTACTAGCGGCGGGCTTGAGTACTCGCTTCATGTCGAAGCGGCAGCGGCGAGCGCAAGACGCGGTATGGATGCCTTGCCGCGGCGAGCGCTACTTTTACCATTTCAGGCGGCAGCTAGGGGTCATCCCGTGCTCCAAACAAACTATTCTACTCCCTCCTCCCCACCTCCCCACCACCCTCTCTCTCCGCGCCTCCTCCAACCACCCGAGGTCCATGGGGTCAGGGAGTGCGCCGAGTTGGGCCTTGGAGTAGTGGTGTCAACTCGTCCCACAGGGGGAGGGAAGGAGGGCGGGAGGAAGGAGGAAGGAACTGAGAACGCGCCTCGAACGCCGCCCTGCCATTGGTTGATGGGTCGCGGCGGCGGGAGGCACCTTTGGCGTTCAGTAGTGCCACAACAATTGACGGAGATGCCTGGGCCGCCACGCGAGCCACCGAGGATCCGAATGGAGGAAAGAGATTGGCTGTCCCGGGCCCGCCCCCTACTCCCCACTCCCACCTCACTTCTCCATGGCCGCCCCCTTTGCCGCTAGTGTTAGTATCGCCAACCGCCCGAGTTATGTGGATATTGTCTCCTTGGTAATCCAACGTTCTACACTGGATCTGAAATGCCTCAAACTTCTTAGATTTTGTAGTCTCATAGTGTATTAGGAATTGAGAGAAATGACTATACTACTTACAGTAGGGCGGGTAGGGCGGCTAGATGTACAGCCCCCCCCCCTCACACAGCTTACTACATGGTGTGCCATCATCCATGCTATGATTCCGCCCCACGTGGGCGCATTTACCTGGGATTCCAACAGTAGTATTCAGCGCCCTCCACGCCCCCTGTTATCCTCACATGAAACTACCAACATGTGAATAGGCTGGTAGAAGGTGGTAGAGGTCTATCAAGGCGGATACATACTACATGTACACTGTGTACATGGCAGTGCTGTAGCATGTGAATAACCACAGTAGGAGCATTATGTGGTTAGCAGTGGTATGTGGAGGAGCGCATCCCTAGGCCTGGCACAGTAGCACCCACCTACACAGTGGTAACTGCAGCCTGGGGTTTCTAATGTTGAATCAAAGGGCTATGGGTGTTCCATGGGGTTCATGATAATCACGTGTGAATCACAATGTGGTTGTCTCAGTACTAATTTCCAAAGCTGTCTCACACCTCTGCTGTACCTATTACATAAAATGACCCCAGGGAAATCAACACAGGTCAATAATCCATAACAAAGACATAACACATGTATTACCCCTAGGTCTATTGCACTTATAATACATGTAGCAGCATGGATGTGAAAATGGATGTGAATAGAGGAAGTGTATTGAAGGTCCCATTCCCTTCACAAGGGTCAACACCTCATCTAGAAAAATGGACCAAAATGACCCAAAGTCGAGACTGTCCGAAGGACATGCCAACATTTTGACATTGAATCTTTGGGTGAAAGGGGGACTCCAGCCAAATTGGAATGTTTTAGGAAACATTGCTGGTCTACTGTTCATCCGTTGAGTGTCACAGACACAGCGATGGCATCAGATACACACAGGTAGGACGTCATAGATACAGGTATGGTGTCATAGATAGAGGTTAGATACAAGTAAGGTGTGACAGATGCAGGCATGGTGTCCCAGGCACAGGTATGGTGTTATTAACATGGATAGCATGTCATAGATAGAGGTAAGATGTCATAGATACAAGTAAGGTGCTACAGACACAGGTAGGGTGTCACTAAGACGGGTAAGATGTCATAGGCACAGATAGGGTGTCAAAGGAACATATGGAGTGTCATAGGCACAGTTATGGTGTTATTGACATGCGTAAGGTGTCACAGACACAGGTATGGTGTCAGGGACACAGGTATAGTGTCAGGTACACAGGTAATGTCTCATAAGCACAGGTACGGTTTCATAGGCACAGCTCAGGTGTCAAAGGCACATATAAGGTGTCACAGGCACAGGTAGGGTGTCATAAACACAGGTAGTGTGTCGCAAACACCCACAGGTAAAGTGGCACAGATAGGGTGTTCTAGGCACAGGTAATGTGTCATAAGCACGGGTAGGGTGTCATAGGCACAGGTAGGGTGTAATAGGCACAGGTAATGTGTCATACGTACAGATAAGGTGTCATTGGCACAGGTTATGTGCCATGGGCACAGGTATACTGGCATAGGCATAAGTATTGTATCACAGCCACCCATGATGTGTCACAGGCAGAGGTATGGTTTCATAGAAACAGGTAAGGTGTCATAGGCACAGGGAACGTGTCATAGACAGAGGTGGGGTGTCATACAGTAGGGTGTCATAGGCACAGGTATGATGTCACAAACACAGGTAGGTTGTCATAGGCACAGGTATGGTGTCATGGACACAAGCAGGGTGTCACAGGCACAGATAGGGTGTCACAGGCACAGGAAGGGTGTCACAGGCACATGTAGGGTGTTGTGGACCCGGGTAGGGTCATAAGCAAAGGTAGGGTGCCATAGGCACAGGTAGGGTGCCACAGGCACAGGTAGGGTGTCATAGGCACAGGTAGGGTGTCACAGGTAGGGTGTCACAGGCACAGGTAGGTTGTCATTGACATGGGCAGGTTGTCATTGGCATGGGCAGGGTGTCATTGACATGGGTAGGATGACAGAGACAAAAGCAGGGTGTCATGGACACAGGTAGGAGGTCACTAATGTAAATAAGGTGTCATAGATACAGGTATGGTGTCACAACCACAGGTAAGGTGTCATGGATACAGGTAAGGTGTCATAGGCACAGGTAGGGCACATGAATGGTGTCATGCACAGGTGTAATGCCACAAATGCAGTGTCACAGGTGTAGTGGTATAGGTATGTTATCAGTAACTATCACAGGTGTCACATCCCTATGCATGGAAGTTGGCCCAATTCCACACCAACACCTTTAACCCAGCTTCCACACACAGAAAAGTAAGCTAGTCAAAATGACTCTTGTCGGTGAGTCAACCTCTAGTTGACTCAGTTATTTGACCAATGGACTCTGCTCATGCATGAGTCAAACTACAATTGACTCTTCAACATCCATTGACTCACTTGCACGACAGAGTAAAATAGATTTTACTCAGCTACAAGCTGAGTCAAAGGCTATCTGACTCTTGTGATGAGTCAATCTTGATTGACTCATCTGTACCCCACCCCTCCCAATGACCTAATTAAGGCTTCCCGCACTTTAGGTCATGTGGGGACGCTTTAGGTCACGTGTGGATGCTTTAGGTCACGTGGGGATGTGGATCTCTTTGTTTTTAGACTGTATTCTGTTGGAGGAGAGCAGGAGGAATGCAGATTCAGACTAAGGTTAGTGATATTTACTCTATGTGAGGATCTCTAACACTTTTGTGTGTTGTTTTAATCTGAGAGTGTGGCTGTGTGTGTGTGTGTGTGAGAGAGAGAGAGAGAGAGAGAGAGAGAGAGAGAGAGAGAGAGAGAGAGAGAGAGAGGAAGAATACAAGAGACAAACAGATAGACAGATCAGAGGGAAGGAGAGAAATGGTTTGGGATATGATGTGATGAAGGTAAATGATAACAGGGCCTAATGGTACAGTTTTACAATTCACATACCTAAGAAATCATTATTTTGAATCATGTATAATCGTAATTTGATCTAAATATTGTAATGATTACAAAGGAAATTGGAATACTTGGTACTGCTGAATCCTTATTTGCATAGAAACTGTATAAACGAAGTACACATACTAATTGTAATGCTTTTTATTCTATTACAGACCACAAATGTTTCCAGAGGTCGAGACAATATGCATGAGGCACAGCAAATTTGATGAATAAAGATGTACACCCCACCTTAGACTACAAACCAACTGAGTCAACAACAGTTGACTCATACAGACAACTGAGTCACTTTGACTCATATCCAGAAAAGAGTCAATATGTCTTGACTCACATCCATCAGAGTCAGAAACAGAGTCACCCTGGTGATAGCGATTTTTGACTCACCTAAATGAGTCAAAATGACCAGCATAGTTTTCTCAGTGCACCTTTTGTAATATACCCTACTTTACTGTACCCTACCATTACAACAACTCCATGACAGTAAACACACTATACTCCCTCTGACCTCCACTTAAAACTTCTTTTTTAAGTTGTTTTTTTTTTAATTTAAGTTCTGGTAAAAGAAAAGTAGAAGAAGCTCATTCAAACACACTACATCCTTACACAACGTGACACACATACCAACTAAAACACCTGTCCACCTTCCCCTCCACCCACCCCTACCCCCCGACCTCCTTAAGTTACATGCAACCTAAACATGACACAATTACATGATGTTAAGTTTCATGAATGGGGGAGGCAGCAGTGCATGTCACACATTGCATGATGTACATGGGACAATGGCCTGAGGGTGGGGTATGTGGGGCATTATTCAACTATGACGTCATCACACTGGGGTAAAAGGGTAGTATAAGGACAGGCGATACTGGGCTAGTTATGACATGTAACATTCTGTATGGTAACATTTATAAATGACGTCACTTGCCTGAGGGCGTGGGTGAGGGTTAGGATTGGTTGTTGGTGACGAACTGTCACGTGGGAAATATTGTCCCTAGCATGCTACAAGATGATGTGACAGGAAAATGGTTAAATGGTGCTCTAGGATTTGTATCAAAGAGGTTAACAATAACGTCATTATTGAACGTTCATGCTCTATGTAAAGGGAAGGGGTGGGAAGTGAAAAGGGATGGTGTGTGGATGATGGTAACAAGAGATAATAAGTTCTAATCCTCTTTTGACAGGATCTTTTAAAAAGTTGACCCATTTGAGGTATATTATATACTTATAAGAAAGGTAGGATGCTCCCCTGTCCCATCACGAGGTAGTGAAATTAAGGACATATTATTGATGGAAAAGCATAAATAATGATAGGTAAAAGAAGGGTTTCATTTTTTAGAAGCCGAACATACAGGCAAACATATGTACATATACATTTGTACCCTGTTCTGCGTTTATGTGTATGGGCTATCTATCCTCCCTGCCGGACTTCATACGTCAAGTAGTGCAATCTCATTCCTTTCCAGCCACTCTTTTCAATTTGCCATTCAATAAAAGAGAACAAGAGAAATGAAAAATAAAACAGTTGAACAAATCTAGAAAGTTCAATTTGCGGGGGTGGATGCAGATATAGACGTGGTCCTGTACCCCATGTGAGACTGAACTCTGTGATTGACACAGCATGGCAGGACATGACCGTGAATAGGTGCCTGCTTCCGACTACTGTTTTCTTTCTCCACACTCGCTGAGTCCCTCCTCCCCCGCACGTTTTCCTATTTTGCTGGCGGGAAATTTGCTACATCGGGGTTGAGCGTCCACAGACTTCTGGCAGGGCCCGCTGGGAGGAGCCACTGGCGCCTGTATCAACAAAGACCCGTATGTAGGAACGCTCGTTGTGATTAGCCCGAGATGCACTTCGCGGAAAACATGGATTGACTGACCCGGTGGGCAGAGGTTTGTTTGTTGTTGTTGTTTTTTGTTCGTTTTCTTTTTCGTTTTTTTGCTTATTTTGGTTCTAACTAACTACTTGCCATCCCTCCTAACGTATCTAATCAGATCTTAGACAGTAGGGCCCTATTCTACTATAGGCCTACAGTTTATTTTGACATTCACGAAGTACGTGGTTTATAATTTATAGGTGATGAAATCATATTAGTGCATTAAAGAATGTCCCATTACGCATGTTCTCTGCCTTTTACCTAAATATTGAGCATGGATGTTGTAGACCCCACTGGCGGATTCAGGACTCAGTGGGACCTTTTTGGTAGACCAAAAAAAGTTTAAAATACATAGTCAACAGGAAACAATGTCATGTCCAGACATAGTTCACAAATTACTGTACATCATTGACCCAGGGATGCCTTTCAGTTTTATTTCAAATCATGGGCCGTAGGGCATTTCTCAACAATCCCAATCCTATTACGGAGTAGCATGTTTGAGAAAGTCCTTCCTGCGATAAAGAAACCTACAAAACCTGCAAGAGGGTTACCGTAGGCCTAAAGGCAATATTGGGAAGTTTGTTATGATTCCCTCACAATTCCAAAAGAGCAAAAATAATGACGGAATGGTTGACGACATACAGTGGACATACGCATGTCGAATAAAGACGGCATAGGAGATCTCCGTCACTTGAGACGTTGAGTTACTCTGGTGCTTAATTCAAAACATCCTGGGATCCCAACCCCAGCGATCTTAGTGTAGGCACATATCATAAGACCTGGCTGGTCTACCCTATGTAATGCAGTGGTTGCAGGCCTGTCCAGAATAGCCAGTCCTGGGATCACTTCACTATTCCATTTCCACCACTAAGATCACTGCGATCTTAGTGAAAGAAATGCATAGTGGTTTCACCTGAGTACAAGAGCACTTACAGGGAACACTCCTGATCGAAAGAGTGAATAGCCTGCTGCATACATAAAGAGGGGAGGGAGGATGTTTGCTGAGTGTCCTTGAGGGCTCTTAGGGCTACTCATGCGTTAAGTGCACTGTAAGGTAATTCTTCCCTTCTCTCTCTTTGTCCTGGGGGGAGGTCACAATGCTTCTAATAGGCAAGCATAAATCATACATTCATGGGAACAACTCTTGAATCCTGTATGGGGGTCAACTGCACCCTGTGCTCTTTTGTAAGCCCATATGGGGACGGGGAACGATGGTATAAGCACTCTTGTGAAGAAGAGTGACTCCCTAGCTATTCCTTTATTTTGGGACTCTTACCCCTGTGCCTAGTCAGTTCTTCTTGGAATAGTGTAGGAGGGCTGAGGCTAAGATCGATACGATCTTAGTGCTGGCTAGGATATGTGAACCCAGTCAACTCTTAAGATCGCTTAATAGGATAAGGTTGATTTATTCCTAAGATCGCTGGGGGCGTGATCCCAGGATGTTTTGAATTAAGCTCCAGATCGTAAGGTTCCCACAGTGTGCCAGGGGCGGGACCCTGCGAAGTGGCGTTCTAATATTTCAGCCCTATTCGTAACAGGCCCTATATTCTGTGTTCTTGTGATCATCCTTATTGGACAAAATTAGTGTCATTTTGTCTGTTGACATGCCCTCAGAGTATCACCACACAATGTGGAACATATTGCCTTTCAGTCATGACGTAGGGGCATGAAGAAAAATGAACTCTTTTGCATAAACTCGGACTAATTTGCTGGGTAGAATGCCAAACGTCTTTCGCATATGGTATATGTTATTCCCAACTATTGAGAGTGACGTCTATCCACGTACTTCCTGAACTCTTGGTTTTCTCACTGTTTGGAAGCCATAATAGCCTATCACTCTGTTGGACGTCATTGGGTTGACGTAATTAGGACTATGAACATGATCGTGTTTACTGTTAATTGTTCAAAAGCCCATGTGCACTGGAATGACGTTTATACTTCAGGTATTGAAAAGGAAAAGGAAAACAACAAGAAGAACAAAAAAAGGGTATTTCAGAAAGAACTGTATATATACCTGCATCATTTCTTTTGATGAGATAAATAAATGTGGGAATCGGTGGTCCTCTCAAATACAATGTTCTCAGTCTAATATTCTATTTCATCCCCAGGAGTTTTAATCTCTCACGAACTCAACTGCACTACCACCTTTAACTCACTAGAAGTGATATGAATTACTGAAAACAAATAATACTAGTTAAAAAGTATGTTTAAAAATAAAGCTCCCCCTCCTCCTACATTACCAAGCCTCTTCCTGAACCATTCCGAAAGGGATTTGCCTTCATATCCTTTATTTAAACCCTCTACAGGTGGCATTCATTTTTGGCCATGCTGTATCAATGTATTAATGGCGAGTCTATTACACTCTACTTGCCAAATCTATCATGGCTTTATGAATCTACAAGGTTCACATATGCATGCATGGTGCATGGATGTAGCCATGGCGATTAATTTCCCCAGGCTACATACATGACTCATAGTGACCAAAGGATATGATTATAAATTAAAATCACCTCGGTGGTTCTTGGAGGTTTAAATAAATCTTACTCCAGGGGATTCACCCAGTAGCAGAGTTGACTTGGTATAAGTCACCAAGAAGGCATCCCGGAACATCGCCATGTATGGCACGGACACCACTCTCTGTCTATGTCTTCTACATATCTTATGAGCTGCTTTTTAATCCTTCGGTTTAACCCTTTAAGTACTGTTCAACCCATTAATGTATCATACACTTTTCCAGCCTTGGTGGTGCATAACTCGCCAGTGATATTCATGCATCAGGTTTGTCAAACAGGGATAGAGCGTTGGACTGATGCACCAATGCAGTACCACTACCAGTGCGTTACTCGCCGCTGCTGCATTGAGGCATCATGGCCTTAATCTATGGTAAATCCCTGAGACATCATGCTGTCTTTAAATGGTTTACTAGGGATGATCCCTGTGTGTGTCTGTGGGGTGGGTGTCGACCAGTGAGTGTATGCTAACAGAACTGTATTGTTTATACACTGAAGGCCATAGGGTGCAGTGTCAAGCACCATACAGTCTATACAAGCACTGAGTTGTCTTTCCGACTATAGTATTTGTGACGACTGCACAGACTTTAACTTATAAAAAGTTAAAATGGCGGTTGGCAACAATGTGACAATAATGCCACCACATTCCATAGACTCTGACTGTGTGAGGTATATAGCCAAGTGTAGACTATGACGTTCTAGCTCTTGTGTGAAGTGCACACAATTTTCTTTTACTCTGACTTTGGTAGATTGAGGACGTCAGGGGGGGATTAAAACAAAATTTTCAGAACTTTGTGACCACATCTTATTTGTTACATAAATAAGTGTTAAAGGATATTTTCTTAAATGTATAAATGAGGACACTTAACAATATGACAAGCTAGCATTGAGACTGGTAAGGTCCAGTTTATTTGGGCCAAAAAAATGGTTGGTTTCCGGTAACCCGACCTTCCTCAGCCAAACAGGGCCGACCTCAGAATTTTTGAAGAAATTTTTCATAATTTTTTCAAAATCTTTCATAATTTTTTCAATATTATTCATAATTTTCACATTCATTTCATATTTTTTCTTAAGATTCCCCTTCTATCCAAGCAAGGAATCCTAGATTTATACTGAACCTTTATAGATTTTGGCAGGTATGATAGCTAATATTGATCGTTATCAATGATAAAAACTCAATATTTGGGCCAACATATTGGTTAGCAAAAAAGAAAATTAAAAAAAAAAAAATCCGACCTACCTACTTCAACTTTTTGTACCATGTTACCGGAAACATACAATATATTTTTTTTTGCCTTACGTATACATAAAAATGATCCCCTGATAGAATTCTATGGAATATATATATATATATATATATATATATATATATATATATATATATATATATATATATATATATGTATATATATATATAGTTCTTTTTCTAAAAGTATAAGTATATAATCCTCCCCCCAAAAAAGAAGGGGGGGGGCATGTCGTTCCCCCAGAATAACTCCATAACCAAAATATGCATTTTTGTGATCCATAATATCAAGTCGACAAAAATCAATGACTCCTGCTGGGAGGAGTCTAGCATTACATGACTCCTTCCAGTAAGACACCCAGCAAATTGTCGTCATCTGTCGCCATGATTGGTCATCAATGCTGACTCCTTTTTGAGTGATAACTCATTCCGTCATCTTTCGCCACTGTGTGTTAGACTCACGTGGCATAGCAATTGCTATTCCTGGTGATCTTGTGCTATAACGACGTTGTGTTCCATCTAGCGACATGTGTGGGACTTGGTTAATTCTCAGGGTCTCTGCAGTGAATTTCTGGCAATGTTGGACTCAGGAAGGCATTTCTCAAGATGGTGCGACTAGACCCCCTTGAAGTCCTAGTGGGATGGATCCCTCGCTTTAATGCCATTACAGCCCTGTGTCCTGTGGTCACAAAGGATTGCACTGCTACAACTGCCCTACCAAACCCTGTGTGATTACTGCCTTAAGTGCTGATTGTACAGAGTAGTTGTAGTGTGTTATACCTACGATCACCTAGTCTGATATTGAAGGGTTCAAGTCTAGTGGTTGTGTCTAGTCGTACTATCTTTAGAAATGCCTTCCTGGATTTCAGAGATGAATTTAGAACAGAAGTAGGGGTCCTGACCTTTCTGTTTTTGCCTGACATCACTTTGAAAAATAGTCTTGGGCTGGCCGCTCAGGACCCTCCCTCTATAGAGTTTAACACTGCCTGAATCTTCTCCAAAGTGTACCATTACCCTACATCATATTGCCTGACTCTGATCCCCGACTAACCGACAAAGACTCTCCTTCTAGAGGCTAGGTGCCGTTAAAGTTATAGTCATTTTTGGGACATGCCTGACCCTGTAAAGGGAGTCAAGCTGACACTGAGGGGCCTGATTGAAAATACCCAGGTGGATGCATGTATATATATCTGAAGCTCGCACAGTTGATCGAGATTGATGTTCAGAGTGTCTGCTTAATGCCCCTAATGAAGAATTAATTAGGAAAAGTTTCTACTAGAGAGATATACAATTTATGTACATGATTGATGTAGGCGACAAATCATGCATCACGTCTCTACCATCCATAGATTTAATTTTTTTTAATCTACCCTAAATTAATTGCAGACTGGATGTAAGGGTTTTGATGATTGAAAATATGTACATCCTTTGTTTAGGCCCTATGTGCATTGTATAATAAAGATACGTATCTAAATATGATTTTAAGTTGCTTCATTGTTTTGTTTTTTTGCCTCGTTTCGAAACTTAGGAGGAATAGCGGTTGTGATTTAGGGAGAAGAAAGTACGATGTATAGACACCACAAGACATGCAGTTCTTTCCATAGTTGGAAGGTTCAATAGGTGCAGAGTATGAGCCAAGGCCAGGGGAAGGTTGGGGGGGCGGGGCTAGACTGAGTGAATGGGGAGTGAGGCATCCATAATATGTGTACAGATGTCTTCATTACTGTCTCACATCTAAATAAACCACCCAGTCTGCGGCCAATAGTACTCACTAATTTATTACTTGGGTGTAACTATAGTGTCTGGGGGAGGACGCCATTGACACTGTGCCAAAACCATGCATGTCACTCAGCGCATTTAGTGCCTCTTTAAATGTTACACAATTTGAACTATTTCTAACCTCTAGATTCACCCATCGCACAGATTCACCTGAAATAGACTGCAATGACAGGTCTTTATAAACCATTGATGATTTAATGGTCCTAGGCTACTATGTTTAGCATCCATTTTGGTCCATACACCTGCCTCTGGCAATAAAGTGATTTCAATGACTTCTAGTACTGCAATTATTTCAGAAAAAAAGGAGTTAAAACAAAATGTAGCTATATTTAACATGTGATGTTGTTTAGTCAAGTGACATTTCATTCCCAGTAGATACACAAAAAACAACTTGGGCAGAGGTATTTACTACGTGTAGTAGGTTTATTCCTTCCTCCTATATTGCACCATTATATAATATTGCCATGTTATCATACTTGTGTGAGCAGGTAAACAAAAAGTAGCAATATTTAGTAGAAATTCTGGCCACTAGGGGCGCCACCATGGCATTAAGAGGGTGATACAGGCCAAAAATTATTTCATATTACTTTTTTCATCTACATTTGAATATTCCATTTTAGATGCAAACGGTACTGCAAACCTTCCAAATTTGATATGTAAAGGGAACGTTTTGATGAATTAAGGGCAGTAATTAGTGTATACTATTCGTTGATATGTGTTGCATCCATAATTTTGATTCAAAATAGAAGAATCATTGAAGCCTATTGATATACACACTCACAAGGATCAATGTGCTCAAAATGATAATGGTAAAAATCCAATTTTAGATCAAACTCTGTGAGAAAAAAAGAATACAAAGAATATGATAATTTCCCTATCGTGCACAATAATATTATATTTCGAGAAATATGAGAGTTGAAGCTCAAATTTGGGTTGGATAGGTCAGTAACCACCCACATTTAAAAACAAGTGGATAATTGTATTTTCTTGTGTAATACCTTATTGGAAAACCCATGACGTCAATTTAAAGGTTGATTTTTCTTTGGGGACAAAATATGCCTTGAAGTCTCAAGCAAGGAGGGGGAATTATTAGCTTGATGTTTACAACTATTTCACATGATACCAAGAAAAGAAGGACAAACATGAATTATAGATAGGGTAGATTAACCTAAAGACGACCGTTCCTGTGCAGGTTTTTAATCAGGTATTTGTAGTTGCTAATATCTCTGTCCAGAAGATTTGGGTCTTCAGACTTCCAAAATACACTGAATGAAAGATAATTGTTTAGGCTTTTGTACCTGTTATATTTCGAAAATCCATTTATATATTTTATTTCTAGTTTATCACCCTTACTACAAACATTCCATTTAGTTCAATTTCACCTTGAGACAACCACTTTGCACCTAGAGTTAGCCACTTAATATCCACTCTTTTGATATAGCCCTTTCGAACAAAACATCAAATTAAAGATTAAACAAGTTCCTAAAATATATTTGAAATAAAATAGCATCGTTAAAGATACTGCACCATAAGGAAAATAAATGATTTAGAGTGGCTAAAATAAAATGAAAATTGGAACAATGGCATGCCCATTGATATCGTAAATCTCATCAAAACAGAGGTGATAATGCTAACCCTGCATTTGTTTTAACTGTGTAACGGTTTGTATTAAGTCTATATGTTGGGTGGCTCTTTGGCTTGCTTAACATTAGATGTATCAACACAACATGAGTAGTACGGGTGGGGCAAACCCCTGCAAACTTCCCACCTGTTCGGGTAGGCTTTATCAAGAGAAGATTACGTCTGGACTGGACTGGGTCCAGTCCTCTTCTGCGGATCGTCCGGCTCCTTAGTAGGAGCTGGATGCGAGGCGTGGTGCTGCCCCCTCTTGTACCAAACGGGTATCGCAAAGCGACACCTGGTTGGCATAGAAGGAATGAGCACCACACGAACACATCTCTCGGATGAGGCACACTAAAATATACACAACAATGCCGGCCCCTACAACTGTGCTCTAATCAATTAGAAATATGCACTATAATAACCCAGCTCTTAATTTTATAATCATGCTCTCACTATCACAAACCTACTCTATATACTACTACTAGTAGTATTCCAGTAAAGGTTGAAATGTGTGTATTAATACATCGTTCAGGGAAATTCTGTATCCGAAACTGTTCTAAATATGAATCTTTGGATGTAATGCTATATTATAAATGGTATCTATTCAATGAAATGCATAAATAACTCAGTAAGGGGTGGTCTGCTCAAGGGGAGATTGTGGTCATGTCAAGGTGAAATTGGTATGTTCTAGGAAATAAGTCCTATACAGAAAGTATTAAACATTTCTGCACTTTTCCTTATGCTAACATTTAGCAAAGATATTTATCTATGCCTAGAGTCAAAATGGTGTATATGTGAGCACTTGTCATCTTCAAATTATCGTACCAAAATTGGAGAATTCTGATGAAATGACCAGCTGGTCATGGTAAAAACCATTCAAACATGGGAACTTTAATGTATTATCATGCAATGACAATTACTTCATATAATCTAGGACATCATTCTATGGGGAACTATTACATCTCTATTTCAATAATATTAGGGTTTAAGACCAATACACTACATGTGAAAGTGAGAAAAACAAGCTGACAGGTGGTCAACTCTAGGTATGTGGTCGTCTTTAGGTTATTCTACCCTACAAACTAATTTCACAACTATAGTCTATGTGGAAGGCCTACCTTCCCGGGCCTTCCACATAGACCAACGAACCACTACATGATTGTATTGAAACTAGCCATCACTGAAAACATCCTGAATAAAGGGATCACACCGCACCCCAAAGACGTGACTGTTACAATAAATATTCCTTCTTCCTTATCATCCAATCACTTCACAGGTAAGAAAGATAGGAAGTGCATGACACATGGAGGGAGAATGTCTTTGATGCCCTGACCCTGGTGACTCCTTTTCTGGTTAATTGCACTAATTATCCAAAACGGCTACCCCGGAAGTCATCGGCTTTGACGTTGGATGTTCCTGTAGTTGGCCACTCACACTCTATCTGGCAGCATTCAGCAAAAGTGACCCAGGGAAATAGAAAATGGTAGAAGTTGTGTGACAAGCACAGAGTTACAACACTAGGATTTGCAATGCTTTTGGCACATGGTGGCACCACTTCTTTTTGTGCGAGCAGCGCCGCAGGCGCTGGTAACATCTAAAGATCCACTCACTATGGCCCAGGGCAGAAAGGCTGAGGTACAGGGATCTGTCTGTTTCAGCCTTTCATTATTTCAAAGACGTCCTGTGCTGTGGGGCACACAAGGTATTTATAGTGTATGAGTCGTCACCTTAGAGTTCCTTTTTGATATAGAAGAAAACTATTGTCTATTTGCACAGAAAGTGAAAGAGATATACTTTCGTTTCGTAACATAGTGCTAGTTTTGAGCATGACACTCAACTATATCCACAAAAAAGGGGAACAGAATAATTTGTCCTAAAATAAACCCACCCAATAGAAATCCTTTATATATCCCAGAGTGAAACCATAGTATTAAACACCCATAGATCACCAGATGAACTCGTGACTCCCCTCCTTAAAGTCTCTGAAGAACCATCTCTCATTTCCAGAACCCTCAAATATTCAATTGTTAGTACAAGTGGGCAGTGAATGGAGTAGGGTGAGTGGGTGCATGCTTCTTCTCCCTCAGAGTAGTGGCATTTTAAAAGGGCAAGAACTCCAGGCACCTTGAGTCATTTGTGGAGAGCCACAGCGTCGCCTACTGATAATGTAGCCCTACCTGAGCTGTATGGATCTCACCTGAGTTAAGTGGTACCTGTCGGCATCAATGCTCTACCAGCATGGCAGCCTCACTCATTCTATACCCACGGGGTATCTCAGTTCAAGTAGACATACTTGCACTTAGCCTGTCACCCAAAGTGGTCACATTCTCTACCTTCTACCACCAGAGGTGTGCTGGCATTATAACAAGTCATGCTCTTGGTATTATGATAATGAGTGATAATGTTAACAGGTCACACACACCTATGTTTCTGCTCTTGTAGAGATAGTGGCCTGGACTTAAGATACGTTATTCATTAGTGATTTACTTTCATTTTTATTTTCTCTCGCATTGCTTATTGTGTCTTCTTTCCCATTTTTAGTGAACATTCAGGCTCCTCATTATCCCATCCTCCATATTTCCCTCTCCCCCATTTCTCTTTGCTCCCTCCCTTCACAATGCCCTCTTCCCACCTCATCCTGCTATACATGGGTAAGAAGTGATGCTTGTGACACTTGTGATGGAGGGGTTTTAAAAATTGACGGTCATGATGCAGGGTTTTAGAAAATGACGGATAGTGAAATTTTCAAAAGTCCCCAGTACATTAGCATATACTTTAAAAATGACATAGTAACGCTCAATCCTTCCTGAAAAGGGACAGTGTGACATCCTGGAAATTTTGAGCACCCATGTATAGGCACTTCTTGCCCTCTCTCTTTCTCCCTCTCTCTTTCCTTCCCTCTTTCCTTCGTTTCCCTACACTGTTAAAACAGTGTTTAGATTGTAAACGCCCAATGTTTAGCAGCTAAACACATTTCTAAAAACTACCTTGTCCCACATTTTGAGACACTTTTTCTATCTAAATATGTTTAATTTCTAAACATGTTTAGAGAAAGTGTGTTTAGATACCAATGTGTTTAGATATACTGGTGAGCCAGCAAGCAGAAATGGGGGTTCCTGCAGGATTTGGTACCTGATTTAGCCACCGCTATGGGCTAGAATAAGAAAAATATGCCTAAATTTGCAATAAGGTACTTTTTTATGGAGAATTCAATGATTAGTGATAAAATGTTCTATTTTGGGCCTAAAGGTTCCAAATCAGACATGAAAAAGAATGTTTTTTTTTTGGCCTGAATAGGCATTTTTGTGGATGTCTGTTGCCATGGTAACATGATTTCATTCTAAATATAAAAATCGATGATCCCATTTGAAGGAACTTCCCACAAGGTTCACTAGGGTGGGAACAAAATGAAAATATCATTTCTAGATAAAATGTTATGGGCAAAAGAATGAAAAATTATTCTAATTTAGCTAATTAGCATAAATTATGCTAATTATCGATGTATCTCATGAGCATTTAGACATAGAGCTTATTGGCATTCAGGAAATGGTCATACCTACACATATTTAGCAAGCAATTCCTCCAAAACTAACAGGAGTATCTTCTCATGCAATATATCACTGAAAAGCTAGTGATCTGAATTTTAAAGTTGACTTTTAGCACAGAGCACCCTTTCTCCTTGCCTCTACAAAAATAGCAAGTGTTTAAACCTTGTGTTTAACTTGGGAAATGTTTAGTTCTATGAATGGCTTCTGATGTTTCCTGCTGTAACATTATATTTTTATGCAAATAATTTAATAATGTTTCTAAGTGGGTGATGACACTTCTTAGGAAGTTTACCTAAACCTCTCACTACATTACCTCTCAGAGGAGGAGAGAGAGGGAGGTTAAGGAGCCTCTGAAAGAGTACAGTATCATGTCCAAGATATAATAATTCTATAACCCACATAATTGGTGTCTTTGCAAACTACTTCTTAGCAAACTACTTCTCGTGTGCATATCAGTAATCACTAGATTTCAAAAAGAATCTTTCAATACAGGGAAAACTACATGCTTATGTCTCTTGTTACCACAAATAATAGGTTTGAATATTAATTTGACATGTTTGAAGATAGATAGGTTAACTTCTAATTGTGTGGATAAAATACTGTCATGAACCGTAATGCCACCTAGTGGGATAAATTACACTAAACACATGTGTTTAGTAATCATAGGTGTTTAAAAACTAAAGACTCATAATCATCAGTGTTTAAAGACTAAACACTCATAATCACAGTGTTTAAATGATACACACCTAAACACAGCATCATCTTCTGTTGTTTAGGTGTTTAGAAATCATATGTTTAGCACACCTGAAATCCGTTTAGATCCCATAGATGTGTAGCCTCTGAACATGTTTAGCATTTTTTAGCGTTTAAAGATAAACACTGTTTTTACAGTGTACCACCCGGCACTGTATATGTTCTCCCTTTCCTTAATGCTTTCCTATCTTACACCATTCTTCCCTGTCCCCTCTTTGACTTCACATACTACTTATAGAAACGCCTAAGTTGACTGATGACTGATGATCATTACCCCTTACACGCATTCCAGGAGCCCCTCCCTAACCCGCCCTCAGGTATCAGTGGTTGGGGTTGGGGCCCCTGCTTTCAGTACCCATACAATGATTAGTCAGCTTGTCCAATTGTCTCCTGGTGGTGTGTGGTAGGTGTGGTGTAGGTCAGGTAAGGGGACAGGTAGGGTGAAAAAGGACGCCTGCAGTCCCCTTCTCACTCCTCAAGTGCATGAATTTAACCCCCACCCCACTGTAAAAAAATGTTGTCAAATTAACAGAGAAGTTGCCAAAGTTGCCAGAGATCAGTCGTTATTTTCACAGAGATTCCGTGTATATGTACTACGATACTGCCATCTGGGGCTGCTATATTGTAGAAACTACACTGCTTCCTTAAGCTATAATTGCGGTGGTTCACTGTTCAGTTTTATGAAGATCCCTGGTGGTATATTTTTTAGAGTGCAGCCACCCTCGACATAAGCATAAACTTACCCGGGTCATGACCCACCCAATAAGCTTATACCTAGTCCAATTCTCTGTGGTATCGCAACTATCAAGTATTCAGGTGTGATGACATCATTAAGGAGTAAAAGGGCATTTGGTGATGGTCTTACAAAACTGTACTCAAAACACACTTAAGGATTTGGAGAGGTACATTGGTTTGGTATATTGTGAGTGGGTGTTTTTTTTTAAGATGTTGGATCATCTATAACGTCACTATTTGCGTAGATTTATGACACTCCACATGTATTAGCTATACACATATTAATTAATATGAAATGTATGGAGATCTGATTGCATCAACCTGATTTTTCAAATAAGGGGAAAGAATAACCCCCTACTCGAAAAATAAAGGACGTCTTAAGTTGAAAGATCTAACTGGCATTCCAAAGGGGAAGAAGTGACGTTATATAAATCACTATATTTATACGCAGCTAAAGTCATTTTCTCAATAAGATAAAATCCCATAAATGGATTTAAGATCGTTTCATCGGAAAACCAGCTTTTTGTCCTTCTCGAGAGATTCCCTCTATCAATGTGATAAAAAGGTTATAATTTGCTTTATATGCAAAATAGGATCCTTCTGTATCCAGGAGGACGTTTCAAAACGGCCTAACACAACCCCGGCCTCCTGCTATGCTATAGTGTGTGGCTGCATCTATTCAAATAGCCTGCACTGTCCAATTAGGGTAGATTAACCTAAAGACGGCCACATACATTAATTGAGACGTCAACCCCAAGAAAATAGCCACAACATTGGGTTTGCTACTGAATCAATATTACAATGTGGTAGATGCAATGCTCAAAATCAATGATTTCATAATGTTGATGTATAACTAAGTCTATTTCTCATGGGAAATATGTTGGGTGGACATCTCACGGCGTAAGGCCTTCTTTAGGTTAATCTACCCTGGGTCTTGTTAGTAGGAGCACAGCATAATACTAACAGAGGGATATTTGAGCCACGGCTAAATGCAACAGTGTGGGTGAAATAGCCTTAGTATTTTGAGGGAGCTAACATCAATATCCATAGAGAGCAATTCATAGGTCCTTCCCATGCTACAGATTTTGTATCGCAGGGAGGGGGTTAAGTTAGGCTGTTTTGAAACAACCTCCAGATCTATTCATCCATCTGTGAAACAGGGATTTTTTTTTTTAATTATTTTTTATTTAAAACGTCATTACCGTTTCATAGGAAATGATTTTCTTATACATGTATGTATATATTACGGTGACACCAGCAACAAAGGTGTGCTATTTCTCTGTGAGCTAGCTTTTGTCCTCCACGTAAGGTTTTAAATAGATTCTAATGAATTAGGAAAGTTGCATTTGATCCTTCCAGCAAAGAAATAACATAATCAGCAACTGGTGGTACTAATCACATGCACAACCAAAGAAGTCTTAGAATACAAAGATGTTATGTTCTCAGAAATCTTAATTGAGATTTAGCAGGTAGTAGAGTTGAAAAAAATCAAATCCTGATTCGAATATTGGCAATGAAGACAAACAATGTAATCGAAACAAGAGTCAATTTATGTTCTAAGGAGTGTCAAAATCTGCTTTGGCCTAGGCATGAAAATACCATTACTTGACTGCCAATTCAAAACTAAACGCAAGCCATCTACTTCCAGAATTTAAGCTAAAAATGTACATAAAGAAATCGATATTTTAACGGTGTGTCTATTAATATGAAGTGAACCCAGAGACACCCAAAATTCGAGGTCTTATCTGTCAGTTTAAGTTCAAGAATAGAGCATATTGCTGTTTTAGTAATAAGAGTACGTAGCAAGTCATACATGTATCATGTAGTATACTCCATATTGTAATAATATGTGACACAATCTGCGAAAAGGGGGCTTAGTGCCGGGAGTTCTAAGACCCTTCTCCCAGTACAAGTCACGCTTTTGGCGTTGTAGTTTCTGATGGTCTGTCGCATTGAAGCAGCAAACATCTAGAGGAAAGAGCGTATCACAATAGAGTGTAGAGAAGGATGAAATAATAAATCCACATTTACTAGTATTTTTTAGTATTACTAATAAATACTCACGAGCTCAGTAGCGATCTTTTTTTCTCAGTGTATGTGAGTGGTAATAGTGGGGGCTACATGGCTCTAGCATGGAATGTGCACCTGAGTTTGTCCCTTATATATTCTAAATAATGTGATAATAACAGGAGCATCAGCCTCTGGGTGTCCACCCTCTGCACTTGATACCCCAACCAACAATTACACCCAGGCTCATCAGTGCGCATTAAGACACAATCAATTGTTGGGTAGTATATATAGAAACTTGTGATATTGGCTTACAGAGCCTAAGGGCATCACTGGCCATGTTCAGAGATATACATGTAATACAATAATATGACGAGGTATCTTCTTCATTCTGCCCTGTGGGGGGAGTATGGAGTAGAGCATGGCTGAGCCCTAGAAGAGAACTTCTTAATTGTTGCAGCTTATGAAAAAGCATGGTAATATTAACTTTGGCCTCACTCAATGGAGTTAAAAATCTGAAATATAGTCACAGTGTAGTTTTCAAAAACAAGCGACATGAGTTGATGATTAATTTCCAGCCCCTACATAATTCTTCTTTGTAGATTAATTGTAGAGCCCACAAAACTACAAGAAAAGTCCTAAATCTTAAAAAGAAAATACAAGAAAAGAAATTTGTAGGTTATCTTGGTGAATTTAGAGTAAGCTTTTTTCGGATAAAGAAAATGGACTAGATCTACATCCCACCTTAATTACAACAAGGAAGGGTAGAAATCTGAAATATTTCACTTTAACTCCGTCCACTGGTTATTTTTTGGCGATGGGTAATGTCAGACAATGACTCAAAGGCACACGATGACTAGGGGTGAACCTTCTGATATTCTCTGTTTTTATCCTGCTGTCAGCAGTGATACACTTTCTATAAATCTCTGCCATCATAGCCCACATGCAATGGCGCCCACAACTGGAGTTGTGGAGGTATTGGTTCTACACATTACTCTACAGGATGAAATTGGGCAGCTGTTATGTTGAAAACTCTGACCTAGGTAGCATGACATCATTGCAGAAATGACTTCATGTTAAAATTAATGAATGTGTTTTATAACGAACCATTTCTTTATTTTGCCATGTTAGAGGCATGTGAGCTGCACCCACATTGTCCTACCTTTATTACCATAATTATGACTTTAATATGCACGTGTACACTGAGCAGAAGTGGATGCAGGCCAGTTGCAGCCTGTGGATAGATTAGTGACAGCTGTCCTGTCACACAGTGTGGGTGTTTGGTGTCATTGTCACTGTCACCATCCCAGTTTGGGGTAAAGTACGATCTGAGTCAGTAACACCAGGAGGGCCTTGCCAAAAGAAGACAACTATAAGAACCTTTGTACATCTTTTCAGAGAGTACTGAGGAAAACGTGTATGACCTAACTCGTTTTCATAGTGTTGACAAAAAGATTACAGCAGTATGCATGGAAAACTCTTCTTGAGAAGTGAAAAAAATGTACATGTTTCATCCAAACGATTATCCAAACAATCTTTTAGCAATACAAAAACGTGCACGTTTTCTTTTTGGGTTCACGTTTCCCTTTTGGCAAGACCCTCCTGGGCAACATGTCATGTAACCTTCATAAAAAACATAACCACTCCGGCCGGTCCCAGGTCTGATCTCTAACACGAGGAGTGATTTCCCATTTACTGTATACAGTGGTAAGGCCCATATAATTTAGTGTGTTACACCCACAATACTCACTCAGCAAAGCTGACAGTAGCGGTTTTATTATAGACAAGGGGGGGTGCCCCCTCATTTTTTTGTTGTGGTAAGGGGTTGAAATGCCTCTATGATTTTTAGCCTCCGAATTCAGCAAAATTACGAATTTCAGCCCTCGCGTTGCAATGGTGCGCTCAGTGGATCTGTCACTGAAGAAAATATGGTATTTTAGGCATGTTTGAAGTATCTGTTTTTTTTTTTCTTGTTATCATTTGAATATGGTTAGCTACAAGACTACACAGCTGAAGCACGATAGGGAAAGAAAATAATTGAGAAAAGCTTGCTTAGCCATAAACCATAAAATGAAATAAAAAGTGGAATTATGAACATGTTATTTGAAACATTTTTGCAACCCTCAGCCTGAAGGATCGGTAACAATATTTCAACATGTAACTAATGGGGGTGGCTTTATGCTGGGACAAGTGACACAACCAGATTCTGATTTGTACCAGACTTTAACCCTTTAAAGGCCGCTGATGCATCAATGCATCACACCCATTGGTCGTCATGATGCACCGATAAAGTGCTGGCGAGACTACTGACCAGCACTTCATTGCAGCATCATGCCGACCCTCAGGGAGTATATGTATCAATCCCTCATTAACAAGGGCTAATTACATTCTGCTTTATTTATCCTATAGACAACTTTCATGCAGTGTAGGTACCTAAAAACCTTTCAGTTAAAAGGGTATAACCAGGTTAGGCTATATATATATACATTCATACTGCATACAAAGTCATTTTCCTACACGTAGCTAAACTAGGTGTAGATTGGGGTCTACAGGTCCAAAACGTCAAGCCTACAGGTCCAAAACGTCAAGCCTACAAGTCCTCTAGCTTGTACACGTAACTATCTTAACCTCTCTATTATCACTCACCAACTGCAAATTTCTTTTTCCAAAATATTATAATTATGTTGACGAAACCATCATGGTATCTATACAATCAACAAAAACATCCTTAAAAAAGGCCTAGTATAATAGCAGATTTTTAAACCTATTATTATTGTAAACAGAAAAAAAGACTAACGAGAGACACATGTTAAATCTGTTACAATGGGGAGACTCAGGGGCAAGGGAGCACAACTTTTATATGCACTGAACCCCCGGACTGAACCATCCCTAAATATCAAGTTTTACTAACAAATACTAATAGACGCACATGACCTATACTTTAGGGAATTTACGTCATACCTCCACCGTCATAATCCCTACGTAAAAGCTACTGGGCCCATACTTCATATCACATACGTGACAGGTGCAAGATACTCCGCCTAATAACTACATGCATGTTCTTGATTACCCCCAAGAACCAATTGTCATCTGATATAGCTACTTGGACAAAAACCTCATTTGTCCGTCAGACTACCAACGTCATAGTCTAAAATAGCCGACTACAAATTACAATACAAATTACAATGTTCAAAGAATAATGTTCTGTCAAACGATCCTCTTATAATAAGTGTATGGTATTCACGTTATGCAATATGGATTTAGTGCAACAACAACAAAAAATCACTTTATCCAAAAAAAATTCCTTCAGTCTCCATTTAGTTGTACTTTCAGAAAAACAAAGTTTTTTTTTGTTCTCTCTTTAATATGATAAATAAAAAAAGGAATGTTACGGGCACGGCGGTAGTCAACATTGTGCGTTCTACATGATAACCTATACCTTCTCTTATCATAGGGCCCGGTGTGGTAATTCACCTGGCCACAATAAGCTATACAAGTATAGATTCAATGCGAATGGAGCTCACTTTGTCAATGCAATGATTAAAGTAATGAGCATGGGCAGTGCTCTTTGATGATAACACACAATGTCTGCAAAATGTAAAGTGGCTTCTTTCTGACCTTTTATTCAATAGATGTGTGTATAAGGACAATTTAGAACAGGAAGGGAAACTCTTCTCAGTCAAAAGCCTGTCTTTGAGGGGGCGGGATGAGTTTGAAAAAAATTTATGTATTAAATAATCAGGGATCGAATAATGCTTGTGAACTAATCAAAAATGGTCTTTTGCAACCCTATTATATATGGTCAGGCATGTATGGCAGGCCAAACAGGTCTGGAAGGCATTTCTCAAGATTGTACGACTAGACCTTCAAATCGTAGTGGGATCCCTTGCACTAATGAATAAACTGGCACGACTGAACTACCAAACCCTATGTAATTACTACATTGAGCACTGGTAAGTGCTGATCTTACAGAGCAGTTGAACTGCATTACCTACCATCGCCAACACACATTTTAAGAGTTTCAAATCGTTGTGGCTGTGTGCAGTTGTACCATGTTGTGAAATGCCCCCGCGAAATCAAAGATAACTCCAATCAACAACATCGATGCAATTAGATCTTTCAATGATGTTTTATCAGCCATGCGAAAAGAACAGAGGACAAGCGGGTTTCCCAGGTGTTCGAATGCAATACAATTCTCGATATTATTGGCAAATGGCAGCATTAATTGTGATTATTAACCAATCTTACAATTTATAGTTGTTTGAGCAACAAAAAGGGGGAATTCGTTGTATGTTTTGAAAGTGACCCCTGGAGGTGCACATAAATCCAGTGCATGGGGACGCGTCCGGGACCAGATGTTATATTACAGTTCAAAGTTTGTCTATGTCCTAGAAAATGTCCTAACTAGTGTCACAAGTTTATATGGGGGATTTGGCTATCATGGAAGAGATCCAATGCGTGTAGATATTATTAGCGTCAATAATAACATATTAATCATAACTGTGATGGCCTTTGAATGACTGAGACAACTATAGACAAAGTGTAAATAAATCAAAAATATAAATCAAAATGTATACATAACTGTTCTTGACAACTAAGACATGTTTTAAAGCTCTGACAATGCAGCCTACAGACCAGGCACTTAAAACCATCAATCATCAATTAATAGTAAAAAAAAGAACAACTGTGGTGCCATTTGCTACTGATTGTACCTGAGCTATATATATATATATATATATATATATATATATATATATATATATATATATATATATATATATATATATATATATATATACAATATTTTACAATAACAACTTAAAAGATATTGTCCAATGATTCATGAGGTGTACACGTATTTCAAAGAATAAAGAACAAAACACCGATTTTTGCGTTCCTTTCTGCTATTCCTTTTAGCTTTGGGAAACCTCTATTTCAAAACGCAAACGAAGTATTGGCACCATTTTCTTATGGTGCCAATTCCCCTTCGTGAAGTCATTTCCAACAACGTGAAAAAAGTCTCGACACAAAATGAAAATAATTCTTGCATTTATAACATGTAACTGTGATACTTTATTAATAAACGAGTTAGCTTTGGGGTCATTGAATAAAGGAAAATGGACTGAACCATAGCTCAACAAATCTTTAGAAAGATAATCACATCGTATAATATGAAATTTGATGGCCTGGTTATAGGTATTTATTGAATGGGGTCGGATTCGTAGGGGGTGCTTAAAAATTATCTAACACAGAAGAATGTAAAGGGACCCGAGTCGACTTGTCTCTAGATCTAACATTGTCAGTCAAACAGTGAATGAGCTACACACCCTTGTATTTTTCCCAATATAGTCTATGTGTAGATGAATAGGCACCCATTCATTCTACTCCCACGCACAGGGCGTCGTCAGATTAGAACAGGTCGCCGCACTAGCATTTAAAACTTTTCAAAGAGGGCTACCTTTTAAAATTGCCTGATCAGCACTCCCTGGTCCAAAAAGCCTTGGCCCACCAGGTGAAAAGGCTGACAGTTTTTTTTTTACGGAAAACATACTGTCCATGAATACCAGGGGGGAATTGCCCCCCCCCCTCCCACGAACACAAAGCTATTTATTGATGCAGAAAGAGGAAATCTGTTTCCGTTTCTCTACTTGAGTTCTATCATCTTAATCTATCCCACTCGAGCTGTATGTACATGTATAGAGCAACTTTAGAGAATGTAATGGTGCAATTCGTCTCTAGTCCTCCAGTGCACCTATTGCTGAAGCATCTATAAGGCATAACACTTTTTCACTTGTGTTTTCCATTCCATGTTTAAATCAATTATGTATGATGTATGTAATAATAAGCTACACTGAGAAAATATTCTCACTCACTTAAGTCTGAATCCAGACTCAGGCAATGTCGCCAATGTCAAATGAGTATGGTTTGAGACTCAGCCTCACCCTGGGATGATACTCATGCAGATCCAGAGTATCACCCCAGGATCAGCCTCAGGATCTGCCAGAGTATCACTCCAGGATCAGGCTGAGTCTCAAATAATACTCATTTTGGAGACATTGCCTGAGTCTTGCTCTGAGTCGCCCAAAGTGGGTAAATTGGGTAAAATCAGGTCAACATAGGTCAAAATGGGCTAAAGTGAGTACGATTGACTTACCAATAGCAAAGTGGGTTAAATCAGGCCTATATAAATCAAAGTAGGTCAAATAGGCCCAAAATGGGCCAATCTGTCCAGAATTAGGCTAGATAGAGTAAAGTTGACAAAATTTGCCCAATTATGGGGAATTTCAAACATTTTTCACTTATTTCACCTGCTTTGACCCCCATCTGACCCACATTAGAATCAATTCAATTTGGCCAATTTTGACCCATATTAACCAATTTGATCCAATTCAACCACATTGGGCCACTTTTATCTAATCTGACCTAGATTGACCTTTTTTGACCCAATTACCCACTTCGGGCCACTTTTAACCAATTTAACTTAGATTGACCCGATTTGACCCAATTTAAGTAATCAATGCGGGCCACGTTTCCCCCTCTTCACCTTTGTCCCGATTTTACCCAATTTACCCATTTTGGCCACTTTTCCCCACTTTGACCTAGATTTACCTCTTTTGACCCAATTTACCCACTTTGGGCCACTTTTACCTAATCTGACCTAGATGGACCTTATTGTCCCAATTTACCCAATTCGGGCCACTTTTCCCATTTTGACCTTCATTGATCTGTTTTTACCGAATTTACCCAATTTGGGCCACGTTTACCCAATCTGACTTAGATGGACCTTATTGACCCAATTTACCCAAATCGGGCCACTTTTCCCATTTTAAACTACATTGATCTGTTTCGACCCAATTTACCCACTTTGGGCTACTTTTCCCCAATCTGACCTAGATTGAACTTTTTTGACCCAATGTACTCACTTCAGGTCACTTTTACCTAATTTGACTTAGAGTCAACTGATTTTACCCAATATACCAACTTATTTGGGCCACTTTTCCCCCGTTTGACCTGCGTTGCTTTGTTATGACCCAATTTAACCTTTTTTGGACCACTTTTACCCAGTTAGAAGTGATTTGACCCAAATTTAGCCATTTTTAGCTACTTTTACTCAAATTGGCCTCAATTGACCTGTTATGACCCAATTATTCCTCATTTTAGGTCCATCAGGTCCAATGACCTTTTTTGACATCATATTGACTCATTATGACCCAATTTACCCCACTTGAGACAATCTGACTCTATTTGGTCTACTCAACCCTGTCCACACCACTTCATTCCAATCCAATCCACTTCATTCCAATTCAACCAACTTACTTCCACTACTTAACTCGACCCTTCACCCCTTCCTCCCCCAAACATCACTCATTCACTCCTTCCCTCCCTCCATCCTGCCATCCCTCTCCCTCACTCACTCCCACAGTCCTTCACCCCTTCCTGCCCTCTCTTCTTCCCCATCACCCACTCATTCACTCACTCATTCCCTCCCTTTCTCTCCCTCCTTCACTCCCTCACTCTTTCACTCCTTCCTGCCCTTCCCCCCCTTAACTCACTCATTCACTCTCTCATTGCCTCCCTTCCTCCCCTCACTCACACCCTCCCTCCCCTCACTCACTCACGCCATAGGATTCACTGCAGACAAAAATAAATTAAGAGGGGGGGGGGGGTTCCCCATCAGAAAGGGGTTTCCCAAAGGAAATCCTTTTTTTTACTCTGTCTTCCATGCATTTGTTAATGCAGCCGATGGGACTAAAGCTACCTCTTTCCAGAATTTAAGATATGACCTATGTTTTAAATGCGTTTGAAGGCCTTTCATCGCGGGGTATCATATACACAGCAGGTTATCTGTAATTTAACCCCATTCTTGGCAAATACCAGGTTGAGTTACAAACCAATATAAAAAACACACGAAACATTCTAACCATGAGAGTTGTTACACCAAATGATATTAAACATTTTGATTAATCTGATACATTTTACATCTTTTCCTGCTACATATGTAATTGACAAATGACTCAATTTCATTTAGTTGATACATCACCAGAGAAATGTGATATGTTCTTGATTTAATGTCCAAGGCTTCTAAAACATCGAGTGCTACTAGTTCTGAAGGGTGCTGCAAAATGATAGGAATCGAGTTCTGTCGGAGGTGCTATTCCAAAAACGGAACTGACTGACCTCAGGGAATCAATTCTTTGCTGTGTTGCCAAAATGTAATGGGTCATACAGATGGTTCAGGAGTGGTTCTGAATTGGTGAATACTTCCCAAGTAAGAACCAATTCCCAGCTAGTTCCTTCCCCCAATTCCTTGGCCTACCTACTATGGCAAGCATTCAGGGTGAACTGATCATATCACTCCAGTTCCCCCAACTTTTTGCAACACAGTGTGATTTAGAGGAAGTCATTTCCAGAGCAGAAGGTGGAAAGTGGCTTTTCATGGTGGTGAGTCGCAGGGGACTGGAAACTGAGCTAGTTACAGTGAGAAACCACTTTCCAATATTTTTCACAACAGCCTCCAGGAAGCTTATTCTAAATGTTGGAGGGAGTGGAAATTCGAGAAGAAAGAGAAATTTGTAATTCTCACCATCTTTTATCACTCACTATGAGGCAAGATGTACATGACTTCGAAAATGTTTTTGAAATTCTTCCTTCGATTATTCCCAGCAAATTGTCGTGACTCCTCGTCAACCTGTGTGAAGTGGCTCACACATGTCGCTAGATGGAACACGACGTCGCTATAGCACAAGATCACCAGGAATAGCAATGGTGGTGATCACATGGCCTAACCTCAGATGACGAGGATGGTGATCACTCAGATTCACCAGGGATGGCGACGCGGGTGATCACTCACCTCGCTAGATGAAACACGCACCTCGTCATAGCACATGTTCACCAGGGATGGCGAGGATCGTGATCACTCATCCTCACCAGGGATGGCGACATGAGTGATCACTCATCCTCACCAGGGATGGCGACATGAGTGATCACTCACTTCGCTAGATGAGACGCACACCACATCATAATACACATTCACCACGGATAGCAAGGATTGTGATCAGTCACTTCGCTAGATAAAAAGCGTACCTCGTGATAGCACAGGTTCACCACAGAGGGTGAGGATCTTGATCACCCACACTCACCAGGGATGGCGACACGAGTGATCACTCACCTCGCTAGATGAAACGCGCACCACGTCATAGCGCAGGTTCACCATGGATGGCAAGAGTGGTGATCACTCAGACTCACCAGTGATGGCGACGCTGGTGATCACTCACCTTGTTAGATGAAAAGCTCATGATCATCGACATTGGTAATCATGCAGCCTCACATCTGCCAGATCAAAGTATGTTTTGCCAGAGAAGGTATTGCCATATGTATCTTCCCTCTAACCACAGACAAGGTGTTCATGTTGATATTCCCCTATGTATTTTTCCTGTAACCAGAGAAAAGGTGTTTATGGATAGTTGCTTTCATTTTAGAGATAGCTCTATCTAAATTCAATTGATATTCTGTCTATATAATCTTGTTTGATTCAACTCTGAAGTATTACATGGAAATCAGTGTGAAACAAAGCACATTTGATACGTATGGGACTTATACTTCATGCCCACACTTCCTAGATAGGCTACATGTTGAACAGTGGTGCTGTCTCAACAACTTTGGCAATGGTGGTGATAAGTTGCCACTGTGAGTGAGAGTGAGTGACAGATGATGCAATCCTCAGAGAGCATTGACTTGGAGTGACACAAGTTCACGTATTGAGTGAGACCAATGTTGGCAATGGTGGTGATAAGTCGCCATTTTGAGAGAAGATTAAATAGGAGTGATACACACTCACGCAGTGAGTGAGAGCCATGTGGCAATGCAGGTGAAAAGTTGCCATTCTGACTGAGAGTTGACAGGCAGTGGCACATACCCACGCAGTGAGTTAGATCCCTTTTGGCGAGGGTGGTGATGAGTTACCATGCTTTGTGAGGGATGACAAGGGGTGGCACATACTCACGCAGTGAGTGAGATCATGTTGGCAACTGTTGTGATAAATCGCCATGCCATGTGAGACTGACACACAGTGGCGAAAGATGACGCAGTGAGTTATCACTCAGAAAGGAGTCACCATTGATGACCAATCATGGCGACAGATAACGACATTTTGCTGGGTTGTGTTACAATTCATATAACACATTTTAGGACACCTCCTGAAGGTATCCTAAATGTTAAAATTAACTATTTTTCTATACCTTGTAGAGGGTTAGCCAAATAGATCTATAGTGTTTGCCAGAAATTAAGTCAAGCAAGTATTTCCTTTTAGAATTTTACACTATTCCTAAAATCAGAGGTCTTGCCTGAAAATTCACTCACTTCAAATAGATATGAAGAACACTTGCCAAACTTTATGAATCTCTATAATTAAAGGCCTCATGGTTTCTGAACCACAGAATAGGTACTGTCTAGTGTTATATTATCTGTCTAAAGTCAGCCCAAGGAAATCAGGTAAATGCACCAACTGCGAGCCCAATAACACTGATCAGGTTTCCGGTACACAGTACAGTTTTTTTTATCGGCAGAGCCTACAAGAAATTGGTTACTCCCATGCAAGCTTGCTAACTGCTGAAAGAAAATAGGCGATGGCTGAAATGCAAAATAAGTTTGGCATTCCCGGAATTTCCCCCACCTGTAGGAGAGGCGTGCCTTTCTGTAGTACACTACTTGTATCTGCCACCAGAGATAAGGCACTAGGCATGTAAGACACCCCACCTGCTTACTGCACTCCTTGTTTTGGCGCCTTATCTAAGGCTCCTGTTTACAACCTGAGCATCTTAGTATTTCCTCAAGGAGAACGTTCAGAAATAATGTCCCTAATTCTAGGGGCATCAATCTAGGACAGGTTTCTTTCAGTATACCTATAGCACCGTATAGCTGTCGGCATGACGCCATGACACACATTTTAATCTTTCCATTAGTTTTCCACCTCCTTTGAAAAAAAATACAATCCTATGACTAAGTGATTCGAGTTGATCCCCATTTTTGCCATGAAGGCCCCGGAAATAACATTCTGAATAATTTTACTTTTTAATAGAATCATCTCAATAACCAAATGATGTCGACACACAGTCCCTGGTATTGTCGCTGGGTGATGTACCAAATCTAAAAACCTCAAATTTAGATTTTCCTTTTTAACCTTATAATTGAAACTACAATGCATAGGTTCATTCCTGTCCATTCTTTAAAGTAAGAGTTCCTATAGGCTACCTCCGCCTTTTCCCATTTTCTATCTATTTGATAGACAGTGGAGGATCCAGCTCACCCATCATCTTCATATTTACCATTTAAAGGCCGCTATTTTTTAATACGTCACGCCTGTAGAGTGTGATGATAAATATGCTATATCTATGCTTCAAATCAAACCCATGGATATGATGCACCAATCACGTGGTGGGAAGAAGACTCGGCAGCACTTTAATGGTACATTATGGTGACTATTATGGGGATGGCGCACTCCCGCATTAGCGGCCCTTAAAGGGTTAAAGTGTGTTCGACATCTGTCCCACACTCCCAACTGCACACCCGTATACAGATCCATGCACTCTATAGCAAGAACAACCATCTTATCATTGGTCTCCAAAGGCGCCCCATATCTTAGTTTGTGATTACATTTCCGTTGAGCGATTTCTATATAGGTACCTAGAAGAGACTCTATTCCCTTTTTTTCAGGGCTAATCAAAGTTTCAGTCAACCTTTACGTCCTCGGACGGAACAGCAGGGGACCGTTTTTTAAAACCAAAACTATTTTTCTATTACATTTTTTCTTTCTTTTTACTGTTTTTCTAGTTCAATTTGTATTTTTACCTCCGTGTAATTGTTCGTGCTAGCATAGTGTCAAAAGTGGTGCGTTTAAAATCGCCCAACCCTAGCTATAGCAAAATAGTGCCGACGTTAGCACTTTTGATCCAATTTAGTCAAATGATGGATGGTTTTTAAGGCGTTATAGCATGAAAGTGACGTATGCGTGTCGCCTGTGCAGTTTACGCGTCAAATGTGGGAATATGTAACCTGAAAATTAGTGCTTACTGCTTTCTTTTTGCTTCATGGCAGGTAAAGATTTGCACATAGCCAAAGCCTTTCTGACAGCGTTGATCACATCATCTTATACTGAGCCTAGCTCTAACGACGATCGGTGGTGTCGGGCTGGAAGATAGAGTGCAGAGGGCCGGGTTCCAAAGTCAGCCATCGTGGGCGTTAAGGGTCATAGCATGTTGGGTCCAGGAGGAAAACAGGGCTTCCTGAGTCTTCCCTATATAAACAATCAACACTGGAGGACGGACGGACAGGGCGTGGGTGTGGCCATGCAGAGTGATCGACATGAGGAAACCATATGGATCCAGATCTAATTTTTAGATATAGCTCAGACAGTGTGGAGCCTGTGTCCACAAATCCACCCACTCACTTCTGTTAAACCGTAGAGAGGAACATGTAAAAGAAAGGACATATGATATTTTACAGATTAAAAACAGACGATTTGAATGATTATTCTTGTCAGTCAATTTGCATGTTTTTGTTTGTGATTCTGGTTTGAGTAGTATATTGAACTATACTGCTTTGCCCAAAAGGAGAAATGTGAATGACATTGTTATTTCTGCTGAGGTTGAAAACGATGAAATAGTCATAGCTAATTTATCAAATTGATAGCATTCGTGCCGTGCTTGAATCGCTTGGTGTGTATGCCTATGCCTTATTCATCGTTGATAATAATAAATAATTTTGTTTCAAAAATAGGTAATGCAGTTTATAAATTCATATTTATATTACATTACATAATGATTTTCATGGTGTGATATAAGATATGCGGTCGGCAAGAAATGTTTTTATGGCCATTTTTGATGCCACACACAAGCTCTACAAAATTTCTTCAAAACATCAAACAACGTTAAAGCATGCACTATATTAGATTCTCAACGTGAGCATAACTCATTAACTGTTTTCCATTAAGGATAAAGGTGTAAAAAGACTTATCGTAAGGTTGGAAATCTCGTGTGACATTACTTTGAGCTATGGCACGTAATTTTCTTCAAAGCTCTTTCGTAACCCCCCCCCCCCCCCCCGCCCTTCCACCAATATAAGCATTGCTAATATAGTTATGTGCTAACTGGGCAATAGGTCTATATATGTGAACGTGATCGTACCCTCATACAGCCCCCAGATTGCGTAGTTCTCTTTCCGCGCTTCTCGAAGAACTAGGAATGTTATCACTTCTTCTCTCTCCTTTTATTTCTACAGAACATGGATGTATGAATGAAAAAGACTAGGAGGATGAATGTATCTTCCTCTGCAGACACGGCGGGGTACCCCCCCCCCCCCCAGTCTGCCCTGGAGGAATGTAACCTATCTACACCTGAACATCCCTCCACTGACTGAGCCCCCACCCCAATCACTCATGTAGGAATTCACTCATGAAGGAGTTTTGTCTATTGACTATCCATCAAAGAGGGTAGGACTACTCTCCTTGCTATCATCCCAAGCCTGCCAGGCCATATTCACATGTCAACGAATTACACCGTAAAAACAGTGTTTAACTTTAAACACTAAAAGATGCTAAACAATGTTAAGAGGCTACACATCTATGAGATCTAGATGGATTTCAGGTGTGTTAAATATATGATTTCTAAACACCTAAACACCAAAGATGTTGATGTGTTTTGGTGTGTAACATTTAAACACCCATGCTTATGAGTGTTTAGTCTTTAAACATAACATAAACATGTTTAGGTGTTTAATCACTAACACATGTGTTTAGGAATTAAACAATTGTAATTTATCTCACCAGGTGGCATTACAATTTATGACAGTATTTTCTCCGCACAACTAGAAGTTAACCCATCTTCAAACACGTCAAATTAACATTCAAACCTGGAGGCAAGATGCTGAACTTGGAGGTAAGATGCTGAACTTGTGGTAATAAGACACACAAACATGTAGTTTATCCTGCATTGAAAGAATCTTTTTTGCAATTTAGTGATAATTGATGTGCACAAGAGAAGTAGTTTGCTAAGACACCCGTTATGTGGAATATTGAATTAGATAAAACAGAGGACTCTTGGGCATGATACTGTACTCTTTCAGAGGCTACTTTCCCTGCCTCTCTCTTCCCTCTGAGAGCTAATGTACACTGTAAAAAAAGGAGCTTAGACTTTAAACATGTTTAGGTCTAAACATGTTTAAGTGCCCAAGCGCGCATTTAAGCGCGGTTTTGGGCTTAAATGCATGTATATTGAATGGCATTTTCACCCAGAAACTTCTACTGGTTCAATCTGCAAAGTTAGACCCTCTTTGGAATGCTTATGACTTCCTAGTTAGGATACAACCATCCATTTGGCTCTATCTCTATTATACCAGGCACAGGGAATCAAAAACTGAAAATGAGCTGTCATTTTTTGTGATTTATCCATGGAGCTAACATCTGACATATTACCAAAATGATGATGGGCCATACACACACAATTTCCCATACTCCCATTAGATTGTACTACAACTGATCATATCAGTAATGATATACCATGCAGTGTTACTAACACATTATGTTTCCTAATTGGCAGTACCCATGCAGGAAGAATTTGCTTTGCAAGTTCTCTAAGCGCTCAGGATTGTAGGGCTTATGGCTATAATATATGATTATATAGCACAAGAGAGACCATATACTAGAAAATAACAACAAATGGAAGGTTTTGGTAACTATGGTTACCAGACCTGACCAGAAATACCCTGCCCTTAACAGAAAGTCTTCAGCATTGTTCACTGGGTTATGAGTATTGGGAAAATGTACCACAGAGCCCATATCAGAGGAGAAGTACAAAGTAACACATGGTCTTATCAACAAGGTGATACAATTGTGAAATAATGTAAAAAGTCTAAATAATTCTGGGCACAAAAGGTTAAAGTCTAAACATATTGGATAGGTAGGTGTACTCTTGGCTATCTATTTAGGATTCAAACACTTTAATTCTAAATGCCTAAACACCTATCCTAAACATGAATAAATGTTAAGCATTGAAACAGGTTAAAGTTTAGGTGTTTAGGATATCAACATGTGTATAATATTATGTTTAGGTATGAAAGACTCACTAGGTGGCAGTCCTGTGCTCGAATGAAGTTTCTAGAAAGAGTTATATACCCTTCTCATCAAAATATATATATATAAAAAATCCTTTGTAAATCATTAATCAGGAATTTCATGTGAAAGAACATCAATGTTATAATTAAACATTTTGGACTGGTCATTTATATGCTCTATTGTTTGGGTCAATGAGCAACTCTTTCCATAGACACCTTTACTCTGTACTCCAAGAATAGACAAAGCTCTCTTCATTCACCCATTCTGTCGTAATCTACATACAAAGGGTTTCTCCATATGTTGGATAATGAATGTGATGATATATTACTTGAGAATATATATGATGTTCTCTCTGCCTACTATATATATATATAGATATAGTAGAATATGTGAGAGGATCTATAAAGTTCAATATCTATGGATACTATGCATATCTAAATGCAATATGATAATGCTAAACACTACAACCTTGAAACATTATCTAAGCATATTATATCTAAACACATTAGCTAACCTAAACATAAACACAGTAAACACTTTACAAGCCTAAAGATGGACAGGTCTAAACACATTGAAATCTAAACACAAAGGCTAATCACATTATGAGGCTAAACATGTTTAGGTTTATAAAGTGTCCTCAAAAACGGGACAAGAAAATGTTTAGCAATGTGTTTAGATTCTAAACACCTTTTTTACAGTGTATTGAGAGGTTTATGTATACTTCCCAAAAAGTGCCATTACTGTTTGTAAACCCACTCAGAAACGTTTTCAAATGATGTGCATCTACCTAATGTTACAGCAGGAAACACCAGAAGCCATTCATAGAACTAAACATTTCCCAAGTTGAACACAAGGAGGACGCATACCTCCAAAATCAAAGAGAAAATGGATTGAAAAAGAAAAGAAGAAAAGGGAAACATTCACCCCTTTCCTGACTGAAACTCCATCTTTCTCAATCATCCGTTTTTATCCTGCTTCTCAAGCCACATGAGGTTTTAAATTGGTGCTACATGTCAGGTCTATGTACGAGGTACTGGTCCAGGAACGCGGTCATCTATAGGACAATATAAGACCCACTGGAGGACGGGAAAATGGGCGGCTTTTTCAGCTTTGGGCTACAAGGTGGCATTACTGGCAACCAATAGGGACAAGTTGACCTTCAAGGGGGTGGAGTGATCCTGACCGTGGAGGAGAGACCTTGAAGCAGGGTAGGGTAAGATGCTGATTTTAGGGAAGGAACAAAATGTCTACCTGGTGGGTGCTGCACTTGGTGGTGAGATGCTGAACTTGGGGGGTGAGATGCGGAATTTGGAGGTAAGATGCAGAACTTGGAGGTAAGATACTGAACTTGGAATTAAGATGCTGAACTTGGAGGTAAGATGCTGAACTTGGAATTAAGATACAGTCAAGTCTCGATATATTGGTCTTCAAAAAGCCGGTTGATTCACATATCAGCCATTTTTTTCACCTAACAGATTTAGTTAAAGCCACTGAATTCTATTGTAACCGTGATTCAGTGAACCAGCCGATTAAGGAACCAGCCATTTTTTCTGAAACGGAGGTGGTCATATTTTTAGAGACATGACTGTACTGAACTTGGAGGTAAAATGCTGAACTTGGAGGTAAAATGCTGAACTTGGAGGGAAGATGCTGAACTTGGAGGGAAGATGCTGAACTTGGAGGTAAAATGCTGAACTTGGAGGTAAAATGCTGAACTTGGAGGGAAGATGCTGAACTTGGAGGTAAAATGCTGAACTTGGAGGGAAGATGCTGAACTTGGAGGGAAGATGCTGAACTTGGAGGGAAGATGCTGAACTTGGAGGGAAGATGCTGAACTTGGAGGGAAGATGCTGAAGTTGGAGGTAAGATGCTGAACTTGGAGGTAAAATGCTGAACTTGGAGGTAAGATGCTGTACTTGGAGGTAAGATGCTGAATTGGAGGGAAGATGCTGATCCTGGGGGATAGGATGCTGAACTAGGGGGGGTAAAATGCTGACCTTGTGAGATAAGATACTGATCTTGGGGGTAAGATGCTGAAAAGCTGATCTTGAGAAAGGGGTAGGATGGTGACTTCAAGGGGCATGGTGGTGACTTGGGGGGTGGCTAGATGCTGACTCTCATTATAAAATAATGCGATTTGGGAAAAGTTTGTGATATTTAGAGACAAGGTACTGACATTTAGGGTTAAAATGGCGTCCACACACGGGGAAGGCGACAATATGGCGCCCTTGGGATTTATTTCAACTATAGCTGACGACCTGGTTCGGCCATCGTACTCAGAGGCATGGTGTCATCAGACATACTTTCTGAAGATGGTCACCATATATAACCATGCATGGACATTTGTAATATATTTGCACTCCAGGCACCGATGCAGGTGAGCGGCACATAGTGGCTTCCTTTGCGATATATTTAAAAGCTTATATAAAAATATTATGTTGTCGTCAGCGATTTTGGATTAAACGATGGACTAGGGGACAAGATGGCGCCCTGCATGGGTTAACACGACACAGACCTCTAGGTGCAGGAGAAGGCTATAACAAGGCCTCCAGCACCTGTGAACATTCCGATCAGCCGCCGTGCACTCTATGACCGTGAGGAGAGTCTTTACTCCAGGTGGGGTTCCCACATGGAGCAGTGAGTGAGTATCCCACCCTCCTCCAGTATCCCCCCTCCCCCCCCCCATCACGCTCTGCATACCTGCTGGCTGGCTCTATTATATTTTGTCCCTTTTCTTTTTCATAGTAATAAGTGGACCTTTCAGTTCTGGAATAGTATGCTAACAATCTGTTCAATTTACCTTCTTTTCACCCAACCACACATTTGTATTTTTCTTGTATTTTCATGTACCATAGTCTTCCCTTTTTCATCGGTGCTTTCTGTGGTATTTTCAAAGTGTCTAAGACATAAGGTCTACATTTTATTATTGAACTACCATGTCGAGAAAAAGCACATGCCATACAAAATATTTTGGAACATGAGAGCCTTTATGAATTGTATAATTGTTATAATTTTACTACCATACTTGGCTTTTCTAGGAGCTAGGTGAATCTATTTTTCATGCGTCTTATTATTTATCGACTATTTCATTCGTTTATAATGAAAGATAATTGGACACTCGATCAAGTCTATGGGATCCAAAAAACCTTTTTTCCTATATCGAAGTAGGATGTTCACTGAAATGCTTAATCTTTAAATTGAAGTGCAATGTATAATGACCCAACTGAGGAGAACACTATTAAATTTATCCATTTAGAATGAGGTATGACTTTTTATTGTGTCCTTTGTCAACATTTTACAAATATCATCAACAAAATTGTGGCTCATGAAAAACACAATGGAATTTGCAGACCTCAGTTTTCACTGGTGTTAGAGCCTTTTGATCTTTCAATCTGAAGATTTCTATTACAATATAATTATTATGAGTCAAGTCCTACAATGAAAACACAGAAATATACTCAGATCTCCATAGTACCGGTACAGTATCAACCATTTCACCTTTGATGTGATACCTTATGCTTTGACAATGTGTGCAACCTTTTTATAAGGGTCTTGAAATACTTATTTCTATCAATAAGAAAAAGATTACACAATGGGTACGTGCACCCAAAATATAGTTCACGTTCAGAAATTAAAATAAAATTCTGAATAGTTTCTCACCTTATGAAAAATAAAAGATAACTGTATGCATGCGGTGGACAAAAGTGACTGGTTTTGAGAAATTGAACAATCTTAAAACGTTTTGTTTTGTCCGCCAGGCAAGATTGTTATAAGACATATAAGAGAAAAAAAATCATATTCAACAGAGAGCCAAACTTCTAGTTTGTGACCGCCCCATCCTTTCTTCCTCTTCTAGCTCATACTTTTTTGGGCCCTGGTACGACGGAATCATAACTGCACTGGCATGAGAACGCCCAACCCCCTCCCTCCCTCCCCAAGTCTATATAATATGATAACACTATAACCAAAGCACAGGAGGAGGTTTGGATTCAGGATTTGGATTCGGGATTTAGTTCGATGGGCCTCCTTCCAAGTTCAAGTCCATGAACTTCTATGATAATAATAACACACTGAGAGAGGGCCCCTGGATCTTAAACAACCAATATCCATTGGTCATATAAAGCCAGCAAGGGCCAAACCTAAATCTGGAACAGCCCGTGTGTCGTCTTTACAAGGCATTGGTTTTAGGACTCGCGCCCTGCCCTCCTGTCACTGCAGCCTGTGCTACTATCCATGCAGTGCACTGGTTGACCCCGCCGTGGAGGAGCCCATATGAGAGCTTACAGGGCCCAGGTAACATGTACTATGCATGTTTTAAGTCGCTGGATGCCAAGTTTACATAATTGACTAAGTATGTTAATATGTTGAATAATGGGTATTTTCATATCATGTCGGCCTGACCCCCTACCGCCTCCCTCACACACAGTGAAGCATTATATATAGGTGTGCTTTAACCCTTTATGGGCAGTTAATGCAGAAGTACATCATGCCCATTGGTCATCACGATGCATGAATAGAGCCCTGGCGAGAACCTCACCAGGGCTGCATTCATACATCGTGTCCACCCTATAACTCGGCATGATGCTCCAATGAAGTGCTGGCGAGCAGTCTCGCCAGCACTTCATTGATGCATCATGACGACCAATAGGCACAATGCATAAAATTTATGCATCAGCGGTCCTTAAAGGGTTTAATAGACGCACCTGACCAGGTGTGGTCTGTAAGAGATGGGACAATATTTGATTGCACTTTGAAGGTGTTGGGGAGCAGGGCATGAGGTATGGGGGATGTGGGGGTGGGGGGTCTTTTCTACCACTCCTTAACCATTCAAAAACTGCAAGATGCCTCACACCCCAATGTTTTATTTTTATGCATAATGCAACAAGACACTGCTGCATCGATGAATCTTACAATCTTTAAGCCCCTTGAGGTTAGCATGATGCATGAATGCAGCACTGGCGAGTTGCTCGGCAGGGCTGCATCATGGCAAAAAAGAAAGAGCATAAGAGACCTCTGAGGTTTTGGAAGAGTTGATATAACCGTTGGACATGAGTCCTTGAATAGATGAAATCTACATCTCACAAACACATCACTGGGAATGTTCACAAATGATATCAACGATTCGGTGACCCTTTTCCCACATCTATGCCCATCCCCTCTTATTGATATAGGAACATTGCATATGTGTAAGTATATGTCTGGCTACGATAAGATTCATTACAAAAGCTATCCCAAAGTCGGAAACATTATTTGTGAAGGTTTCTGATATACAAATTTGACTATGGAGCATATCAATCCTTTTATATGATCGTACATCTTTCTTAAAGCAAAGGCGGCTTTATAACAGCGGTGGTGTGAACAAGTGCCCAATAATGAAACAATATATTGGTAATGTGAATTCCACTTTTAGAAATAGATAGGATATTGAACAAGTAATCAATGGATAACTCATGACGCGTGTGTGTTAGTGAAGGATAATGACGCGAGGCCGTAGGCCGAGTGTTATTATCAATAAATTCAAGTTGAAAACAAAAATTCCAAATTCAAGTTGAAAACAAAAATTATTCCCCCTCCCCAGGACTCGATCGAAGCCAGCCATAGTGTGTGTACACAGGTACATACACCTCCTCTCCCCGGCAGCGGACACGACAGCACACACGGCGAAAAAAGATGCGTCTTGGCCGGGATTCGATCCGCGGACCCCTCACGGCGGAGCGCAACGTGCTAACCGCTAGACCACCGCGTCTCCCTTCTTCAGCAGCCGTCTCGGCTTGGATTGATTTGAACGGGTCCTTTGGTTATGGATACACGATCGGTACACACGCCTCGGCGCCCGGCTAGGATTCCTTTGTTTGGTTTAGTTCTAGCCAACCACCTCTCGTCAGTCCCTGTTGCGCAGTGCATAGGGAGTTGGATTTGGGATGTGAGACTGCAGGTTCGATCCCTACCCTGGCCTGGAAAATTTCGTGGGTTTTAACATGTGACATGTGACATGTGACATGGGAGAGGCGTGCTGTTATCCAGGATAACAGCACGCCTTGGATGGATAACAGCATGCCTTAGATGGATAACAGCACGCCTTAGATGGATAACAGCATGCCTTCCAAAATCGATGGTAAAGTATACAGGGTGTGCAATATCGACAGATATGTGTATGGGAATAGCCACGGAAAAGCACTGTGTACCCCAGAAATCGTGGTATAAGACAGACTAACACAACCCAGGGGAGGTGTTCTAGAAATAGACAATAACTATTTCCTTATACTGCATATGACATGGATTGAAATAACAAATTTACAATGGGATCAGCGCGGTTTTCTTTATATGAATATTATCTATTCATTGCAGGCCAAGGCATTGTTAGTTTTTATTAATCGCCCTCCTGTGCCCTGTCGAGACCATCCTATAATGCATTGATTTTTTTTTTTTTTTCAGTTTGCCATATTCGCAACGGCATTGGTTCAAAACCGGCACCAATTCCAAGAGCCACTCTCTGACCCTTTAAGGGCAGTAACCTTTGTTGCATTGGATCCCCGCCCTGAGGGCTATTAATCATATATAGCGTTATTATGAAATGAATCTAACCCTGAGAACCTACTCGCCCTTAATATAATGGGTAGAGCCTCAATTCCTCTAGACCCCCCCCCCCCCACCAAAAAAAGGAAAGCAGTTTGTCCCACTCCCCTGATGTTTGCACCAATTCGAGTCGCTTTATATCAACCAGGTCTTTTGATACATTAGACATGTTGGCTCGTGGATATTGGCTTCAAATAGTCGATATATAACCTGCATATGGTATGCATTTATAGGACTGAGAGGGAATCCGCCGAAATAAGAAAATAAACTGGTAGAAATACTTGTATATAATATTTATGTGACACGATCTACCAAAGGCCCTCTTTCCCGGTATATGTCATATATAACGCTATAATATATTCAATGTGCACTGCGATTCAATTTTTTTTTAAAGAAAAGAAAACTGCACTTTAAAACGATTAACTGTGTTTTGCTTCATACTATGGCGCAAACCTTAAACACGGCTTCGCTTACTATTATACCATGGCCCTCCCTGGAGGAACCAGACCTCCTGGATTGACATGCCCCCTCCCCTTGCCCTGCCACCTACCGGTAAAGTTTAGCACCAGGGGACCCCCCAGGGGTCACGTCGTTTCCGGATCCAGGCCAAAGATATGCTGTGTTTTAATTACCTCCTCTAAGACATTTATAGGTACAAAAACAGGATACTGTTAATCCAATGTAGCGTTTTGCCCAGTGGCGCAGGCATTGAAGACAAATAGTGTGCATTCCAGTCGCAATTGACTACAAATATACGACATGAACTGGCGGCTACTGCGTGTTACCTAAAATATACAAAACGACTCTTATATGTTTGGCCAACTTGTAGGAGATGATAAAGAATGGAAATTTGTCTTTGTGCTCTTGGAATTGTCAGGATTTTAAGTTTTAAGATTTCAATAGTGCACAACGCAGGTCTGGATATTGAATGCTCTATATTTTAACATACCGGTAATAGTGTATATATGTCATCACTCTAAATTCGTCACTCCATGAAATCAATGATTATATAGAATATAATACTTCACATGAATCAGCTTTATCAAGACGTTTCCTATAGATAAATCGTTATGCAAGCGAAGCACTAAAATAATCTGTAAACAAATATTTGTCAGACTATAAACTTGTGAGAATTACCCAGAATGTTATTCAACGTCGAATCGAAACTATGGTCTCCAATGTCTTTTGATCTAGTTATGTCAGGGTGAGAAAACTTCACTGATAATTTCACATTTATAATTCGGTAATTATACCATAAGGCTTGTGTCCACAGGGCGACAGAATTGGTGGGCGACAGATTTCCCGACGATAAAAGCACCTTTGTCGCCCATGATATCTAACATGTTTGATTTTTGTCATCGGGAATGGACGACAAAAGCCGTTTTGTCGTCGGGAATGGACGAAAAAGTGGTTTTGTCGTCGGGAATTATGTCGCTCACCAATTCTGTCGCCCTGTGGACACACGGCTTCATGGGTGTAAGTAAATGTTTGAAGACTGGAAGATAGTAACCTTTTAAGGGATATCCTGATGAGTGTGTGCAGGGTTTGTGCACATTGGCCAACATGATGCGCCTACATCAGGCCTATTATCAGCACCACAAAGGCACACCATGTCAACCCCCTGAGAGTGTATAAAACCCCACCCTTAAAGGTTCCAAGAGTTTCACCATCGATTATCTTTGCAATAAACACATTTTCAAACCACAAACAAAAAGGAATCGTCCTTCATCAGTACATTGATCTAAGGTTATGGAATTGCTCTAAAAAAAGATATGTTGGGAATCCACTGTACTGTTGGGAGATTTGTCCAGATAAATGATAGAAGTCTAATAAGTGGGAAATTGGTATTGCCCATATATATAGTGCATAATTCGTCGGATGTGGTCGGCATGTTGCCCATATTAATAGTTACTTGTTCCAATATAATAATGGAGAATTGGTAGAATGTGAGGGATTGTCCCAATGTAGTGTAGGATTGATCCAATATAGCGAGGAATTGATAATGGTTCCAACCATAAATATCTGTCTTGAATAATAGAGTCAATGACTTGACCTTGCTTGGTGTTCTGGTTTTATATTGAATATCAAAAATCTCTCCCTCGCTACTAAAACACACTCTCCTTATTTAGTGCCTAAACCACACCGCATGTATACACTCAACTTGAGTTAAAATGAAACGGAGCAACTCCAGGAATGTGGGGGCAACTCCAGCTATGTAGGGGTATGGGAGACTAGGTCAAGTATGGAGCACACCTGGAGGAAAACGCGACCCCCCTCCACCCATCACATAGGCACCCTAACCCCCCAAGGGGGCACCCCCACCTACGGCCGTAGTATATTGTTTCCACTAGTAGAAAACACTTAGTCCGACACCTGCGCCGACTGTATCCGCATTCTCTGCTATAAATACAAGACATCTCCACTGATGGACGGCTGGGGGAAGGTCTGCAGGTTAGACCATTAACCCTTTGAGGGTCATATATTATAGTGTTTAAATTTTATTTATTAATTTTATATCTATTGGCACATTTATTTACTTATTCTATTTCATTTATCATTACCTTTTTATTTTACACTTTTCCACCCATATGAGATGAATATATCCCAAAATGATCAGCATGATGCACCATTGAATTACTGGTGATCATCGGCATGATGCACCATTTAATTACTGGTGATCATCGGCATGATGCACCATTTAATTACTGGTGATAATCGGCATGATGCACCATTTAATTACTGGTGATCATCGGCATGATGCACCATTTAATTACTGGTGATAATCGGCATGATGCACCATTGAATTACTGGTGATCATCGGCATGATGCACCATTTAATTACTGGTGATAATCGGCATGATGCACCATTTAATTACTGGTGATCATCGGCATGATGCACCATTTAATTACTGGTGATCATCGGCATGATGCACCATTTAATTACTGGTGATCATCGGCATGATGCACCATTGAATTACTGCTGATCATATTCACAATTGATGCATTATGCCGACAGAAAAAGCTGAATCTAGTGGCCCTATAGTTAATGCCAGTGATGGGTTAACACGGCTATATGTGCTAGGAAGTTCTGCCACACCCCTAGGGGGTTTCCCTAATAATTATTATTAATGGACAGGATACATGTATTTAAGAAAAAGCTAAAGCCCATTTCCCCTGTAAACAGAACGCTTAATGCCATAAACATTAAAACAATATTGTAAATAGGCAAACTAAGGCAAATGGAACAGACTAAGTACTGTGCCTAGAAGATGAAAGTAGGAAGGAAAAGAAATAGAAACAGGCCGACAGATGGACGAAGATCGATAGGCTGGGGTGGAGGGTGAAATGGGAAAGGCTCGCAAAAATATATAATGGATGAATAAAATTGACATACAAACAAAAAAGAAAGAAACAGCAATCGAGGAAAAAGAGGTATACTTACTGAGGGGGGGGGGGGGGAGGTACTCAGTCTAAACTTTTGGTACGAACTATACATGTAGTACCGACCCCTGGAGGCTGTTGTGAAAAGATTGGGGTTGGGATTCTAAATGTAGCTACCGTAATGGCCTGTTTAAGCACCGGTCCTTTGAATAAGCGCCGGTCTCGAATAAGCGCCTGGGGTAGGGTGACTTCAAAATTGAAATTTACACTATAATCTATGTCTTGAATAAGCGCCGGTCTTGTATAAGGACCGGGGATGGTGTAGTATTGAAATCTATAAACGCCGGGCGCTCAAACAGGCCACTACGGTAACTCACCTTCCAGTTCCCTGCAATTCTCCACCCTGAGAAGCCATTTCGCGCCTTATACTGTAATGGAATTGAATTCCTCTGAATCAGACTGTCTTGTGAAAAGTTGCGGGAACTGGTTTCATGAATGGTTCTACCTGAACGTGTCCCATACTAGGAAGGCAGGGGAATTGGAGGAAGGAACAAGCCACGAAAAGATTCTGCAGGCTTTTGCAAAAAGATTTGGAAACGATTTTGTCGGAGGTGGTATTCCCAAAATGGAACTGACTGACCTCAGGGAATCAATTCCCTGTTGGGTTTCCAAAAGATAATTGGTCATAGAAGTAGTTTAGGAGTGGTCAGGAACTGGTGAATGCTTCCTAATCGAGAACCAATTCCCAGACAGTTCCTTTCTCCAATTCCCTGACCTTTCGACTATGGGAAGCATTCAGGTGGAATTAATCATGGAACCAGTTTCTCAACTTTTTGCAATGCAGTCTAATTCAGAGTAAGTCAATTCATTACAGTATAAGGTGGGAATTGGTCTCCCTGGGTGGAGAATCGGGAGGAACTGGAAGATGCATTAACTACAGTGAGAATTGAATTCCAAATCTTTTTGCAACAGCCTCCTGACTTGGGAAGTATTCCCCAATTCTATGGAAACACAACAGAGAATTGATTCCCTGAGGTCAGTCAGTTCTGTTTTGGGAATAGCACCTCTTACAGAATGCAATTCATATCCTTTCGCAACACCCTCCAGAGGGCTATCACTGCCGGTGCTTGTAGGTAAGAAAAACGAAGGCTGTGAATGACCTGAATGAAAAATATGAGCGCTCAGTGCAGGTAGAAATTTATATAGGGTGATTAAAATGTCGAGCATTTATCCCAGCATTGTCATATTCCTTTGCGATGTCAAATAATTATTCTTATTTCAGCAAACAGACGGGGGGTGGGGGTGTCAGCTGATTCTCTGAAAATAGGGGGCTTAAAAACAACATACATTTCCAGAGGGCCAGAAAGGTATAATAAAAAAGCAAAGCGAAAGGGGTAGCTGTAGTTTCGCAGTTGGTACATGGTATCAAAGAGCTAGTACATGTAGCCTCCCCCAAGGGATATTCGGTTCATTGAGACCAGGATGGAGTTCAGACCAGGAAGATACAGACGGTGGAGGGCAGGTGGAAGGGTAGGGGGAAGAGTTGGTCATGGAAATAGCCGTATGTAAGTGGAGGTTGTAAACATTGACATTCCAGCTGATAGAGAGACTATCTACAACACTGGAGACCTACAGGGGTGGGGGTGAAGGGGCGTGGCCCCTTATAGATTATCCACCTCTTGGAAGGATTCCTGAAAAAAAAACTGTGAATTAGTTTTTGGATAGCATTTGCAGAACACCCTTTACATTTACCCTGAATAATGGACTTATCTATAATCATGAACCTTTTAATTACATTCTGATGTTCTGTACATTCCAGCAAACTGTTCATCGTCAAATGCTTATGCAGAAAGCGAAGACATAGAGGAAAATTGAAACCACCAGTTTATAGATAATATCTAATATAATTATAAGTCTACTATTATAGAGAGATGTGTAGGCATAGCACAATTAACTCACAGAGAGAGAGAGACAGAGAGACAGAGAGAGAGAGAGACAGAGAGAGAGAGACAGAGAGAGAGAGACAGACAGACAGACAGACAGAGACAGAGACAGAGAGACAGACAGACAGACAGAGACAGAGACAGACAGACAGAGATAAAGTCTGCTTTTTTAGTCAGGTAGCTGAGGCCCAGAGAGTTGCTGGAAATCATTTGAGCTAAACATTTTGAGTAGAAGTTAGAAGCAAGTTTCATGAGTTAGATACATCCCATGGCTTCCAGAAAGGTCTTGGTCCTGAAGGTCAGGAGGTCTACGTTCACTGCTGATTGTTTTGGATGAATCTGATTGCATGATTCGAGATGGCCGCCACTTAAATCTCATTTTTTGGTTATTTTCCAAAAGGACCACATAAAAAAACAACCTAAAAGCAATCTATTAAAATTGATTCCAATGTGCTAGATTATCTTTCTGAAAACTTCAGAGATGTCTTAGGAAACAGAGATGTTCCATTGGGGTAGTGAGTCATCAATTTGAAGGGAATAAAAAAAAATCATGCGATATTGTTTGAAAGTGTGTAATTGGAGCTTTATCATATAATGAGTGAAATAGGAGTGTGCCTTTATGAGAGCCACGTTTATTAGAGTGCAAGCACAAGATTTGAACTAAAACCTCTCATAGGCTCCTCCTCATGTATAAAACTGTGAACAGAAAAATTCAAGATGGCTGCCATCTCCAAGATGGCTGTTTAAATTATAGTGAAATAGCAATATGCCTCTATTAAACTAATTGTTATGACGAAACAAGAGAGAGAGAGAGAGAGAGAGAGAGAGAGAGAGAGAGAGAGAGAGAGAGAGAGAGAGAGAGAGATGTGCTGTTAATAAGCCATGCACAAGTCGTGTAATTGTATATCCATTGGAGGCAATTTTAGGTATTTTCAGACAGATGTTGGCTCTTTATACAAGGTTGATGACGCGTCATATACATGTAGTATATATGAGACTCATTGATGAATATGGTGTCATAGAAAGAATGTTATACCCGAGAACCCACTTGAAATATGGAAAAAAAAACATAGAAATAGGTTTCCACAGCAACCGTAACCAAGGAGACAAATTTCAAAAATGGGTCTATATCTAAAAATGATCAATTTACCATATATAGTACCTCTGGGCCAAATTTAATGCTTTCATACCAAAAAGCACAATTTTTGGACGGATCTACTGGACATGTAGTACTCCGCCTGATTTTGTTTGTTAAGCCAGGTTTGGTCTGATATGGATACAATATGGGACGATATAGCCTATTGACCAAGTGGTGTGTCTGAAGACAGAGGGAATTTATCACGTTCAGATTTGGTCAATAAGAGGCAGTTGGAGCTTTGGAGGGACCGTTTTGAGGCTCCTTTGGTCTATTTCATATCTTTTTTATATTTCACGAACTCTTTCTGGGCAGCGTCATAAGGTCTACTGTCAGTACTAAGAGCATTTGTAAGAGGGATGGGGAGTGTGAACTTCTTTGTTGTGGTTGTACAGTTTGCTGCTTTGAGCCACAATTGACTACCCAAACAGCCCACCAACTGGGTCCGATGGGATATTTTGGGATCATGTCCTCCTTGTGAATGGTTGAAAAGTTGATCAACTTTATCATCAGCTGATCACAAGCAGCCCAGACAGATTGTTTGGTCTTGCCATTCTCGAGGGCTTCCTGTGTGTCCATGTCGTCGAGTGACATCATGAATGGCAGAGACACAAACAGACAGGGAGACAAATAGACATACAGACAGAGAGGGAGACAGAGACAGGCAGAGACAGACAGAGTGTGAATGAATATGTTTAACGCCATTTTGACAGCTGATATTTATGGCAAGAGAACCACAATTCCACAAATGAATTTGTCCACGCACATGTAAGGCTAAATCAAACACACATGCAGAGGGGATGGGAAATATATGTATGCCCTTTAATTAAGTTTGCTAATGAAGCCCGACAGACAGGCAAAGACAGACAGAGACATACAGAGACAGAACTGTAGTGCTAATGCTGTGTTGATAAGTACCAACTGCAAAAACTACAGCCCCTTTTTTTTTAGTCATTTCACAGCCTCTGAAAATCAGCTTTATTTTCACATCCCCCTGTTTTTAAGGAGTTCAGACCACAGCCCCATTTGGGGCCATTTTCCACGTAAAATAAAGGTTTTTGGTGATGGTATTTTGAAATCCACAGCCCTGGAATGATTATAATGCATTATACCACTATCCTGCCACCTCCCTTACTGTTATGCCCTCTCCTACCAGTGCCTTATGAGAGCATATACGAACATGTGCTTTTCTGGGATTTTTGGATATACTTTTTCGAGGTCAAGTTGGACTTAGAATATTTTGGGAAATGCTGGCAGACATACAAATTCAGTCTCGCCATTGTTTCAATGTGAAAAAATCACCCAAACTCGTAGGAGAATTGAACCCCGGCAGCAGTGTAGGTAGGCGGAAGGCTTAGCCTAGGGCCACACTGAATCCCAAGAAATATTCGATCCATAGATGAGGAATGCGTGCTAATTTTCTCCATCTTGTTCAATATAAATAAGAATCCAATGATTTTTCTATCGTAAGCAAGTTGCGGTCCGGCCATTCCCACCCACCTCCTTGTCCGGCGAAAGTGTGTCAGTGGCCCGGATGTAGATATAGGTGATCTTCTCGTCGTACGAGGAAGACCCTGAAAATTTCAGACTGGTTTGAAAAATCAATGGATTCTTCTTTATTTTTATAGAGGGATCATCTAGAATGTCTAAGGATATGTATGTTTTAATATCTGGACTTGTCAAGGTTGGATTCAATACGAAAAGTGTGTGTAAACAGAGCGGTACCTTTCCCGGCAAGGAACAAAAACAATGGCTTCGCACAGAGCGACCCGGGCCGTATCGCTTGGACTTACAAAATCATGTCTTCTTGTGGCTATATTCTGTGGATATCAGGTAAGATATTAATACAAAATGGAGGAAAAGGTGGTATAAATGCAATATGACATAAATATTTATGCTATATTCCATTAATATCCATATATGTTCTTTTAATACTATACAAGTTATGATGAAGAGGGAACGGAAAGGTATGACAATACTATACACGTTATAACCAGTATCAAAAGCCCCCTGATTCTAAAATCTAATTCAATCGACAGCCCACATTCTTTCCCTTACTGTTTGCAGTGGCCAAAGAGAGAATTACATGTACTTTCATAGATATTGCCTTACTAAATGTATAGAATTGATAATCCTGTTTTCACATTACTCTATCTAGAGGGTAAAACAGCATGTAAGTCGTGTAATGATACACCTGGAGGTGTTCTCCTCACCTGCCCCAATACAGGGATCAGCAGCAGCAGCATCTGAGTAGAACCACCTGGAGGCCTGACTTGGTACAGGGATCTCAGGAATCCTTGTTATGGGTGGTTTATGCTCACCTGTCAGGTGTATGGGGGTTTACCACCTTAACCATTTACTGGTCACATAATGCTTAAAATCTATTGCCAATAATATGAGGTATGAGTATATAATAGCCAAGCGCATGCATGTGTCTAACCTGAAAGTGCTGCTTTTTGTACCATAGTGATTGGATGATTTTAGTGCACTCTCACAGATGGCATGATACGCCAAGGCAGTGCACCATGATTGGGAATGAACATGATACCCTGATGCATCATGCACTCCTTACAGGACTCAGAGCAGGATTCTAGGCACTCCTAGGAATGTAGGGTTGGCTAGAATTAGGTAAGGGTCTCCACCTATATACAGGGTAGTGAGGGCATCGAGTACAGGTACACGTTAGTAGTATAGACATTGGACATACAAGCACCTACAGGGATTCTCCTAAACATTAGCATTATGCATTATTCATGTGGAGAGGTAGGTGAAACAGTAAAAAAAAGAAGTATGGATGAAATGGGTTGTCATTGTAGTTGAACCAGTGAGCAACTTGCAGTTGTGTGCATGATGTGTGTATGCAGTACTGGTAATTAATCCTACCCCAAAAAAATAAAATAAATAAATAAATGAAAAATAGATAAGATACTGTGGAGAGAAGCATCTTTTTCTGTAGATACTAGTAATCAAAATAATTTGACCGATTCTACAAATTTTCTTTTGTCTATTTCAAATGTTTTGTATTTTAAGGACATTTTAACTGAAGGAAAACACGTTTACATCTTCCCAAAGGGCAGCATTTATGCCATCATAACGCCTAAATGAAGTAATTCATTAATTCAATATAGGCTACCCTGAAATGCTGATAGTGATTATGAGAAGCAATGGTCCTTGCACATATGAGAACTAAGGCCCCATTAAGGATGTAATATATAGACAAAGGTGCACGAGAATTGGTCAGTACTGAGGGTTATCCCACGAGGCGAAGCCGAGTGGGATAATCCTCAGTGCTGACCAATTTGAGTGCTCCTTTGTATTTATCTCAAGTTATTTTAGTCAGATATGTTCAAAATTCTATTTATTTGGCATTGGAAATTATTTTATCATCAGTTATTTGACCATTTTGGATGTTTTCCCTAGCAGTGTGATACAGGGGAGGGTTATCACACTGTGGGGTGTGATACAGAGGTTCTTGGTTAAACCTATGGGGCTCTCGTATTCAACTTGAGATAAATGATGAATAGACTTGCACGAGTTGGCTTCAGGGGGTGATAGAAGCATGAGCCGGAAGCGAATGCTTCTATCAAACCCATGAAGCCAACGAGTGCAAGTCTATTCCTTATATATTGCCCTTATAACACGGTTTCCTCCATTAATTCTTAGTATTTACCTTTATATTGTATAGAATCCATTCATTTATTTTGTGAGTCGACAAGACGGCCCTCTGCCATCTTGGTTTCATGTTGACGTATGGTTAAGCTGGCGAGCTCCTGGAAGTCCCACTCTCATAGGCCTACTACTGCGAACACGTCGAGACAGAGCTGCGCCAGTCAAAAATATAATCCATTCTGTACACACCAGGCGGCGGCACCTGTAGTGTTGACAGAATGGCACACAGCAAAGTTTAATAATTTTTTTATGTTAAATTCAGCCATAATATCAAGTAATCTACCTGACAGGGAGTTAGAATAACATGTAAAGGATACACTGCTGAAATTATTTCGTCAGATTTGGTCTATAAGCTTCAAAAATGGAGGATTTACTTTCGTGTCAAGGTAGGTTTCAATATGTCCGCCCCGCTGTCCGTCCGCCATCAATTTTGGGTGCTTTTATCGCGAGATATAGGAACTCATATTATCCATTTTCGGCACTGAAAACTCGCTAACCGTGTTATAACACTATGTTACATAGTTATGTAACCCTGTACAGTTATACCATAGAGCCAATAAGCATTATTATGAAATGTCTTCAGGTGCAACGCACCTCTTACATAATGAGATACAAGGCTAATATCCCACTCCTGACCGGTGTCTTATATCATTGTAAGATACAGCCTCATAAATGTATGTTAAAGGTGAGTTCGGTGACTTGAGCAAGGCTAATAAGACAGTGACAAGGGCATTATATCACTTATAGATAAATCTACCTGTCTATTGGCCAGGTGTACCTGCTGACCCATGTAATCAGACATTAACCCTTTAATGACTGCATGACGCCTAAACGATTGATGCGTATGTCCACGGTGATATGTCATGGTGAGGGTGTGGATAGGGGCTTACAGACTCTTTGATGCTAGGTACCAACTGCATAACTACACCCCCCTCTTTGGCGATTTGACAGTCCCCCTGAAAGCTACAGTTTTACCCCCCCCCCCCCCCCCATTTGTCAACGGGTCAGCTGATGGCCCATTTTTGCACCCTGACTTGAAATGAGGGGAATTATGTGAAATCACTGGTTTGTGGATTTTAAATTATTTTCAAGGATACTATTTCTTCATTTTCAGCTCTTTGACAGCCCTCCCCCCATATATTAACGACAAAATATGTTTCCTTCATTAAGCACTATATGAGACCGATAAAGGGTTAACCAGGGTTAACCACTGCCCCTCCTACCTGGAGTTCGCACGGAGTGAGGCGGGAGGGGGTAGGTTGTACCTGTTGCACTCTAGTGAATCAATACCTGTAATCTGATAATGATAACAGTGGCTATAGGTATCTCATATGCACCTATTACTTGTACTAAGTACCTAACAAATACCTTTTGTGCCTATTTTGTCACATTAATTACTCTGTTTGCTCCCTGCTTTGATGACGATATGAGAAGCTTCCAGCTTATATCCAATATCTGACTTGTTAGGTGCAGTCGGAGCATCATTCAATTATTATATACTTTTCTTAGGTGATACGGTACTTTTAGTCTCTTCAAATTGATCTTCTCATTTTAGGGTAGATTTACCTAAATACGACCACATACCTTGAGTCGTCCACCTGTCACCTTATTTTTCTTACATTTACATGTATTCTCTGGCCTTGGGACCCAAATATCATTTAAATAGATGTGTTATTATACCCCATGGAATGATCTACTGGGATATATTACGTTATAATCATTGTGTAAAGATGCACTAAAGTACCCATGTTTCAGTTGTTTTTATCATGACAAACTGGCTATTTCATCAGAATTTTCCAACTTTGGTTGCATATTTTGAACATTAAAATTGATAACATGTACCTCATATTGACTATAGGCACAGATGAATATTAACATATTAACTAGATGATAGCATAAGAAAAAGTACAGAAATGTTCAACCCTTTCAGTGTAGGATTATTTTCTAGGACCTACCAATTTCACCTTGAGTCAATCACTATTTCACCTTGAGCCAACCACTCCTTACACACATATCTATGCATTTAATCGAACTGAAACCATTGGTTGTGTGGGATTACATCAAAAGATTCATGGCCAGAATAGTTTGGGATAAAAAATTTCACCGGATATATACATTTCAACCTTTACTGTTATCCTACTGAAATCAATATATAGAGGAACTATTTGATACGGAGAGCATGATAATAAATTCTAGGAATGGATTACCATAGTTCATATTGAAAGTCTATTACAGTATAGCTAATACAAATCCTCTATAAGGCAGGATCAGGAATACCACCTGTATATTGCTGAGATTTGCAATATCCATGAGCATAACAAAGCTTAAACTTTGTCATTTTATTGCAAAGTTATGTGAGACACTTATTCTTTTTTTATAAATTACCAGTTTGATCAAAAGGGTTTTATTACAAGGGTGGTTCTTAGGTGGTTTTCTCTAGGGGCAAAGTGGACGTTTCTAGGTGAAAATTAAGTACATGGAATGTTTGTAATAAGGATGATAAACTCAAAATAAAAACTACAAATGGACTTCTGAGATATAACAGGTACAAAAGCCCAAACAATTATATTTCATTCAGTACTTTTTGGAAGTCTGAGGACTTAAAACTGTCAGAAATATTAGCCACTACAAATCCCTCATTGAAAACCTGCACAGGAACGCCCATCTTTTGGTTAATCTACCGTAGATGTAGAACTGAGAAGGTTTGAGTGTGTTTGAAGGTTAAATTTTAGGGTTCCAGTAAATTCATTCTTACGTTTGGGGGGGGGGGAGTGTTTGGAGTTCGTAAAGCACCAGAGGACAATGATCAGGCTGATATAATTATATATGTGTAGAGGAATGCCTTTAAAAAATGTGAACTCGGGGCAGGGCGGGAACCCTTAAAAAGCTTTCAATTTGGTGACGTCTTTTGTGAGCTTTTAATGAAATACTTAGCCACTAGACATTATATTCATCACATATATGCTAGGTTTAAATGTTGTGGTTGAAAAAGAGTTGCAGACATAAACAGTTTGAATAAAAAAAATCAAATAGTGTCCTGTGTTATCTAATGGTGCTATCATGTTGTTGAAACGTGTGTGGTTTGATATGCTTATCAGTTTTACGCACGTCGATTTACGTGTTTAATTCAAAAGTTCATAGCTGCAGGATTGGAAAGAAAACAGTGAAATTATTATTTTAACGTTTTCATATACAGATTTGTGAAACATTTCATACCTGGAACTTTTGATAATGGGATGCCAAAATTAGAGTTCAGATCATAATGATCTGGACACGAAGGCATCAATTCAGTGGAGTTAGCCCTATAGAGAGAGAAAACAGGCGGACTTCATTCGTATGATTTTCACCTAATGCCCGGACCTAATGGCACTAGCACTTGCGATAGAACAAGATTAGGGTATTTTGGGATGCTACGAGAACGCAGTTTAAAAAGAGAGGAATTCGGTCAGGTCGGAATTGATATTGCGCGTGGCCAGTGTACCCCCCCGCCCCCCCCCCCCAACGCACTCTGATTCTCTAATCTCAATGAGTATGCACATGTGTGTTCCCACTTCTACGAGGATGGCTCACCGAGGTCCCACAAAGATTTGGTTGAAAAGTCACCTCATTTCCCATGAAGAAAAACTGAACCTTTGGAGAATTAATTCTGAAATTGACCACACTCTCCTTGGTCTCTGTGCTCAACACGCAAAAGGACACACAGGAGGGCATTTCACATGGTAAAATATCCTCAACATTTTGATGTCTGTCATTCAAAACAACTTCTCAAATGTACTGGTGGCTCAGCTGATGTGGGGTTAATTAAGCCGGGGGGTTAAGGCGCCCCATACACACTCCCCAAAAAAACTCTGCGAAGGCATCCAAAATTCTAATGAAAATACAATGTTTGCAACTTTCGTGCCTCCCTTTGCCACCAGAAAACACATTTTATCACTTTGCTTTACACCCCCTCATATTTACCTCAAATGATTTACTTCTCTTTTTTATAACCCATCTCTTTTATGAATCAATAGTGCGTATACATATAAATCTTGCCTTCAAAGCGTAAGAAGTACTCCTTGTCTCCAGATGTGCCCTCTCTAACAGTAGCCTTCTGTACGCGTTAGGCGCCATACCAGGGCCCACTTAGTTAAAGATAACAACCCATGTTATCACTGCTACTGTCTGAGGTGCACATATATAAATCATCTCAGATATCAATGCGATAGATACTATTACGATGTTGTGGGATGGCATAGAGGTTAATAGATATATGAGCATGCGTATCATGATGTTTCAAGCAGTACCCATATTTACAGTTCATAATATCTATCACACAATGGAATTTTAAAACATTGCCTTTAGGGGATAGAGTACTTACGTATTTGTTTCCCCAACATCCGTCTCCTTATAGACATTAAAATATGCATTTCAACCCAATTGTTCCCAGAAAGGAGAAAGAAATGCCCTACGGGGGGATTTGAAGAGTTAAGATTTATATTTACAAGAGATGTCTTGTGCTGGACCATCACTGGTAGTCTATTGGAAATGACTCCCGGGAAATGTCTAGTCGAATACTGGTTGAACTGAACCTGCCAAATAGGTTTTAAAAATCATTATATCCCATAAATGAATAAAATACCAGTAATTATTGGAACTCATTGAAAAATAATTATATAATCACTTTACCATGAAATTGGTTCTATAAAGAAAAGGAGTTGTGTAGGACCAATTCACATTTTCCACAGAACACGTTCCCTTTATATTCCCAATTTTGAATACTCACAGCAGACATCTTACAGGACAATAATATATTTAAACATAACTTACAACATATATCTGGATACCGTTCCCACTCCTTAACGATTGAAACAACATTTACTAGCATTTGTAGAATCGTTCCACTGGTTTAGTGGAACAATTGTTACCTTCATTATACAATGTGTTTGTCGTGTGGCACATCATTTAGAAACAATGAATTAGCTAGGATAGAACAAAATATTATGGTACATTACAAAAGGCTATTACAAAATTTCAATTCCCAACATGATGTTCAGTTAGCTAGTACAAATGTATTGATCATCCATAATCTAATCTACATAAACCATCAGGGTTACTGACTGGGATGATATGGTGATAAATATATCACTACACTGTACCTATCAGTGTCTATACTGCACCTAGCCAGACAACCCTGGAGGAATATGTACCTGAGCACCAATAAGACACACCTACTTTACATTGTCAGTATGTAGTCCACCTGGACCTGGAGGAACCTAGTATCAGATAGATATACCCAGATGTAGTTTAGTGCACATGGTCAATAGGTGCATTAGAGGTAACTTTTTTTTCTTTTATAAAGAACTTCATTGACCGATAAATGTCAGTCAACTGTGCGGCTTGAAAGTTTTCCTTAATACACTATAAAGGTATCCAGGAAGGTGATGTTATTAATGTACAATCATCACTGAATTTATGCTAGCCGTCCATCTTGCAACTGCAAAATAATTAGCTCAAAAGCACCAGTAGGTAGGGAACCCTTGAGGAAGAGCAAATCTACATAGTGAGCCTATGTCTAGTAATTGCCTTCAAATAGTACTTATACCCTAGGAAAGATTCATAGATCATGAGGAAAAGGGAGGAAAGGTCTGGGAATCCACACAAAAAGGCCATGTAGCTTGGAGGACCCCCTTGAAGTATTTTAAAATTACATAAAACAACAAATCTTTCAGAAGTATTTCAGGGATAAGCAGTTCTAGGTGGTAAGACCAAGCAATATGGAACACATCCTCACTTTGCATTGCCTAAGCCGACACAAGAAACTTCCCTTCAAACAATAATAAGGCTCCTCTTTGACAATTGAGTGACAGTAGGTAGATTCCTCTACTGTCAAATGTGGACATAGAGCTTCCTAAACGGTCCCGTTAGGCACAGACTGGGGGCACGCTCCACCTCACCACACTGCCAGCATTGTACTATGGTTAACCCTTTAAGGATGTCATGGTATTCCTCGGTCCTCATGATGCACCAATGCAGTGCTGTGGGTCTACTCGCCAATACTGCATCGGAGAATCAAGCCGATACTTAGCAACCGTATTGACGCGCTGCGATTGGCATGATGCTTGAATACAGCCCTGGCGAATACACCAGGGCTCCATTCATACACCATGCCAACCAATAGGCATTAATGCATTATGTTACCATTAAAGGGCTATAACGTATCGTCCATGTAAACTGGCAGTGTATGCCACATTGTCCACTTGTCACAAGCTTCACACATGTCCATTGTCTCTGACAGAGAAGACAAACGCACCTGATCATTGCCAACAATGTCCAAGTGTGCAGCTGAGAGGGATAAGACACCGCTCAGCTGTCTATGGGGTATTGTGGTGAGCATGGCCTGGCTGTTAACTCCTATGAGTTGGCACAATGACACCTCTATGTGCATTAAGAGACCTGCACGATACCTTTCGCGGAGGTCCCTTTTCCCTTGATTTATCCAAATGTATTTTGTTTTCATGCATGTTGAGATAATGAGGCAGCCACAATGGATAGCTTTCTGGCACTGCAATGATGTATCAGGTCAACCATTTGGAAAGTATCAATCTAATAGGCTCATTATGATACATGGCTGAAGATTTTTTTTGTGTGTGTTTTGGCATTCATATATTATCACAATGAAGGGCATGTTGAACTAATGCAAGCTGCAGGCTTTAAACAGTTTGAAGAAGGATTCAGTAAAGGGGCTCTCAGTCCAGGAAGATTCCTATTCTTCAGGTCAGTAGTGTGGAATGGGCGGGGGTTGAAGATGAAAGGGATTCAGTGTAATCGGTTATATATTGTAAACGGTTGAATTCTATTTGTTTGACAAAAGATCAATTCAGTTACAAATAGCTGTTCATCTGTGCCAAAAAACAGTCAACAAATAGCAATGATTATAGCATCAATACAAATATGTCAAAAATAAATCAAGGTACATATACATTAGTATTATGTCAGCATCGAGTGATTCATTGGGACTTTCACAAGTGGCCACCCAGTTAAAGTCAGTGTCATTTTGTCCCGTATTTTATACAGTGGCATTGAAAGTCTGTCTATTGCCTAGATGCTGGGTTTCAGCTTCAAGTGCTCCCCAGTGCTTTTCAACTCTATATAGTGGACTTTTTTCGTATAAGGCACTACGAGCCCTATTGACTGTGATTTTGATTTTCGCATTAGCCCGCAATACAAGCACGGGTTCTATAATACTGTTTGGGTGTCTGCTTAGATCGTACATAAGCCTCAGCAACACTTTCTTGCATCGTTCTCATAGTTTTTTACATTCAGCTCTTGCTAGCAATTTGACCCTGCTTATGTCTGTTGCCGATCGTATTAACAGGCAGCAACGCAAGCAATGGTTCTGAATTGTCTCTAGTTTTTTCCGTTTTGTTGTATTGGCACCATCTATCACACAACTGCCATGATCAAATGTAGGTAGCACCATTGTTTTGTAGGTGCGTATAGCTCATGCCCTTGTCATCCAACGCTTTAGTTTTCTTAGTTTATATAGCCGGACCAAGGCTGCATCTCATTTTTTGTCGCCAAACACCCCGAACAATGGATATTTGTCAATATATACTCCGAGGTAACAGAATACATCAACCACCTCAAGGGTACTCCCTTTCATTGAGATATTTGGTATCACAATATCAATTCTATCTGAATATGACCATAATATCTTTGTTTTCTCTGTATTCACAGTTAGCTGTTTTGTGCACCAATTGCATATACGATCGAGGTCCACATTAAGCAGTGTGGCCAGCACATAAACATCTTTACCTGATGAGTATACCACAAGATCGTAGGCATACAAAATGAAATCATAATTTTGGACTACATCCTTTATACAGTTGATATAGAGATTAAACAAGAGCGGCCTGAGCACGGACCCTTGTGGTACAGAGCATGATACCTGCAGAGGGGCTGATTGTACTCCATTGGTTTTCATTCTCTGTGTTCTGCCTTCATGATAACTCTCAAACCATTTCCGTACACCCTCAGAGCATCCAATTTTATGCAGTTCATCCAGCAATAGCGAGTGACTTACCGTTTTGAAAGCCTTCCTCAGATCGAGGAAGGCCACCACCAATAAGTCACCCCTATTACATGCCTCGTAGAGTGATTGAACTAATTTGAACACTGCATCATCAGTCGATCTACCAGCAACAAAGCCAAATTGTTGTTCAGTGAGGATTTTTTGCCTCGTGAGGTGTCCCAATAACTGTGAGTGAATTTCTCTTTCAATTAATTTCGATACAACATTTAACTGACTCACTGGTCGCCAATTGGTCAATTTTGTAGTGCGTCCGCTTTTTGGGAGTGGGGTAACTAATGCTTCTTTGAAGCGTGTCGGTACCTCACATTCATCTATATTTTTGTTGAAGATTTTCACCAGCAAACTTGGGACTGCCCTCAAGGTATCTCTGACAACAATTGGTTTTACATTTTCAATGCATGTGGATTTGTTCAGTTTAATTGCTTTGATCAATGCTTAAAAGCAAACTGCTCGTCTTCATTCTAGATATCGTCAACCGACAGTGTACTGACAATCTTGTTTGCAAGGTCACTCCCAATGTTCTCATAGTACTCGTTAAATACATCAGCGACATCTGCACCCTCAACAGTAGTTCCACTATCCAGCTCTATCTTTATATTCGGGGTTACCTTTTTTCCTTTCCATAACTCATTTACCACGGCCCAGAAACCTTTTGGGTCATCAATGTATTTTTCTAGATCACAACTTATTTCTTCCATGATGTTCTTATCGAGAATGAATCTGATACTACTGTCGACAGCTCACACTCTACCAAGATATGGGTTTGGCTCATTCTTCTTCAATTGCCACATTTTGTTTAATGACAACTTCTTTCTCCTTATTTCTCTGTCAACTTCTGCACTAAAACCTTTTGGGCGCCCTGGATTAATGACAAAAGATTTCACTGGATGATTCATATCAAGATACTCAATCATAAACCTCTCCAGTGAAATATACACTTTGTTGGCATTATCCGCAATACCCAGGTCCCAAACCCTTTCACCAGCCTTCTCTTAGCAATTTGCAATTACAACAAAGATATACAGTGAGACCAATTAATCACTTAAGGTCAGCAGTATTGACCTTTATCATGTCCTACTTATATCCTAAGTATGTAAATAATACAAAGTACAAAAAAACATTGACTACATGGGTGACTTCATCTCACAATCTCTTCCAATGAATTTAATCTTCTGGTTAACATATAAACCAGGGGGACCCGGGCACCTTTTCTTGAAATGATGTTCTTTTGATACCTCCACAAGTTATGGCAGTTACCAAAAGCCCCTGGTCCTATAGGGTAGATTAACCTAAAGACGGCTGTTCCTGTGCAGGTTTTCAACAAGGGATTTGTAGTGGCTAATATTTCTGACAGTTTTAAGTCCTCAGACTTACAAAAAGTACTAAATGAAATATAATTGTTTGGGCTTTTGTACCTGTTATATCTCAGAAATCCATTTGTACTTTTTATTTCCAGTTTATCATCCTTATTACAAACATTCCATGTACTTAATTTTCACCTAGAGACGTCCACTTTGCCCCTAGAGACAACCACTCTTGTAATAAAAACCCTTTTGATCAAACTGATAATCCGAGGCATTGTTATGCCTATGGATATTGCAAATCTCAGCAATATACAGGTGGTATTCCTAATCCTGCCTTATAGAGGATTTGTATTAGCTATACTGTAATAGACTTTCAATATGAACTATGGTAATCCATTCCCAGAATTTATTATCATGCTCTCAGTATCAAATAGTTCCTCTATATATTGATTTCAGTAGGATAACAGTAAAGGTTGAAATGTATATATCCGGTGAAATTTTCTATCCTAAACTATTCTGGCCATGAATCTTTTGATGTAATCCCACACAACCAATGGTTTCAGTTTGATTAAATGCATAGATATGTGTGTAAGGAGTGGTTGGCTCAAGGTAAAATAGTGGTTGACTCAAGTTGAAATTGGTAGGTCCTAGAAAATATATCCTACACTGAAAGGGTTGAACATTTCTGTACTTTTTCTTATGCTATCATCTAGTTATGTTAATATTCATCTGTGCCTATAGTCAATATGTTGTACATGTTATCAATTTTAATGTTCAAAATATGCAACCAAAGTTGGAAAATTCTGATGAAATAGCCAGTTTGACATGATAAAAACAACTGAAACATGGGTACTTTAGTGCATCTTTACACAATGATTATAACATAATATACCACATTAGATCATTCCATGAGGTACAATAACACCTCTATTTAAATGATATTTGTAAAAACTATACTGGTTCCCTGCCATACAATTACAGTGGTCCACTGTTAAATTTTAAGAGGATCCCTGGTAGATTCAACAGTTATTTTTTTAAGGTTTACAGACTATTATCTACACAGCTTCCATAACAAACCTCACATAAAACACCAAGTCAGATAAACCATTGATTCTCTTTGGTCACATAAGTTGCTCCTCCAATTGTGGTACCTATTCATAGAACAATGGTATTAATAGTGCGCTATTTCTAGTACTTTGTGATTAGTGAGAGCCTTATATTGACCATAGATAATTTGAGCATGAACATTTTGGGTACAGCCTCGAGCTATAACTTCTCTGTTTCATTCATTAAGTCATCATGCATGACAAGTAGCATATATATAGAACTGTCAATATAATTTGCAGGCATTCCAAGTCTCAAATTAGTGGGATGTCAGTACAGCAAAGGGATGAAGGTGAGTGCGCAAGAGAGGGAGTGAGAATGAGACAGAGACAAAGATAGAGACAGAGAAAAAGATAGAGACAGAGACAGAGACAGACAGACAGAGACAAAATAGAGACAGAGCAACAGAACAGAGGGCAAGCAAAGGACGTCAGACAGGCATAGACACAATCACTGTGGGATTAGCAATGACCGTAAAGCCCTTTACGGCTCTCAGTTCGCTTGAGCGACTTTCAGCCTCCTATACCTTAGCATTGTAACTGATGTGCCATAAAGCAATTTGCCAGAATTGGCCAGGATCTCTGTAAAGCATTGAAAAGATCTCTGTAACACGAGTGATAAATTTACTATAACTCCCTTTCTACCCTTTCAAATTGAACATTTCCTAGTTTGTCATATGGGTGCATTGATTGAAAAAGTAAAAATATCTCACTCACAAAAGTAATCTCCGTAAAGAACATGAATGAACACAATCATGCACAGGGGTAGACACTGACACTGGCCTGGGAGCCAATGGCCCGCAGTTTTGGCTGTGGGCCCGTAGTTTTCTCAGGAATCACCTTCCCGTGGGCCCAGGATGGCCCACAGAAGTTTACAGAGAGATATCTATAAAAGTTAATTTATATGAGTATATGTTTGTTATATATCAATGAAAAGAGAACATCAGCAGGAAGCTAGCCATTCTTGCTAAGTTATGCTGTGAATTAATGAGAAATACCCTTTATTTCTCATTTAAAAAAGTGAACTGGCTATTCTGGGCCCACAGCTTTAGCCCTGGGCCCATAGATTTCTCAAGTCATGGGCCCGCAGGGCCAGTGGCTGGAGAAGCTAGTGTCTGCCCCTGCATGCACATAATATAGGCCCTATTCATAGTGTAGCCTGATATTATCTCTCTGCCATGAGAAATGCTTCTGCTGGTACAAACAACAGCTATCAATATGCTATCACTTGGATTTAGGTTTGGGTTAGACCTAAATGTGTTATGAGAAAGAATAATTGAGAGATCTCAAATTGGAAATCTCCTCAAGTTCACGCTTACCGCTGAAAACACTGCTTTAACTCTGTGTATATTGGTGTCTAAACCAAGAATAGACCTACACAGCATATATTGATTCAGTAACAGATACACACATACCAAGTACACACTTACACAGAAGTGTAGTGTTTATTATTGTATCTAGCCAAGCAGGATACACAGAAAATGCTGAAATCCTACACACTACAGCTGTAGTTCTGCAAAGCCCAAAGGAAATACAAAATCACATAAAATTCAATTTGATTTCAACAATTTTCAGTGACGTATATCCAACGAACAGAAGTGAAATTTACAGAGCACTTATGTAGGTTAAAGTGTCTGATACTTTACGGAGATCACCATAAAGCAAATTGTGACACAACACAGGGAAATGTAACATTGCAGGGATTTTATGCTATTCCAAGCCACTAGGTGGAAGAATCAATTGATACAAGAGGGTAATTCTGCTGTAACCTATCAGAATACTTTCTGGAGGTCTTCTTACATATTTTGGACAATAACAGACCCTGAATAATGGACATTAGCTTCTTTTACAGCACATCTAAGCAAGTCATCATGCCCAAAACTAATATTTTTCAGTGTAAGATGACAGAAATTGTAATATTCTTAATTCAGGTATGCCTATTTGATTTGAGTACTCAGTTCCCTAAGATAATATCCAATGAACTCCTTAAAATATATCTGTTCCAGTTGAAATTGAGAGGTCATAGGGATCATTTTGGTATATGGATTATCAAAATCTGACAAGGATAAATTGGTGAAAGTTCCCTGACAATGTATGATGTTATACCATGTGCAGCACTGATATGGCCACCTGGTGGCCATAGATATCACTAATTCCCCGTAATGTTATGTTTTCCCAAGTTTTGTCACCAATATAGTTGGCACTTAGTGAAAGTAAACTTTACGGTACATCAATAGACAATACTGCATTTATCAAAGCATACACATATTTGATAATGTCATGATATGAGCTGCGTCATTACATGGTAATACTGGTTTTATGAAAGTTGACAATGCAGAATGCATATATAGTAAATGGGGAAACCCCCACTAAATGCTCCTTTCTAATTAGACCTGTAGGCTATGTTCCTGGAATGTTCATGTAAAACCTTGGACACAATGACTGTTTTACAGAGATCATAGGAGTCCCCAACATCACTCAACCAAATTGAGAGCTGTAATGCGCTTTACGTCCATCGCTATCCCCACAGTCATAATTATGAAGAGGAGATTTCGGGTGTTTGCTCCACTGGAAAACGTTGGTATGATCGATATTCAGCCTGTTTTCTTGCTTACCTCATTAACATTCAAAATAGCTGTGTATCTGACAATACAGAAAAGACTCCATTGTATTCCTTAAACTCAAAATTATATGTTTTGATAAAAAGAAATGTTATTGATTCTAAGTAAATTATAAGCAGAGATAATTATGCACAACTTTATTGATCGTCGTATGGTAATTTACGGTTAGTCAAATATCATATCATTATAATATATGACTAGGCCTACCCATAAATTCAAAATGGCCGCCACATAGCCCGTGTGTATTTTCCAAAAGGTTAATAAAATCGTTAAGTTTGAATCAACTCCTTATGTGTCTTCATCATAAAAAAAAAGCATACTAACCTTTTACAGCAGAGCCAACTTCCTTACCCCTTGGCCCCCTGTGTACATCTATACAAGAAGGGGTAAATTAATAAAGCAGTCAACAATAGCCATGGGCTACACTGTAATCATATTGCAGTATTACCCTATAAGTTTAATTAACTCCAGAGAGACTTAGATAACTAGCTTCATTAATTTTCTAGGTTCATCACTTTTACTATTTTGCAGTAGCAAATGTGACAAGCGAAGAAATTCAATCCTATAACCATGCAGCGATCAAGACGCCTCAATCACTGCACTGTGAAAATTAACTGTTGAATCTGCCAGAGATCCTTATAAAACTGAACCGAGAACCACCATCTACAAGGAAGCCCCAGATGGCAGCATGTGGTACAAGTGATCTCCATGAAAATAACAATGGATCTCTGACAACTTTTGGACAAGGTTCTCCCTGTTATTTCAAAGAAATTTTTTTACAGTGTGTTCTAAAGGTTCATCGATATAGGTCATCAGTCAGTCACAGTAACATACATTTACCTCCCATATGCCCCTCACCTCATCTCTATTAGGAAAAATAGATTTCCGAGAAGCAGGCTGAAGTATAGATAGTGGCGTTCTGCTAGTGCTGTTGCTGGCAATTGGCATACTGCTGCGTTGTTGTTGTGGGGCTAGAGGAATACAGTAGTTCCGGGATGCTATGAGTTATTGGCAGTAGTCGGAGGGACGAGGAAAGAGCCGATCAATAAGATTAGTAGCAGTGGTAGTTACAGCACTGAGTATGTCATTACTGAAGTGGGAAAGTGATAAGGAAAGATTTTGTGTCCCAAGTTGAAGAGGCCCAGCTTACTACGACTTTATCCAATTACCTCTAATTTTATCAAATTTACTTGATACAGTAAGTTGTGCAATGTAACAAGTTACCATCAGGTTCTACATTAGAGGCTGTTGAGGAAAATCATATAATAGATGAAAAGCAGAGTCACAGGTATTTCTCTCCTTTTTTGCATTTTCTATTGTAAAAAAGGAGTTGCAAATGAGACTTTCTATCAGTTCCTCCATTCAATCGTGTACTCATATACATGTGTTTATTATCTGATTGATTGTTTGAGATTTCAATTTTTCCAACTCCATATATAGTATCATTTTCCTGTGAATCTGGGAAAGATACCCAGTTTGACGCTAACACCTGCAGCGAATATTTGAAAATATTTACCACAACGCATCCACTGACATGAAGTATTATCATTGATAAGGCAGCATTGGTTACATTGTTCTGTTCTGTTTGTTGTTTTTTTTTTTAAAGAAAAGTTGTACCTTACAAATGTAACGGTTATTTGAAAAAAAAAAGAATTAAAATACTTTGCATACTTTTCCACTGATAACCTGATTCATCCCCTCTCTCATCATTTACCTACCGCCCCCACAGTAGTACAACAGTCCACGCATCCTCAACTACTCCAGTGTTTATCAGTGTGTTGTTGAATGGAGCCTCCATCGTTAGGCGGTGCCTGCAATCACCATAAGGCAGAGTCCCTGTATTTAGACCTTGTTTTGGTCGTATCTTGGATACACATAAAGTGAACTGGTAGTGGACATGCCTAATGGGGGCTTTCCCTCACTATAAATATATCAGCACCCGGAACTGGCTTCCACCTATGTCAGTTGGTTTCTGACCTTTTGATTTAATATGGGGACACATATTACGCAGTCAACTAAAATATATATATGGGATGGGGGTGAGAAGTTGGGTGTGTGTGTGTGTGTGTGTGTGTGTGTGTGACCAGGCAAGCAAAAACACCCCTCTGCAGGGAAATTCATTGTCAAAGTTCATCTCAGGATCTTTAAAAAATGAGACATAATTGGCTTAAATATTCCTAGTAGTTATGTCAGAACCCCTCCTTGAACAAAGGTAGTTATTCATATCTGAAATTGATGACTAAGCTTTGAATACATTACAAACATAATGATGTCTAAAAACACAATAAATCAGCCTTTTTCATAAAAAAAAATACATAACAATATGGTGATTTTTATCATAGATTTTGATCTAGAAGGAATTTTTCATTTCTGTTTTCAGTTTTGGGTTTTTGGTGAGTATCCCCAAATATTGGCATAAAAATCTGAAAATTTTGATTATTGGAATGGTTGACATGGCAACCAGGAACAGGCACATAGGTTGATTTCTCATGAAAAATGTTCATATAATATAACCATCCAAATATTGGCCATTTCTACCAAAAATGGTGCATTTTAAATGAGACCACTGAATTCTGCATCAAAAATTAGCTTAATGTATTTTATAATGATTTTAGAGTAATTTTGCCCTCCAATGCCCCCTGGTGGCCAAATGGGGAATTAAAAAATCCCCCGTGGAGGGATGTTCTCCCTTGATGGGTCACACACACATATCTTGGATCTGGTTCAACCAGATCCAAGCCGGTCCAGGGATGCAGGCATAACCATAGATATATATACATGCATACTAAAGACACACAGGCTGGAAGAGTGGCGGATTGTTACCCCTCTCTCTTCTTATTTTTTTATTCATAGTTTCATATAGTAGATCGCTGTGTTAAAACTTTACAAAAGAAATCTGAAGCTGCAAATGCAAAGTTTTACCTAAGAGAAAGGAGTGAGTTTTTTTTTCTTTTCTTTTAATCTCTAGTTTGCCTGTGTCCATCCAAAATAAAACAAAAGATGAAAAAGACAGCAGCCAACATGTACGTTGGTCACTACAGGTCTAGGCAGCCTGCCAATGCCGGAAGCCACTCAGGAAGCCAGTGTCTATGGGGCACAAGGTGTCAACTCGGTCAGTTCAAGGACCTCAAGGTCAAGATCTAACCTTCATCTATCATGCAGGGGTCAGTGGGTACACCATGGACGTGGACGGTACGTCACAGTGACAACACTTGACGTAGAAACGTGTCGTTTACGTCCGGGAGGCATGACAGAACAAGCTTAGGGACATGTGAAGGTCTGGGATGAAGCCCAACATACAAACATGTACAAATATGCTATAATATATTTTTGAAAAAAAAGTTGTGCAGTTAAAAGCGTACAATGAAAGGTTGGTTAGACAGATCCAAAATATTACATCATACATTTGATGACCACTAAAAATGGTTACATCAGATTCTGTAGAGAGACTTAGATCTTCATAACATTTAGCACTATCATAAAGCGCTGGTTCCACAGGCATAAATCGGTCGGATTAGCACTAATCCGACCAATTTTTTTCTATACTTTTGATATATTATAAATCGTCGGATTAGGGATATTCCGACCGATTGTATGGCTGTGGAACCAACGCTTAAGGTGACAGACGTCATGCACCTGAAGATGACCACCTGAAATAATAAACCCCTGGATTCACACCTGTATGAGGCTGGTGCATGGACCTGCATGTGGACTATACTAGTACCCTGGAGTAGAGGAGCCTTAAGGATGGGTAGGCTAGCATGACTAAACTTTTCTACTCCACCGATAGATAGATGGTTCCCCTTCCTCTTTTAGACCCCCTTTCTCTCATTTTGAGTGGTACCTCATTAGAGAGGATAAGATTTGCCTACTTGTAACTTGTACGGCAACATCTAGACTATCATTTCCTACCATTCTAGGCGTACACGTTGCGGTACACATAGTGATCTTAACCTCTCTATTCAGTATAATATGTAATGACAGATAATGTAGTAAATACAGAATTCATATATGCTGATGGTGCAAATTTGGTGCAGAGAAAAAAAAATCCAGTGAAGGACTTAGTTCTGTCGTGAATTAAGTTTTGCGCGATGGCCTGGGAATCCACCCATTTCTAACACGGGAACATTTTTAGGATCAAATGATTGATTTTAGTAATTATACTTTCACAATATGTAGATACTTTTGAATGATTTGGATAGACACGTAACAACACTGCAAAATGCTCCATTTTGGGTAGAAATGTCCCATATTTGGAAGGTAAAATGAACATTTTTCATGAAAAACTTGGCCTATATGCCTGATCCTGGTTGCCATAGCAACCATTTAAATAATCTAAATTTGCTGAACTTTTTGCCACTTTTGGGGGATTCTTACCAAAAACCCAAAACTGAAAACAGAAATGGAAAATTCATTCTAGATCAAAATCTATGATAAAATTACCATAATATTATGGATTTTTTTTTTATGAAAAAGGCTAATTTATTGTGTTTTTAGACATTATTATGGTCTTTAATGGATTTAGAGCTTAACCCATTGAGGGCTAGCATCGACTATATCTGACACCATGGTAGGCCTAGCATTGACTATAGTCGACACCATGGTAGGCCTAGCATCGACTATAGTCGACGCCCCTTATATAGGATTTGTATAGGAATTGAAAATAGGCTCGTCCTTTAGAAACTATACTTTTTTTAGAGGCCGTCTCCATGGCCAGGGCAAGCATTTTTGCTCTGCCCTTAAAGGGTTAATCATTGATTTCAGATGTGAATAACGACCTATGTTCAAGGAGGGGTCCTGACATAACTGCTATGAGTATCTAAGCCAATGAAGATCTTGAGATGAATTTCGATAATGAATTTCCCTGCAGAGGGGTGTTTTTGATTGCCTGGTCACTATATCTTTTTTCCTAAGTCAATGTGTATAGTTACCCGTTTCCCCCTTCAATTGGTCGAATTTTGCCTACCCCCATAACACCCCCTCCCCCACCCTTTGTTGAAAAGATGAGCACACCTTGAGTACCTCTAAGCCCTCTGACCAACACCATAATCATTAGTCCACTGGTTCCCATGAGAACTTCACTGCAGACCATGATAGAAGCACAGCCCTTCCCACCTGGCAGTATCAAGGTGCTAAGGACAACCTATCACCACTTGCCATCAGTGCTCAGGTGTGTTGATCTAGGCGGGTCCTTCACACCTGAGATAACCAGAGCATGTTGTCAGAGGCCTGACTCCTCACCCCTATGCACCTGGGGGATGTGAGCCTACTGTCAGCCTCCAGGGTATGGGACTATGGACCTCCAGGGGGGGGGGGGGTTGTGATGTGGGATGATTAAGGGTAGGGGTGGGGGGGGGGGCTTTGGTGATGAAGCAAAAGGACATATTTTTGTCATTTCTCTTTTTTTATTTATTTGATTCTAAGTATGTTTAAGACACGCCAAGACACCAATAAGGTTATTATAAAATCCATGTGCTTTAGTGGCTGGAGTGGCTTGGACCTACACAATATCCATGGTAATGGTCTATCATAATTTTGACAGGATGTATATAATATGATAATCATGACCAGACATTGCTCTCAATTATGCATAATAAAATTGAATCTAAAGATGTCAGTTCGTCTGTAACATTCCCAGACTAGATGTTACAGGCTTTCCTTTTCATTTATCTTACGGTGAGCCCCCAGATGAGCTCCACCAAAAATGGTTTATTGATTTACAGTTTAAATCCACATAGCAAAATGCCCAGACAGCAGAATCAGGATGTGTATTCCTCCTTATCACCTGCTATCTCCCCCTGACTTATCCTTCCCCCTGACCCATCCACCATGGCCTGGTAGATGATATCTAACTGATATAAACACAGCCCAAAGTACCTGGTGTATATTGTTCATGTACAACATGCACTAACACCTGTAGGGGTGTGTCCTAGTGCACGTGCTGCTCAGGCCAAAAGATAACAGGAGGGTGTATCACATAGGGGAAAAGGTAGTTTTGGCTAAAAAGTGCCTCACCTGCAGCAGTCACTTTTTGTGTAGTCCTGACTTTTTAGTCGTGTTGCACAGGAGGGTGTTGCTCCTATAGTAAAAGGAAGAGCTGGCGGAAAATTCCCATGCAGAAATGAAATACCTGCTACTTGCACAGGCCTTGACTACTTTTTTAAGCATGCAACATATTTTGATATCAGTTAGCCATTCTCTCAAATTGTCAACAACCAGAAGTTGCAAAACTGCTCATATTGCCAGCACATGTGGTAAATATAAACACAAAATAAAGACAGACTTCGAACATCTCATATTTATTCAAATTTTGATAATTCGAATTTTGATATCACTATGTGACGTATACCTAAACACTAAATATTAATATACACCTGTGGGGAGAATAAGCTTACTTAAAATCTTTGGGGCCAATATACACTGCAAAAATGGTGTTTAGATTCTAAACACAATTCTAAAGATATTCTTGCAACGTTTTTGTAATCACATTAATTTCCTAAACATGTTTAGCCAAACAAAATTTAATGCTTAGCTCAAGTGTTTAGAAATCTAGGTGTTTAGGTTCAAAATTTGTGTTTAGATATCAATGAAATTTTGCGTTTAGATGTTTATGAATTTTTGTGTTTAGATGTCTAAGTGATTTGGTGGGAAGTAAGGGTTTGCAGACATTGTATCCATTAAAAAAGTAAAGGAATATCCTTTGTTTGTTTTCTCATTTACTGGAGGACATCAGCAGGTATTTACACTGCAAAGTCTCCAAATATGTCAGCCTCAGCTATATACACATATAACCCAGCAAATTGTCATTATCTGTCGCCATGATTGGTCATCAATGGTGACTCCTTTCTGAGTGATAACTCACTGCATCATCTTTCGCCACTGTGTGTCAGTATCACATGGCATGGCCATTTATCACAAAAGTCGCCAACATGATCTCACTCACTGCGTGAGTATGTGCCACCCCTTGTCATCCCTCACAAAGCATGGTGACTTATCACCACCATTGCCAACATGGATCTAACTCACTGCGTGAGTATGTGCCACTGCCTGTCAACTCTCAGTCAGAATGGTGGCTTATCCCAACCATCTCCAACATGGATCTGACTCATTGTGTGATTATGTGCCACTCCCAGTCAGTTCTCACTCAGAATGGCGACTTATCACCACCATCGCCAACATGGATCTCACTCACTCCATCAATATGTGCCACTGTTTGTCAACTCTCATTCAGAATGGCGACTTTTCACCTGCATTGCCACATGGCTCTCACTCACTGCATGAGTTTGTATCACTCCTAGTTAATCTTCTCTCAAAATGGCGACTTATCACCACCATTGCCAACATTGGTCTCACTCAATACGTGAATTTGTGTCACTCCAAGTCAATGCTCTCTGAGGATTGCATCATCTGTCACTCACTCTCACTCCATATAATATGGATCTCACTCCCTGCGTGATTATGTGCCACTCCAAGTCAACTCTCACTCAGAATGGCAGCTTATCACCACCATCGCCAACATGGATCTCACTCACTCCGTCAATATGAGCCACTGTTTGTCAACTCTCATTCAGAATGGCGACTTTTCACCTGCATTGCCACATGGCTCTCACTCACTGCGTGAGTTTGTATCACTCCTAGTTAATCTTCTCTCAAAATGGCGACTTATCACCACCATTGCCAACATTGGTCTCACTCAATATGTGAATTTGTGTCACTCCAAGTCAATGCTCTCTGAGGATTGCATCATCTGTCACTCACTCTCACTCACAGTGGCAACTTATCACCATCATTGCCAAAGTTGTTGAGACAGCACCACTGTTCAACATGTAGCCTATCTAGGAAGTGTGGGCATGAAGTTTAAGTCCCATATGTATCAAATGTGCTTTGTTTCACACTGATTTCCATGTAATACTTCAGAGTTGAATCAAACAAGATTATATAGAGAGAATATCAATTGAATTTAGATAGAGGTATCTCTAAAATGAAAGCAACTATCCATAAACACCTTTTCTCTGGTTACAGGAAAAATACATAGGGAAATATCAACATGAACACCTTGTCTGTGGTTAGAGGGAAGATACATATGGCAATACCTTCTCTGGCAAAACATACTTTGATCTGGCAGATGTGAGGCTGCATGATTACCAATGTCAATGATCATGAGCTTTTCATCTAACAAGGTGAGTGATCACCAGCGTCGCCATCACTGGTGAGTCTGAGTGATCACCACTCTCGCCATCCATGGTGAACCTGCGCTATGACGTGGTGCGCGTTTCATCTAGCGAGGTGAGTGATCACTCGTGTCGCCATCCCTGGTGAGTGTGGGTGATCAAGATCCTCACCATCTGTGGTGAACCTGTGCTATCACGAGGTACGCGTTTTATCTAGCGGGGTGACTGATCACAATCCTTGCCATCCGTGGTGAATGTGCATTATGACGTGGTGTGCGTCTCATCTAGCGAAGTGAGTGATCACTCATGTCGCCATCCCTGGTGAGGATGAGTGATCACTCATGTCGCCATCCCTGGTGAGGATGAGTGATCACGATCCTCGCCATCCCTGGTGAACATGTGCTATGACGAGGTGCGTGTTTCATCTAGCGAGGTGAGTGATCACCCGCGTCGCCATCCCTGGTGAGTCTGAGTGATCACCATCCTTGCCATCTGAGGTGAGGCCATGTGATCACCACCATTGCTTTTTCTGGTGATCTTGTGCTATAGCGACGTCGTGTTCCATCTAGCGACATGTGTGAGCCACTTCACACAGGTTGATGAGGAGTCACGACAATTTGCTGGGAATTATGTACACACTGCATTAGAATAGGAGACTTGAGGAAGTACAACAGGTTGGCAGGAAGGACATTGCTTTATACTTTACAAAATAACATGACAAAGGTGTAAGTCATGGAGCTAATTGATTATTTTATGGTAATGATGATGTTGTAAGTTGAATTTAGTTAATTTTCTATTGTTGTATCTATTTTCATAGCATTTAATGAAATGACACTATGATAAACAAGGAGTTTGGGGATATTTGTCACAACAATTGATTATAACTGTGTGCAGATAGTTCATTCAGAGGTAGTACTGCTACCTGGTGTGGATTTGACATCCAACTATCTAAACATATTGATGTTTAAATCTAAACACCTAATATTCAACTGTTTAAACTCTAAACATCTGAACATGTTTAGCAAAAATGTTTATGTATTTAGAATAAAAGTGTTATTTTCCTAAATGTGTAGTCGATGATACACCTAACTGACATATTTTTAGGTTCTAAACATGTTTAGACCTAAACATGTTTAAAATCTAAACACCATTTTTGCAGTGTAGGAATGCTCATAATGTCAACGATCGTTCCTACCTTGACTGATACTTTAATCTAGGAGGGTCTTGTCAAAAAGAGACGTGAACCCAAAATGAAAATGTGCACGTTTTTGTATTCCTAAGTGGTTGTTTAGATAATTGATTAGTAGACACATGCACGTTTTCTTACACCTCAAAAAGTTTTCCATGTGTTCTACTCTATTTCTTTTGTCACTACTATGAAAATGAGTTAGGCCATACACATTTTCCTCAGTACTCTCTGAAAAGATTTACAGAGGTTCTCCCTCGTTTTGGCAAGACCCTCCTGAATGTATTTGGCTTCGAGGGTCTTGCCAAAGAACAGACGTGCTGACAATCAGGATACGTGCAGGAAATTGTGATGGTGAAAGGTATCCTCCTAGTCCCATTGGTTTAAACGTGCGTGTTTCCACCAACTAAAATCTACACGTCTCCTATAGGGGTATATTAGATTATTTTTGAAAAGCCAATCAGAACGTGTATGCCATCCTACACAGAGGCGTAGGAAGCAAATCTTCATTGGGGGGGGCAGGGGGGCCCCACCCCAGCCACCATAAATTATCGGCTTGAGCGCGCTGGTGTTGATGCATCACTGTATTGGATTAATATAAAAGAATAATCATTGATGGCTTATCTTTAAACAAATCTGCCATTTTCCCTATCTTAATGACATATTTGTCCAATTTGAGTGCTGAGCTGTGGGAATCTTGTACATTTTATAGGGGGGGCTTGACACATTTTTTGGGGGGGCCCAGACATATTCAGGCCCCACCTCCTCTGTCATAGGGGAGGCGGCCCCCCTGGCCCCCCTTTTCCTATGCCCCTGCCCACATGTTTGTATTAACACGTTTTCTTTTTGGCAAGACCCTCCAGATTACCAAAAAAAGAAACATTCACTAATGTACTCATGTTTCTAACACCAACACCTTCATTTCTCAAGCTTTATTTTAAGCATACAGGTAATGAAAGGAAAACCAGCCTAACTCCTAATAAACCCTTGGTGTCCTTGCAAATTGATGGTGCAATGTGTGATGATGAATGAAGCCTGACCATTTGTCAATTTTTGCAATAGAGCGATGGGTGAAAAAATGTGAATCTGTGGGACACCAGAATGTCAAGCTATATCATTACATTTCATTACACAACAGGGTGCACTTATCATACAACTTATCATATCTGTCACAGTTTACCAAGTATATATGCTTCGGTACCAGCGTACTCCCAGAGCTATTTTCCAACAAAACATGCCCTTTGGTCAAAATAATGCTAAACACAAATTCAAAGATTTATTCATGTATCATATCAACTTCCCATGGTTATTATTACTCTGGGACTCTGGCAAATGGTCAGCTTGATGCACCAATCCAATGTTCGCGATTTACTCGCCAGTATATATCATTGAAATTAAAAACAGAATACATCTAGTTATCCTTAAAGGGATAGTGCTAAAGAGGTCTTTGGTATAATATATTATTTGCACCTCTCACATCTGCATCACATTTCATATCCTCATGTAGCTTGCAGGGGTCGGTGGGTGGAACACTTGGTGGAAATGATGGCAGGGGGTAAGGGAAAGACTGCATCCAGAGCCTGCTGGTATAACCCTTTAAGGACCATGTGATGCTTTAATGCTTCATGCCTTTTGGTGGCTATGATGCATGAATGAAGCTCTGGTGAGTTACTCACCAGAGCAATACCAATGCATCATGCTAACCACACAGGGATCTTAAGATTTCTGAAAGGCCAACATGATCCAATGCAGCACTGGAGAGTCTCACCAGCCCTGCATTTGCATACATCATGACCACAAATACACCTGGACGCATCATGCTGCAGCCCTTACAGGTCTAAGAGGTGGTTGATGGATCAGAGAGCAGGTGAGGGCAGAATTTCTTTCATCTGGGCAAAACGTTGGGTATACGACCTGTAGGGAGTACTCTGTTAGGTACAGTAGCCTACAGGTCTGTACGTCTTGGTGCCCGCTCGGCCAGCTGAAATAACGCTGAGGTGTTTTCATTTACTTGTTCACACTCTGCAAGTGTTATTTTGAAGATGGCTTACCTGATGAGGAAGTACTGACTGCCCCCTCGTTGTAACTGAACCAGGGGTCAACCGTCCCCCTCAAGTAGTCTATACAGTGTATGGTATCTGCTGTATTCTAACTGCTCTAGAGGATTTGGATGGTTGCTGCTGTATCCAGTATCAAAGTTAGGTGTCTTCAGCATGGGATCTGCTATATGGAGTCTGCTGTATCGTGTCTGTTGCATTGCATCTGCTCCATTGCATCTACTGTATGGTGTCTGCTCTATAGTGCCTGCAATGTGGCGTCTGCTGTATGGTGTCTGTTCTATAGTGTCTGTTGCATGATGTCTGTTGTATGATGCCTGTTGTATGATGTCTGCTGTATGTCTACTGCATGGTGTCTGATATATGGTTTCTGCTGTATGATGTCTGCTGTGTGATGTCTGTTCTATGATGTCTGCTGTATGGTGCCTGAATTATGGTGTCTGCTGTGTGGTGTCTGTTGTATGGTGTCTGTTTTATGGTGTCTGTTTTATGGTGTCGGCTGTGTGGTGTCTGCTGTATGGTGTCTGCTGTATAGTGCCTGCAATATGGTGTCTGCCGTGTGGTGTCTGATGTGTGGTATCTGCGCTATAGTGCCTGTATCACAGTGTCAGCAGTATGGTAACTGCTGAATGCTGTCTATTGTATGATGTTTGAAGTATGGTGCCTGAAATGGTATCTGCTGAACAGTGTCTGCTACCCAGTATTTGCTGTACAAAATACGCTGCACAGCATCTGAATTATGGTTTCTGCTTCATTGTTAATTTTTTGCAACACCATCTACTCAAACATGGTGCATAGAATGTATTTTTTTCATATTGTCCTCCAAAACATATGTAAAGTTACATTACACTCAAACGTGGAGTTTTGCCAGTAACAACACATTGAGAGTACACTGACCAAGGGTCAGAGGATGAAGTAATTGCTTTACCCAGTATACATGGTTTAAAATATACAGGTCCATGTGTAAGCCACAATGTAAAATAATAAGAGAAGAATCCATAGAGCAGCATTTCTAGTGCATATTAATTCTATACCATGCACCAGTGCACAAACGTCATCTTGTCAGCGGCATAATTATGTTGATTAATTTTCACAGAGTGAGGGAAACGCCCCCAGTGTTATCAAGCAGAATTCCCCCTTTCCCTCTCTCTTCCTATTTCTGTCCCTCCACCCCTCTCCTATAACTTCCCTTCTCTCTCATCTTGCATTCCTTCCCTCGATCATTCTGTTTAGAACTGCATCTCTCATTCCTTACCTCACTCCTTCCCTACCTCCAACTCCATCTTTCTTCTCTTCATCTTTCACCCAGACTCTTTTTATCATTCCTTCCTTCATTTCTTTCTTTCTTCTTTAATTTCTATCATTTTTTCCTGGTTCCCTCTCTCCTTGTTACTTCCTTCTTCCCCATCCTTCCTCACTCTGTTCCCTGTCTCCATTTTCCCTCAGTTAATTTGTTCCTGTGCTCTGTTCTTTTGCTCTTTCATTCATCCTTATTATCTGGCTTTCACAGAGTGCTCCTGGTGCTCCATGTCCTCCCTCTCTCACTGCTTCCCCTCCATCCAATCACATACCTCATCCCCCTCCCCGGGGGGGGCACTTCATGTGTCTTGGTATCACATGTGTGCGACTGGCATGGCCACTTTTTTTTTTACCAAAATTCCCCTAAAAAAGGCCCTTTTTTTGAGAAATATCTCCCTAACAAGGGTCTACTTTTGAGAAAATCTCCCTAACAAAAAATGTGATTTTATAGATCAGATTTTCCTTCGAAAACATGGAGTTTTTGGCTCAAAATGCCCTAACTAGGGTGGAAGTGCCCCCGCGAGCCCCCTCCTATCCCTCTTGTTTTATAGTGATCCTCTTTTTTTCTGGGCTATCCCCCTCCATCCCACTCTGCCCTGCCCTCCTTTACTGATTGCATTTCCTTCAATCTATCCATCCATTAGTCTATTATATATATTTCATTAGCAATATAAAGCAGACTGCTCTTTCCACCTGTTCACCCTGACTAAAAACTACCCCATCTTCTAAAGACATCTAGTTCAGCTTGTGTGGGTGGAAGTATTTACACAATGATTTGGATAAGAAGGCTCTCATGCCTTTTTTACAAACAGTATTGCTGATACCATTGGTGTGATTGAGATGCCCTGTATACCCTGTGGAGAGGCACACTGATATAGCAGAAGGGCGGGGCTGGATAAGAGATTAAATACTCTGGAAGCTTACCCTTCGTGATTCTTTGAAGTGTGATTAGATCAGCAGAAAATCGTTTTACTCAGAGCAAGAAGTTTGGTGGTATATATAAAATATAGCCATTTGGCAGAGAGATTTGTACGTCCTCCCAGGACGTGGTCAGTCAGAAAGGACTGTTTGGCAGACAGCCCAATGCATATTACACATAATAATATACCCATTCAGAAATGGAGCATTGGGCCATGCTTGGCCATGCTTGGGCCAATATAAGCCGACATTGGCCCAATATAAGCCAACATTGGCCCAATGTATCCTTGTTACCTGGGTAGTTAATATACAGGTATACATAGACTTTACGCAGATGTATCGATAGATTATGGATCTGGAGTGTCACTCAAGCCTTTCTTGTGCGCATGCATAATGATTGAATGTACTATATGGTGGCGATTAACTCGCCCGGGTGATGCACCAATGCATTTTTTTTTTTTTTTGAACAAATTTCATCTTTTATTGCCCTTAGTAGTCGGCGTTTGACAACGATTTTAGTAAACACACATAGTGAGAAAAAAAATAATACACCAATATATATGAGGTTATGTCTACAATATTACATTCCTTTGCTTGTCATATGTGGACAATATTGACGAAGGCTATGCCATCAGCAAGCTGTTGTTATGGCATTAACCTTATATGTAAATAAACAGTTTGACTATGCCAGATAACCAATATAACAGTTAGCCTTATGCAAGAATGGCAGAGAACAATAAATATTTAAATAACCTTATTCAATTCGTTGTGTAACGAATAATTCACATGTCCCTCCCCTTCCCCCCATCCCCTACCCAAACTGTGTCTTATATGTTGCATTATGTATCACATGTGCTGCTCACAAGTTTCAAGGAGATACAGCAATTATATACAGAAGGGTTTCAAACTTGGCTATACCATCTGGCTCTAGAAGCTTTTTTAAATGCATCCAGTTCTACAGTATTTCTTATATCAGCCTCTAATTTATTCCAGGCTTGTGCACATTGAACCTTGGGACTGCTTTCATATGCTTTTAATTTGATTATGTCATATTTCAAAACTGGTGCTTGATTTAACCGTGTAGTTCTAATAAAAGGTTTTACGAATTTCTGATCCTTAGAGCGTTTGAAGGCCATGATTTCTATATGATGTGATCTTCTGTAATGTAATTTAGGCAGACCTGCATCTCTATGCACTGTGTCAGTGGGAGTGAGTATATGTTTTCTGAGACACACCTTTAAACATCTATTTTGTATACGCTGTAGCTGTTCTAATAAGGTTACTTTGGCTCCTCCATATAGGGGGTCACAGTAGTCAAAAATAGGAAGCATGTGTGCTTTATAAACTCGCAAGAGAGAATCCATGAACATGTATTTCCTTGCTCTATACAATATGCAAGCTTTAAACCTTAGATTCTTTATCATATTACGGACATGTATATTAAAATTTAATTGTTCATCAAGGGTAACACCTAAATACTTATAAGAAATAACAGACTTCAGTTTTTTACCATTCAACCTGATATCTGGCCTAGGTAGTCTCTTCAGCCTTGCTCCTGATGCAAAAGTCATAACCTTAGTTTTGGCCTCATTAATCGTGAGTTTATTAATACTTGCCCAATTTGAAAAAATACCTAAAGCATTGGTGAGACGGGTACATAACATATTAAAGTCTTTGCCTGAGACATACAACACTGAGTCATCTGCATAAAGTAACGTGCTATGGTCATCGTCATAATTTATACAATCATTTATATATAATAAAAAGAATAACGGACCCAATATTGAGCCCTGGGGTACTCCACAGTGTAGGGCAGCTAGGTCAGACTTAGTATTGTTAGCAATGGAACACTGGTGTCGGCAAGTCAGGTAGTTTTCAATCAGCGTTAGATTTCTATTTCGAATCCCATATTGTTCTAATTTATTAAGTAATATTACGTAATTTACAGAATCGAATGCCTTCTTTATATCAATGAAGGCTGCTAATGTAATATTGCCAGAATTTCTATTTTCTAAAATTTCATCTACCAAGGAACTAATTGAATCTAAAGTAGATTTACATTTTTGATAACCGCCTTGTTTTTTTGAGAGAATATTATTTGCATCTAAGTGCTTGGATATACCAGTATGCATGAGGCGCTCCAATACTTTGCCTGGTACAGGTAAAACACTAATTGGTCGAAAATTTGATACATTGGTGGGATCCCCCCCCTTGGGAAGTGGAGTGACAGTGGCTATCTTCCATACATCTGGTATCGTACCGGTATAAACACACAATTTAATAATCTTTACAAATCTGGATGGATTTTCTAGCACAGCCTTTTTAAATAGATTAGTAGGTAAATATTCAATGGCAGAAGACTTAGTGACATCGAGTTCCCTGACAGCAGTTATAATCATATCATCAGTGAAATTAAAATCTTGCATATCTTCTAAACATCTATTGCCTTTAAATTCAAAAGGTTGGTTGTGATGTGACGCTAGTTTAGGTCCAATTTCTGCAAAAAAGGTATTAATAAAGGATGATGTCATCTCTTTGTCGACACAAGCTCCATGATCATCCACTAAATTTATACTCTTTGATTGACATTTGTTCGATGGTAAAACATCCTTGAGTACTGACCAGAATTCTTTGGAATCATTTTTTTTGGCTTCGCTTAAATTTGAAAAATAATCAATTTTAGCTTGGTCAACTTCATTGTTCACAGTATTACGTAAAATCCTGGCATTATGCCAGTCTATAATGCTAGTAGATCGCCTTGCTTGTAACAAAACAGCATTCTTATCGTTAATTCTTTCTAATAAGAAATTTGACAACCATGGGGCTGGTTTGTCGAGCACTCTGAAAGTTTTAACGGGGCATTGTACATCTAGCATCCTTTTTAACATATTTACATAAATATCCCAACACTCACTGGGACAATTTGTATTATCAAAATACGTCCAGTCACAATTCTCAATGTCAACTAAAAATTTCGCCATGTCAAAATTCAGATAAGACCTGCCACAAAAACTTCTATATCTATGTTTGACTTTCTCTGTTTTTTTCACAATGTGTACCGGTAGATGATCACTTGCATGAATATTCAGGGGACCAGATGAAAGAATATCATTAATATTGGTGAAAATAAGATCAATACAGGTATTAGTGCCAGAAGTTGTTGTAACTGCATTTACAATTTGTTTGAGATTAAATTGATCAAAAGTTTCATAGAGAAGATCCTTTTCAGCACTATTTACTAAAGTGTTGACATTGAAATCTCCTAGAATATATATATCATATGATTCAATGTCATTTACTTGCAAAAATAGAGCTTTGATCGTGTCACAAAAGGTTACTAGACTACCACCTGGTGGCCTATACACATTGACTATTATTGACCTCTTATTACTACCCTTAACAGAGAGTAGCCATTGTATTTCTATATTTTCGTTACATCTGTTTAATTCTTTGTATTTATCTATTGAACAAGACACTCCTTCGTCCACATGTGCGCACAGACCTCCCCCCCTATAAATACTTATTCTGTCTTGCCTGAATAAGTTATAACGAGGAAAGCTATAAGAGCCATCCGCGTCGGTACAGTTTAACCATGTTTCTGAGAACAGAACAACATCTATTGATTTACCATCCAGTTCCGCTTTTAAAGTATTAATTTTGTTTCTAATACTCCTTGCATTAAGGTGCACAATAGAAAAACCTTTATCAAATTTTATATTATCTCTATTTGCAATTAAAACGGGTTCTTTTAATTTCTAGCTCAAGTAGCCAATCTTGTATAAGCCACCTATACCAATACAGTTCATACCACCTACACCGGCAGATCAGCTCGAGCAAATGCCCCAACAGTTTGCAATGTGCAGGCTGTAGTAAACCATAGTTAATGGAACCAGTACCGGTATTTTCTACGTCGATAGAGTTTGACAATCTCCAACAGTTTATATTAGTACCACAAACCCATACAGTGATATACATAAATATTAGACACTGGGATACCCTGATACGAACCCATATACCCCCCTTCCACATATATATTATGCACTGGAATGCCCTAATACAAACAAGTATTAGACATTGGAATACCCTAATACAAACCCATATACCCCCCTTCCACATAGGAATACGACTCTTCTGGTCTCCCATGTGCTTACAAGGATATAAGCATACAGGAGCATACAGGTGAGGAATCCCATGACCCATGTTATATGACATAAGTGTTCCCCATTGTAGTTCCAAGTTGTTATAACACAAATAGCAAATCATGCCAAAAAGTGCTACCCCATACTTAAATACATCCGTTACATCTTGACATGGTTACATAATATTATGCAATATTAAATATGAAAGTTATAGAGTCTGACGTTGCAATACAGTTTATTATTTTTCCACTGTACCATTAGGTGCTATTTCTTCCTCTTGTTGTTGTTGTTGCCCTGGTGGGGTTTCTTCCTTTTTTTCTGCCTCGTCTTCAGCCACGGCATTTTCTTCTTCAGCGTCGTTATCCATATCCATTACTTGATCTCTTCGTACCCTTTCCAGTACCTTTCCCTGCAGATTTTTTCCTCTGACATTTTCCTGATAGCATTTGTCTCCTTGGCCTAGGTGGTACCCACATCCCCACTCAGGGTGGAAACTACTCTCATACAGATGCCTACCAGTGGTGGACTGTAGAAATTCCTTCAGATCTGGTTCGGAGAATTTTATATAATTTAACTTATACATGAGTGCCTCTGCACTCTTTGCCCAGTTTATCGTAGTCTTGACCTTCTTCCCCTCCTCCATAATCTTGTATGGACAAGACAATTGCATGATAGATTCCTTGATTTCAGGTTGACCATGCATGCTATTGAGTTACTCACAGGTACTGCATGGGTACATCATGACAAAATTATACTCTCAGACAGCGAGTGGTTTAAGGATTAGGGATCAGAAATCAACTTGTTCCTATGCTGACTAGGCACCAGACTAACTAGCCTGTCCATGTCTGGTCTAATCAGTGAGGCAATCAAGTTCAACAGCATGGAAAGATGGCGTCATTTCAAACCTTTAGACACATCCCCTGTGGTGTGTAAAGATGTAGCATAAGTCATCTGACCTGTGGTATTTAAAGCTGCAACATAACGTCTTAAAGACACATCACCTGCAGTGTGTAAAGCTGCAACATAAGGACTTGTCACCTGTGGGGTGTACAGCTGTAATATAAAGACACATCACCTGCAGTGTGTAAAGCTGCAACATAAGGACATGTCACCTGTGGGGTCTATAGCTGTAACATAAAGACACATCACCTGCAGTGTGTAAAGCTGCAACATAAGGACATGTCACCTGTGGGGTGTACAGCTGTAACATAAAGACACATCACCTGCAGTGTGTAAAGCTGCAACATAAGGACATGTCACCTGTGGGGTGTATAGCTGTAACATAAAGACACGTCACCTGCAGTGTGTAAAGCTGCAACATAAGGACATGTCAACTGTGGGGTGCATAGCTGTAACATAAAGACACGTCACCTGCAGTGTGTAAAGCTGCAACATAAGGACATGTCACCTGTGGGGTGTAAAGCTGCAACATAAGGACATATCACCTGTGGGGTCTATAGCTGTACCATAAAGACACGTCACCTGCAGTGTGTAAAGCTGCAACATAAGGACATGTCACCTGTGGAGTGCATAGCTGTAACATAAAAACATGTCACCTGCAGTGTGTAAAGCTGCAACATAAGGACATGTCACCTCTGGAATGCATAGCTGTAACATAAAGACATGTCACCTGCAGTGTGTAAAGCTGCAACATAAGGACATGTCACCTCTGGAGTGCATAGCTGTAACATAAAGACATGTCACCTGCAGTGTGTAAAGCTGCAACATAAGGACATGTCACCTGTGGGGTGTATAGCTGTAACATAAAGACACATCACCTGCAGTGTGTAAAGCTGCAACATAAGGACATGTCACATGTGGGGTGTATAGCTGTAACATAAAGACACGTCACCTGCAGTGTGTAAAGCTGCAACATAAGGACATGTCACCTGTGGGGTCTATAGCTGTAACATAAAGACACGTCACCTGCAGTGTGTAAAGCTGCAACATAAGGACATGTCACCTGTGGGGTGTATAGCTGTAACATAAAGACACGTCACCTGCAGTGTGTAAAGCTGCAACATAAGGACATGTCACCTGTGGGGTGTATAGCTGTAATATAAAGACACATCACCTGCAGTGTGTAAAGCTGCAACATAAGGACATGTCACCTGTGGGGTCTATAGCTGTAACATAAAGACACGTCACCTGCAGTGTGTAAAGCTGCAACATAAGGACATGTCACCTGTGGAGTGCATAGCTGTACCATAAAGACACGTCACCTGCAGTGTGTAAAGCTGCAACATAAGGACATGTCACCTGTGGGGTGCATAGCTGTAACATAAAGACACGTCACCTGCAGTGTGTAAAGCTGCAACATAAGGACATGTCACCTGTGGGGTGTATAGCTGTAACATAAAGACATATCACCTGCAGTGTGTAAAGCTGCAACATAAGGACATGTCACCTGTGGGGTGTATAGCTGTAACATAAAGACACGTCACCTGCAGTGTATAAAGAGCTACATAAGGACATGTCACGTGTGGGGTGTATAGCTGTAACATAAAGACACATCACCTGCAGTGTGTAAAGCTGCAACTTTGATACACATTATCTGTGGGGTGTAAAGTTGTAACATTAAGACATGTCACCTGTGATGTGCAAAGCTGTAATTTTTAGACACATCACCTGTGGAATGTAAGGTGAGTGAGTACATGCAAATGCCAGTGTCTTAGAGGTTTGCAGAAAGGCTGAGGCACTTCATGTTGGCAGTATTGCTAGAACTGGTGTATGTGTGTGTGTGGGGGGGGGGGTGAATTGTACATAGTAGGTACCCAGGAGGTGAGGAGGGCGTGGTTGGGGTGTTGGTGGGAGGGGGTTTGGAGAAGTTTACAAGTGAGCAGGTGGGGGTATGCGGACTGGAAATGAAAGGTGGTCAGTGTGGGCAGAGTCAGAGGAAATGGTGGGAGGGTAGAGGTTTGATATGAGGTGGATAGATTTAAGTAGTAGGGGGTTATGCTTATAATAACTAGCCGAATTGGAGGGGGGCTGGTAAGATGCAGGGGTGGCTATAGGGAGATGTATGAAGAGGGAGAGGGGTGGAGCAAGGCAGGGGAGGGGAGGAGGGGTTGGGGGGTCGGGATGGGGGTATCCCGTCCATTTGGCACAGGTGATGTGGTTACCTGATCAACATGCTGCCTGTAGCAGGGGTCACTGAGTGCAGCCAACAACTCTCATCCGCCATCATACACCGGGGGGGGGGGGGAGTGTTAAACATGGGGCCTGTCACCATTGGAATATGTGTCAAAAAGACCTTTGATCTGGAACTTCAAAATAGCCCCTTTCCTCGGTTTTGAAATATTTTATATTTGGCACAATATTTGATTTGATTTCCTAGAGGTTGGGATCGAACTAAATCTTCAAAAGTACCCCTTCTCTTTGGGTGCTCTCCCTCCTTATCCCAAGCCAAAATCAGATGGGAAGGTTTCAGACATCAAGAGTAGCATGGAATAAAGGAGTCAAACCCCATCAAATCTAATTAATTTTGTCAGTACTGGTACAGACTTGTCATCTTGACAACTTTACCTGGCCCAGACACTTAAGCAGCTGGCCTTACCTGAAAACCCTTGGGTGAGAGGCTGTGAAGCAGTGAAAATAGGTACCGTTGTTTCCAACATGAAGGGTCTGTGCCAGGTCTGACAGTTATAACAGACACATTTTGCCACATTTATCTTATGGTGCTCACTTTGAAGCCACCGTTCATTTTCAGTGCATACATACATAAAACCTAAAGGACTGTTGTGCCATTAGTATATAGATAGCATCGACCAAGGTTGTAGTCAAAACTACATGAACCAAATCTGGCAAGGCAATTATCTGGAGGACCCCTTAGATTTAGTTAGAATGCTCACAGTTCATAGGTTAAATTCCTGCTGCTTATATAGGGGGTACTACCGGTAATCAGAATTGGACATTTAAGGCATTAAAGTACAGCTGAAATGCAGATAACCATTCTGTCCTACAGGCAAGAATAGTATAGGTTCCCTAGGATATGTTACTCCATAGAGTCCTATAGTGCAAGCCACCCCCTCTACCCCCCCTTAAAAGTAGGCTACCTTTTGTGTTCAGTACTGAGTCCTATGTAAGATAAGGAGGTTTATGGAGATGTCAGGAATCTTTATCAGAGTGATATCAAATGGAAACAAGGGGCCACCTATACCAAAAACTCCTGCTGAATCCAAAATTTGTGGTATTGATTCTCAAAATTTGTCCAAAGGTACCTAAAAATGAGGTTTGATGATGAGAATATTTGAAAAATGTACAAATGTTATATTGAAAATGATTTGAACTTTTTATAGATGCAACATGCTAATCAAAGTCAGTACCTCAATCTACATACCCCAATGTTTGCCTATCCCAACCTGACAAGTACTCTGCCTGCATATGGCTCTGCCTCTCCAACATACTGCCTATCCCTTAGTCTGCCTATCACTCATACTACCTATCCCTTGAAACATCTAGAGTTTAATTAGGTTTTCCCTCAAATGGCTCAAAGGATTAAAGTTTACCCCTCACCTTTGTACCTAATTTTCTCTGTACATTCTTACCATAAGTCTACCTATCCTCAATCTGCCTATCATTCACCTTACCTATCCCTCATGGTGACTATCCCCCCACTCTGCACATCCCTCATATTTGACTGGCACATCTGTGATATTACCTAGCACCAATGTATCTTTTGAATATGCTCACCTTACAAGGTACCCTCTGTGCCTATCTCTTAAACTGTTTATTATCTATCCTCCTTGCTACCCATCCTCTTCAATACCTATCCCTCAAGCTCACTTTATAGCTTTCCTACCTATCGCAGCTTGATCAGCTGGGATAGCTCACATCCAACCTTTATTATGATCTCTTAGTCAACCTATCTCCTAAAGAACAAATCCAACAGCCTACCTCAAGCATACATCTACTGATCACTCATGTTATATATCCTTGAGGTTACCTATCCTTCAGGGTGCCTATCCTTCATGGTATATAGCCTTCAGTCTACCTAACCAGCTATCTATGTATCTCTCACCTTGTATTCTATTCTTTCTACCTTTATAATAGCTCTTATAGTCTATGCCTTGTGAAATATACCTATCGCTCATTGTACCTATCCTCAAGTCTGCATATCACTCATGTTTACCTTACATATCCCTCAGCCCATTGAATTATCATGCTTTTCTTAAATGCCTCACCATGGCTATCATTAGACTAGCTAACTTCCTATCCTACATGTCTGTTGTTTATTCCCCTCTTCCTATCCTCCATGCTGCATATCATTCATGCCATCCCACTTGACAGCAAAACATTTTTTAAGGTAATAAACTGAGGGCCCTATACCATGAAGGATAGGTAGCCTGAAGGATAGGTAGCCTGAAGGATATATAGCATGAGTGATAGGTAGATGTATGCATGAGGTAGAATGTTAAATTTGTTCCTTAGGGGAGAGGTTGACTAAGAGATCAAAATGAACGTTGGTTGTGAGCTATCCCAGCTGAACATGAGGGATAGGTATTGAAGAGGATGGGTAGCAAGGAGGATAGGTAGCATGTGTAATAAACAGTTTAAGAGATAGGCATAGAGAGTTCCTTGTGAAGTGAGCATATTCAAAAGGTACATTGGTGCTAGGTAATATCACAGATGTGCCAGTCAAACATGAGGGATGTGAAGAGTTGGGGGATAGTCACCATGAGGGATAGGTAAAGTGAATGATAGGCAGATTGAGGATAGGTAGACTAATGGCAAGAATGTACAGAGAAAATTAGGTACAAAGGTGAGGGGTAAACTTTAATCCTTTAAGCCATTTGAGGGAAAACCTAATTAAACTCTAGATGTTTCAAGGGATAGGTACATGTAGTATGAGTGATAGGTAGACTAAGGGATAGGCAGTATGTTGGAGAGGCAGAGCCATACACAGGTAGAGTACTTGTCAGGTTGAGATAGGCAGACATTGGGATTTGTAGATTGAGGTACTGACTTTGATTAGCATGTTGCATCTATAAAAATTTCAAATCATTTTCAATATAACTTTTGTACATTTTTAAAATATTTTCATCATCAAACCTCATTTTTAGGTACTTTTGGTCAAATTTTGAGAATCAAGACCACGAATTTTGGATTCAGCAGGAGTTTTTGGTATAGGTGGCCCCTTGTTTCCATTTGATATCATTCTGATAAAGATTCCTGACATCTCTATAAACCCCTTTATCCTACATAGGACTCAATACTGAACACAAAAGGGAGCCTACTTTGAAGGGGGGGGTAGAGGGGGGGGGTCTGTTACACTGTGTCCATAGGTAAAGCTCTGAGTTTCACCTCCTATCTATTGAAGCTTCTTGCTACAGGTACTGTCCTACCTGAATGACATTATGAGAAGAGGTCCATATCCACACATAAAATAAACAGATATGGAAGTAAAATATTCCAACTTGCCTCCTATAGTTCTAGGTCCAATGCCTCCAAAAATGCTCCATATGGGTTTTACTAGGTACTCCTATGACGTCAAACCCATGTCCCCAACCACCTACTACTGAGGATATCTCCTACCGGGATAGATTTTGGTCTTCACAGAGGGGATACCCAATGCCCTACTGTCCTATGTAGGATGGTAAGCAGCCCTCATATCTCTAGACACGATGCAGGTAAAGCTCCAAAATTCTGTACAGGGCATATTTGGTCATATATAAGTCTACTTTTCAATTCCCGGCACTCTAGGGCAAATATTACCACTTTATGTCACTTCTTTGCTGGTTAAGAACTAGACAATGGTTGAAATATCCAGGGTGGAAATGATTGGTCAGGGTCGCTTTGATAAGTGATAGAACTGGTCAGGCTTAGTTGTCCTTGGGCTGGGCATGCAGATCTGGACTTAAACCTGTGAGGGGTTGACATGTTCAGGGGTTGAATTTATAAGGGCTGAATTCTTCAAGGGTTACCCCTGTTGAATCAGTCAGAAGCTGGCTTGGTTAATGTCTAATCTTTGAGTCGGACTGGAATCTGATGTTCATAGTTTGGAACAAATAAATAAATTCGACCTCATCCCATCACAATTTTTTACAATACAAAACAAGGTAATATCTCCAAACACCTTGTTGTTGTTGTTGTTGTTGTTGTTGTTGTTTTATTCTGCGTTGTACACTTGTTGGTGGTACTTTTAATCCTGACCCCTGTGACCTGGTTAGTCATCTAGGGTGAAGAGGTTGGAATGTGAACCGGTGGCATTTCTAGGTGTGTCAATAGTGTAACGGTGCCAAGACAGGGTCCTACCCTGGAGGCTCTACATCAGGAGGGCATTTCCGTACGTGCTACGACTGCATTACTTGAAATCGTTCATAATGGGAGTACTCCCTCCAGTGCCATGATAGCCCTATATCAGTTGTCACTGATACTTGCACTGGTGCGACAGCTCTACCAAACCATATGTCCCAAATGCCAATCACATGTAGTATTATGTAATTCATTACCTTGAAATCGAACTGGATGGCTGCAGTGGCAGTACCTTACGAAATGGCCTCCAGGTAGGCTTCTAGCACTATCGGTTTAATCCAAAAGTAAAGAAGAATGTTTCGTGTAACCTGATTATATATGTCTACAATTTAACTGGTTCCATAACTGCATGGAAGTGAGACGGGGTAGATCTCCAATACGATACTTTCCAATTCAGAGGAGACTGACATTCTTGCCTTGATTATGTCTCAGACTTTGAAAAGCAAGATCCACGTACCATCTTTAAAAGCTCTTGGGTCCAGAAAAAGAAAAAGATCCTCTCCTGGCAACCCCCAATCGGTAACACTGTGGTAATATTCTGGTAAGTTCTGATGCATTTAGTGGTTGTTGGAAGGAATCTCTACAATTCGCAGATTTCCGATCTAGGTATCTGCGATCTCTAGGATATCTATACCTGAAACAAAATATTAATTTATTTTTCTCGTACTTTGACACAGGTCAATCCACCTTTCCAAGAATTTGCCTCCTACTCCAACTGCCTGGGGCCCTGGATATCTCTATACCTGTACCAGAGTAGTACCTGTAGGGCCCTATAGTGGACAGGCCCATAGTGGGCACCTGACCAACTATGTTGTACTCATAACAGCATAAATGTATATGTTTACAAACTATAGAACACACGTGTACATAACAATGTTTTTAGACATAAATCTACAGTAGGATGCTAACCTTAGGAATGTGAGTCTATAAATGTGACAGGATCTGCGAAAAGGTTGGAGCTATAAATACGTAGTACATTATAGTATACTGAGCACAAGTCTGATGATTTCACAAGGAGGGCATCTGTCAAAAATATTAATTAGTGATATTAAGAGATACCTCGCACCCAATGACCAACATTGATAGTAACCGCTATAATGCTTTCCCATACTTAAAGTATGGGAGGGCATTGTAGATGCGAAAATGGGTGATACTAAGTAGAAATGCCCACAGGGGATCGTATTCTAAGCATTGAGGAAATATGAGCAGCTCAACAAATAGGTTATCATGACTTTGTTATAAAATGCGCGTAGGTGGCGCAATAACAATCCTTTAAGGGAAGTGATTTGAGTACATATCTATGTGGACTGAGGAATATGAAAAGGCAATCACTTAGGTAGGGTGGTAATATGAGCAGAAATAGAATCTGTGTACCATATTTTATAATAGATATCAAGCCTTGCTGCTTCAATTGAAAAGCCCACGCTTGTACAGGGTGGGACGTTGCAAAACGTTAGGAGATGAGTACATGGAAGATGTTCAGTCGATTCGTTATGCTCCCATCGCAATTCAACTTTCTATGCCTTCAAAAAAATGAACAGATACATTACAGATCACTATCCAATAGGTGCGATTCTATAAAACTGGAATGTTTGGGTTATAAATCATTCTTTTTAGGAAGTTGGCGGTAATGTTCAGTAGCTGGTATCAAGCATCTCTGTTTATGTCAGGTTAACCCTTTAAGGGTCGCTAATGAATTAATGCATCATGCCCAGTGGTCGTCACGATGCACGAATGCAGCCCTGGCGAGTAACTCGCCAGGGCTACATTGGTGCATCATGCCGACCCACGGGGTTTATGCACTCCTGAAGTGTCGGTATGATGCACCAATGATGACCAAAGGGCATGATGCACTCCTGCATCAGCAACCCTTAAAGGGTTAAGATGGCACTTCGCCAGCCTACGTGTGCCATGTTGTTAAGTGATCATGACCTATAGCCAAGGGCTACAGGTCAGGGACCTGGTCGGCGAGGGACCTTTTGTAAACTATGTATGTTCAGGTGATGATGTTCTGTTTGGGTTAGCTTTTGAAAAATTATAAATTTCTTGTCCATGTCAATTAACCATAACCAGAAATGTTACACTGTTGAAAATAGCAGGGAAGCACCTGCAACTAAGTGCAACATGCCAGCTTCCCATGATGTAAGAAAATGGAGAGGGGGTGTTTCTTATTATAGCATTCAGCCCTTGCCCCCACAACCATGTAGTCCCCTCACAGAACCTTCTCACCTGCCCGAGGCTAAAACATTGTTTGATGATAAAAAGTAATGTGCGTCTTTCAAGTAACCCTAGGTATAATATACCGGGGTAGCCACGAAAACAGATAAAGGAAATGACGTAAATTGACTCTTATTTTCTTAGCGTTTTCGGTTCATGGTCCCATGGCGTAGTATCGACATGGTGCATTAAATCATTCTCATGTCACTATCTATGAACAAGAAAACATGTAGCCTTATGCCTAGACGCACGTCTGGCTAGATTGAGTACTTGGTACACATTTTAGCTTTGCTTCCACTAACTTTCATCACCTCACCCTCCCATTCTGACTTTAATCAGACGAATAGCATGACTACCACCATGGATTTGCAAGGTGTGATTGTCAAACCCTCGTCGATACCATCAGTTATAGTAATTATCACTCGTTTTTGATCTGGCCTATTTGTGGGCTTACTACGCAAATTACTAAAACAAGGAAACGCTGTCATGAAACCACGGTTTAGCTGATTTATAGACAACATACCGTATTTGATTCAAAAATCAAAATTTGATATGGTATACTCCCTCCCAATTCGATATTTGCACACATATATAAATTCCCTCCCTACTTCTATTAATACCTCTTTCCTCCCCGTACATCAGTGCACTGAGATCGTGTCTACAACAAAAATCATACCCTTCTTAGCTCTAATGAGACTTTTCAAAAAAAAAAAAAAAAAAAATTGGAAACTTACGCAATGAACCCAGAAGTTTTCCCGAATGGCTGCTTGTTAGGGACTGTTGGCACAGTAGGAGTATTGTCTTTATGGGGTGTCTTAGTGCTGCAGACAGCAGCTTTTAATCCTTTAAGTGCATTTTGAAGCCCAGACTCCCATTTTTGCCATTTATCTTCATGATGCATGAATGCAGTCTTATTAAGTGTACTTACCAGAGCAACATTCGTACATAATATCCTCTGGGATTGAAACATTACCGAAGGATTCAATCATCTCATCAAGTCCCCAAAGCTGCATTTTATTCATTATGACAAGAAAAAGTGCGATGCTTAAATCCACTCTGCAGCCTTTTAAAGGGTTAACCTGCCTGAAAGGCAATGCAGGTGTGCAATTATATATATGGGTGGAAAGATAATACTTCTTGTTCTTATTGTTAGTTAGCTATTTTAGTTCACCCTAAAGCATTATATGATAGTTTCTCAGTAATGTCAATGGGTACAACTTTCTAGAATAACTCAACTCTCTATAATTATCTGTATAAGATAATACCGTGGGTATAAGGCGCAGCCTGCGTATGAGACCCGCCCTGAGTTCAAAAATAATCAACTCGATAGTATCAAATCTTCACGTATAAAGAGCGCTCCCAACTTTGGCTGCTTCAATAAGACAGAACGGTGGTTCATATATGAGCCACGTCTTACACGCAGTAGTTATGAATCCTGATTATACATAATTCTCCATAACATAAAGACAAACCAGCATATTTATGTAAATTATCGCAAAAGCATATCTATACGCCACACCCACTTCGTATAATTAATTCACACCCAAAGTATGGTCTATATTATAGATATTATCAATTCACACCCAAAGCATGGTCTATATTATAGACCATACTTTGGGTGTGAATATATAGACCATACTTTGGGTGTGAATTAATTTTGGAGTAATTAACAAAAATCATACCCTTCTTAGCTCTAATGAGACTTTTCAAAAAAAAAAAAAAAAAAATTGGAAACTTACGCAATGAACCCAGAAGTTTTCCCGAATGGCTGCTTGTTAGGGACTGTTGGCACAGTAGGAGTATTGTCTTTATGGGGTGTCTTAGTGCTGCAGACAGCAGCTTTTAATCCTTTAAGTGCATTTTGAAGCCCAGACTCCCATTTTTGCCATTTATCTTCATGATGCATGAATGCAGTCTTATTAAGTGTACTTACCAGAGCAACATTCGTACATAATATCCTCTGGGATTGAAACATTACCGAAGGATTCAATCATCTCATCAAGTCCCCAAAGCTGCATTTTATTCATTATGACAAGAAAAAGTGCGATGCTTAAATCCACTCTGCAGCCTTTTAAAGGGTTAACCTGCCTGAAAGGCAATGCAGGTGTGCAATTATATATATGGGTGGAAAGATAATACTTCTTGTTCTTATTGTTAGTTAGCTATTTTAGTTCACCCTAAAGCATTATATGATAGTTTCTCAGTAATGTCAATGGGTACAACTTTCTAGAATAACTCAACTCTCTATAATTATCTGTATAAGATAATACCGTGGGTATAAGGCGCAGCCTGCGTATGAGACCCGCCCTGAGTTCAAAAATAATCAACTCGATAGTATCAAATCTTCACGTATAAAGAGCGCTCCCAACTTTGGCTGCTTCAATAAGACAGAACGGTGGTTCATATATGAGCCACGTCTTACACGCAGTAGTTATGAATCCTGATTATACATAATTCTCCATAACATAAAGACAAACCAGCATATTTATGTAAATTATCGCAAAAGCCTATCTATACGCCACACCCACTTCGTATAATTAATTCACACCCAAAGTATGGTCTATATTATAGATATTATCAATTCACACCCAAAGCATGGTCTATATTATAGACCATACTTTGGGTGTGAATATATAGACCATACTTTGGGTGTGAATTAATTTTGGAGTAATTAACTGCATCCATACGACATGAACCCCTCCCCCCCTTCGCGCACACCTTTTGAAACAGTAGCTTTTACCACAATCTCTGCTATAGATCAGGTCACTATGTAAAAGCCCTACAGTCACAGCCTCTTGGTATACGTATAAGTGAATCCTCCCACTTCTTAAATGTCAACTACATCAAAGGACCTCTACTTACACACCTTGCTGATCCATGAGACATTTGGTGGTTGCATGGTACACAGATCCTTGGGCGGCATGATGCATGGCGAGTAACTCGCCTGGACTGCATTCATGCATCATGCCGACGGGATGATTTACACAAGAAGGGTCGGTATTGCCTTGCTGAGGAGTTAGATGCCAGAGCCACCTGGGACTATCTTAAAGATCATCTAGGGATGATGCTACATTTAAAGGTTTAGGATCTGATGATCAAAGCTCTGGTCAAATGGCCATGCCCCCAAACCAGAGGTCCAGGGTCAAACCGCAGTCAGAGGGTCAGGTGTCGATCTATTGGTGAGGCAAGAGAAGGGAATCCCTTGCATGCGTGTCGATTTAGAGTAAAGGACCCAATAGGCGGACAGTTAATGATTATCCCTCAATACCTCAGTGGGTACGAGGCTGATCAGGCCTATACTTGTTTGAGAAAATGCTTGATTGGGCACCTAATAGCGGACACAGGTACCTAATAGCGGACAGTGACCTTGCCTAATAGATAGCATGTAAGAATTGCATTATTTTGCATTAATTCCTCCAAGTGGGACATTATTAGATCATAAACTTTGCCTTTGGAATATCGTTCCCAGAAATATCTTCAATATAAGTCAGGTAAAGGATATAGACTCAAATGTCTGAGAATTCACATGAGGATTATGACATACTTTCAGTTTGTTTCCAACTGTTATGTAAACATGTATGCTATTTATGCAACATAGCATTAACATTGTAGGTATACTACATATGAGCAAAACTGAGGGGCCATAGCTGGAATTGATGCAAAAAAGACTTGATATTTAGAGGGTGTCCACCATTAGCCCCCCCCCCCTTAATAAAATGCACCTATAATTACATTGTGCATCAATAATACACATCAATACTATATATGACCTTGTAAAAGAATGACCAACTGTGTACTATATTGTTGAGAGGAACACATTATCACTGTTTCAACTAAGATAAACAATTTAAAAAGACCATTTTTGCCAATCAAAACGTGGTATAAAGTTTAGTTATGCAGCTGAGAACCACGACCTCAGATATTCGATCAGCCCTTTCTTTGTTATAATGAGAATTCGATCTACATACTTCATCTATAAATTTTGCCATTTCGGGTCAGAATGGTAGTGGATATGTACCAATCATCTCACATCAAAATCTGCATGGCCTATCATATCCTGGTCTACCTATAGCTATTCATTCCTTTACATGTGAGTGTCCGCTATCAGGTACCGTCCCCTAATAGGACCCGCTACTCTTACCTGGTCCACTTTCCACCACTCCCATGCAATAGATTGAATGTTCATAATTCTATAATTATTTTTTTAAATCTTTTACTGGTGGATTGAACGTTCATTCGTAATTTTAATTGATATTTGATATCTTTCACTGCCCATTGACTTGATCAAAGAGGTTTCGATAAAATGCTTAATGTAACGTTTTGTTGACTGGTCCATTTTGTTTGTCTCTCTATTCTTATAATTCATTGATTCATTCAAGTTCTAGTTTCATATAGAAATTTGACAAGTAGATGCTCTTCTCTCATCTCCACATTCGACAAGGATACAATTATTAGTCTTGGCAATGACAGGCCAGGCTTCACACGTTGTCAAACAGAGTGTTGCGAATTGCCTGATGGTAATCACGCACTCAGACCAGAATTTCATGATGACTAAAAAATGGCCAAGAGGGGAAAAAACTACCAGAGTAAGGAGTAAGCCTTGATGATCTGGGGTGTACAGAATGTATATGCTGTATAGTACAGTCTCTGGAATAAACAGGTTGGAATACTAACCTCTTAATTCACCCCCCCCCCCGAGTCGTTTTTAAAGCCGGAGTGGGCGTGGAGGGTGGGGGGGGAGAGACATTTGTTCCCTTCTCTTCAATAGCCCTAAAAACAAGGCCAAACCTAAACAAATCAGCCTAGTATAAAATGTAAGAATAAATGGCTAAAACCCTGAAAGTTGTGGAAACTTGCAAGGTTTATAACTTTGGGTCTTGCGTGGGCGTTCCATTAGTTATAATATTATATGATCCCTGCTGCGTTGAGTTCATGCGCACTAATGGACACTGTCATCATATTACACGCCTGTTAGCAGTCAATCAGAATGATAACCTGTAAGAGGATCCAGGGGTTATCCATCCTGCTTGCCTGATCACACATACATTTTGTATGCATCATGCAGTGCATGGGTCAACAAGCTAAAGAGACCTCTATGACACTGCCATAAAGGTCCCTTTTAGCTTGTTGATCCATTCTACACAATCCAAAATACCACAGGGCTGGAAGGTGATCTAGGTAATATAAAGACGTGAACCACAGGGGCTTTGGGGAGAATGGACTAGTTGACATTTATTATGGGTTCTCTGTGATTGTAATACCTAGTGCCATGTTACAGTGTGGGCGTAATAGTCTCATTAGGCACTGGCAGTAACGAGACATTTTAGATGTGTAAGGCATGACTTATTAAGTAGTTATTACATCTAACTAACAAAAGCGGTGCTTAGGTTAAATCTATTTTCATGTACCGTACCCACTGCTCACATTATCTTGATAAACATTTTTAGAGACACATTATCAAATTGTCACATCTCCCTGAATTGTATACTATGAGCAAGGACCCCCATGGTAATGGACCGCTATTTCGACAGCTGAGGTCCCTAGCCGCCCCCCCCCCAAGAGAATAAGAAAGAAGAGGTAAAGACCCTATCCCCTATATTTTTTTATATCACAGCCTGCACACCTGCAACACAGGGAGTTGATATAGGACTATTATTCATTATAACATATGGAAAAAAAGACACGAAAAAAAAAACATTAACCCACTCTCGATTTTTCATTTTGAACTGATTGTCTTTTCAATACTCTTTTTATCCTACCCTAGGAGAAAAATAGCTTTAACTGAATTTGACCTATCAATGAAAACTTGCATGTTAACCAGCTAAGAAGGTAATGCCATCTGGTGTGTGTTATATTCATATAGTTAGAATGTATGCACGCAGGTGCCACCTTGTGTAAGGACATGGCTTCATTCTTATTCCTAGACAGCTTAATGACCATTGGCCCTCTTGATTAGCACCGTTTTACTGATATCCCACACTTTGAGTGAGTGAGTAATAGATGTGTAACGCCATTTCGATGGCTAAGGTCATATTCATGGTGAGAACTGCATTACTATCTCACAGAAGAATATGTCAGTGCCCGCGCATATGTGCACCACACACATCCCAAGGGGATAGGAAAGAGGAAAAATAGACCCTTTCAAGTGGGCTAGGGAAGCCCGCCCACACTTTGAGGTTAAGTGAGTGAGTAAAACTTCTTTAACCTCATGTTGAAGGCAAATGTCATATTCATTATGGAAAGGCTACATTATATCATAATGGCCTGTTTAAGTGCCGGGGTCTCAAATAAGGGCTGGTCTCGAATTTAGCGCCGGGGGTATAGGGGTATTGAAAATAATCTTAAGCTCTAAAAACAGTATTCAAATAAGCGCCTGTCTCATATAAGCACCAGGGATACAGTGGGATTGTAATCAATGAGCGGCTGGGCGGCAATCATACAGGCCACTACGATACATTGTTTTAACAATTCAATTTTATTCACACATAGATGAATGTTCGTCTTGGCCAATGCTAGGGGGGCTTCCCTAGCCCACTTAAAAGGGTCTATTTCTCCTCTTTCCTATCCCCTCAGGATGTATGTGGTGCACATATGTGTGGGCACTGACACATTCCTCTGTGAAATTGTGTAATGTAGTTCTCACCATGAATATGACCTTAGCTGTCGAAATGGCGTTAAACATCTATTACTCACTCACTCACTCCAATGCTAGGGCCCCGGACAGGTAAACTTGACAAGAGGACAAGTCCATTTCTTAAAATCGACAAGGGGACAAGGCCACTTGTCCAAGGATAGCTATATATGACCAAGAGACTACAACTAGTTTTCTCTGCACATTTATCAAGAGCATGTTGCAAACAAAAGAAATAAAAAGCTATGTTCATTGATGAACAATTTATTCATTTTCTATCCAAGTTTATTAACAGCATCATATTTTAAATGAAGGAATGGCGGCAAGGTCTGAGGTAGCAAGTCTTATAAATGCTGTATCTATGGTGATAATAGGCAGGAAAAAAAGTATAGATCCCCTAGTATGGGTTATACATGGTATTCTATCATTAGGTTGTGGTCATTACCCTTTTTATTAATTTACACTAGAACTATGAAATTAAACAAGTTTCAAGTTACATAGGTAGGCAATTTGAAGAGGATATATTAGCCTACAGGTAATTTATAGTTCTCAGTTTGAAAATGGCTTAACAGATTGAAAATTGCTTAACATGAAGGAAAAGCTAGCTGATCCAACACTACTTTATGTCAAGTTTTGTAACTTGAAATAGACCTTTTCTACCTTGGCACACAGCTCTTTACACCAATGTCACAATAATGCTGTTAGGGTTAGACAACCACTGGGTGACAATAATGGGGTACAGAATTTTAGAATAAAATCTATGGCACTGCTTATATATACAGATATCATGAATGATGATAAAATCATGAAAATGCTATGTGTACTGAATATATACCTCATATCAACTTTCTCAGGAGGTAAATAACACCAGATGACATATTCAAGTCCACATGTATAAACAACACCAAATCTGCCCTGAAGATTCATCAATAATTTTGATAAGATTCATAGCTACAAAGTAATGATCATAATTATAACTTTTCATATCTATTAAACAATAGCACATTTACCAGAAGTCTAACCATTGTTGGTTACCATGGTAACTGACCATAGCCATAAATAATGCCACAAGTTGGATTCAACAATGTTTACCTAAGTACAGTCATAGGTTTTGTGCATGTCTATGGTACAGTGTAATACTTGCATTTGGTCGACAGATTTGGTCAGTTAAAAGAATTCATACAAATAGAAGAGATCAACAGATTTTAAAGAATGAAAATGTTTTTGGTAAAAACCGATTGGATGGAATGGTACAGAAAGATGATATGAAAAGACAGGATCCATTAGGATTTCAAGATTGTGAAAATGTTTGGGTGGAGTAGCTTGGCATAAAATTTTCTGTTCGATGCAATAACAGCAATAGGCCTAAGGGTCCAGATCTGCGGCCTTCTGTAGAGGGTTGCTTGAAAGAATCTGAATTCCTAGAACTTTGGGACTCAGACCATTGGCTTACATTTCAAACCCATTAATAAGACTGCATACTGGTGGTGCCCATGGTCTTAACTTATTTATACCAACAATAACTGCTGGTCAGTAGCATACAATGAACAGACCGGCACTTTATCATGGATGGCAGTGGTTAAAATAGCTCAAATAAAAGAAAATTGGAGGGTCATCAGAGGAAAACACTTACATTCAATTCTGGGCCAATGGCTCAAAGGCCAAGTTGGCACCCACACAAGGCCCTGATACCAACAATAATAAGGTCGAAGGCAGTAAGCGGTGCCGGCACCTGTATATTTGGGTCCATTTGAGGTTTGCACATGCACTGATGACATGCCCTGATGACTATAAAGAGGTCACAGGGAGGAGAAAATACAAGTATTACCAGGCACGGTTCAACACTAAGGACTTGGAGAGGCATGTGTAGGCAACACTTAGTAAAAGAGGCAGTGCCTCAGGGAGGGATATTTCTCTAAACGAGCGACAACCAATTATCACAGACAACTTATCTAAACAATAAATATATCAGTAACAAATCAGGGTAAAGTAAAGCTTCACAATGCAGGCAACTGCCTTTTGGTCTCTCGTGCGACAACGATTAAAAGGGAACGACAGTTCGAGTCCTGTCATCGAAACCCGAGTATCTCATGAACTTTCCATCTACTCTCAGCAGCAACAAAACTGGCAAGTCAAGTCTACACAGTAAAGGCTTCTACTGTATTATTATAAGGCATAATATTTTGAATATCATAAGTTTAAAAAAGGAAACCTCATTACAAAATTCTAATATCTTATTGTTATTACATAGCTTCCTATGCATAGCATCCTAAGACTTTCTACAGATGATTGTAAATTGCTTAAAAGCCACAGCTTTCTAAGTCTAAACATTTGAATAATATTTTTGGATTCACCAATATTTGATAAATTACAAGTTTTTAAATCAAGTCTCACTAACACAGACTAGTGACCTTCTAGTGATATATTTATGATATGAGTAGAATGCTGAGTTGTACTGCATACCTTAGGAAAGCAGTTTCCACATGATCAGGCAAATCTCCATCAGACCATGTCTTTTACTGCATTTATACCATATTCAACCTAATTCGCAGTTTAAAAAGATTTCGCCTGTTTATCTTTTACTTCTTTCAAGCACCGAATAGTCTGAATATCAGTCGGAAGGATTATGTTCATTGTACATTCAGATACATTTGGAAGGAAATTAAAATTTCAACTAAGAAAGTAGTACTTCTGAAATTCTTCTGTTGCTGATCAGGTCGAAAATGGTTGCATACAGTGTTAACATTACATGTCAATCGACAAATTCAGTAACAGTCCTGCTTCTGCAAACACCCTGATTCAACAGTTCCCTACCTAAGACTCGACCCAAGACTATCACACTAACACAGTATTGCTACATATGGCTGCATCTGTAAATATCACAATGTTAACCTACATAATGATTACAACTGGAGTTAACAAAGTAGCAATTTAGTATAACAGTTTCACCTGTGGCAACATGACTTTGTTAACCTAGAGATGTTCTAATCTAGATTGTACAAGAAAGCCTGAATAACCTGTTGTTTACTTTCTATATAAATGAAAACAGCACAAAGGCATGTGCACAAGGCTGCCCTGACAATGCTCCGGGTGATGTCTAACTAGTTGGATAATAGTTCAGGCTGATTTTACAGGCTTTTCTGGCAGAAAACCAAGTGGAGATCAGTGGACCTGCCATTAATTGCAATATCAGCAAATTCAGTCATAACTGACATAAATGACATTCTTATAACATACATAAAGTTCTAAAAGTGTATATGCACTGTGTATCATTACAGCTGAAATGGTTCACTCACTCAACAGCCCATTTTTATCTCATTGGAGCTGAATCAAAAAAGCTAACCTTTGTGTACATAGACCTGAACTTTACACCCATTTTTTGAATTATTACAGCTGAAATAACAGCTTTGTCTCATTGCCTCTGCAATACCCAGGCAGTAATCTACCCCTATTGTAAAATGTTACAACATACTGGTACAGTGATACAGTGCTGAAAATTACCTCAGTGCATACAATTCATGGAAATAACAACGTCCATTATCACAAACTTTACAAAGAGTGAAGTATTATTCAGTGCATTAACCAATTACCCTTGTCTTCAATGGCAGTTCAGCACTGCAGACAGGACTAATTTGAAAAAGGCTGTCATATCATGAAATGCACCATAACAGTATAGATAAGGCTAACATAGACCACTGTACATAGTACAGACCAGGTCTTGTAACAACTAACTTGGGCATTTATTACTTATCTAGTCCTTTTCTAATCTCACATCCAGTTCTATTAGGGTCTCATCAATTAAAGCTAATCACATTATATTAAAGCTAAAAACATATATGTGGAAAGATGAGGGGAAAGGGTCCTCCGAGGTTAAATATGAAATTCGAAATTGATGCCATCAGCTTTAAAATGAGGTATAACACTTGTAGATAGCCTTTCTAGTCCCGGAGATATTGCTTCATGAAAATGGAATAACATGACTGTATCAATACAGCGTATGAGCTCTATCATTCATTGTTTTAATAAAATCAGGCATCTAATTAGCATAATGATTTAAATAATCAATCAAAAAATGGCCATCCCTTTCCATACATTCGGGCATAGCTTTGGATCTAGAAATGGTATCTTTATGCTTTTTTCAGCATGTGAATCTCCATGAATCCTTCTATCAGTTGACATTATTTTTTTCCTATTTGGAATAGGATTTTGGTTGCCATGGCAGCACATATCTCTGAAAACCCATATTTAGGCCTGGTTTTGGATTAAAAACGTTCCATTTGCATTCCAAATGTACAGAAGTGCCAGGAAATAGAACATTTTTGAGAAAAACACCTTTTTCTGGGTGAAAAAATATATAAAACCTATTTTTAGTCTATTTTTCAGATTTCCAGCCTTAGTACCTCCCCTAGTGACCAAATCCAGTACTAAAAATCCCGCAGGGAGGGCCATTTCCCCTCATCTGCCCACATATTATGAAATAACACTAATAATGTGAAAACATTTGAAAACACAGCAATGCAAAGATGCCACTTCTCGGTCAATAAGTAAAAGACATTATTTTCTCGGTCTATGCCAGCACACCCCTCATTTGTGATAAATATTTTCAACTGAAAATTTGTATAACTGAAAAAGAATGACAGATCAGTGGCATCCCTGCAAGTATTCATATCCATCCACATCTATGAAAGGATTTCCAAGTGAAAATGGTCATAATACATATAAAGAAGAATACGACCTAGCTATGAGTATATGATATAAATAAGGAAATGGTCACTTATGTCTCCTGGTGACTACCAGCAGGTATATATATATATTTGCCTATGGTCCCTGAATAATGCTTAGTTTATCAGAATGCACAGGACATAACCTAAGGTAAATTGGTTATAGGTGCTTATCATACTCAGATTGGCAGAGGCTGGTCACCAGTGTACATCATTTAACATAGAACTGCCAATTTGCAGGCCCTTCTAGGGTTATCTGCCTCACCCAACCTGATATTTACCCTTAGACATATTTGAACAGCTGCCATGCTAGCCAGACCTGCCATTGTTCTATAATGTGATAGCACTCTTCCACACGCTGTAATTCCAGCATGCTATGTACTTTGAACAATGTCCATGTGAAGGGTCACAGTAGGATTATGAGAATGCCCAGAATTACACATTTGGAAATTCTCCAATGATTTCGGAATATACACCTTTGAAAACATGCAATGGCTCTAGAAAGAAAGTGAAGGTCTTGATTTTAAATATATGTTGCACTTTACACTCAGACTCTGAAAGTTCGGTCCTGAGAGATATATGCTTTGTAGAGGAAAGGGCTGAGCAAAAAGGCTGTAATTATACTGTGAAGAATCATGCCATCCACCATGCACCTGGATGCCTGGGGCAGAAGCAGCATCTGGACTTTTAGAGTCGTTTCTATGCTCAGCAGGGATCTCATCAAAATATCTTAGATGGCAAGCATAAGCTGTAAGATCCTGATCTCTGGTGCCCTGAGAGCATCCATCATCAGATCGTATTATACGAATGTTGTAGTGGCTGTCATCAGACCCTAGCTCCCCCCTCTTACCAAACTTGAAGACTTCAGCCCTCTTTTCCTATGCACCTCTGCTTGATAAGTTCCTATCTGTCCTGACTACAGCTTTCATTACATTTAACTAAAGAGATGTATGTCATTCTTTGCTAGGACATACATCTCTTTATCTTTGTGTATCATATTTCACAAACAATAGAGATTAATTCATTATTTTCCACATCATCATCTGCCATAAGACATCTGCTGCACTAGGTCTGGTTGGGAAGGTCGCCTTGGTCACAGACCACCGATCACCGGATGTCAGTCATCCGACCCCTCTGGTTCCCGCCACTCAGGCTGGATCTTGTCGGCTGTGCTTGTCTCATCCAAGAATCGCCTCCTGCAAAATATATGATTAAAACATGGAATTGGGTGCTAGTCTCCTCCAGAAATCACTTACTGAAAAAATACAAGATTTTTTTATGATGGTTCACAATCATATTATCAGTTCTTTTGGTGAAGCAAATGCGGCGGTAGGCTAAGCAAGGCAGTCTTTTAATCAGGAATTAACCTCATAGTCTGAAGATTACAAACTTATTACTGAGCATATGATTATTGATCAACAACTTACCACGTGACAGGGAATAAGTCAGCAACATCTTTTATACTGAGCGAGCCCTTCTCCACATTGTGTAGGTACCACTTCATATAGTCAGTGCCCAGTGTCTGGGTGATATAAACACAGATTTACACACCTAGACATCACAACATTATGATCTAAGCAGCAGGTCTTCCACATTATAATAGTGAAAATGATTATTACACTATGAACCCTACCTCCTATATCTTATGACACTATAAAAAAATATATATAGCCCAGTCGGAGATATGTATGAGTCCACATTATCAAAAGGTACTTATTTGGACACGGACATTATCATGGTTGGTATTCAGGCTAATATAAACAGTATGACACTGTTTGTTATATATTGGCCAAAGAATGTTAGGTTCATACCTTCCAAGCCTGAGTGCTTTCATTGTCCAGACCGAGCCAAGACTGGATTTCCTCCACACGAGTCTGCAACTAATTACACAAAACCGTCTTTGATGGAGATTTCTTTAATTACAAATTTTACACATATCTACAGATTTTTTTACATATTAGAAATAAAATAATCATATACTTGTATAGCTTAATTATCCTTTCCAGATGCATTTAAGACAGCTTGATTGATCTTGTTGATGGATCTTGTAGATATGAATGTCTTTCTATATGAATACCTTCTTGGATGCACGGTTGACACTGAAATCCGCAGGCCGGCGCTGACGTGCTTGTGCAGCATTTCTCACTTTCTCACGTATAGCTCTGCATAAAATGTACCTTCACAAAGCAACCAAAATGACACACATTTAGAAGAATACTATGTAATGCTTGCACTAACAGGACTATAAGGGCCAACCCACATTCATCAAATTGCTCCTACAGTATAGTGCGATAAAGTGTAGACAAAAGTGGATTACATAAATAAGCAGGGTCTCTGTGAAGCTCTAGGTTCATTTTTGAGATTGAGACCCTTTTTATGGTTCCAATAACCTATCCTGAATAGTTTTGACTTTCATGTTACTCACCAAATAGTCTTCTTCTTCAGAAGGCCAATGACTGAGCTCTGTGAGTCAAGGAAGTACAGAACCTCACCTTCATATCCATACCCTAGCCGTACCTGCATTATTTGGAGAAAATTGGGTATTAGCACAGATATGAAAGATATGAATCTGAAAAATTGATAGAGACAAATGTAGGCCATCAAGGCTCATAGATCAGAGTGTTATGCCCCATAAATCACTGAAAATTGTCACAGTGTGCCTTCAATATCTACAAAATATATTTTGGACTAGGTTAAGTGGATTGTTATTTTACTATACAAAAAGTAATTAAGTTATTCTGCAGGTTTAGCCTATAAAGTAACTGACCTCCATCATATGCTCGCCCACCTCGGACACTGGGATCACTTTGTAGTCCACCGTCGGCACACGCAGGGCACGCGCAATCTATAGCCAAAACAAAAGGATAAGTTTTACCTCTTTATTCTTAAGCAAGCCTTAGTTATAGTTTGTCTAAAGAATACAATTTCTACTCGAATCATACTGTGAATATAGCTTCATTACATTCATGGGAGGGGTTAGGGTTCTTGTTAACTCATTGAGGGCTAGCATCGACTATAGTCGACACCATGGTAGGCCTAGCGTCAACTATAGTTGACGCCACGGCAGGCCTAGTGTCGACTATAGTCGACGCCCGTTATATAGGAGTAGTATAGGAATTGAAAATAGGCTCGTCCTCTAGGAACTATACTTTTTTAAGAGGCCGTCCCCATAGCCAGGGCAACAACTTTTGCTCTGCCCTTAAAGGGTTAAGCATGCTGCCTATCTAAATCATCAATTTAGTATCCCCAACGGAAATAGCCACTTTATTAGTTCAGAATTACATTCAAACCTCCTTCACCTTTATGGCAGTTATTACGTGTGAAGGTTATGGTTGATAAGGAAAGCTAAGGGTATGATGTGTTACCTCTATGGCTACATGCGGCGGCATACTACTAAGCAGCGACTCTATGGGAGGATCCAGGTCGCACACCGTCCAGGTGATGAACTGAAGCAGAGGCCTGTAACATGCACAGAGGGTATCAGTTATGTGCTTTGAATTATAATTTTGATGGCACAAATAAAACAAGAGTACATATGAGACATGCACCTACCTGATGTATCCAAGATAAAAAGTGAATAGGATATTCAGAAAATTTCATTCAAATTTTAGCATTTATTCATTCATGCGCAAATGATCCGATGACATTTTGACCGTTTGAATATTTCATAAATATTTCAATAATTTCATGGACTTACTTGTTGAGGTGAGAAAGATCCTCTACATGCTGGTGTTTGGGGCTCAGGATCTCAAAGATAGCTGTGAACTCTGTCACACTCAAAAACTCCAACAACCTGGAGAGGAAAGGTATTCAAGAAAATGGTAACACAACCCCTGGTGACTGATGTTCACACAAATAAACTTCAAACTATAAGCTAATGGCTGACACAGACAAATTTAGCATCATTCTAATCTTAGCTCAAGACAAGTACCCTTTCACTTGGTGAGAACAAATCTACACTGAACTCTTACATATCTAAATACAGATATATACAGTAGAAAGCCAACCGCAAGGACAATAGCCTCCCCTGTTGTTACAAAATGACCACTCCCTTAATGCCTTAAATAATACTCACAAATTTTTGTCATCAGTATCCATACTCTCCAGCAGGTCCAAAATTGTTTCACAGACTTCAGACGCAATGCTGTACCTCATTTCATTTCCATATCTCTTGATATCATCTGATGGAAATTCAAACACACATTTCTGTTTATTTATTCAAATTGAGAAACAGGGACTTCTACATCATACATGCACTGGTCTCAGATGGTGCCTTCCTTTGATGGCCTCTATGTATCATTTTCTTGACTTCTGTGAGAAAGATTTTATGGTAGATAAATATCAGACAGATGGTTATTTCTCTGTAACATTTTATGATATTTTTGTGTCCAAGCCCACCTATAAGCAAAATCTTTATTTTTGGAGAGAGAAAATGCTTTGAACTGCCACAAAATACCCCAACCACCGTCTATGCAAAATCCACTTACCTCGTGATGTGAAAGCCATATGAACATTCTTGGAGCCTCCGAACAAAATGTACTTCCCGTTTATTTTACGTGCGGCTAAGTGGGCGGCCTCTCCATTAGCTTTGCGGGTCCCCACCACTGTCTTGGCTTCATCAAATGGCTGAGTAGCAAAATAGTATATGCCATGTTATATGCAACTGAGATAGTACAATGTGAATATTGTAATTGGGGTGAATGTTCTAAACTGAAATCTACTTACAACTTAGTGCCTTTAGGTGCTCTATAAGGTGCTTTGTACATTGTCCTTGTCCTAATACTCAAATACATATTAAACCAGGCTAACTCACTGAATAGCACACTGCTTAAGGCAGTTGACAATGAACATTACAAGACTTTCAGTTCATGAATCAGCCTAATTTCATCTGATACAACCCGGAGTGTTGCTGAAAAGACGCCGGCACACTGGCTTTTGCCGGCGTAGATTCTTAATGGCCGGCGTAGAGCCTTGGGGCCCAGGCTACAATGGCCTGTCATAATCTTAGCTTTCTAATGGTGAAAGAATTTTTCAAATCAGCCCACTAGAAGCAAAGATAGGAGGATTTTTGTGAATTTGCTTTCTATTCAAACATTTCCTGATTTCTTTTTTTATTGCAATTCATTGAGACGAAAAGTCCCGTAACTACGGCAACAGTCCGACGTCTGCACACCGGATGCCAGGGACAAAGTGATGCTCTGCGCTTGGCGCTCTCCCACACTTCACATAATAAAAATGCTACACTGGGGCCCTGCTCATATTTGAAATCCATTATACGGCCATCATACTGCCCCCATCTCTTACTTATACACATGACATCATCTTCTCTGTCATTTACTATTAAGTGTGTGGAAGAAAATGCCATTAGTCCCATCATTTGGGAGAATTTTGAAGATGAATAGCATGTGTAGGACTGAAGTATACAAATCTGTCCCCGGCACGGTATGGCGCCGTCTGTGTGCACGTGACATGTTACCTTGGAGAATTGCTACGTTCCGTGGTTACTGTCTGCACGAATTAAGTTTATATGGGTATTTATATGGATTCAACCAGGTCTATGTTTTTATATTTTAACAGGACGGGTAGGAATTTGTTTTTATGCTGACACACCAGGATACAGAACAATACTGAATTGAAGGGCTATGAGATATTTCACTCCATAACCACAGGCACCAATCCCTATATCGAGACAGCAACATAACATTATATAAGATCCACAGAGACATGGAACCTTGCGACAACAAGAATTAAATTGACAGTCGTGTGAATTATGTGCTTCAGGAAGTTCACATAGCACATGGACCCCTTAACTAACAAATGATCACATGACTTGTCAGCCCAATACTTCATGATTATTTTTCAATATGGTGCACAAATACAATGCACATAAGTAACTCGTTTTCACTGCATTGATGCATCATGCTGATCTCTTGGCATATGGTAGTCCATGCACCTGAAGCACTACTACCGGTCACCTAGTCTTTTTTTTTAAAATCATTTCAAGTTGTAAGGCACAGTTAGGGCAGTATTCATAATGTGACAATGGGTAATACACTATGTTCAACACAGTGCAACATAGACTATCAGGGGTATGTGGTATATGGAGCACAAAATAAAATGGTTCCTAGGATCAAAACCAGTTATGGTGAAACAGACTGTGTACAATGACTGACACTGTCTAACAATGACTGACACTGTCTATTGTGTAACATGTTGCACAGGATTACCGACACTACGGATTGTATGCGTACTACAATGCGCACTACAACTGACACTACCTATAATCTGACAGACAGCCCACTATGACTGACACTACCTTTAATGTGACAGACAGCGCGCTATGACTAACACTACCTATACTGTGACAGACAGTCCACTATGACTGACACTAACTATACACTGAAGATAGCCCACTACGACTGACACTTCCTTTAATGTGACAGACAGCCCACTATGACTGACACTACCTTTAATGTGACAGACAGCGCGCTATGACTGACACTACCTTTAATGTGACAGACAGCACGCTATGACTGACACTACCTATACTGTGACAGACAGTGCCCTATGTACTGATGACAGACAGTGTGTAATGTAATGACACTACCTATACTGCGACAGACAGCATGCTATGACTGACACTATAAAGTGAGAGACAGCATACTATGTACTGACACAACCTATAACGTGACAGACGGCGCCCTATCTACTGACACTACCTTTAATGTGACAGACAGCATCCTATGTACTGACACTACTGAAAATAGACCGCGCAATATTTGGTGCCAACTATATTATGACAGACTGTGTGATATGGCTGACAGGAACTATATATAATGACAGACAGTGCAATGACTGACATCAATTTCAGTTTTTCAGGCTGCGCGCTATGACTGACACCACCTATGACATAACAATGTATGGAGCACTAGGCGTGGCGTACGCTACCTTTATGAAGTATTTTAGGGGAGAATCCAGCCAAAAGCTGTAAACTGTCAGTAGGCGTAGATACTTCAGGGATAAAAACAAATCAGAATCCTCATAAAACTCTGCAGAAATCGTCAACAGTCGCAAACAAAATACTTAATTTCAATATCGCCTGTGTCTTTAAAACAGGCATAACATCCACAAATGTTTCCACGACAGTAAGACGACTGTGATTCTTGTAAAAATTAAAGATATTTTCCAAATCTTTAATTTTCACGATTTGAATGAACAAACTATTAATTTTACAAACATTCCACATGGGTTTTCAATAAAATCACAATATTAACTAAATTAATTAATGTGAAACAAAACGAGTAATTGATTACAATCCATATGGAAAAGGATAATCAATTATTTCTTTATAGGACGACAGTCTAGACAAATTTGTTTTGTCACAGTGACATTAACAGGCATGCCAATCTAGTACTTTTCATGTTTGTAATAATAAATAATGAAAATAAAGAATATATAAACAATTGAACAATTGATTTAATGTTTTCTGTACTCTCAAGCTCCGGTCATTTTGTATCTTTTTCAGAAGTTTCTCTATTGATGTCTACTGTTTCTAACTGGAAGTTCCCCAGATATAGACGCCAGTGATATACATATGGACACAACACAGTCTAACTTTAGTAAAGCTTCTAGACACGACTATTACAGTGCTATTGGAGACTGCTAAAGTATGAATATTAACACTAACGCCTCTAAAAAAACTGGTTTCTCAACACCGTGCGCATCATAAAATTGTGTTTTGAATTTTTTTTTTTTTTTACATAATTTTAGTCAAAAGTCATGGTAAAAATAGACAAACATGGACATATTTGGTATCAAATTAAAGTTAACGATGTCAGTAATGCAGTGGACTAGAGATTGAGTGCATTTTCACAATTTTTTATAATCAGTAAACTCTTACGTACTAAAATCGAAATTTTGGTCTCGCCCCACGCAGTTTTCACCCCAATATGCCCAGGGTAAAGAAAAAAAAAAAATTGCCCTCATCATATTTTTCATGGGTAAGTGATGAGAAACCAGGTTTTTTTTGAGTGGCCTAACATCAACTACCTCTAATGGTGCAAACAATGTTAACTTTTAATCTGCTTGACATTGACACGGCCTCATATCAATAATTGTTTTTTTATGTATTCACATATGATTCTTTGTGAATAAATTTTCATGCAATTCAAAAAAATATCTAAATGGCCAATGGTTATTGCTTGAACATGTTGATTTGAAACTTATTGTTTTCAGGTCAATCGTAAATATTGGCTTAAATAGAGGTATAACAAAAACACATGCAAAATCGTTATCGCTTAGAAAGAAATCCACAGGATACACCAAAGAAAAAAATATTCTTTATCCTTTTTGTTATAGAATTGTTCTGCCGATGGATTACTGTTGATCCACAAGTAATTAGAAATAATCCATTGGCACAAATTTTTCCAAAGAAAGGTTCTCATGAGTCAAGTAAATTTACAAAACATTTAAACATATATGACAAATCAGCCTACCTTTGTAAAATATTGTTTCCATGTGTGATTGTCCCCCTTGTCCCGATCATCATCGTCTCCGAGACCCCCTGTGAACTTTTTAAGAGCGTATGTGATGCATGTCGTCCCTGCATGCGGACCACCATTGATTTCCAAGAAGCAGTTTCCTCTCGCAACCTTTTATAATGTAATATTGAATCTTGATTATATAAATAACATACACAGGGATGAAAGTCACAGAGCACGAAAATCCCTGAAATGGTCCTATATTCGCCACAAAAACCGGGGTTTCTATATGAATGTATAGGGCCCTGGAACTTCAAAATCCCTGAAATCAGGGAATTCCCTGAAGACTTTCATCCCTGGATACATACAGTAATCAATGGTTAGGGAAAATTATACATGATTGAATATAATATCAATTTCATCATCATTCTCAATTTTTATTTTGTATACCCAATGAAAATCATTGCTAGGGTAACTGAATAAAATGTTATAATATTACAATGTAATTATGTGGCTGTTTCTTTACGAATTTTCCATTCATAGTATAATGCTAACACTTAAACCAAACGTTTCAGTCATTATTGGAATTTTTAAGGCCTCCATTGCTTATTGATAGCAATTTAATTTTACCTTGGTCCTAATCTCTGAATGCTCGTCGAAAATAATGTCATCAGGTCCCCGACAGGAGACCTTAACATCGAGAAGGTCTGCCTGGATGCCGTCTGGGAGGATGCCGAGCGGTACGGAGGCTGACACAACCTTAAGGTGGGGATTAGAGCGTGCCCATCGCAACCACCTGCAATATATCATACTTTTACTACAGAAATGTATAGGAGCCATGGACGCCCCCTCCCCCTGCCGTGTGACGTCATTTATGGATGGCCCCAAAAGAACATAAATCAGGCCTAATAGATCTACTGAAAAAAAGAAATTTCTTATTAGGGGTATATTGATGAGTGAGTGGCATGTGTCGGTTCCCACACCACACATTTGTGCACTAGATATGCAGTAGGGACAGAAAAGAAGAGAGAAAGAAGGCTAGGGAATCCCTACTGGTACATATCCGAAATCCCCATAATCCCAACACCTTCCTACACCTTTTCCTGGAGGAGACAAAAAAAAAGATTTTTTTTTTAAAAAAGGTGGGGGCTAGATACATGGTTATACCGTACCGACGTACATACATTAGGTAAAAAGAAAAGTGTGTTTCAGGTAACCTGCTGAAAAATAATAGGTAGGGTAGACTCTAGGTTGATATTTTTTCTTATTTTGTAATCTTTTTTTAACTGCTACAAAGAGACGCGATGAGCCTATTATTAAAGTGAGACACAACAACAAGTGTAGTCTTCCATGAGTGACTCATGGAAGACTACATAAACTAAATAATGGGCCCAAAAATTTGTATAATCTTCAATAATGAAGAAAAAAAATCTAGGGTCGGCCCTGTTTAGGTAGGGTCGGGTGACCTGAAACAAACAATTTATTTTTTGGGCCCCATCATACATGGAATACGGTATTGTACCGGTACATAAAAGTGAGGCATAATGATAATCCCATGACATGTTCAGATAATAATGATTTCTACTCTATTTTGATACTATAAATAAAAGGCCACCCTTTTAGTGTTCACTCCTTCCCAACATCCACCAACCAAATCCTCTTCCCTTTTTCCCATTAACCAGGCCAAGTCTCAGACTCAGTCTCAGAGGCTCAGGCTCACCATCTATAATAAATAAATTAACTCCACACTTTTAATGTTTCGCTGTCAGTGTTATAATGAAATGTCAATGAGTTTAAACTTTCACCTGGTCTGATAACAGTTCACTTATAACCTGTCCTCCCAAAGTTCAAACCTAATTAACACTTGCCGCATCACTGACTCATATTTCCGGTGGTCCCTCCCACATTTTTTGTTGATTGGAATTTTGGTTGTTTTCAACTCATGTTCTAGCTTGTCAGGATTTCTAATACTTCAATAAACATCGCCTTCTAAGCTGAAGTTTGGAGTACTGAGTGGAAAATATATACTCTTTGTGTTCTTTATAGTTTCTTTACCCTAATGTGACTTCGGGAATATATAATGAGTTGTTTTTGGTGAAATGACACATTTACTTTATATGAGGAAATCCCTGAGCGATAATACCCCGACTTGATCTCTCACCCTTGGTAGATTGTACTTACATGAACGCTTGGTCCCGTTTATCATCCTGCGACAAACGTTTGCCTTTTAGAAACTTCTTCAGGAACTGCTTGGTCAAACAAGCAATTTCTTCATCCCCTAATCGCTCCACTATGGCCGAGATAAGTTCTGACGGTGCCAGCACCGCCGCCATGTTTATTTATACTTGTTACCCACCAGGTGGAGCCACCTGCTCAACAGTTCCTAGCCAGTTCCTAGAAATCACAGTAGAGGGTAAAACAGGTACTCCCTGCGTCTCCCGCGTCTCTCTGCGATTGATTGAAGCTAAGGAGAAGCCACCAGTTTTATGCACTGGCACAGGTAGTCTTGTGCAATAGTGGAAAAGTATGGAAATGAGGCTAGGGTAAAATTGGGCAGTATCGCGCACCAAGTCACGATACAACCAAAATGAACATCCCCACTTGAAGCACAGGGGGACGTCAGTTGTTCACATGTTATCTAACAATAGCGGACGGGTGCCTCTATCCATTTTTGGCAATGGAACTAAGATATGAATCCCTCCTGGTGAGAGAGGGTTGTACTAAATACTACAAGAACCATTGGGTTATATCTTGTCCCTTTGGGTTATATCGCGCAATACACGATACAACCAAAATGTAATGTGTCATCCCATAGGCCTTGTATCGCGCACATGTGTCCACACATTTAGCTCTGATTTAGGTGTGAAGCAACAAGGGTTAGCATGAATGCTGTCACACCTCTCAGGTTAGCAGCAGCATCTAGACTTTTATAGGAGTGAGGCATGACATTAAGGCCTACAATATTGCTTATTTACTGTACCTAGATTATACTGTTAGATTTTACTATTTATCCTATAACATGTGCGTGATATAACAACAACATATACGCGTTACAAGCTGAATTTAAGTTACTACTAATCTCTATGGCAATTTGTTTATCAAAATTCATTGTAAGGTCACGAGTTTGACAGCCTTTTGTATGTATCACGCTTGGGAGGTAAATATAACCTCCAGGTAAGGAAACTATATTGACACATAAGCAGACAAATCATGGGGACCCAATGCAAAAAGAATTTTTGAAAGATCTTCAAAACTTTCGTTATTAGGCCCCTCTAAGTGCATGTGCGTGATACAAGATGCGCGATTCTACCCATATTTACCCTAATGGTATTGCATCAGCTACAGAAATCAACCCACCCACCAGCTATTATGATATAGCAAGTAGGTCAATAGGCCCTGGGTACAGAAATATTGCTTTCAGTTTCATCAAGGAGTGGGCATAAAAAATCTAGTTCAATAGGGTACGTAGGACGGGATAAGAGGCCCTTTGGGGTAAAAGGCCCTTTAGCCCTCATAGTCATAAGCAAGGTACTAGTTGTATGCAGCCATTTAACACTTGGAAGTAAGGATAACTTCAAGGAGATCTCTTTTGTAGGTTTTCATTATGATTGGATGAGAAACAGTTAACTTATCAGACATTCAATATTTTATAACTGTTAAGATCATCATGCTCAATTTGAGATAATTAGGAATTTAAGGGTCCTGAAATATGCATGGATTTTTGGGTAGCAAGTTAAATTGGTTAAAAGTATTAGGTGAGGTATTATTAGATAAAGGGGTGAAGGGTAGGTCATAAAGATACATTTTGTTCCAATACCTACATGGGCTTTTGAGATGAACCTTATCTTATCATCAGATCCATGGGCCTTTTGTCCCATCACTTTGGGCCTTTTACCCCAGCCTTTCAACCTACGGGGCAAAATGCCCCACTTTTTGTCAAGCATTCTATTGGAATATTCCATAAGGCTAGGGTGACAACCTATTTCACAAGTATGATACATTGTTCCATCTCTTGATTGGTGTGAAAAAAATATGCATTAATTAGGGATTATTCTCTTAGAACTAGCTCAGTTACATGCTATTAGTGTATTTTAGCTTATCCTACCCTATCACCCCTTGGACTTCAATAGGAATTATCGAAAATGCTACTTTAGGTTATTTAGGATGTCCAAATCTCAGTAGTAGTTCATGAATATTATCTTAAGCTTCTTTTTTAATTATTAGAATCTAAATGGAGCCTTTATTCCAATTATGATCCTCTTTGTTGTGCATGTGGGCCTTTTATCCCAAAGGTTGTTGGCCTTTTACCCCAGCTGTGGGCCTTTTACCCCAGCATCCACTTTTTTCATACATAATTTACTGTAACAACCTATGGGGCAGAGCTGACAAGCTTTTGTGAATGAAGAAAATGTCATTCCCTCCTTTGATTAATGTAAAAAGTATTCTGGAAGCAGCAATGAATTTCTTATAAATGACACATTTGTCAATTAAGGATGTCTTACCCCACCCTACCCTATAGGAAAGTGTAATTTGTAGGTGGCAGAAGTAGGTGGCAGTAGTATAGGAATGTGCATGTCATTTGTAGGTGGCAGTAGTGTAGGAAAGTGTCATTTGTGGGTGGCATTAGTATAGGGCTCATTGTGGAGGCCTAGTGGATCGGCCATTGCTTGATCTGGCACCCAGCAAGATAAGCACTGATAAGAGCCATCATGATGGGAACTAGGTTTTACATAAAGTACCCAAAAATTCTGCACTGAATGTAAGGAATCTGATTGGTTAATAATTCCTCCCGGGTCAACCCTATAGGAAAGTGTCATTTGTAGGTGGCAGTAGTATAGGAAAGTGTCATTTGTAGGTGGCAGTAGTTTAGGAAAGTGTCATTTGTGACAGTAGTATAGGAAACTATCATTTGTAGGTGGCAATAGTATAGGAAAGTGTCATTGTAGGTGGTAGTACCAGTATAGGAAAATGTCATTTATAGGTGGCAGTAGTATGGGAAAGTGTCATATGTGGGTGGCAGTAATATAGGAAAGTGTGATTTGTAGGAGGCAGTAATACAGGAAAGCACCATTTGTAAACTTGTTGCAGTAGTATAGGAAAGTGTCATTTGTAGGTGGCAGTAGTATAGGAAAGTGTCATTTGTAGATGGTAGTGGCATAGGAAAGTGTCATTTGTAGGTGGCAGTAGTATAGGAAAGTGTCAATTGTAGGTGGCAGTAGTATAGGAAAGTGTCATTTTTAGGTGGCAATAGTATAGGAAAGTGTCATTGTAGGTGGTAGTACCAGTATAGGAAACTGTCATTTGTAGGTGGCATTTGTATAGGAAAGTGTCATTTGTAGGTGGCAGTAATATAGGAAAGTGTGATTTGTAGGAGGCAGTAATACAGGAAAGCACCATTGGTAAATTTGTTGCAGTAGTATAGGAAAGTGTCATAGTAGGTGGTAGTACCAGTATAGGAAAATGTCATTTGTAAGTGGCAGTAGTATAGGAACGTGTCATTTGTAGGTGGTAGTAGTATAGGAAAGTGTCATTTGTAGGTGGCAGTAATACAGGAAAGCACCATTTGTAAACTTGTGGCAGTAGTATAGGAAAGTGTCATTTGTAGGTGGTAGTGGCATAGGAAAGTGTCATTTGTAGGTGGCAGTAGTATAGGAAAGTGTCATTTGTAGGTGGCAGTAGAATAGGAAACTGTCATTTGTATGTGGCAGTAGTATAAGAAATGTTGCTACAAAGAATACAAACAACAGTTTTTAGAAAACATATTTATTCATAGGCATCAAACATAAAGAGAACAGAAGTAAGCGTCGAACCAATTTCATCGGTACATCAAGGAGTAATGACAAGGAATAGGATCATCTATCAGAAAATTCGACGGCTATGGCCACCTTTGTGCAGAAGCCCTATCACTAATTGATATATCACAGTAGAGCCGACGACAAAATTAAAAATAATGTACAAATCTCAAAAGTTATGGCTGAAAAAACCCTTTTGAAAATACAATATCACATACATAACATTAATATCCGCTTCATATTTAATTGAAGCTCCCTTTGGTTGATCCACCTTTTCTAGATTATCACATCGATGCTACATTCTTATGACTAAACTAAGTAGTTACATGTAAATTATTAATAAACAGTATCCAGAATCATTTAATTTTCATGGACCCCCCTCAACAACAACATTACCATGTCCAATACGTTTTATTTAAAACCTTAGGCGATGATTATGTAGGCTCAACGGTGAAACTATTGTACACAGCTCCACCAACACAACATTGTATTCCATGTTACACTTAAATAATTTGTTCTACTTTTATACTTTAAATTTCTGCTTGATTATTTTATTTAGTTTCTTTTCTATGCAATTTTGTATATTTAACCATGAACAACAAATGTTTGGTCTATTGTTTCAATTCCGAATAGTTCACATAATTGTACAGGCACACTTTGAGTTTTAAACTGCCGGCATTGGTCATATACTTTATTGCTAGTGGTGTTTAGGGTTATTTCTTTATAGTTCATGCACTGTTTCTGCACAAATCTGGCCCTACAGTAGGTCAAATAAGAGGTATTCCGATTGGTGACACACAGAAGGCCACATAGAGATGCCTGAAAAGTTCTTTTTTTATTCTTATAACTGCTTCTTTGAGAAGGGACGTTATTGTACCCTGCAATAACGTCAATTTTTGCATTTCATATTACATTTTGTTAGGTATACCTGTTAAAACAAGTCATTGTGCCTACATACTTTTAATGATAATCCAATAGACAATGACCTTCAATGAAAAAAAAACATTTACTAATCCGACAACACGAAGATATTTACATACAAAGGATCATTCTACAAAATATTATAGTTTATACATATAGCTTGTATCAGGTGGGTTTTAATTTAAAGCTGGTGCTGCTGTTAGATATAGAGCCTGCCGCCAGGGCTCTGTAGTTCTCTATGCAGTCTGCTAAAGGTCGAAACGTTGACGCCTGGAATAGGGAGCAAATCCAGTCAGAAATAAATATGACACGAATTGGTATAGCATTTCCTTTTGTTTGCTGGGCAATGATGAGGCCTAATGCCATGACCATCAATTATCTACCATGATGTCGAGATGCTAGCTGTTAAGGAGTTGGGAGTCACCATGAGCAAGTATGTTAAAATGTTTGGGTAACAGATTGGAAGTCGACTATTGGATAACGTAGGATAGTTAAAGATTTAGTACCAACCTTTGGGTGTAGGACAGCTTTGATCTTCGAAATCTTCACCAATTTACCATTTTTGCCTGTGGCCATGAAATATCGTTTTCCCTTGTAGACTCCATCCATATCTCCAACTGTAGAAAAGGAAATGTGATATCGATTTAAGTTTACTTCCTCTATAGCTTAGATCTCAGTCACTGGGCCTATATTATATGTAACCTAGGTCTATTTCCAATATTAGAAGTACCCATTTGAATTTCATACTGACTTATCAGGGATCGGGTCCTCAGGCAGGATACACGTTGCCATGGCGATTTTTGGCCCATCGTAGATCGTATTAAACCTACAGGTAGGACCTTACAAGTTATAGTCACAATCTTCTATACGTCTTAGCATCGTGGCCTGTACTTATAGCAATTTCTATGGATAGAGAAAATATGTGGTCTGAGTTTCAATAGGTTAAACAAAGCACCCAAGATCAGCATATCTATTGAAATACAAAGTCATGTTACCTGGTTCATCCAGTTTGACCCCAACATGTACCCTGAAGTCCTCCACCTCCTTGTCGACCCGTCCTATGAAGCGTACCACTCCTGGGGCTAGCTTCTCCTTCTCACCTATATAGGTAATAAGTTATATCAATGAGGAGAAGTATTTAAAGAGACATTGATTATGTATACATGTTGTATGCTGTGATGTATAGCTGCTTTTCTACTCTGAGGTCCGAAAAGCAAAATGTAATGTTTCTTATTAGGTCTATATTGAAGTTCCAATAGGAGAAGTTAGGTTTATAGTGCACCTTCTGCCAGGATGCCAAATAATTATTATATGGGAACAAACGGATGAGGAAATCTATTGAACTTTTGGGGCAATGTCCTTTACTTCAATGCCACACTACACGTTATATTTCATTATCTTTCAATTCAGGTCAAATCCTGCCTTGATAATTGGTGTCAACAGGCTTTCATGTACTTGAGGGGTACCACATTTAATATAGCACACTTTGGACACTCCTCTAAAATTATCTATACCGGTATCAAAGTTACCTTTCTTGGTGGCCAGGTCGATGATGACACGGTCCCCAAGGTGCACAAATTTACTGGCAAGGGCATCTTTTTCATACACACTTAGCCCTTCTCCCCACACACTGCTGGAATTCCGAGATATCCCCTTCTGGGATGTTGCAGTGCTACCATCCCACCGTGCGCGCCCCCTCGTGGAACCTTGGGGCGGCCGAGTTCGGGCCCCAGACTGAGCCTCTCTTTGGCCATTGACCTTGACCCGTAGCTGACCATGGCCAGAGTCATTATTGAGAGTTCTAAAGTTGGAGAAGGTTTGGTTATGGCCGTAGATTTGTGGTTTTACGACTGCTGTCTTCGGACGCCGGTCTAATATGTGACTACTGGACGCTGATTGGTTGGAGCTGGACCCAGAGCTGGTTACTGGTCTGCTAGGATCAGAACCAGCAGGAGATATGTCATCACCTAGCAGAGTCTCCAACAAGTTACCATGGCTACCATGACGTTGGTCAAGGGCTGAAGGTCGGTCTTCAATAGCATGTGAGATGTCTAACATGGTTCGTGCTCCCTATTGGTGCAAAAAGGAAAAATAATAGTACTTGATAGGCCTAGTTGGGATGTCAGCCTAAAGGAATAGACCTATCGAAAGGAAGTATCGTACAATGGCAACTAACAAATTCAATGTTGGATAATCTTTCTTCTTCCCTTCATATAGACACAACATATTTTTTCTTGTCGAAGGGTTAATTAAAGGTGCTCAATTTCCTTTTTACTTAAAGTCAAAATCTTCACTCACTCTTTTTGATTTTGAATCAGATATGAATTGCTTGCTTAATTTTTCTAATTCCTCCATGCTGCCGTCCTTTATACTGAATAGGAAAAAAACAACTGTATAGATCAGGCAAAGAATGATGAAATAAAGGACCTTGCAAATATGAAAGTCATTTCAAGAGGACAGGTCTTCACTTCATGATTGACCATAAGGCTAGGGAAATGATAGCCAAACATTATTAGACGTCATCTATAGGTTTGTAAACTCTCACAATATTCTCATCACAAAGTGCTTTGATAATTACCAATAGGCCTATGTCAGAAAGATCTTGTCTAAAGTAAGTTTTGTCAAACTGAGAAAGGCGCTATCTTAATTCTCACCATAATCTCTTGTCAGGGTCATTGAAGTGTGCTCCATGTGGGTAAAGTGCCCGGGGCTGATCCAGGTACTGTAGGGCTGATGCTGCCTGACCATTCTTATCTAAACCTCGAATTACCTCCTGGAAATATTATAATGAGAACAATTCAAATTCTCAGTAAGATAAACCAATTTCTGGAATCTTGGTAGGGCCCTTGATAGAGGACTCAATGTCCAATGTTGATTTTGAGGAAAGCCCATGCCCCATTCTATGGGAATGTTCACCTCCCATGTCACTAAGCCCGAAAAAGACTATAATATATATGTCGATTTTAGAGGTCTAATACCAGCTCGGTCATACGCCCAAGTTGTGAGGAATGGTGGAAGAGAAATCTACCACTTTTGCACTTTTCTATGTATCTATGCTATTGAGGTATAGAGAGTTTCTCACCTTAGCCAGGTCCAATGCCTGTGTCTTCTGTACTAGAAGGGTGTCCTTCCCTATAAGAAGCCGTTTCAAGGTTAAGGCCTCAGCCCTGGTCATGGCCATGTCCTCTTGTATGGTGCTCCTCTCATCCACCTGGGAACGCAGCGTCTGAAAATAGTATTAGGGTATGATATTAGGTTGTATATCAGACATTATATACTAATGCATAAGCCATCATGACGGCCAGGCTCCCTTGCCAAGACATTTCAACTCCTTAAACAAAGGGAGAAAGAGATAGGGAGACAGAGATAAACAGAAAGAGGCATATGGGTACATGCAGAGAGGGACAGAGGGGCAGACAGACAGGTCAACAGAGAGAGACTTAGAGAGAAAGACAGAGAGGGAGGGAGAAGAAGAGACAGAGAGACAGCGTCGAACAGCCACAGACAGAGAGGCATGACAGTGCAGGAACAGACATACTTGCAGACAGACAGACTAGACATGGACAAAGATACTCTTATCAGTACCAAGATATCGTATTTGATCAGGGTAACAGACGATTCCAGACACAAATTCATATTTGCTTATACCACGATTTCGGAACTTCCGGTGGGTTTATATGCAGTTTAGCCGTGCATTATTCTGCATATACCACCCTTGTGCATTTTTGAAATTTTTGGTATATACTTTTTCGGTGTCAAGTTGGACTTAGAATATTTTTGGAGACGCTGGCGGACATAGAAATTTAGCCTCGCCATTGTTTCAATGTGAAAAACCGTCCCAATTCGTATGAGGATTGAACCCCGGCCGCAGTGGTGGTAGGCGAAGGCCTTAGCCATAGCGCCACACTGAACGGTGAGGAAGCCAGAAGCAAAGGTTGAAGACTACTAACCTGATGGTGATAGGTCCGTATGTGCACCCGCATTTCGTATCGAATCCAACCATGACAAGTTTTCAAATTAAAACATACATATCCTTAGACAATCTAGATGATCCCTCCATACGTATTATGTCCAATATATTCAAAATAAATGAGAATCCATTGATTTTCCAAACCGGACCGAAATTTTCGGCGTCTTCCTTGCACGACGAGCGGATGACCTATATCCACATCCGGGCTACTGACACACTTTCGCCGAACAAGGAGGCGGGTGGGAATGGCCGGACCGCGACTCGCTTACGATGGAAAAATCAATGGATTCTTATTTATATCGAAGAAAATGGAGAAAATTAGCACGCATTCCTCGTCTATGGATCAAAAACTTCTTGGGATTTTAATATTATAACATGTCATGGTTGGATTCCATACGAAAAGTGACTGTATACACGGCGGTACCTCTCCCGTAAGGAACAAAAACAATGGCTTCGCGCAGAGCGCTGACCCGGGCCGTGTCGCTAGCACTTACAAAATGTCTTCGCCTGGCTATATTCTTTGGATTTCAGGTAAGAAATTGATACAAAATGGAGGAAATGGTGGTATAAACCTATTAGGTCATGGATATGGGGGCCCCACGGGCTGTATATGCTGTATATACCCTCGCCGCTTCGCGGCTCAGGTATATACAGCATATACAGCCCTAGGGCCCCCATATCCATGATCTATTAGCTTAATATACTACTCACGCAGCTAAACCCATGAAACATAGGGTTATCGGATAACCATGCGATCTGTAATAACTCGTATATTTAGGCGAGGCTATGCCTTTGCTGCACCATACCTTATCTGAGTCTCTATTTACAAGGAGTTTAGACAATATATTAGACAATTCTTTTGCCAATTTAGTAACTAAATTGACAAGAATAATTGGCCCTAGGTGCGCCTTTTAGATATGGAATGAAATCTGGACGCGAGGTACACCTTACATGCTAGACAATTATTATGGCAAGTATCCATGCTCTTTGGTACACCCCATTCTGTAACTATAGCTAGGGGTCCAGTGCCTCGAATTTCTTGCGAATTGTACTCATGTGTCTCTTCATGCAGAGCACTCTCAAATATCAAATTAATACCAAATTATTTAGAGTTCTGCAAATGTCGTCGCAGGTCGTTCGAACGTCGCATGAACGTTGTCGCAGCAGCTGATCCACTGCTGGAATGTTTTCTGCGAGAACACACACACGAGTCCAATTCCCAACAAACACACGGCAGTGGATCCTCCACTTATATCTATTGCCCTTGAACTGACCTTGATCTTCTCGCGTTCCTCACGTAGCGTCATCCGGGCATGACTGAGGACGGCAGACTTCTGTTCCAGCTCCTCCTGCAGTGCTGCCATCTGGGCGTCCCGCTCACGAACTAGCTCCCTCAGCTCGGCCAGCTCTGTCACCCTCTGTATGGGATAGATATTAGTGGAACTGTGGTCTTTTCCATTTGAATTAGTTGAATTGCGATCTAACAACCCATATAGATGTTATAGCTGCTCGGGTCTTACCCAATGGTAACTTAATATACCTTAATCATTTTTTCTGGACATAATGATTAATATTGATTTTAATGTGATCTTTTATCAAATCAGGGATAGGGATGTTTGACAAAGGTGAAGGGTGTGCACAGTGCAATGAGTGTAAAGGAAGTGCATAGTAGCCTATAGCCTTGGCATTTTAAAAATATGTAATGAAAATGTCCAATCGTTTAGGTCAATGCACTAAAAAAATCCCTAAAGACCCATAATATTAGTTGTTTGCAATTCAGAGAAAAAAACAGAACCCAAGTTTTTCATTAGAACTGCAATAGTGATGTGCCTACCTGTTCCATTTTGTCGTTCCTAGCGAGCTCCTCCTTAACCTGCTCCTTGAGGTCATCGACCCGCTCAGTAAGGGCCTCAATAGACTTCTCAGCGGTCTGTAATAAATCATAAACTTGAAATAATTCATGAGTTAACAACAGCCACCGCAGTAGCGACGAAAGCAATGGCATGTACTTGCTGCGTGGGTGTTTTAGTCCACTGCCTGCAAAATAAACACATCGTAATGCATAGAATAGCTGGTGAGGGTTCATGGAACCTCTTCGCCCTGTGAATTATCTTTCACAACTGGAGAAAAAAAACAGATACTCGTTGCAGGAAAGCTCATGGTAATCAATGCTTCAGACGTGACAGGGATGCTGTGGAACATTCTCTTCGTTTTCTCTACCTATACCTGTAATCAATGTTATTTTTTTTTCATGCAAAATTATCACTGATTAAACTCCCATAGCCAGTTGCAATATATATTGAGCGCCCTGTGCATGTTATTCTATAGAAGGCCTGCTGCAAGGACCTATAGAAAAAGGTATTACAAAATGTGTGTCAATGTTTTAGTGAATGTTTTTACATGCCACCCCTGTATTAGCCGAGACTCGGCATCAACCTTTACTGAGTCAAACATTTACTAGATGCCTGTCTTAACTCACTCTATATAGATCAAAGAACATACCAGACCCAGCAAACAATAAACCTTAAGACCACATAGTACTTTAAATATTGCTCTATGCTATGTTTAAAACAGGCATCAGGGTGACTACCTCTCTGGGGGCTGCATTAAAGCATTGTGCCAACTCCGTGGGCGCCATACAGTCAAAGTTAAAGGGGATATATAGGCAGGATACACGGGTGCTGCATGCAGTGGATTCTGAATGAAACAAATGGACAGGAAGCTTTGTATAAATAATGCTTCCCTAAAAGGATTAAGGGTTTGTTATTTGTTTTGGTAGGTATTCTAATGTTAGTCTGGAATATGGAGTGGACAACTATGGCATCAAACGTTTAGACTGCACTGTGTACAGTTTCAACACTGGGTGCCACATCCCATAGCCTTTATAGGCTAACAGCATATGCAAATTTAGTTTTGGCATTAAAGCTGTTGTGTCCAGGAGACATGGCAAACAATGGAACATGTGCAAATTAATTACCCGTCCACCTATGTATGATTACTGATGTTTTATGTTTATGAATGAATGAATTCACTGTGGTGCAGGATTCCTATGGCTAGGTTCGATATATTGTTTGCAGGAAAAACCTATCAGTCGGAACGTCTACCCCCCCCCCCTCACTCCTAGTGGGAAAGACTAATACGTCCCTACTCAGTGTCTTCTTTAGAGTAAATGTATCTTTCCATTATCAAGCATGGTTTGAGAGACCACAGTGGAGGTGTGTGTGTGGGGGGGGGGGGGGGTGAGAATTCCCTGACTATCATCTTTCAAGGTTGCAGCTTTTCCGTGGCTAATCGACACTATCTGACTCTATTTCAAACGGACACTGGCAAGCTTGGACTCTAGTTGGAGAGTCAGACACTGCTCCGCTGGGTCAGGAATTATCTAAATACCATGCACCTGTAGGGTCCACTACAGGCTGACCTTTTTTAAATGGTTGCTCTGAGTATTCCTTGATGCAAGGGGGAATCTTTGAGCAGAAGGATGATAATTGTGCTTCAATAGTACAAATCACAGAACCGAAGGCCATGAACTTTCACTGTGGCTACTTACCCCTTCATATGCTCCCCCAAGTCCTCTATGAATACATTGTAAGGGACATGACCTCAACACATTTGCCTTCTTCTAAACCCCCATGTTAAATAATACTTTCTACTTCTCCAGACACATTTGCAGTACTTCAGTTATATCAACACTTTCAGAGTGGTTGAGCGGTGGATTGACATGGCTCAGCGGATAATCCAGCAGGGTGAGAGGCTTAGTAATCAGGATATAAACTGTTTTATGTTCACCGCTCTAGTCCTTTAAGAACCCAATAAAATTTGAATGCACTATACCCTTAGGGAATCGTGCATAAATGCAGCATAGGCGAGCTACTTGCCAGGGTAATGTTCATTTATTGGGGCACCCCCTACAGTGTAGATACGGCAACAGAGCACCAATGGCATGATGCACCAATGCAGTGCTGGTGAGTTGACTAGCCCGCACTGCATTGGTGAATCCTGATGCCCACGCAGTATTGAATGAGAGGCATCATGCAACCCTTAACGAAATATGGGCTAACCAAATATAGTGCTGTTGTGGGAGCAAGTAATACCTCTATACCTCATATGTCTGTAGGCATCTCCAAATGTATTGGTTGTAGTGATACAGGTGTAAGAGAGGAGGTGGAAGTAGCCCGTAATGCATACATATAGGGTCTAGATGAAAATCCACCTTTTTATAGTGTCGATTGTGTTTTAACCCTGCATACCATCTAATGGTGGGGAAATCTCCATGTCCTATATCCCCACTAAGAACCTAACATGTTCCCTGTCGAATTTAGGAAAGCAACTATGTCATGTCACAAAAATTTAATCTTTGCTTCATGCCATTTAGGCCCATGCCACATGTAGATTCTTAGAAATGACTTTGTCGCCTTGTCAAACATAGTGGTCCAGACCCATTATAGAGTGAATTATTCTGTTTTTATTATACAAACCTCATGACGTACTTCACTTGTCACATGTGGTGCCATCTGGTAACCAGAAGGTGGATCATGACGTACCGCTGGTTGAGTTGGCTGTGTGGTGAGTTGGAATCTCTGAATCAGCTCAGCGTCCTCTTTGTCACTGCTCCCTACTGAGGTCACGTCATCATTGTGCTGCTCGTGGCCTGCTGTAGGTACACTGGGTATTTCTCTGAGTTCTTTGTACTCTTGGAGACTTCTGACCATTCGGGGACGCCTTAACAAGGGAACCATGGTGGACGATAGATATCCTTTATTTTGAATTAGGCTAACGCGTAGTCTTTTTTAGAACCCATTGCAAAGCTCTCACTGTTGCAATAGTTTAAATTCTAGGCTTCACAAAATTATGATCATTGCCTGATGAAGTTTATTTAAGATAAACGAAACGTTGCATTCAAATGATCACTCCCCCCACATTCTCGATGTTACAAAATCCCAATAAAATTGAATAACTGTATATGAACTTGTCTGGTTTTGTGTGGATATTTACCATCTAGATTAAAAAATGGCATGTAATAGTTGTATCCTGAGTCTGGCCTACATAGTCCATGGGTTCTAGGCATAGCTACAAGCAAACTAGCGGTAAGCTACCAATATGGACCATGCAGATGGAAGGCTTTAAGCAAATCATCTATTCCATACGGCAAGATGTAGAGACTTTCTGTCTTAGTCTCAGGTCCCAGGTCAATATTGAAGCTTTGTGGTAGCAGGCATGTATATAAACCCATATTCCATGTTTACCTCTTTTCCTTGTCCATAGACTGTTGACAAAGACAAGAGGCCGTATGCCCTGATCAAAGCCACGGGCCTTGGTGCCTAGACAGTGTTAACATACTGGACTTAGCGCACAGGGATATTTTGGCTCATCCAATACACCTATAGGCGTGTAGACCTGTAATTCATGTGCATTTCCATGAATTAAGTTAACACCTCATGTTCCATGTACATCCTGCAGGTGCAGCTACCTTGTGCATAGAAGGTTATTGGCTAAAATTTAACTGCTCTGCGTATATTCAATAGGTAGACCTCAATAGAACTTATGGGTGTTGGTATATCCATGACTCAAATTGCCAAAACGCCTTCTGCAAATAGATGATATAACCGTTGAATGTATTTCAATATCCAGGTGTTGCTCCTTCAGTTCACCACACCTGCTGGTGAGATATGAGTATAATTATGACAGGCACTTCCTGTACATTTGAGATCAATGTCAGATCCCTAGTCCTCCTTGCCTATGTAGTAATATAATTCCTCCAGACTTGCCTTGCGCCTCCCATTTGCCTTTTGGCAATGGCTGGATTGCTATAACCTGATTAAAAGCCTTTAAGCTGCTCATATGCTGATTGTGCAGGATATGTACTATCCTTGCTAGAAATCTAGCACCTGTTATTAATACAATGGGGTAATACCAAACCTGGCTCAGCACGGTTGTGGTCTTTCATATTCTATATATCCCCTAGAGGGAGTATTATTATTATTAGCGGAAGCTCAAGGTAGCGCAATGAGGATATTGTCAGTCTTAATCTAAGGTTCTTGTCTGCGTTGAGGATCACCACTCGTCCTCATAAATGAAATACTCCAAGGCACGTTCCCAGCACTGGCACTGGCCTTTTTATGCTCCTGAATCTCTTTGACATAGGCCGCCTATAAGCCTCACTCAGAGTTGTATATGCAATTGAGATAAGTAGCCATGCTCCATTTTCTCCAAATGCCAATACTGTATGATTTGGTGTCCTTGCTTCACCCATGCTATTGGTCTTTGCTAGGCTCTGCACCTTTCGTCTCTATAGGAATGAAAAGGTAAGCAGGAGGGCACTTCAGCCTTTTCTTATAGATATTGATTTTAATTTCTTGTATTCCTCTTCACCAAACCATACCCTATTTCAGTTTACAACCCTATACGGACATCACTGTGGTACAACTGTTTTATTGCCTCTATTTATTAACACAAGACATGCTCAATGTATAGTAGCATGCACATGAGGTGCATGACTCTATGCAAGGAAGTTGTGCTATTGTGGAGCTATTGTCCTTCTATATACAATGAAGCTCAAAAGCACTATGCACTGTTCACTGTAGAAACTAGCAAATGGTTGTGTGAACTGTCTGTGGTCAGTTAACTCTTTCCAGTGTCTGTAGGCCCTGTGGTCTATGAGGAAATCGCAGGTATTTTACTGAGCTCAACGTTGTAAACTATTTTGCTGGGTAAGGCGACATGAGCACTGATGAGCACCATCACATTGCGTACCATTGTTCCCTGTCAATCCGCAGATGAATGCCAGTGATTTACTCCAGTGGTCCGATATCTTTTCCACTAATGGCCTATATGACTGCCATCGTAGAGGTGCCTCTGCAATTCTTGAGGTCCTACTTCCTTTTGCTATAAGGACTTGGTGTAGGCCATGGCTGTAGACAGGTTTCTGCCATGAAAATACCAACATTTAGTAGGCCTTATCTGCTGCATTGCTGGTGTGCCCACAGCACACCTCTGACCCTCCTCATAATATATGTCTATGTCCTGGAGGCAGTTTTGCCACCACTGGCCAGTGCCTTTGGGTATTAGCTTTGATACAGCCTAGTTATAAGCTTAACTGCTGTTATTCCTCCACCCCATACAGGTATACAGGATATAAAGGGCGAGGTGAGTGGGCTTAGTACACATATCTATAATAACATTAGGCCTTCCAAATCACCCCCGCTCCTTGCTTCCCGATAGGCTCTAGGGTAGATTCACCTTGAGTCATACATAAGCCTACTTTCGAAAGGGACACTTGACCTCAGACTTATTTGTGAAAGCTAAGCTCTCTATTTGCGAGGTAAAAACAGTTTAGGGTTCTTTTCTTGCCAATAAAGGACCATGCTAAACAGGTCATCGCCATACCTCTTTATCCGTAAATTTATAGAAATTGCAGTTAGAAATTGTCATAATTATGGAGGTCTGTCGGAAGTACTACAATATGTATATAGGGAGGGGAAGTCACATCACGTGCGGGCGGATTCTGAGCTCAGCATATTATCGCCCGCAGGCTTGAAGGATAGGGGAATATTTTAAGCCTAGCATAACTGTTTTAAGAATGAGAGTTGAGCCTTAAAATTTTATATATGGTGGGCCTCCAGGTCAATTCAAATATTGGTCATTTTAGTTCCAAATCAGAAATTTTTTATGACATAGTTTATCGCGAGACTTAGGCTCCCTATTGTTGGGTGATGCATGCCACGTAATTGTATTGGTATTTTTACAATAAGCTGCTTTGAGAATAAAGCAGTTTATTGTATCTTTCCGATTTAAGGTCAATCTACCCTATTTTGCAACATAGACTGTGTCATAAAGGCCGATAATACCAGTAGTTAATGGCTTACCACCACCCAACACAAACATCACACACTAGGAATCCGGCTGGAGACTGAATGGTGTGGCTGGTGCCAGCAGGTAGATAGGTAAAGTACCCTGAGGGTTTCTGCTGGTATTGGGTGAGAGTCAACTGGTAATGGCTTTATTAAGGGGGGGGGGGCTGTTGAAGGTTATAAGAGCAATAGATGTTCTTTGGCCACCTGAATATATGACTCAGGTTCATTGGAACACCACTATCAACCTGGTATTAACTATATATAGGAGGGGGGGGGGGCTACAGCTAGATATTGAGCATCTTAATGTAATTTATACATAGGCGCGCCACCCTTAATTTACTAAAGGCTCTATATGCAAATCATAATTCATGGCTTCTCTACGGCGAGAACATTATTGGGATCAGATTAAAAATGTAACAGTGCGTTAAGCATCAACTGTGAAGGTTTAGAATTCAGGGATAGAATTCCTCAGGTCCTATCCTGATGCCATGGCCAGTTATTTTCAGGTTCCAAATACCTCTACATTTCTATACAAGACCTACATTTGAAAGATTCTGCACATTTCATGGATTTCTTTTTGTACTCAGTCACTTTCATCTCGGTGAGTTGTGGGGTAGGTAACGTTGAAGGAAATAGAGACATTACTCACTGGGGTGCCTTTGCTTTTTCTACTGACCATGATTCGTCCTTTCCTACTTTGCTACTCACCTTCTTGAACAACTATTTCATTTGAGAACCTAGATTTCTCTACTAATTTGAAACTAAAACAAACACCAAATTGAAAGAATTGCCATGCAGATGGCAAATTCCGCACAAGCACGTTTAGACCATTCTCTCTGCTCCTGATACCTAATAATATGAATCAGTGTTGGCATGGCCATCTAGATTGCAGCCGTAAAGGTTCCAGACTTTTCTACAGTGAATAGGTAATTAATCAAAGGGCTAGAAAGGTACCTTTATAATTGAAAAACCTGAATTACCTGGAGTTTATTGAGTGTTGTGTCGAGTTCCCGCCGTGTGGCGCGCAGCTCGGCCTCCTTCTCACGTGTCTCACACCTAGAAAACACAAAGAGGATAAATTTCCAGTGGTAGAATTATTAGAAAATTTTGAAAAATAATGTACTTAGATCTTGATCTAAGATTCAGTCTTCAAGTAGCCTACGCAAGCATATATTGAACATCTTTGTGTTTGCAAGAAAACAATGTTAAACATGGACGATGGTATGAAATGGGCTTTTATAACAAGGCCATACCAGATTTGAGCTATTCAGGGTAGAAACCCTAAAAAATTGTATTAGAAACAAGGATGTCGACCATATTCATTCACTGCCTCTGTCTCTCTCACACCGTCTCTCTCATCCTCTCATTCTCTATCTCTCTCTCTCTCTCTCTTCCCCCGGTCTCTCTCTCTCTCTCTCTCTCTCTCTCTCTGCAGCCTCTCTCTCTCTCTCTCTCTCTCTCTCTTTCCTCCATTCAGTATCTGAGGCAAGTTTCGTTAGCAACTACACTGTAAAAAATAACTGTTGAATCTACCAGGGATCCTTGTTAAACTGAAAGGTGAACCACCATAATTATATAACAGGGGGTCAGTGTAGTTTTTACAAGAAACTACAGTGACAGTGTGGTGGTACTCTGTGAAAATAACGACATCTCTGTGAAAATAATGATGGATCTCTGGCAACTTTGGGAAGAGGAACCCTTCGATATTTTGATGGCATTATTTTTACAGTGTACTTTTGGATACCGTACCGAAAATGGCGACAGGTGGTCTGTTCACTTTTCAAGAGTCCATACATGTTAATTCCCTCGCAACATGATGTAACATGATACAAATTCTCTAGTCATGTATGCCTTTTCAGGATGTTTCATTTAAAGAGGTGCCTACTGCTATGTTCTGCATGAATACACGCTTTGAGTTTTTAGTTGGGAAAAGAGATTTCACAACAATGAATCCTCCCCGCCATGCCTCCATTCCATTAACATTCCATTATATATCCGTATATGATTGTAAAGGCATGCAGTATGTAATGATTTCTAGTAAGCAAATGTAGTTACTACAGTATAGAAAATTCTAGACTAGAATAATACGGACTTTACCTTTGTAACTGAATTAAAAACTTTGGCCTGATTACAAATCGTTTTATGTGGCTTGGTGTTGTGTTGGTAATGTCAGACAATATCTAACTGTGTATTACTGTGCACAATGTACCATAGTAATTATCAGAATGTATAACCAACTCTTGGTTCTACAATGTGTGTGTATGTATATATGTGGATCAACACGGTAAAAGGTATGCCCACGTAAACCCTCGCGGGCATACCTTTTACCGTGTTGATCCATATATATATATATATATATATATATATATATATATATATATATATAGTAGAACCAAGAGTTGGTTATACATTCTGATAATTACTATGGTACATTGTGCACAGTAATACCCATTTAAATATTGTCTGACATTACCAACACAACACCAAGACACATAAAACGATTTTTAATCAGGCCAAAGAGAGAGACAGAGACAGAGAGAGACAGAGAGAGGGAGGGAGAGAGAGACAGAGTCAACATTACATACCCTTATTCAGTAGGCATGGGATAGAGAATTTCAGATATCATGTAGCTTCAGGCAATCAAATATTGATATATGATATCCAAAAGTTTGCATTTTGCAGCCTAACAGATCGCAAGCAAGTAAAGTGTATATTGCAAGGAGTATATCTTAGATGTAGACCCTAATATCACCCAACCATGTACAATAACACATGACGTCAATATGCATGTCTACCCATGGTTCTGACAGATTTCTATATCAACAGACCCTACAAAGTATGAATGTGTAAATTGGATTACAGCCTGTAGCTTTACTCATACCAATGTGAGTAATGGAGACCCAATGTTAGACATCAACATTGACAATAGATGTGAGGTCAGTTCTGGCTTGTAAGGTGTGGGATTGTAGTCTTTTCACAGTGTAGTGTCAATAAAATACTTGGTAACCCTGCTCTCCTCAATGTACCCTAGATTCCAGCCAAGACAGGTAACATTATGCCTACCTTTTGCCTTTTAGTCCAACCAATAGGTAAAACATATATATGGACCTTAAAGACACATCTATGCTCATAAAAATATCATTTTGATTCTAGTAGATATGGGATGTATCTATAAAAGTACTTTTAGACTAAAGTCAGAATCATAGAGGATATAGCACACCTTAAGCACACCTAGATTTTCCTTTTAAGTATTGTCATATCTCTTGCAAGCAGCGAAGTACAATCAAAAAGGAAATTAACAAAACACAACCTCACCATATTGCCCTGCAGGTAGCTCCTAAATGGGATAAGCAATAATCCTAATAAAATTGCCAATAATCCGATACAGTGTATGGTATGATGTATATAGGTGCTATGCTGACTACCAACACCCCACATGTACACTGCCAGATACCCCCCTCACACCTAATGGACTATTTGTATGGTATGGAACCTCCAGGCAGCGCTGTAGTCCATGCACATGCAACTACATGGCCACTTGATGACTGATTAGTTGTAAAAACTGGATTTGCTAACTTTATTCTGCGCCTGAAAAGAGGCTATGAAAAGCAGCCAACAGAGTGGTGCATTGCATAAATGCTTTGGTCTTCATTTTTGAATAGTACTCGGAAGCCCAGGCAATGATTTTAAGATTGAGTGAGATGAATGTGTCCGTTATCTTTTGGACGAATGTGTGCACTCGATGGGGAGTTGCCATAGGTAGAAAAGTGCTGACCTCTGCAACGGTGAAGGTCACATAATGATTTAATTCATTATCTCTTTTCCAGGCATGATACACAAAATTGATGCCACCGAAGAGAGAAAATTTCCAGTGCTGAGCAGCCTAGCCTTAATGCATTATTCTGACTATTCATTGTTGATACATCGCAATCGAGGCTATTTGGTGCTAACGGTTTAGGGATAGATCCATGATTTTGAAGAGAATAAAAACTTCTCAATATCATGGAATACAGATTAGTAGAAATTCAGAGTGTATGCAATGTACAGCAAGGGGGTGACATTGTTTTGATGAATGGATTTTACAGATACCAAGGTTTAGATATGTCTGCCTGATGTCATGTATATACCTATTTCTCTTTACGCATAGCATTGCCACTTTGAGACACAAAACTACCCCACCATAGTCTACAGTCCCACAGAGTCTACATATACAGTCTACACTGTGAGTGGCTGGCAGCTTGGGGTCAGTACTTATTATGTACAGTCCTTGACAAGGTCCAGAGAGGGGTGGAGAGGCTCTCAGAGCAGCCAGGCTTTATTTTGTCAGTTACACCAACAAACCAGCCCCAGACAGGCCTTCTATTACATACAAGGCTTCTAGCAATTTGTTCTACTGGTGAAAAGGCAATGCCCCTGCTGAATCACATACCAACTGTGCATTCTTCTACCAGGGAATAATGATGTTTTCATTTGTTTTTGGTTGGTTGCTGTGTCTTTGTCCCCAGGTTTATTTTTCCCCCAGAATTGGAGGATTGAGAGAGATTGGCCGAGTGTGATTGGGAAAGAGAATTCGTAGTAGGGTTGTCGGAAGCAACATGTCTTGTAAGGGGGGGGGGCAAAGCGCCTCAAGTGGTGCTTGATGACGATTCTGAGCATTGTAAGTGAAACAATTTGAATGTTTTTGAGTTTGGTGGCATGCCCCCAAGTTTGAAAGTTTGAACCTTTTCCTGCTATTATAGGTCAATTTGTGAGTAAATGACCAAGGTCACTACTGGGTCCCATTTTTTCTGCCCCCCATGCTAGTATTGTGGCCCTTGCCCCTCCCCCCTCCCCCCGCTTGTTCTAGAGGATTGAGATAGGGAGAGTAAATTCATAGCTATAACCAGCTTATAATAGTTATAGTTAATACTCTGCTTTTTCCATGGGGGAGGTCTGGTCTTTTGTAGAATGGGTGTGGGTGAGATATTCTAATGCAAATCAGGAAGTCATGAGGACATAAGTGGTGAGGCACTTGCCTTGAATGAAGTTGAATCTCGAGCATTATAAGGCCAATTAAATCTCTCGTGGGGTCTTACATAGAAGTCAACCCAATAAAATGTATATGCCATTCACTGCCCAGCCAGTATATTAGTACTAACGAGATTTGTGATGTAATGCTGTGCCGTTATGCATAACGGAGGGTGTTAATATCAATTTTAATCAATGAGTACAAAGCAGTGACTCCTAGAATGATTATGTAACAGTGACGAGCAGTCACTCTATTGCTACATTTAAGCAGTGATATATTGTTGAACCTAGAGCCCTTACAAGTATTCCAACTTGGGACTTTTCGCTGAAAAAAAGGGTAGTCCCCTGGATTAGAATGACTATCTGTTTTACCCTGCAAAACCGCTTATACCCGCAAAGCATGTAGTTAAAACGTGTTGGTTACTTTCCATATTCTGTTAAAATATCGCATGGAATGGAAAAAAAGAAGTGTTGTCTTTTTTATAAAGTGAGCGGAAAATTCCATTCTTATGCCCAGTTCTCCTCTCTGAAATGAATATAATTTATAAAGGACAGCCAACACCCGCCTACCTGCATTATGAATATTACAGTGTAACGTGCTGTTATCCCACCGGTGTGTATGTCAGTGTATGTTCCTGTGTGTAATCCAATTAACTGACACCCTGTCTCCAATGCACAGTCATTGCTGTCAGTACTGTATACTATTTGTACAGTCACCTCATATTACGTGTACACCATTATGAGGTTATGCCTAAAAGGATGTGTGCCTTAGGTAAACTCTACACTGTAAATAGTTAATGTAGACGAGTATCATGAACTCATGGAACTCTGCATTGTAATAAGCTAATGTAGAAAAAAGGCTGTGTGGTGTTCTAGGTCACTCTTAATTCATCCAACAATTTTAATTTCTGTTAAAATAATCGAGTTTATAGCTGTCTGTACATAAGTTCCGCTCAAGCAAGAATAAGTATGGCCCAACCCCACAAGTCACCTTTCACGAATAGCACATGTATTCCATACTTGAAAGAAAATATACCTCTGATTCAGGAAAATCAGACAACTGCTTCTATTGTCTGACCAATCATGTGATAGCCAATCTACTGTCACCTAAGATAACAGCCAACCTATCAAATCAAAGTAAACTCAGAGAATGACCAATCAGAGAAATGCTCAGTGACTTACCCATCAGATAAGGCAGATCTACACAAACTGACTTATCAGTTTGGAAGCGGAATACAGCCTGGCTGATTACCGATAATCAGATATTGTATCACTTACTCACTGACCAATCAAATAACAGTGAAATTGCTGAATGATTAGTGAGGTAACTTTCTTCTTACTAACTGACCAATAAAACAAATTGCCAACTGGTTAGTTAAGCAACTTACTACTCAATAACTCACCAGTCAAATACTGTGTAATTAGCGACCGATTATTGAGGTAATTTACGATTGAGTGGCCAGGTAAATCACAATGAAATTGTCATGACTTGTGATTAGGCCCAAAAGAAAGTTGTGTTTCCAGTTACCCGACCGACTCTAGCAAAACAGGCCGAAACTGGATTTTTTTTTTAATTATGGGAATCATTGGACATTTCTCGGAAATGTTCGTAATTTTTCATCCATTTTGTGAAGATCATCTTTCGGTATACAGTTGATAGCTTAGTGATTCATATCTTTTATATTATGATTCAACTTTCTCAGATTTCTTCCATAAATTCTTAGAATCCAACACATCTGCCGATAGATTTCTATACAAATCTTTAAAAAAAAAATCCGACCTACCGACCCTAGGCTTTTGAGCCATGTAACTGGAAGCACACAATAGTTTTTGGGGCCTTAGTGAGATATAACTTGCTACTTACTGACTCGAGTCCAGGCGGTTCCTCAGCGTCTCCAACATCAGCTCCAGCTTCTCCGCCTCTGAGCCTATAGCGAGCAATTATATAGTAATTAACAATAATACAGCATTAAACTAACAACAACATGCATCCATCTGGATCAACATTGAAGATTGGTTTGATTTCAGATTTTATTTTATCTGATGTTCAATCCAGTTAAATGATATTCTATTCTAATTCATCACGTTAGATGCTCGACATAATCTCTTTCCTGTTCACCGTGGACCCAAGACTGAGAGCAATTTCATATTTTATCAGTATGTGGTATGTCGATTGCCCTTGTCTAAGAACAACGTTTTTGTAGTATGATGTACAATTTCTAATGACTTTATCTTGAGATTATGATATTCACCGAGGCTTGAGAATACATTGGATGGGAGGTCTGGGATATACCATGGACCCAAGATTTTAATTATGTTGGCTTGAAACATGGCTCTCATAATGGACAAACACACTTACCTGCTGGTGCCCATGTTTTTGTTGCCATATAATCCATTATTGTGAATATATAAACTAATAACTAAACTAGATACATGAATACATCTAGTGACAGCTCCTATCTATGTTAGATCTGTGTATGTGCCTTATGAATGTGACAGTCTGTGAGACATTACATATGCATGGTCTGGGTCTGAGGTATATGTATATGGTCATAAGGAGATGGAGAGTATGTATACACTCATAAGGGAAGGGTCAGTAAATGCCATTTGTAGGTGCTTTCTTGGAGTAGGTGAAATTTTAATGATTAAATTGGTGATGGTGTTGTAAGAAGTTGGAGGGGCTATAGACACCACTACGAACTTGTAATTGTGCAAGGAATTAATATCATGCCCATAGAGATACCTATGATGAGGGGCTGGATGAGGAGGGAAAAGTGGGAAATCCACATATGATAGGGTAGGGGACAAAGGTTATTATCTCACATATGACTGGGGGAATTAAACTCAGAAATTATTTTGAAAAAGAATACCATCACAGAGGCGTAAGAAAATATAGGGCCCCCTGCCCCCTTTTCCTACGCCCCTGGGTCATCACCCCCCCCCCCCAACCAGGTACCAAATGGCTCATACCTACCAGCTATAAGCTAACAGTGCAGAGAGTATAATGTATTGTTTGTGCCCACATGTTCAGTGCTATAACCACTCTGTAGGAACACCTAATATCAAACATCCTAATCCATATACTGTATCCTATATACTATGTAGCACATTTAGGTTCTGCTAATAGCTAAGGCTACAGGAATGATATGTTTCATGTTTCCAGTTTAAGGACTTTTCACAGAGAAAGGCATACAATGGAGATTGTATTATCATCTAATGGTCTTTAAACTATACGATTCATTTTACAAGGGGTGTTTGTTTCCTGTTTTGTTGTTGTTGTTGTTGTATTTTTTTTTTTTTTGGGGGGGGGGGTTGGTTCTGAGTTTTTTTTAATGGTTTTCTTTTTATAAAAACCTTGTGTGACAAATGCATAGTGTTTTTTGTTTGTTAGTTTGTTTTTATCGTTTTCATTTCTTTTTCTTTAATAGTGCAGTTGACATCGGCATTCTCTGGCCTGACAACCAAATCGATTGTGCCTGAAGACATGATACCTCATTCTAATGGTGGATTATTCATCCATTCAGGTAGGCCTATTGATTGATAATAAAATTAGATCGACAAGGGAAAGGAGCTTCTTGAAGCCTCTCACAGAATTCTCTTTTCCCTTGGTCGGCTTAATGGACTGCATCAGAACTAGAAGACATATTTTAATAAGGTTCAGTTTTATTACACCTAGACTTAAATTTGGATATATGGAGACTGTACAGTGTTTTGGGCGTGCACTCTGTAGGTCTAGGCAATGGCCTTAGGTGCTTTTAGGATAAACACTATAATGTAGCATCTATTTATGCTAATAACCACTTTGAACAGGGAATTTGTTGCTTTCAATATTGGAACAGCCTATAGAATAGATCTATGTAGGTAATGTTAATAACTACATCTAAGTAAGGTTTAATATGATTTGCTTTGTCGGATCATTCTACTACTATTTTACAATATCATTTTACTAATGGTATGTGGAAGTGGGTTCTACGACTATTTGGTGGAATTACAATGAACAAGAGGGGAAAGATCTTTTTGGTGCATGTATCGAGGGCACATCTATAGGTTCTATGAGATTGCTTCACTAGGAGGGATGGGGGTTGCTAAAACTACAGTGGACAACAGCAACATAGCTAGTTAGTTAAAATAGAAGTCTTACCATTTCTGTTTGCTAAAAACAAAGTAATATTGTTGTCAATGGGAATAGATGCATTCATGAATAACCCACATTTAGTGAGACAATAATCCTACCAAGCCATACTGAATTAAAGCAAGAGTATTTTGGATTCAAATGAGAGTATTAAAATAAGATAAATTTGAAACCTAAGGGCGGTGCCCTCTTGATATGATAACTTTGCTGCTTTATGTGACAAGCAAACAAAGGTATAGCAATAGGTATTTTGCATTGAGCATTTACTTGAAAGGCTACACAAGGAACCACCTATATTTTGTTACAATCAGAAGGCCAACTCTAAAATGCAAAAAGAAAGAAATAACTATGTGAAAAACCTTATTCAAGAAATACTTTTGGCAAGTTCATGATACTTATCACCTAGTAGTGCCACCTGCCAAGATGGTGTCCAAGTTACTATATTGTACCAGTGTATTGATATGTGCCAGCTATTGGCCACCACCTGTGACTGTGCTTAGTCCCTCCTATAGGTGTCACAAAGGGAATTAACCCTTTATGGTGCATCAATGGCTCATGAATGCATCATGCAGACCCTACAGGGTTACTACACCCCTACATGGTCAACAACACCCCATGCAGGGTCAACACGCTGCATGATGACCCCCCACCCACCCACCCACCCACTAGCGGCCCTTTAAGGGTTTAATATCAAAACTGACTGAAGCATCCTGCTTACCCCTAGGATTGTTGTACGCTCATGAGGGGTTGGCATGATGCGAACTAATGCTACCCTGGGGGTAGACTCAGCAGGGTGCATTTTTGTGTCATACTTCTAACTGGATGTAAATTATTGATTCACCATACCACAATGATAAGGTTAGACATGTCTGGCCCTGGGAAGGTGGTGTAATGGTGTGTTGACATAATTATATAACTACAGTTCGTATTACTGAGATATAATAATTATGTTTGGCATGTTCCTTCCACGAGTGTAGAGTTGTCATTATCAGAGAAGTGCACTTTCCTGGCAATAGCAGCCATATAGTGAGGCAAAAGTGTTAAAGTGAATCTCAATCAGTATCACTGTCTCGAACATCAAAATTAGAAGGAACAATATTATCTATTTAAAAGAGAACAACAATTATCATGGGTTACAATATTATTTCTTCAAAATGTGATTATAATGAATCTTTGTCCTATTATCATTATTCAATCTACTATTTTGTGATGTTTGACATGTCCTTACCTCTACTTTCCATAGACCTTAGTTTATCCTCCAGTATGGAGACTTGTCTCTCCAGTTTGTCTATCCTCTCCTGTTTGGTTCTGTTCTCCTCCCTGAGCCGTGTGGCATTACTCAGACTCCGGGACAGCTGAGTCTGTAAATCCTCCTCCGTCCTGGCCGCAGCCCCCAACCTCTCACCAGCCTCCTGGAAGATAGAATTAAATAGAATTAATATTAACCCTATCTTGGCAGTGTTTTATCCCATCATATCTATTGGTCATTATAATGCATGAATGCAGTCCTGGTGAGTCTACTTGCTAGAGGAGCATTAATTGATAATAATGAAATCCCGAAGGCTCAAAATGACGCTTTCATTATGTCTTATGACATTGGTAACAAAGAAACTACAGATTTTTGAATCACAGTTTATGTTGACTTTTAAAGGTTATCATAAATTTTAGCCAATCCTCTGAGTGGCACAGAACCTATTAAAGAGCCAAAGGACTCTTACGCCAATTGTCACATATATTGGAAATTTACGAAGGAAACACCAGACTTGGGTTGTGTTAGATCCACCAACCTTAGGCCTATATATATAAATAAATAAATATATATATATATATATATATATATATATATATATATATATATATATATATATGTGTGTGTGTGTGTGTGTGTGTGTGTGTGTGTGTTTGTGTGTGTATGTATGTATGTATGTATGTATCCTTAAATTATTATGTAACAAAAGCAATTGTAGAATTGTGTTGTAAAATCCCTTAAATTAATTCTCAAAGTATACATACTGAAGTGCCCTTGGCTAAACTTATTTGAGAAGTGTTTACAAACACTTTGGAGGGGATCGTAAACCCAAAATTGTAGAGGGATATATATATATATATATATATATATAGTAAGCCATTTTAAGAAATTCGATTAAAGGGATATGATGATATCAGATGGGCTAGGACTTTTTTCTACCTTTTCTACCCGTGGGGTATTAAATCGACCAGCAGTCCAAACAGCAGTCCAACCATTGAATTGGGATCTTGCAGTAGGTTGGCTGCAGTATTGGGTTGATGGTGGTGACCCCTACTGTATCTAGCTAGAAATAGTAAGGTGTTAACGCCAGGACAATTTAGTGCGACACATGGCGGAGGAGGGCCCAACCATACACATGCCTACTGGTAATATATACGTCTGTTACCTTGATTAAAAAAAACAGCATTCAACAATACTTATACTATACTTCCACCATAGATGTCGAGATGGGAAGGCCTGGCAATAGATATCTAGGCTGTGAATGCCAGCACTACTTTCTAATTCTGGTGCATATGACATTGTGTGGAAAGGGATGGGCAAAGATATGAGCAAATCTTTATTTGGGCAGGGGCAGGGACTGCCATTTATAGCCACATGAATGGCCATGACCATATTATAGGCTTTATATTTCTCACCTAAGCCCTCATTTTTGCCAATACAACCCACATACTGGTATACTGTGTGGTAAGTTGTGGGAATATTCTGCATTTTACCATAATGTCATCTATTCTTTTTGTCGGGGGTATACAGCCCCTCCCTCCTCTATATGAGTTGCATAGGAAGGCAGCGTGTAATGAAGCGTTAGGCTTTTATGTCATGTGAATAAAAGCTTCCAATAGATATAACCTTACAGGGTCGACCGGCACACCCCCAGTGGGGTAACATGTCTCAATCCACACTGCTGGTCACATGACTAATTTAGATGTGAATTCAAGTGAATTTAGGCACTTTTATATCAGTCATGAAATGAATACAGAACTAAATGACCGTGACATACATTCTCATCAATCCACCCCTCGGGGCTGTCTCCCCCCCCCCTCGGTCTTAGGGGGATCGATGAAAATGTATGCCACGGTCATCTAGTTCCGTCTATGTACTCAAAGTTATGGTATAGAGTATATCCATGTACACATCATGTAACAAGCTGACTGTACATGTATATCCTACTGGAGTGGACTATTAGCGACGGGAAACCTCAGCATGTTTGGCACTGTAGGGTTTGTTGTAGCCCCAAAAGTGTCAATAGCAGCAGGGAAAAAAGCAAACCTAACACTGACCATATCTATTGGTCCTAGTATCAAAATCTGTTATGTCAGTTCTCACAAAACAGTTGATATTGCTGATGAAGTGAGATTTGTCCAAAAGTTGATATGATTTATAAATATCAAGGTTTATGAGGGAATGGCTGACTTACAAAAAGAAACCTATATCATATCACTACACATTCTAAAGGAAGAGCTTGGAAACTAGCGACGTTTATACTTCAGAAATATGGCTTAATCAATTAAAAGTTGCAGAGTAGAGTAGGTTCAAAGTACCCTACATTTTCAGGAATTCAGACCGTCCACATCTTGCCTCTTGTAGCTATAGGTGTGTTGGTACCTTAGTATGTGAGGTGTGTAAGTCAATACAGTACATGGTGTAAACTAACATTGGGCCTTAATTCAATTTGTATGTAGGGTCTAGGGGCAGAGACTGTATCTGCACCTCCATAGTGTGGGGGTAGGTGTCTACTATAGGACTCCTTACATCATTAGTATATCCTCTGTGATTCACTACATTGGATTTATATGGGTTCCGCTTTGAATAAGTAAGCTTAGGCTTTAATAATAGGTGAACAAATGTGCAAGAGTCGACATTTCAGGCTACATTTCAAGTTACCAACCCTGTAAGATCATATCGATTTCCAAAAGAATAATACATAGATATGTTAATTCCTCAAATGGTCAGCACTAAATTCAGAGTTGAAATATTCTACAAGTAGAAATTAATCTGGAAGTATTGTTTAAGTTGGATTACATTACCTATGATATGTTGAAAAATCAATAGCATGGTCATATACATGTAGATCTGGCAGTATTGTCGAGGCTGTTGAAATGGAATAGTAATTTTGGACTATTTTGACTACAGGCCAAAATTCATGAGCCTCAGATGAGAAATTGAATAGGCAAGAGCCAGTCTGGACATACTGGTGTTATGCTCAATCAAATGAGTTTTGATAAATTTAATTTGAGATCTCCCTGCCATGTAACCCCCCAAAAAGGCCTGTATTAACCTAAGGTTGTGTCATCTGAATGACAGAGTGTACCAGGTTTTCTCTTGAAGCAGTGAAGAGACCCCTCATACGTAACATGTTATATCACATTGCAAAATCAGCACACATCAAATACAGTGTGCTGGCCTTTTCAAGGATTTGTCAAGGGACTAGGGGATCAGTCTCAGGTGCTGTATTTAATATCAATGGCCGATACAGAGACCATACAAGAGTTGTTAGAATAATCAGATCACTGAAAAAAGTAAACCGATTTCCTCATTGGGAAACTTATTTGGGTAACATGGGATCATCTTTAAGTGCTTATGCTATATTTAGGGTATGGAGTATGGAGTGATAGAGAAGTAAGTAGTAGGAAATTTCATAGGGGAGGGATCACAATTCTGGTTTATGCTAGATGTCTTTATAATGGCAAAATGTCGAAGGGCCAAAGCGGATCTGCCCCTTTCCTACTTCATGAAAGTATTCTGGTAATGCATTTGTTATCCCTCTTGGCATAAAACGTTTTTTAATGTTAAAAAAAACGTTTTTATTGGTATCCTTATATTGAGTTATTCGGTTGAAAATTGGTTGAAAAACGGTTAAAAACGTTTTTTGCCAAGTGGGATAATTATATAGTTCCATCTGCATTCTTTGGTTGACCCGTTGCTCCACACACCTTTCACAATTCTGTGCCTGCCCCTGACGGTTGGCACAAGGCATTTAAAGTCATGTGTTTTTAAAGCTATAACATAGTCCAATTCTTCTGTGGCCACAAATACTAGGCCCCCTACACAATCTTATCCATCCAATATTCTGAATGTTTGTATATCAACCAATATCATGGGTATGTCTGTATGTATGACTTATGACGACTTTAGGGACACGACAGCATGAACTATGGATATGTATGTCGTGTAACTAGCTGCTTAGAGCTTATCCAGTCAATGTACAATCGTGTGGTAGTATACGGAAATGGGGACAATTTGAAAAGTGGGGACGAGTTATGAATGTCAAATAAATCCTCCTTCCTCATCCAAAATAAAGAAAGGGGAAAAAGACAACAAAAAAAAACGATGAAAAAGGAAACACCACTCGCATGGGTCATCACTTAGACACCCATTTGATACAGACACAGATTTCACGGATCTGGAAGGTGATTCATAAAAACTCACGATATAGATTTGCAATTTTCGTCAGGATCCAATGAGGTCTAATAAAGTTGATAACTGATATTCCCATACCATTCCGTCGTCAGTTTTTATGTGTCGCCCCTGATGGCTTAGACTCAGTTACCTATAATGTAGGTTTTGTATATATAGAGACCATGTCCCGTGTATGATCCCTGTGTAAACCTACACTATGTTTGTTAATAACATGGTGTTTGGTACCCCATTAGGCATCCCAACTAACACATTATGTGCATACAGTATATAAGGCATAGGCCAATGTGCAAATTATGTTATGAATCATAACATAGAGGCGTAGATATGCACTGAATTTATGTAATACATAGAGAGACACTCACATTATTGTATTGAACCTTTTAAGACAAACCCCATTGGACAAAAATTTACATTAAACATTCAATCAATGTTGTGAAGCTATAATTAAGAAGCTAAAATGTTGACTCAAGGTCATGTGACCACTTGGTGAAATCATAAACATCAATTGCCAAAATACAGGTCTTTGATTAAGTAAAGCATTATTTATATACCGATTCAATGTGTTATGTTCTTCATGCAGTGTGTGTTATAGTTAATTTGGATGGCATGTAAAAGCTTTGAGTGTGAGTTGTAATTTCCCCTGTGTACTAGTTCATGCAGCCTTGATTAGAAGCCTACAACAGGTGCTGCATCCATACCTGATGATATGAAATGTCCCTAAGGATCAGCATTATACATAGAAAAAACACTGCCCTGGTGTATAATGACATCCTTAAATCGCAATGAAGCTATGAAGCAAGTTCATCAACAATTTAATAGTTAAGCCTTTGAACAATAGGATGTAATCTGAGAACATTCTTGTAACCAAAAAATGTCAAAATTATGGATCAGTGAAAAGGGTCAACTCAGCTATGATGTTGCATAGTTTAAGGTGCTACCATGCCCCATAAGAACCAATTGTGGTCTGTCTACAAAATCCTCTATCGCAATGCACAAAGACAATGGCAAGGAGACCCCCAAAAGCACTCAACACAGGTGATCCTTTAGTGTATTAGTCATGTAGGCTCAATTGATGCCTAGAGGTTTTTATGGCGATTTATTTTCCAGGGATGTATTCCCATTATTACACCTAATGAATGTTAAGCTAGGGGACAACACACTATACTTGAAGGGTTAATTACTAGCAGCGTGCATGAACTACAGCCTCACTAATGCATGGACATGTCCGTTGGAACACAGACCACACACAGATGTGATATAGGGCCCTTTTACTTCCCCATAACTGGCAAGCTTCTATTCAAATTGGCAAGAAATATCCCTCTTTCCAAATTCAGAATGGATGGACATAATGGCACAAGGATTTTGCCATTTCTTTGCCACTTTTCTTTACAGTAATTACAATAGGTACTTGCAATTGTGTTGATATCAGATGGCATGTCATACATTTTAAGGGCAAAATTAAGGCATACCGGTGCATAAGGAATAGCCACTGGTTTGGAGAAATAGTTTTTAGATTTTTTTTTAATTTGTGGAATCTGCAAGCTTACTTCTACCTAATCAATACTGTAAGGTGAGAACACTGTATGGAAATGAAATTCCATACCCTGAGTGTTTGGAAACAATGTCATAACAAAATGCAGAGGAAAGTCCCTAACAAATATGTAGCTATGTAAGGCCTGTATACAGATGTCACTATAGTGGTCTATTTGTCATGGTCAGCTGAGAAAACTCCCCTTTGTTGTTAACTAAACTCTGGGAGTACACCCATTATGTTAGGACACGGTGGACTTTGTTATAGTCCTGGCTCTGCCTTGGTCGGGAGGGAGAAGTCAATAAACAGGGACTGCAGAGGGTGAAAGGGGAACATGGTTCTGAAAGGCCACAGTCCCAACACATTGTTAGGAAATAGACCCCAGTACTAACATAATGTTAGCAGGCTAACCTGACATGGATTAGCACGAACTATTGACACCATGCAGATATTGAGCATGGGAGGGGCAGGTGGCAATGTTTACTCCTAAATTTGCACCCTGGTCAGGTGTTTTAAAGTGAATAAGAATTTGAATAGGCTACACAAAAGTTGATGAAAGCATATTGTATGAAAGGGACACAACTGGTAATAGGAGTGAGAGGCACAGAGGCATAGACAATGTGGGAGGGGGACACAGATAGAGGAACAGGGGGGTAGCATAGCCAGAGGCCAAGAGAATAGGAGCGTAGAGAGGGAGGGGACAGAGAAACCCAGATTGAGGCAGAGATAGAAAGAGAGAGGGGGCAAAGAAAGAGAGAGAGTGTGTGTAAAGGTCACAGTTTTAAGCAGGAGACGAAGGATCACATCCTAGGGTCACTCACATGCAGAAAGAGCCAGGTTGAAATCGGAGAGGATAGTAGCAAGGACAGCTAGACATACATAGAAATGTCTAGGCTATTTTACTATGGTATCACCTTCTACCATAACTCAATTAGGGTAATAGCTAAATAGAGAAATGGGCAGAATCTGGAATTAGAGACTGGTAAGAACAAAAAGAAATAGATCTTTGCTTTCAAGACTTTGAAAATGCAAAATCATTAGTATACAGGTCTAATTTCCTTACCGGTTTGTGTGAGGGCAGGGGGTCCATAACATTTTGCTTTGGTGTAGCTGCCATGTTGGGTTTCTGATGGTAGAACTCAGTGGACATGGTAGTTAGCCCGTACAAGATTCTCTGATTAAGTCTTCCTCTGAAATACAGCTCTATAAGTAGTCTTGTGTGGAATTCTATGTGTGGAAACTATTAATCCATTCTCATTAAATCAGAATGTCACATCTCCTTTGTACTTTTAGTATGACAGACCTTCATATGATCCCTTTGAGAAATGGATATGCCACTCCAATGCTAGTTTACCAGTTAAACACAACTTCCTTTAATTCTCTCAGTGTTGTATTTATTGTGGCCCTGTTCAGATAACTTGCTTGTTTAATCCCGGCATCCAGTTTAGAATGAGGGAAAATGCGTTCCAATAGAGGAGAGGTTCATGGTAAATGTCCTTCTTTTTTTCAAAACAGGCTCTGTGCCCGGGGCTCTCTTCCAGAGGCACGCCTCCCTTGACTGGATCACCTTGGCACAATATTATGAAGAAGGAAAACTTCTCTTAGATCATTGCGATACATAGATTACCTTTTGCATACTTCTGGATGGAGGAAACAGTGGCGTTTGGTGTTGCTTTGCACACTAGCTTAATGCTATGTACGATGATTAGATATTTCTGTACTCATTCTTGGCCCTTATACAAATACACATTCTTTAGTCCCATCAGGGAACATCTCCATTCCACAAGGAAGTCTAGAGATGATCCTGTGCGTCAATCCAAATATCTGCATTAGCTCCAGAGTCTCCAGTGTTTTGTCTATTCCAAGTTAGTCTAAGGGGTTATCCATTATTGATAATTTTCCAATGTTATCCAATCAGAGTATCATTTTCTGATATTTGGTGCCTACATTGTCCCAGAATGTGGTGAGAAGGAGTGGCCCCCTGCTGAGTAGGAGTCATCCCCTCCACTACTACATGTACTACACCTCTATAAGTACCTCTCCACTCTTCAAGGTCCAGCCACAATAGGCCAAGAGAATTGATAGTGTTTTAGGGAGCCTACCCTAATGAGTAAGACAGGGCAGACTGTAATCATGACATTGTCTATTTTAAAGTATTAATGTCATAAGTTTGAAAAAAGGACATTCTTGTAGTTTAGCACCGGAGTGACCAAATTTGTAGTAAACTATTCTGATTTCAATTTAGTGGACAGGTAATGAGGGGCCCAGCTGATATAAACAGCCTCTTTGTGTCACTTAAGTTTTAGATTTCGAGATTAAACCATTGTACATGTTCTTCAATTTCTCCCCTACACTGAGCTGGTTGCCACTCCAAACCTTCACTTGGTCAAGTTAGCTGAAACACATGTTGTTTTTACCCTATAAACTTGGGGACCTGGCGTGCAGGAGGAGGTGACAAATTAACTTAAGGCACTGCTGGTTCACCCACTGGTTACAGCCAATAGTACCAGCTTATAACGACTAGACCTGTACACGGCCTATGGCAACATTTCAAGTGGATTTTTGGAGGTCTTGTATCAAACAGTTGTATCTGACAGTCGGTTTGCCCTATGAATAATAAGCAAGATATTGACAGTACTCCTTTTAGAGGAAGTAGTTGGGGATGTGCAATGTACTGTTAACCACAATACAAGTTTTTGTTTAGTGGGACCATGTGAAAAGGGCTTTTGTCATCAGGATGCATCAATTACCTTACTCGCCAGTGACATCATAAAAGGTCTACAAAGAATGCATTGGAAGGGTTGCACAATTGCCTGCATTGGAAGTGTTGCACAATTGCCTCATAAGACAATTGTATCTTCACTGTATTTCTTCTTGTATTCATAATGCATGTATATCTTTTGAATTGGTTTGAAATCGGTGTCAAAGGATAGTGACTGGCGTGCTTGCTACCAAAGATGCCGGTATTAAGACCACCAGTAAAGTAAAGATTACTTTCACTTTAATGAAGTCCTACTCTTAGAATTCAGATTATCTTTACCCTGCAATATTACTGGTGGCAAGTCTATGTTTTGGTAGTGCCCTGCCCTAACTGACGGTGAGAGGTATACACTCAGACTTAGAGTGTTTGTCAAAGTCTATCCACCGTCCAATAGGTGGTAGCACTGGCACAGCCTGCAGCTTAAAATACGATTACACAAAATAAGCCCCTCTATGTTACAGACATTTTGATATGCATGTGATCAGCGGGCCAGGCAAAACACCGATTATCATAATATCATGATATTAGCCTCAGCCGCTAGCGGCTTGGAGGGGAAGGGCTTTGGGTGGGGGTTTTGGGTCGGGTTATTGGGCTGGGGTGTGCTTTACAAAAAGAAATTAGACGTCTATAATTGTTTGAAAAATATACAGTGTGGTATGGTGAGAATCAATTGCCTTTTTGTTTACTCGGTGAGGATAATATCATGTTTCATAAAAGCCTACTGGTCGAAGGTTTTCTCTCTCATCAGCACTCCCATGTATTTGAAACTGAAGTATAGTCCTAACTGCCTTCAACTTTTAATGTCAAATACCATGAACTGCCCTTAAACATTGCATCTTTGCTGAGGGGGAAGCAAGATTTGAAAAGGACTAGCTACACAATGATGTTTAGGTTAAAAATGTGAATTAAAGAATTGTTTTGTTCTTGAGTAACACCATAATTGTAGAATGGCCCCCTGCGTGTGTTCCTTCTCATGACGAGTAGCCTACTGCACTAATGTTTGGTCTACTGCTCATAGACATTTCTACCAGTTACCCTCATACTACCCCCTTCACTCTGAGCAGAGACTAGTCCATAGTTCATTGAATTCTTAATGTAGTGAGTCTGTTTTGGCCTAGCTCTGGTAAATTTTGATGATTAAAATCTGCTATCAGTAGACAGATATCAAAGCTGCTGTATTGACTTTCAAAACCTTAAAACCCATCAGGAATGCATGAAAACTTGATTTTGAGAATCTCGCAAGTCAAATATCGATTATCAAATTTGAAAATCCCCCTTTTAAATCCCAGACATCCAATATTGCATATTCAAGCTATCAAGATCAGGTTTGCCCAGGTGCCTACTGGGCCAGATGTTGGACACTGCCCTTCAACACGGGTGGGTGCACACTTTTAAGCTGCGGCAAATAGTCTTTTCTAAAAACTTATTTCAATTGGTTGTAATGATGCCCTTTCCTCTAATATGATGCCATTCATTCTGATGAGATGTACACGTGGGTTGGATGCATACAGCTTAGGGATTAGGCCTCAGCTCCTCTCTCTTTTTCTTTTTTTTTTTTTTTTGGTGGGAAGGGACATCATTCAGCGATTATATAAAAATGGTATAGACAAATCCCTCTAGGTGACAGGACTGGGTCCAGGAGACAGGGTAGACCGGCCTCTAATGCACAAGAGTACCAGTCTGATTTCTGGTGACAGATGGGGCCACTGGTCTAATTAGGTGTTTGTATGCTGGAAGCATTTTGATTTTGCACAACTGTATCTTCATATTAGCATGGTTGGGGCTCCCAGAATAAAGTGGGATGTTAATAGCACATTCCCACAAGTGGGCTAATGGAGAAAATGCTAATGGAAAAGGCCTATTTCAACTTTTAACAGAATCCAAGCAGACCCTCATGTAGACACAGCGACTCCTTAGAGGAGAGTGGAAGAGAAGCAATGGGGTAATAGCGTGGTTAAAGCTGGGACAAGATCTGAAATATATGTGGATCAACACGGTAAAAGGTACGCCCACGAGGGGGTACGTGGGCGTACCTTTTACCGTGTTGATCCAGATATAGACTTTCCAATTTCTGCATATTTATCATCACCCCACTTGTGAAAGTGTCCTGCCAAAATCTCAATCTATTCAGTTCATTCTAACCATGTCAAATTCAAGCATACATGTGTGTAGAAATAAAATGCTTCCAGCATTTTATTCATGTCAACAAGCAGTCTTGATTGTACCAGGACAGTGGCTCCATCTGAAGCCACAAAGCAGAGTATTCTACAATGGTGATGAATTCAATTTGGATGCCTGGCAGCAGAGCAGACACCACTCAGTGCTGCCAATATGAGGCTGTGACCAGAACTAATTAACTATGTGGTTTCCCTTCCCACCAAAGAGGATAGACCAGCTGAAACTAAAGTCCAATGATGTGCACATAATGAGCCATATCATGCCATAATAAGTGGCACCCTATGACTTGGGAAGGGGTACATAATCCTCTGAAATACATATCAGACCACACTATATTAGCTTTCATACCAGCTTTAAGACAGCTCAATCATGTTTATAGTTTTGTAAGTTTTGCTTGTAGGTATAGCCAAGGGTCCTGGCCACTCCACAGATTACACATTCTAAGGCAAAGCCAATAGGTCATACGTATCATAGGTGGTTGAGTAGAATATTGGAACTTGCGAGATATGACGTTCTACATTGGAAATCAGACCAAAGAAATAAAAGGAGTGTTTCAGGTTCTTTCCCGATCTGAAAGAAACCTCTAGTCGTAGCATAAAGCGTCTAAGAGGTAAACTAGATTATGACTTTTAATAAGATATTGCGCTATTTTTCCCCAATATGATCGCATACTCTAGAAATATACATTTTTGCCCTAGGCTACTCTAACCATAATATTTTCATTTCTTACCTGCATCTTCGTCCTCTCAGCCTCGAGGTCATCTTTGAGTTGTTGTATTTTGTCTTGGGCCTCCTTCAGTTCGTTTTCCTTCTCTCTGAAAAACCGAAGGAATGTCTGTTAAAAATATCATCCCGTGGATGTTCACAAGGTTTGCAATTCTGCAAGGATACAGGCTACTCCCACCTAGGGAAAGGAGAAAGTGCATTTAAGAGGGGTCAATTTAGGTATACATAGTTCTCACATGCCCGTCCGCCTCCTTATTCTAAAGTTATTGAATCCAAAAGCTATAAAGAATATTACACTCAACCAATGGTTCACAAACGTGTAATCAGTCACCAGTGGGGGGGGGGGGCGGAGCAGTCAAAAATGATGTATGTGTAAATTTTCTTTTATAGTCTGTAGGGCCATCCTGAAAAGAAATGTAGGGGGGGGGTGCATCCCCCACGCCATAATATTAGATGGAAAGCTTATAAATCCATAGCCATAGCCATAGGTGACTTCAATGACAGGAGTGGTACCTGTGATAATCTTTCATCAGGAGGTCAGGAAACAGGTACATGTATTACAATGGTATTAGGTAGATAGGAAGCTACCAAAATCCAGATACATATAATGTAATTACTCGCATAGACACCCTCATACTCTCAGATCTACAGTGTTAATCGGGATTAGGGAGATAGTATATACAAGTATCAGTGGATTAACAGACAGTTGTACGATTTACATCTGATTAACTACAGATTGTACACTGATGGTCATCACATGGGTTACACTGAGGTGGCACTTTTGTTTAAAGTACCACCTAGAATAGAAAAGGTAATCATTTTCTTTGTATACAGTTCTTACATAGGCCTATAATTAGGTCGAATTATCTTTATGTCTATCTCTAGGAGGCATATCTTAGGTGGCTTTATACCACTGCGAGGGCTGACATTTTACATATTTAAGACTTTCGTATTAATTTAGGTCTTTGTTTTCCTTCAACTGTAGATAGCTTAACCCTGTTAATCCCTATTCTGAATATATATGCAGCATTTTAGTACTATATATATATATATATAGGGTAAATAGGTTTTGTATCTCTACGGGGTAGACTATATATTAGTTTAGAATTATTACTTTCTCAGTCTCCTCTTGTTAATTGTCTCATCACATTAAGGGTCAGGAGAGTGATTCATAAACACGTTCAATATAGAATTATAATTTTGTTCAGAATTCAAGGGTCATCTAAACATATTCAATTCAGTCAGTCTCTGTTAGCTCAATATCAATTCTAATATCAAGTATGCATATATGACACTGAAATGTATATTAATTTGATTCCTGCATAGGCCCATATTTCTTGTTTTGGGACATAGTATTTCATTGCAGAAGAAAATTTAGTTAAATATCTATACAATCGCCTGCACTTCTTGAGTGTTTCTGCATCGATGTTCGCTTACTTCCAAAATAACTTAAGGCGGGTCCAACATAAGTGTAACTGTTTCATGTTATGAATCTACCCACGTATATCCCCTCATTACTGTACATACCATTTGGGCCGATAAAACATTCTACTTCATTACCTTCCACCCCAACTCCCCATCTAGAGCATATCAATAGTGCCGTGTAATTTGACATATCTAGATAACATCCTGTAGATTAGTAGTCTAGATTAGCACTTTCAATATCACATGTGCAAATACTTGGAGGGGATAACTGATCTCTGATTGGTATAGGTGTACATGATCCAGTTGGCTGAACTCTGAGAAGTGGCTGATTCAGGATTTGGAAAAAGAGGGGGGCGTGGCTCAAAAAGAGGTGATGCTATCCCCGATTTTGGGGATTGTTTAGGATCCAACAAACTCCTAACTATAGACAAAAGGAAGGGGATTGGCGATGTTAAGAGATAAGGTGGATCATTTGCATAAATAGTCACACTATTTAGCCAGATAAAAGAAACTTTTGTAATCAGTGCGTACTGGGTGTGACTCAAGTTATATCAGGGTTCTCTTTTTCTCTGAATAAAGTTCTTTAATTTCCATTTCTTTGGTAAAGTACATAACAGGATTAGTTTTATTAACAGAGAGGCCCTAAGATCTAAAAATAAGCACCCGGCCGCCTTCCTACACCATTACTATTTCTTGTGTGTTTGGGAAGGGACGATGTTGCTGAATTAAGATACAATTTGTAATGGTAGGGGTAGCGTATTAGAGCAAGGAGATACATGTTATAATTCTTTGATTTATTATCACGACTCTTTTCATTGTATACATCACGAAATGTGATAACGATAAACCTTCACACCTCTGGTCACTCTGCATTTTATCTATTAGTGGCATTTTATCTGCAACCTAAGTATGATGAAAACATTCATATCCATTTCTAACTATCACAATATGAATGACTTATCACAATATGTATCCGACTGGATTTGACATCCATACCCAATTGGCAAAGAATGTTCTTGTAACATTTGGCACACTAAAAAACCTGGAAGGTCCGAAACTAGTCAGTGGTGACGACTTTAGGTCCTCAGGTTGACAATACGTAAAACTGCAACTTTAGGTGGTCAAAATGAAGACTTTAGGTCGTCAACCTGACGACCTAAGTTGTCAGTATGACAACTCTGTATTATCAGCATTGTCATACTGACAACTTAGGTCATCAGGATGACGACCTAAAGTTGTCATCTTGACCACCTAAAGTTGTAGTTTTAGTTATTGTCAACCTGAGGACCTAAAGTCGTCACCACTGATTAGTTTCGGATCTTCCAGGTTTTCAGTGCAGCTTTCAAAATGGGTTTATCTAAAACACATGTACATTTCTAACAAACGTTTTTCTTAATAAGAAAACGTCATAGAACATTTTCTTTTTGGATTGAATTATTAGGAAAGCCGATATTGTCAACATCGTACTTGTAACGTCTGGCAGCATAGGAAGGGGGTTTAGGTAAAACATTTAAAAAAAAGACGTGTTTCTTACATCCAAAAAGAAACACCAGAGAACAGTCAATATGAAAACTCGTTGGGCACCCCCTTTTGCCGACAAAATTGCTGCCGGGCCTGTTGAAGATACCAGACTGCAAGACCAAATTTTTGGCTGTAATGCTGGGCCGTTGGGCTACAGTTTGTTGTTTTTTTCGGCTTGCAAATGGAACCATTATTAAGGTTTTTTTACAAACTAAAACAAAAAGCCTTAGTGCATGTTATATTTTAAAGAGTTAAATTAATGATTGAAATAGTGAGTGAATGCTTGTTTTTCATTATTTCATACCTAAAAAATAATGATCTTGAGGTATTCGGGCCAAAATCTGTCTGGGCCTGCAGGGGAATAAAATGTGACCCGTCTGGAGAAAAGGTGCAACCGGGGGGGGGGGGGCGGGAGGGTTTTAAGTACTGGTATTGGCCACCAGGGGACAGTATATATGGGTAAAACAGTGAAGAATATACCATGAAATGTATGCTTTCGACCGATTTTTGATGGGGAATCCAGTGGTATGCTCAGAATCTTTCCCTCACCACTGAAAACATTCCATTCATTGAATGCAAAAGAAACATTTGTTGCCACGCAAACATAGAAAATTGGCATATATCTTGTAAGGATGAATATGATATCCTAAGATATCTTGAAAATATAATTAAGTACCTTATAGTCGGGACTACACTGGTGCTCCTGCGCCTTGCTTCTCTGGCACTTCTTAAATCCTTCCATCGTGGTGCAGGAGAGACATTGAGGCTACCCCTTCTGTGTAACCCTCCTCCTGTACTATGGGGCACCTGGAGGCTGGACCTCCGCTGTAGTCCTGGGGCACTGCTAGGAGGAATACTGGACCTCCTGCCCTGTGTACCTTCTACTATAGTGCTAGGCACACTTAAACTAGATCTCCTTTGTACAGGTCCTCCACGTGGGGAAAGGGACCCTGTGATACTGGACCTCCTGTGCTGTCCTCCCACTGTTGGAGAGGGAGGCCCAGAGGTGATGCTGGACCTCCTGTCCTGTCCTCCCACTGTTGGAGAGGGAGGCCCAGAGGTGATACTGGACCTCCTGCCCTGTCCTCCCACTGTTGGAGAGGGAGGCCCAGAGGTGATACTGGACCTCCTGTCCTGTCCTCCCACTGTTGTAGAGGGAGGCCCAGAGGTGATACTGGACCTCCTGTGTTGTCCTCCCACTGTTGGAGAAGGAGGCACAGAGGTGATACTGGACCTCCTGTGTTGTCCTCCCACTGTTGGAGAAGGAGGCACAGAGGTGATACTGGACCTCCTGTGTTGTCCTCCCAGTGTTGGAGAGGGAGGCCCAGAGGTGATACTGGACCTCCTGTGTTGTCCTCCCACTGTTGGAGAGGGAGGCCCAGAGGTGATACTGGACTTCCTGTGCTGTCCTCCCCCCGTTGTGGTTGTACTGAGAGGACCTTCAATGATGCTGGACCTCCTTTTCTGTGCCCCAGTAGTTGAGGAATCAGGAACTTCTATGACACTGGACCTTCTTTGCTGCCCCTCAGCATTTGGTGAATCAGGAACTTCTATGACACTGGGCTTTCTTTGCTGTCCCTCAGTAGTTGGTGAAGCAGGAACTTCTATGACACTGGGCTTTCTTTGCTGTCCCTCAGTAGTTGGTGAAGCAGAAACTTCTATGACACTGGGCTTTCTTTGCTGTCCCTCAGTAGTTGGTGAAGCAGGAACTTCTATGACACTGGGCTTTCTTTGCTGTCCCTCAGTAGTTGGTGAAGCAGGAACTTCTATGACACTAGGCTTTCTTTGCTGTCCCTCATTATTTGGAGAAGCAGAAACTTCTATGACACTGGGCCTTCTTTGCTGTCCCTCAGAAGTTGGTAAATCAGGAACTTGTATGACACTAGACCTTCTTTGCTGTCCCTCAGAAGTTGGTAAAGCAGGAATTTCTATGACACTGTGCCTTTTCTGCTGTGCCCCAGTAGTTGGAGAATCAAGAACTTCTATGACACTGGGACTTCTTTGCTGTCCCCCAGTAGTTGGTGAAGTAGGAACTTCTATGACACTAGGCCTTTTTTGCTGTGTCTCAATAGTTGGGCTGGGAGGACCTTCAATGGTGCTTGACCTCCTATACTGTGCCTCAGTAGTAGGAGTTGAAGCCCCCTCTGTGACACTAGACCTCCTTTGATGTGCCCCAGTAGTTTGGGAGGGAACGCCTTCTGAAATGCTTGACCTCCTCTGCTGTGCCCCAGTAGTTGAGGCAGGAGGGCTTTCTGTGGCATCCTCCCCATTCTCCTGTATACCCTCAGCTATAGAAGGAGGGACACTAAAACTAACCCTCCTGGTCCCATGCATACCTCCAATCCCTGTGGTGTCCTATAGTGGAATAAGTCCTGGTCAGTGTAGATTCATAGACAGGTATGTCCTGGTCATGAGTCTCACAGCTTGGAGATATAATCCCCCTGTGATGTCATCACTATCTCCCTTTCTGATTACTGTAGGCACCATGTAACTGGTGTCTATAATGCTTGTGCACATGTATGTAGTTAGGTACATGTAAAATGATCTGTGATTCTGGTAACTTTTTGTTCTAGGTGTTCTGGTTTGAGGATTAGTGAAACGTTGTCGGCCTCATGCACTCGCTATTGGAATACCAACATCAAAGAACGGCCATTATCATTGCCCCCAAAGCCTCGCCCAATCATCTAGCCAGGGGAAAGTGCATTATGTATTGGGCACAACACAAATTAAATCGAATCCCTTTGACCAGTGGATATTTACTTATTACTTATGGGGGGGGGGAGAGATAAAGATCTGCTTCCTACTCTTCTGTCATATATTATGTCCTAATTCAAAGTTAATGAACATGGAATAATCAGTGTATATACCTGTACAACTTCGCAAGCTGTCATTTATAAACCTGACTGTGATGCTGTTTCTCTTAGATATGATATAATAACTACTCCTACAGATTGTATACAGAGTTAATGTATAGGCTCTAATGATGCATTTTGTATGCACCGCTTAAGAGTCTATTCTATTTAGGGTGGCCAATATTGGAACGAGAACTGTTAGTGAATAATATGGGCATAATCAATGATTATGATTAAACAAAGACCAATGCCATTCACATCCTGCAAATTGGTTTCTGGCATAAAGGCACTATTCATGAGTTAACAGGTCGTATATATGATTATTTTGCCTGCATAGTTTTGCCAATAATCTACCATAATATCCTCAGACAATGATATATGGTATATGTATAATTAAGGTACATAAACAGTCCGTATGCTTAACTTAAATAGTTCACCAGCATACCCAGGGGCCTCTAGAGTTCAATACCATGCATAGGGAAATGCAGAAAATTAGTCTGTGCCTTCGCCAGTAGACAAAGGCCAATTGACTTTAATAGTTTGAGTAAACAGGTATCTCAACACACAAAGGGGAATCAACTTAGAAAATTGAACAGCAATGCTTGATAAGGATACCTTATCCTACCATACCTGAGGGCAAGCTGCTCTCTGCTTGGTGACTTGGATGGAGCAGACATACGCCTTTGTCTCTTCTCTGATTGGTCCTTTAATGAAACGCGGAGAGAGACGCGCGGTGATGTCACCTGACTTTGAGACACCTTCTGGTTGGTTGCTGCCACAATGAGACGCTGCCATCGAGAGGACATTTTGTGATGTCACAAGTGGGTGAAATACTTTTGTCACCGCACAGATATTAGCGGAGGTGCTGGCATAGAAAAAAAAAAGAAGAACATGCAGACTTATCTCCATGAAAAATTGCCATTCTGGCTCAAGTACCGAGAATTATTGATAACACATGTATATGATAATGATATTTTGGAAGCTGATATCCTGGAGATGTGTGGTCAGCAGCAATAATGCTTCTTTTTCGGCATTGCTTTAGAGACATCGTTGCCTAATTCAGTACTATCTTCATTCCTGCTGTGAATGCCTGGCTGTAATTTATGCGGAGAGTTCTTTCTCAGGGATCCTATAAAGTACTGCTCTTTTTTTTAAAGCGTCCATGACTAAGCCTACGACATGGATTTGACATCTACAATATCCTTTCATCTTTCAACATGACTTGATGCAAGTTAACTATGATAACGAAACCTACCTAAGTACCTGTCCTTATGTTTCTATCCAATAGGCCTACATTCAGAAAATGGAAGATGAAGTGTCTGTCTGTCTGTTCATATAGTCTATCCTATCTGGTCCCTCACTGAAGTCTCCCTAATGTATATATATACCATGAACCTTATGGTCTCCATATAAACGAATGCCTTGAAGGCCAAAATTGAAATATCGATGTGTCAGGTTCACGCTCGACCCCACCCTAATCCCTGAATAGTGGACTAGAAGTTTCGCAAAACTCAACCCTATGTATATTGTTTAAAACTAACTTTAACAAAAACAAATTATAACTGTGGCAATCTGAGAAATCTTTTCAAATTAGAAATAACAATTAAAAATATAAAGTGGATTCTCTAATCGTGTTTCCTAAAACACCATTATTTTTTGGCCTAATCTTCACATGGCACCAAGGGCCCCTAAGTAGCATTGTGATATGGATATATTGTCATGAGGCTACACTATAAAATATGTGTCTGCAGGTATGCAGCTCTAAGTATTTGTACAAAGACACCGCTAGGGGGATTGTCCTTGTTGTCATGGTGACATCAATATCCTGTTAGTCGCCATTAGGCAGATAGAGGGAGCCACTCACTGCGCTATTCACCATGAGCTGCTCGGAGCTGCTCTTGTGTTTTATCCTTTGAAGTGCCATATGACATATTTAATGGACCATGTCGATTGGTCGTCATGATGCATTTATGCAGTGCTGGTGAGTCTACATACATGCATATTGATTGACCACAGGGTTGGTATGATACACCAATGCAGTGCTGGTGAGTAGACCAACTGCAATGGTGCAGCTGAGCATCCCAGCCAATGAGCAATGCCAGGTGCATCATTCAAACCAATTGGCACGATGCTCTTATGACATGCTATGCATCCTCATAATTATATATTCGACCTACTTTTAACATTATCATTTCAGACTAAAAGCTTTGCGTACAACACCTAGGAACATTTAATGAATTGTGTTATCTTATTGACTTTCCAACTTTACCGGATTTTAAATGAACTCGTGTACAAGTCACACGAATTATCATGCTAATGGCGGGAAAGAAAACAAAAAAGGGAGAAATCTAGCATTTGATCAAATCCTTACTCATTTGGATATTATAGGGCTATGACAAGTACGAACACAGAAGTCTGATATTGCTAATTTACACTGATATATCGATATTGCCAATTTTCATGATATAATGATATGTCGATATTGCTAATTTACATGATATATGATATATCCAATGGGAATTCTCTTGAACTGTTGTAGGCCTAGCTGTAATTTCTTTTATGATATAACTCAATGTCCTGTATAATGTCGTGTTTGTGGTGAGTTAATACACTAGTGTTGTAAGTCACACATTGGTGTTATATAGAGGAGAGAAGGGCTGCTAATCTGTTATAGACTTGTTTGTAAAACATCAACAAACAACCAGTAAATCACCCTACTCTAGTCCCTATGTATACACTATTAAAATTCACTACCTATCGCTAAGGTGGGGAAGGGGACCTTTGGACCTTTGGACTACCATGGTTTTATTCTTTATGGACTGATACACTGAAAACTTATAACTGTAGAAACTAATCAGTGTAGATCACTTTAGGGTGCTCAGTTTGATGCCGTCTGGGGGGAGCACCTTGTCATCATTTGGGTAATCATATGTGATTACAAAGGGTCATCATATTGATTACCTTTTACAATATAGCTTACATGCTCAGATTGATAGGTGTACAGCCAAATTGGGCATTTTGTCAGGTTTCAAATATGTTTATAATTACCTCCCCCCCCCCTCCTGGTACTGGCAGGTCTTTATCCTTGACCCTCCTAAGCATCATGATTGGTCACATAATATATATCAATATGTATAACAAGCAAGAATTGATTCCCCCAGTTGTTACTATCATTTCAGAGACAGGAGAGGTGTCTATGTGTAAAAAATTGCTAAATCATTTATTGTCATTGGATTTTTTTTTTCTTTCTTAAATCAATTGAGTCCGTATGAGATGGTTTTATGATAACCTGTCATTTCAGAGACATTTATTGTCTGGATTAATGCAACTATTGATTAATAGATTACCTTTAGATAGTTCCTATTCTGTATTTTTGTATAGTGGAGGCCCCTAGTGGCAGAAGTATGTCATCAAAATGATCACTCTGTGCCATCACTTTGATGAGATGGGGGTCATCATTTTCAAATGATGAACAAAAGTCATCCTCAATGATTACTTTTATATATGTATAAGTTTTCAGTGTAGTATGTAAAACTGTAAGAAATAAACAAAGGTGACTCTTATGATACTAGTTGATACAAAGGACCATACACTATATATATCATTCAGGAAGATAAGGAAGTGTTGCAATTGCAGGTGCCTGTTCAAGATGATTCATAATTTAAACCTATTCAATCCTGGCTGAAAGGTTACATGATACAGAGCCGCCTTCCTCGAAATTGCTTGAAATCCCTCATAAATACATCAAATTTATGCCATCAAAAAGTATCCCATTTCCACAAATCAATATGTGATTTATTCATAAAAGTGATTGAAACTGTTGTATCTGTGTGGCATAAGGTGTTTAAGACTAAAAAAAGGGACTTACCGGATCCTCGAAATGCTGGTGCCCTAATCCATCCATGAATCGGTTTGGTCTCCAAGCACATAATTGGTCTCTGGAACTATACATCTGCTTCGAGATTGACTGAACAAACTCTGCTGGACCAATGGCACAGTAGCAAACACATGGGTTGAATATTGTAGTCAATACATCTTACAACCGACCTACAGTGTATTTCTTGTCTTCTCGACGCTTCATCAATAATGCCACTTAGGTCTGGCCAATGCTGCTTTTGTCATTTTCTCTGAGAAATGAGCATGATTTAAGACTTCTTCAGGGGAAAGGTAGGGATGCCCTCAATCTTTAGATGAAATAGGGATCTCTCACTTCGGAATAAAGTAATTTGGTTAGCTGGGAGACTACAATTTATTATCATTATATAATGTTTCTTTTATAGAGATATGATAAAAGTATAAAGGGGGGAATTGGTAGTACATGTATATTATTATGCCAATTGGCTGGCATGTTTGAGGTAGCTATAGAGACAACACGGCAATATTCACTATTTTGTTTATTGATTCATAGATAGAATATATATCATACACTGATATGTGTCGATACAAAATAAAGTTATAGACAAGTTACAATGTTAAATTGACATTTTCTTACAATATTCCCCAAAGTTCAATATTTCCGTCTTAGATATATAGATAGAAATTCTATTTTAGTTCTGATAGGATAATGCCACACAAAACACCAAGTAAGCATTTCACTAGCTGTGTTAGTCTTGCTGAGGGACCTCAAGGGTTTGAGTAACTTTCTATTCATCAAACACTCATAAAGCCTCAAGTCAAAGTTATGTCAAATACTAATCAAACTAATGCTCTAGGCACTCCTTTAACCATAGATAAGGTCCAATATCATAAACACCTTTGGGGCTAGGAAAGTGTGATGTAATCGATGACATGGGAATATTCATTCAAAAGGGAATAGGAATCTTATAATGATGGTTGTGAAGTGACGACGCCATACGTGTATATCCCTTATGCACACCGAATCAGAGAGATAGGTAACGTAACCAATTAATGTTTCCATGGTGATAAGAGTTCAGCTCCCTCCTATATATCTGGCAAGGGTACTTTTTCAAGGAAAAGTCACTAGCAAGCCTCCTGTTTCAGCCACAAATGTCCCTAGCAAGGGTCTACTTTTGAGGAAAATGTCCCTAGCAAGGGTCAACTTTTAGCAGAATACCCCGATTTACGCAGGAAATTTCGAAATTTTCTTGGGATTAAATGTTTTCTGTAAGAGAATTACTGAATTTAGGATATACTCCTTGATAATGTCAATAGTTGCTGCATTATGTTGTGTTATAGTTCTTTGTCATTGTGACTCATATTGCAAAGTTACATGCTGTAATGTACCGTAAGCAACCGATTTCTACAGCAGTCTGTCTGAGTGGGGCTCTTGCCCTTATTTCCTTGTTACAATCGCTGCTACAAGTTGCCCTCTTATACCACGTATGTTCCAAAGGTTGAATTCAGCAGTAGGTTGGTCCATAGGTCATTCTTGCTATACATCTAGTCCAACAAAACACATAGCCATACTTGGCGTCTGATACCATTGAATGACCTTACAATGATATGATTAGCTCGATACCCTCTTGCAGGAACATGCATGTCGGGTCACACAGTTGCCTTGACCCTACCACTGCTATCAATGCCCTCTAGTGATCTTTAAAAGGGCTGCAGTTCCAACGAATGGCATTACAAACTGCTTTGGGATTGACCTTGCAGTATATCAAATGCCTTTGTGGTAACATTGATTGATCCTCCAGTGCCCCTGATCCAGATGCAACTCTTAGTTTTCCATGAATTTAGGTTAAATGACCATGGGGCATGGTTCCAACTGCCCTTGGCCTTAAACCAATCATTGCTATGTCTCAGATCCAGCCATCCTTGGACACATTTGGCCCCTGGTACCTCCCTAGAGGTCTGTGCTCACGTCTGGGAGGATATCCATGTACAGGAGTGGGTGGTGTGGAGGGTGGTCTAACCTTACTGGAGGAGGAGGCTGTAGAGGAAGCTCTTGTGGAGGTCTCCTTGGGGATCCTGTTGTAGGTGTAGCCACAAGTGAGAATGTCTACACAAGTCATGGGTTCATAATACTCATCGCCTGTTATACACACGCAGCAGAAGGCGCGTCTAAATGCTTTTCTTATGTCCCTACTAAGTAACATGTACAGGATGAAATGTGATGAGGCATTGAGGGCACTCAGACATTCTGATATGAGGGTAAGTGATGAATATTCCATCAGAGGGCGTGAAAGGCGCTCTGGATGCACTGCAAATATTATGTGAGACACCACTTTGGGGAATTCCAACAGGAAGTATGTCATCGCCATCATAACCAGCATAACACTAAGTTGTAACTCATTGCCGTCTACTGCAGATGTCGCTTTGACATATTGACGTAGCACATGGAATAGCCTTATCCGCAGAGCTATCAGAGTTCCTAGGAGGAGGATCAGACAGAATGGCAGTGCATATACTGCAGAGACAATGACCCAAGGGTAGACTTGGAGGTAGAGTGCTCTGATGGCAAAAGGCGTGTAGTCCCAATCCCATAGCACAAGCCCCTGCAGGCAATGGTTCCTTAACTCCACCACCTGAAGCTCAAAGAACCTTGGGAAGTTCACCACCAAACAGAACACAACTGTCACAAAGACTATGATCCTACTGGCGCTATTTGTCGTCAGACGCCGCTTTCGCAGCGGCGACGTCATGGTGACGTAGCGCACCAGAAGTACTAATGCTACACACCAGGTGGAGGAATTGCTCAGAATGTGTCTGAATCCATACTCATATGTCATGTATTGTGCCATCTCCTTAGCATGGCCTACGGGGAGTGGTATGAGAGCAGTGTCTCTAACTGCTCGGGGTGCCGCCATTAGCAGCACGAGCAGCTCACATGCTGCTAACCCTGTAAGGTAGATGTAGATGGCGCTGGCAGTCCTCAGCAGTCGATGGTTCAGGGTGACCAGGATGAGCAGGTTACCAATGATGCCAACCCCAAACAGCAATGGTTGCAGGACCACATTAGTGGCCACAAACACATGGCCAGATGTGTGAGCATAGGGGGATGTGCAGTTCTTCATGATGAGTGTTGTACTGATTGATATGTAGAAGTCCTCTCATTTAGTATCTGAAAAGGGAAAATAATTAGTTATTTCATAGTATTTGATCATTATCGTATAATGATCAAATTAAGTCCTACCACGGGACAAAATGACATAATTATATGGTTTTGAAACAAAATTTGACAACTTATTTCCTATGATGTACCATGCCTAACTTTAACTCCAACACTCAAAGCAGGACATTAGTACCTCTGCTATAATCCTAAGTTAGCTTTCTTAAGCAGCACCACTCAGCCTCCTATGGCACTTAAGATTTGAAATAGATCTAAAGTATCTCTACAATAATTACATTATTCAGGTAACCTCCCAAATAGTCTGTATCCTTTAACAATTATCTGAAAGGGTAGTCCACCTCCCCAAAACTTGTCATCGGTAACTTCTACAATCACCTATACTTTAATTGGCTCCCAAAAACACAGGAAAGCAGATGCTGTAAATTGTGGTCAGTCTAATATTTCTTGGCACAACGTGTTATCTCAGCTAGATAAGACGATGGAAAGATAGGGCTCCAGTATCATCCAAAATTGTGCAAATATGTGGGCACTACAAGAACACACCCACCGTCAGTGCTATTCTAATGGTTCAATTCGATAAGACATCAATTGGAAATGGACGCCCCCAAAGAGCGCAAGAAAATTTATTGAAATCAAGTTCAAACTACAATCAATTACCCTTATCTTGGAGATTGTGTTGATAATAATCCCGAAGGTAGATATTTCTTTCCTGTTTTGCCATTGATGCTTTGCTTAATGGTAAACATAATATTGTCCCTTGGTTACTACCTGTTGGTTTGTTGTGGTCTCATGCATGTAGGGAAATCCCGGGGTCACTCAGTGCATCTTTACCGACAGAAGACCTCCGCACTGAATACTAAATGAGTTCTGGGTGGATAAAATAGTTAGCTAATTTAGTAAAAATTCATAACTGGTCCTGAGTAGGTACTTAATCATATGATATAAATAAAACATGATTATTGCAGCGATGCCCGTTCATTTTTGGGCTTGTTTGGATTGGGTCTGAACTGAATTTATTCACTGCAAAAAATGCCAATTATGCAGGTGTCTGTACATTTATGGCCAGCATTCCAGATTTTCATGATCAATGCGCAGGCTTTTTTTATATGTCATAAATCGAGGTTGCCCCTAAAGATATTTGTAGGATTTTTTGCTTAATACCTCTGGGGCACACTAGTTATGGCATGCCATGCTACATTAAAATATTGTGAAGAAGTATTTCCATGGCTGAGACCTGCAGCGGAAAGGGTTTTTTGAATGAAAAAGTCTGGGAGATTGTTGTTAAGGCACTTTTTTTATTGGTTTACATTAGTTATGTAAGATTTAGCACGATTCAGACATCTGTGGTGTGTAATATCTCTTGAAAATTGCTAAAATCCCACTTTCGGGTCGTAATCTTTAATGCCAAATTTGCCTATTTTCTATATTAGACCTAAATAACATTTAACAATGGAGGTAGGTTCATAGAAAGTGGGGTGTCTACTCCAGAATAAAGCCTCTGGAATTTTCAGACCATATTTTTCATTGTATTGGCAGGGTTTGGCTTGTAAAACACTTCTTGATATGATTTTCTGGGCTGCAGAAAGTCCTGCAAGCCTCAGTCCGAGGCCCATCGGGTGTCCATTGGCAGTTCATAGCTCAACACACATCACAAACACATGCATAATTCTTTCATAGAAGGGGATAAAAATATCTATCAATAAGAATAAGGTCAGAACTCCTTTGTATGGTAGGCCGTTATGGTAAAAATCACTAATTTTACTGAATGGTATGGAAATTTATCACAATTTTTTGCCATGTTTCACATAATGTCATCACAATATGAACATAATCGCTATCATGAGAATTTATTTCATACTTGTGACATTGTCAGGGATCTCTTGGGAACACCCCTGTATGATTTGACGACTCTACTAGCATTTGATCCTGCATAAATCAATGTTTAAGTACATAGGTATCAAGTCCTTGGACTGAGGTCTGAAAACGCCACTTGGTCTGCTGGGTGTCTGACCTGTAGAAGCTGGTTTATTAGAAGAAAGAGCTTCTCCAAGGCAATGAAAGTCAATATTCAGAATAATGATGTGAAACACACTCAAGGACATAAAAAAGTGATTTTTGGAAAACCTCAAAAGCACACCTACAGTTCCCTTCAGGTCTCATGTAGGGAAATCCCGGGGTCACTCAGTGCATCCTTACAGACAGAAGACCTCCGAACTGAATTTATTCACTGCAAAAAATGCCAATTATGCAGGTGTCTGTACATTTATGGCCAGCATTCCAGATTTTTGTGATCGATGCGCACGTTTTTTTTTATATGTCGTAAATCGAGGTTGCCCCTAAAGATATACGTGGTATTTCTTGCTCAATACCTCCAGGGCACACTAGTTATGGCATGCCATACTACATAAAATAGAGTGAAAAAGTATTTCCATGGCTGAGACCTTGTGGTTACTACTTCTCCACACCTCCACCACATGACATGGTTGTTATTGGTAGTCAAATATAATAATCCCGAAGGTAGATATTTCTTTCCTGTTTTGCCATTGATGCTTTGCTTATTAAGGGAGAGAATCCCGGGGCGGGGGCTACTGACTCTATGTAGGTCACCCTCAACTGCCGCCCTACCGCCCTATCTCCCAGTGATCTAGAAATCTGACTGCCCTACTTGACTGATAAGCTGGACATTGACCGCCCCCTTTTTCCACCATCCCAAATATTGACTGGACCGCAAGCCTACACCCTGCACCAAACTGCCTTTTGTACTCCTGTATTTGTATGAATCAATTTTTTTCATTGTCCAGCACTTTGTTTTTTATCACTTTAATGCCCTCATATGTATGGCGTATAAGCAATACACTCTTTTTGAGATCTAATGGAATTCCACCGCCCTGCTATTAGAGATGTGATGGGAATCCACCGCCTCCCTTTTTCGGGATCGTGTGGGAATCCACTGCCACCGCTCTCAGGAGTCGGGCTGCAGTCGTCTCCATTTCATGGGCAAGTGCCCCCCCCCCCGCGGGGAGAGAATGTACATCTCAAAACCTAGCGCATTTCATAAATCCATCCTCAACAGTCTCGTCTATAATTCGAAATGATGATAAAGACCCTTTAGTTCTGAACTACCCAAAAAAAATTGGTAAAATAATAATTGAACATTTGCAACTTTTACCTACCAAAACCAGTACAAACATGTCTAATGTATGGCTGTGACCTGATTTCTGCCTTACGTGTTACAAGCAGGACAATGCCAAGAGTGTAAGAGGAAAAGGGTAATACTAAACAATGTGTGTGTATATCAGCATGCTGTCACGCTGCCTCCTGTACTGTGTCACTGTTAAAGCCTGTCTACAAACAGCTGATCTTCTAATACTCTCCTCTGATAAATCTCAATCAGTGGCGGATCCAGGATTTGAAAAAGGAGGGGGCGCAGCCAAAAAGGAGGGGGTACACCCCCCTCGTGAACTGATGATATATTCTAAAACGGTAATTTACTTTATACCCACTCTCCAAAGTATGTTGGGTGTTGTGACCTATTCTCATAATTCTGTCATTCCATTCTCCTGTGTACCGTAAATTGTATTCGGTTAGATACCGGTACTCTTGCATCTTTGAGGAGACTCTATTTCTGTTAACTTGACTGAGAAGCCATGGGCGGATCCAGAGGAGGTGGTCTAGGTGGGGGGCACAGCCAAGAAAATTTGGTCCGGGGGCCACAGCCAGGGTCCGGCCCCTCATTTCCTATAGTTAAGAGTTAACTATTCAGGAGGTCTAGGGGAGGAACGTGTTCCCACCAGGCCACCCCCTGGATCCGCTACTGAAAATAGTGTCGACACACATAGTCAACCCCCTTTGGAATCTCACTTACAGTGATTCATTATTAACCTCTGTGTGTTTTTTTTACGATACAAACGTTATTTTCGTGTTTGTAAGTTTTCCTAAAGTTTGAATAAAGTAAAGAACAATTAGGTCCAAGTTTGCACTCAAATTGTTTTAAAAGACGTGAAAAAGACGTACCTAACGAAAGATTTTAAACATTTCTGAAAACGTATCTCTCCCTAAAGCTCTTACTTTAGAATAACGTTTTTATGAGCGTTTCTCTACCCAAACTTTATCAAATCATTTTTTTCTTGTCAAGTGGGCTGGCAGTACACTGAACGAAGTGTAATTGATGGGCAAACACAGAAATGACAGCTGCTCCTCTATTTTCCTCATCACTATCTCTCCAGGCCACACACCTTTTTGCCATGTGTGTGTGATTGAACTATAGTTAAAACACTCCTGACGGGATGTCAAGTAGGCGTGGGGACGTTATAAAGAGTGGCTCAGATAGCAGGTCATGGCGTCTAGAATTGGAATTCAATTACCACTCAGGGTCTGACTATCAGGGAAAGAGGAAAAGTATTTGAGACAGGTCTACTTATAGACCCTTGGTGAGGTCTATGAACTCCTGAGTCGGAATGGTCTGGTTCAAATTGGGACAGAGCGAAGGCGAGACATAGTAGCAATCAGACAATAGTAATATTATCTGATTGTAGGTAGTAGACTGAGCCTAGAGATCTAATACAATGCCCCATAAAGTGGCGTTTGTTGTGTGTGCATACATCATCAACAGGTTGGTTGAGTTGGGGAAGGCGAAAAATAATTTCATTGAAATAACAATAATTTCCCTAGGGGGGAGGGGGGGGGAAATCGGTCCCGTTTTATTGAAAAGGCCCAGATGTACAAAGAAGTGGATAAACTCTAAGAACTGGACTGGTGCAAATTACTTTTGACCGCTCTCGATGTGGGAGGGGGAATGGGTCAGGAAATTAGTGAAGAACATTTTCAGTTTTCATGATTGGTAGAGTAGTTTTGTTACACAATTAATTTTTGCTTGGTTTTAAAATTTTGAATGAACCCGTTCAGTTCCTTCCTAAAATGGCCCTCAATGTTAATATTTAGCACTATACTCAGGCAGGGAAGAGTTTGGTTTAGGGAGTGGTCATTATTGAGGGGGGGGGCGTAAAAGATTCGGACCCCTCTTGAGGGGAGAGCATAAAAAAAAACAGCAAAAAAAAGTCTATGCGCTACTATAGTTCGGAGTGGGAGGGGGGCATAAAAATGTTCGCGCGTCCGCGCAACCACCCCCCCCCTTCCCCCTATTGTTGATAAATAATGAACACTACCTTAAATATCATTGACCCATGAGCGAATTAACCTAGGCATTTCAAAATGTTGGAAGGGTGAGGTCTACCCAAATTCAATGCCTAATTCAACGCTACGTCACGTGCAAAAAAGGAAAAGACATGTTTGCTGCAGCGAAATCGTGGAAAATGGTTACTAGTAGTTGCAATTTTCTCTGCTTGTTAGCTGAGAGTGCCCCCCTGCCCCGGTTGACTACAGGTATCTCTGTGAGTAATGTATACTGCATGGGTGTGGTCACAACGAGGTATGGAGGCAGTGGAAGAGGGATGGTATACTCGTACTCACGTGTACTGCGTTGTTGTGTCTACCTAGAATCTTATACATTGCTTTTAATAGAGTAATAGTAAGTCTGTCATAGGCCTATGTCTGCTGACTCACATACATACATTTTTTTGATACATTTGGTTGCAGTTGATACTACTTTTAATCAGCAATGTTTAATATCGGTAATTGAATGACCTCGGGTTTGTGAATTGACCCACACTCTCACTCTCAGCCCGATTTTAAATCAGCAGTTAAAATAACAGTGTACTGTGTGCAGGGCAATCTACTGTAGGATCTATGGATTTGTATTAACAGTAGGTTCTAGTGTTTTCCAAAAATACACTGCATTGTGCTGTAAATAGAGTCGCGCAGTCTGAGAGTGCATGGGCCATGCCATTGAACCCTACGCCACACCTTTAACTGAGGTTCGTCTATTCGTCAAAATTCGTGATCTACATAGGACAAAAAACAAAATAATTACTTACCTACATGAATTAGCTTGTAAGTAGGGTGCCCAGTCTCAGATGAGAGATGACCCTTTGGCCAGTTATGTGTCTAGTGTTGTGAGACCAATGCCCAGAGTGGCTCCTAGGAGTAGCTTGGAGTATCTCCCTGTGACTGAGTGAGTCTGTCACAGGAGCAGCTCCTTCCAGCACTAAGGAGCAACTCACAGAAGTAGAACACTTCACAGAAATACTACTACAACAGGCGCCCTGAACACGTCAGTCAGTCAGCTCACCGTGCTGAATACCACTGGAATATGGGTAAGAGTTGTATTGGGGAGTGGGGATGGTGGGGGAGGGGGGTTGGGGTGGAGTTAAAGTTGGGTTAACTCTACACTGGCTTCAGTCTCTGATTATGATTGTGGTAATGATTATCATATATTGTCAGAAAATAGTATTCATAAAATATAATGAGGGAGGGAAAGGGAATCCTTCTACTGCACCCTCCCCTCCATCCTCCCCACCCCGCCTGTTGTCGTGAATAAGCCAGTCTCTAACTCTTATCAGATGAAGGTATAACAGGTATCTATATGACATTTTTGTGATTTTTGCATTACATGTATACAATGAACAAACAACTCAAATGTTTCCTACTGTAAATCTAGACATTAGGGAGAAGATTAATGAATGATGATTAACAGACCCTCGAAAACATAAATATCTCAAAATACAGGGGTGGACCTTCGAAATGCTCAGGGGCATACTATGATTGAATAATTTAACAGTGTAACTTGATGATAAAACGATTAGGCAATATCGGACTGATTTAAAGAGATAGACCCCCTTTAAGTTTGTGATTTTATTCTGAGTAGTTGGGGGGGGAGGAAGTTAGGTTCGGTCCTCATGTGGGTAGTTGGGTGAGGGGGGGGGGGGGCTTGACATGGCATCTGCGCTGGATCACTGGCACCCCATAGCCGTATACACATGGCCCACACCTCCCCGTGCATTTAGTCTACTCAGTCACCAAGTGTACTTTGACTTATCGTCTATTGTTTTATAAGCCCAGCTTTACCATTTTCATTTTTTTTTGTGTGTTTTGCTGCGTACCCTGTGCCTTTCTCAAACATTTTACAATATTGGCTATCCTATAAGTAACAATTGGAATGAATATACAGGGAAAATCCAATGATTTCAGGAAATCTTTATAGATTTTTTATCTTTTAATTTATTGATTTTTTTATTATTCAAAATTTCTGTTATGTCAATTGTCTGGATAATCTGTGAGCTGCTCACGAGTGGATATCGTGGAGTCATTACTCATCATGTTAGTTCAAGCATGAGGTATACATGTTCGTATTCATGTTAATCCATGACTCCTTTCTCCTTTATTTAGCAACAAATCCATAACATATCCCTGGCCGGTGCGACAGGCGCGTGCCCTCTGCCCTAGCCTACATGAAATCCTTCTAGAACTCCAGGGATGCCTACTCATAGCCCCCCTCCAACCTATCCACATCTATACTTCCGAACTAAGACACCATGCATCGATATTCCCTTTAGAGCCATATCAATCAATCCATGTTCATTATAGGTCTATCCTCTTTCATCAGGGTTACCAAGCTCATCTTAAAAGGGCCTTCATCTCGTCTTTCTTATTCCCTCTGTGCGTCTGGTAGGCCTACAAGGAGAAGTGCGCAGCTAGCACTGACACATTCATCTCGTAAAGTGATGTCCAATGTAGTCGTGAATTTGACTTTTTAGCAAAGCGTGTACATGCAACACGTGGACATGTACCTTTGAATGTAAGCCTTCTCCCATTCCACTGGATTTCCATTCCGTCATGTGATAGCTCGGCGTAGGCCTACATGTGAATCTATCACGTACGTCTAGTTGGTTTCCATGACGACAGTTACTACAACACAGTGTCAGGTTGCAACAAAAACCAAAGTTGACATCAGTCCGAAACTCTATATTACTGTAGATTCAGGAGGGGTAGGCCTACCCCTCTCATTTAGTTAAAATGTAGTTGTTTTCTTAAAGTTGGTATCTATGTTAGGATTTAAAGCTATTTAATAGAATTATATTTTCTATATCAATTTGGTAATTTGCCCAATGAAAGTACCATTCTTATCAGCTGTAAGGTAAAGAAGATATAAGACAAGTACGATTTCAATTTTCTAACATTTTATAGGGCCTAGACATATGAAAGAATGTTAGTTTAGCTATAGACATTGTCTAAACAGAGAAAGCTATACACAACTTGTGCAGATGACTTTGACATCAAACAAACAAATATCACAATCACCAAACATAGTCTTAGATCTGATGCTATAATTGTACAGTCACCATTTAGAGATAAATGATAAACTTTGTCCATTTCGTAGCAGCCAGAACAATGGTTTATAATACCTCTAGGAGAATTACCATCCCCTCGCAGATCAATAGTCCGAGCAGTGCGGCAGCGCTTTAGCAAAATTCCACCAAATCAACCCTGGAAAATGGCCATGGCTTTATTGAATTTGAAATAGGAGTTGATGTACCAGTCATGGAGCATTGGTTTACCGTTGATCAACATTGAATTAATCGTTGAAAGTGGACTATGGTTCACCAATTGCAATTGTATTAGGCCTATGTGTTCGTGTTCAGCCAATAATAACCTGAGGATTGACGTTTATCACCCAACTTGGCTACTAAAGTAGACCTATATACAGTGTGACATGTACCACAATAAGCAAGTAAGATTCTCGACAGCCCATGACATAACGGTCAGTAATGTATTTATAAATATTCGCGATCCCACCGATTACGCCCCAATACATGTAATATGACACATTTTAGGATTCACATGACCATACTGGTACGTCAAAGCTACCTGAGCTATTGCATGTACATAATTATCTGTTTTACAATAACAAATTTGACACTTTTTAGGATTCACATGACCATACTGGTACGTCAAAGCTACCTGAGCTATTGCATGTACATAATTGTCTGTTTTACAATAACAAACACATAGTAACCAAAATCCAGAGCTGTCACTGTTTTACACTGCAACACTTTCCTTGTACACACTATTCTCTCTGTTCCATTATAATATAATCCTTGATTTGGTGTTATGGCTGTTGCTAAATTCAGACATTTTGCCCCAGTGAAAAGAAAATTCTGGGTTTTGCTATGTGGACTGTCATAGATTTGTAGCAGTGTAGTGCATATTGCTAGGGAATATGGCTGTTGCTAGGGGTTATGTTGGCTGCTAGGGACGTGTTAGTTGCTGAGGACTGCCCTGGCTTTTAGAGACTTTCTCCCTGTTATGGCGATTTTTTGTTTCTAGGGACTACTTTTGGGGTACTTTGGTGGTATTCGCACTGGTGTCACACACAATGTCTGTGCTTATTGCTAGGGACAATAATTTTGGTTGTTAGTGACAAAATTTTTTGCTAAATAGCCTACTGTTGGTTTGATGAATGTGACAGAAATATCATAACCTTTACATGTAGGGAGGGGTTGGTCCATCCCGCAGGTCCAATCAATATGTGCTTCTTGTTAGGTTGGTTGCTAGGGATTGTGTTATTTACTAAGAATCTAAACGTTGCTATGGAGTTACTAAGGACTCTCAAAGTTGCTATGGATTTTGCTGTTGCTATGGACTGTGCTAATTTCCATTGATGAGTCTCTTGCAAACAAAGGGTTGTTGTGTCCAACAGCGGCGGTCTGCCCAGTGACCCCTGTTACCAGGAGACAGAGAGGACTGGCCGCAGTGCTCCAGGCCCCCCTCATTGTCTGGTTGGTGCTCTGACCACTGCTGGAAGGTAACACTGCTGCCGTCCACCCACACCAGCCTCTGGTCTGAAATCGGAGAAAGGTAGTCTTATCGTTTTATAGTTGAATTCAATCTCCCCCCCCCTGAAAATACAGTCAGACTAGGACTAGAATAGGGTGCTAACAGGGGGGCTTCACATGCCTCTACTGTCCCTCATCCAAAATAGAAATGGCCTCATCGACTTTAGGTTTGCAGTGATTGAATCGTTTTGATGTCACCATACATATTGTAACTTTATAATGATATGACTGTATGATTATATCCAAAACAAATAAAAGACATAGCCTACTAATTATTTTAATGTTAGTCATTTGGGGATTTCTACACTGTCATACCGTGGCAAGCTTTTTACAGTAGATTGCTTCTATTTTTGAAAACAATGGTAGTTGCTGTCAGTACAAATCCAATGATTATTTATGGGTTCTACTGTACCTATTACAGTGGTCTTTATGGCCGATGTACAATTGGGACTGAGAGTATACTTAGTATCGTTCAAAACCATGCACATTAAGTTATCTGGAGACTGTACATGAAAGTTCACCTGATCCAGCACATTCAATAAGGCCTAAAAAAAAGGTTTGTTTCCAGTTTCCCGACCGACCCAGCAAAACAGGGCTGATCCTGGAATTCTTTTTTATTCTGTGGATTTTTTACATTTTTTGGCCATTTTTAGGCATTTTTCCTGGAACGTTCATATTTTTTCATCAATTTTTCATGGAGCTTATCCAGGTCCTCATCTATTGGTATATAGTTTATAACAGTCATTCATATCTTTTACATGTGGTTCACATGTCTTGTGCTTTTCATAATTCTACTGTAAAATCATAGCACCCAGCATGTCTGCCCATACATTTCTATACAAAAAAAAAAAAAAAAAAAATCCGACCTACCGACCCTAGATATTTGAGGCATGTAACTGGAAACAACTTTATTTTTTTTTGGCCTAATGAAAACACTCTGCTGGTTATTAGATATTCTGTCTGTTGCAAGAAAATAAGTATGATGGTAACAAAAGGCTGTTACTTCCTCACCAGAAGTAGTGATATCCCGCATTAGTCCTATCCAAAAGTAATGTCCAGCAGCACGACTCCCTGGCCGGAAACGAGACAGGATCTTCCTCACCAGGAATTCATTCTCCTTCCTGCTGTGGACAGACACCAGGTCTGCCCCCAAGTGGCGACATTCGGAACGAGCCTGGGCCCACGTCACGTGGTGCCAGCTGAACCAATAGAAATGGTCCTGGAACTGCTCCCAGAGTGCATCAGAACACAGGCGGGGCACCATACAGGACGCTGTAGGAGGAAAGAGGCTGTCTTAAACTATTTTTAGAATTTGCTATGAGTAGTTTATGTGTAGGCCTATACAATAATCATTTATCTGTGTTCATTATCCCTGAGAATGTAGATTACTATTATGTGAACTATGCATGAATTTCAATCAAACCCAGTTTTGAGGCATAAGATTGAAATCCAGAATCAGTATATAACCGATAGAAAAATAGATTATCGTGGATATCGATGACATTAGAAAAATAATGCAGCAATGTAAATTGTTGATAACTCGAAAAGTATAAAGCCTGTGATTGGCTCCCATGAGTTGTGCACTCATCCTGTTGCATCAGCACTCCCTTACCCAGTTTATTCACACAACCAAGCCACTATTCACATAACTCCCGTCAAAACTGCGCTATTCGCACCACATTGCCAAAAAAGGCGGGAAAGTTGATACATGGATCAACATCATATACCTTCACCATTGGAGGCAAAAAGCGTCTTATGGCTGCCAACCAACTGAGTCTGTACAATATTGACAATTTCTCAAAATTTACAAAACTTTGTAATGAAATACCTTTTCCTGCAAGACCCCTACATCTCCTCCTTTAATGGCACTACAACTTCATTAAGTAATTCTGCCTCTTATATACAAAATTTCCATCTTTTTTTAAACTTATTAGCACCACCAAAATGACTGAAAGTGCAGGTCCCCAGGGTGTCTCCTTATAACTCGCTTTTCGAGTTAAATATGTACTTATTGAAAAAAATGTAGTCTACATGCAAATGACATGATATAGTGAATGGGGCTACTCGAGAAGTAGTAGAACATGTGTTCTATAGGTGAATGTAGATATGCGGCACTCCCTACTCAATCACAAGTAGCCCATTTAACTCTTGATTGATGCTTAATATTCTATGGTATTCTTTGTGCATGGCGGATGTAATTCTTTTAATTTTACAATGTAGATTTGTAAACCTTGAAATAGACTCACCATTTCCTGTTGAGATGTCATTCTCTTGGAGTTTGCTACCAGAATATCTATTACCTGTGGAAGATAAGATCGGACAAATTTACTATCAATTCAAAGAAAAACAGTACCCTATTTTCATGAGGGCATATTTTGATGGCCTTTATTTTTCGATAGAAAGATTCTAGCATGGTTACCGAACTATTCATAATCATATAGGAATGCAGCAGGTTTGTGTGATGCATCTGATGGTATACGATTGCTAATATGCATCAGGTTCTGTATAGATTATACATGGCAGGAGTTGCACAATGTGCTTTATTTAGAATATTGAACTATTCAGAATAATGATATTGCACAGGGACCTTCTGTTAGGCTATTTACTGATATTTGTCGAGGAAAATAACAAAGAATGCTTTTACTGAGAAATGTATAGCAGCCATGGACACCCTTCCCTCCCTTCCAGTGTGACGTAATTTATGGATCGGCACAAAGGAACATAGTTTTGAGTCTGGAACATAGAATTGGTCTTTTTCAGCTACACCAATGACACCTTGTGGGTGAGGAGAGAGACTGATAAGGTCAAGCTCTCTTTCTATTCTTTGCAGGTGCATTTATAATAAAAGAGTGATAATTGTTAAATGAGATTACATGCACTAGGAGTTAACCAATATTTCACTTGTAATGAGAGTCTTAATCTAGATGATGCTTAAAAGCCACACTGGCGAGGTCCAAGTTTTAGAGCAACAAGGATGACAGAATAGGATTGAATTTAAAGGCCCCCTTGGTTTCAGTATTTAGGCAACACTTCCGACAGATTTTTCTACCAGAAGTTGGCCATTGTGCGTAATAACCAATATCAAATGGATGAACCTGACTATGGTTCTCTCACCACTCCTCCCTAGACCTAGATTAGACTTCATGCCCTCACTCATCTATCACCTCCAAACCTTTTAATATTTTTCAAAATCAGTCAACTTACGTGTGACCAAAAGGTAGATACTAGCTGCCCCTAGCGGCAATAATAGCAAGAGCATGGACAGGTTAATTACGCCGGAAATCAATAATAACCTCCGGTGTGGCCGACTTCCGGTGCCGACACTGGTTCCTGCTTGTACCCTCTCAAAGCATCTACTGGGAGACAGGTGACAGCGGCTAGCAGTTTCCGGTAAGGGGTCGGTGGGTAATTGACCATTGTTTATCAGAGCTAGGTAGACATAATCTTCATTCTTACGTCCTACTGTAGAGTCTTGTTTGAAGGTCCCTAGGGCCTCACTGCAATTGTTCTTTCCATACATTTTGATGAAGGTCATTAACTGACACAGAGGCTAAGTTGGTAATTCAAACAACGGATCATGAGGCTGATGCCCATTAGTTTTCAGTCTTGGCATCCTCAGTTTGCGTCCATTACAAAAGTTAAATTTTCCTGATATCCCATTTCATGTCTCTCAGTTGGACACCTGCTTTTTTCCGACTTGTACCCTGGTTCCAGCTGAGGTTTAAAGATCCAACTTATCTTTAGTTGTATTTCCATATCAGTGATGCATTATTTCTTTTCATCCACTGATTAAGTCCTCCCAGTGAGTAATATGTGGCATGCGTTAGGGAATCTCCAATATGAGAGAGTAGCGTCCTTTCTAGATACATATTAAATATCGTAAGTGAGATCAGTCAGTGCGGGGATATGTTCCATAGCAACCCCCCTATAGCTGGAGAAGGTAAAGGATCCACGAAATGGTAATGCGGCGGAAATTGATAATGTTAACCACCTGCATTTCCTCTCCAGCAGGCCACAGCAGGCATTGGATCCACTGCTTTCTTTGTACCCTCTAAGCTTTCCTATAGAACTGACCAGCGGAGTCCCACGATAGATATACCGTATTCATACATGCAGATATGTCCAAAGCACACTGGTGTCCCCTCGGTATCCTGGTAGGGCTATGCCATCAGACATAGTCCTAAGAGCCCTCCCACACTGATGCCCAAATGGGGTTTCATGTTAACGGTCCAGAGGACACTGGTGGAATGTCGTCTGCTCGCTAGACGCGCGCCCTTTTATGGGTAATCACGGGGTTTGATCCAGACCACTATTGATTTTCTCATATGACTTAAGGCGATTACAAAGTAGTGTACTCGGAACATAATGGAGAAGAAAAGTCCACGCCATCATGTTACAGCCTATTTCTTTCAGTAGAGAAAACGTCAAAACGAATTTTGAACAGCAGTATATATATGAACTAGAGATCGAATGTATGTGATGCGAATAGTTTGGGAAATTGAAGAATGTACTAATTGTAACGATAAAATTCTTCAATAAACCGTGTGTATATATTAAATACATAGGCCTAGATATTGAGGCCCAACTTCACTTGACCAGAGGGATATTATCCCCTAGAGCTCTAGACAGTTCTCTAGACAGTGCTATTGACCAGGGGGCAATGAGCAATGCCCACGAAGGGCTTTGTCCATGTTCTGAGAGACAGTGACATTGGTCAACGACCTTTGTCTGTCCCTACCTGTGTGATCTCTAAAAGGAATTAGAGGCCGCCTAACTGCCCTATGGGTACCTCTTAAGACTTAACCCTTGATGGAGAACTGATGCATCTAGGTTCATGTTCATTTGCAGTTATGTTCATGATACACCAATGAAGCAAATAGGCAGTGCTGCATTTGCGCATCATGCCTCCTTCAGCTTTCATCATGATACATTCGCCAAGCGGATTGTTGATGTACAGGCCTCAAGCAGAATACATATCACCATGCAGCCCTTAAAGATTTGGAGCAGTGGGCATTATAAATGGGGGTTTCTAAGATCCATGTTCCCGTTATACCATGGCCAAATGGCAAAGTTTCATTACATATTTTGAAATAACTATATCATTAGGCCTAATCATTAGTGACTGCACCACGTAAGCCTAAATTGATTTCTATCGGAAGTCTTGTACTAGCTAATTCCCTCAAATCAACTCTTAAATAATTGCCCATTGCCGACCCACATTCTTCCAATAATGGGAATTTAATGTAGTTATCTTGCCATGAATATGTCCTTTGTTATCGAAGTTGTGTTAAACAACCATTCACTTCCTCACTCCCATAATTTGGAAGCAATGTTATAGTCTGTGTACTCATTCCCCTCTAAAAATTGCATTTCCAGTGTATTCCTCCTTCAAAGGTAATGGCTCTCAACAGAAGGGGTAGACATCTTAAGGTATGCAATTAATTAAATGGGGGGCTTAAATCATTGATTAAGGTTTCCTTATTAATACACCAACTGGCTTATCTACCGTCCCCTTTACTAGCAGAAATCCTAGTGGTGTCTTTGACATATACAGAACCACTAGAAGGATAGAGAACCTTGTAGTTATGATACTTAATGGGGGCATTAAGTAAAGTAGCATCTAACTCTTTAAAAATTAGTTTTCTCCTGTCGTCATAATTCACCAATGCAATGCTGGTGAAAAGCTCACTAGCACTGCTTATAGGGGATCTCATGCCAACCCATATCAGAAATATGTCAGCCTGAGGGTTATGGTGATGCGTGAATGTACCGATAGGAGTTATAATTTACCAAGGCTGCCTTCTTGCACAATGGTAAGGTATGGATATATTCCTGTATTATGTTTTAGGCATATGTGGTCCTTAAGTGGTCAATACAGTGTCTGTGTGCTCACATGGGGGGTGTTCTAGGTGGCTTATCTCTAAGTCACAGAGGACAATAAATATTAAACACGAACTGACGGGCCGGAAGACGGCAGCTTCTATGCTTGGGACGTGTCATTTTATGCTACAATGGAGTTCAGAGGTATCTAGTGAGAAAAGACATGTTTTACTCCCCTATGGCCCTATCATACAGTTCATTGATGGGTTGATTCGGTGTTGGATTGATTTCGTATTACAAACCTATTGAAGGTTGTGTAGATGAGAGGCTTCCCACTCAACAACAACAAAACGTTATTTAACGTCAAAACCCGTTTTTAACGTTTTAAAATGTGTTGCCATGATAAGGAGCCGTAGGGAAACGTTCTGAAACGTTTTGCAACATTTTTTGTTGACTGGGTTTAGAAGTTTCAACTTATCTGCCCCCTCACTGTGTGTTGAAAGCTGCTTTTCTTCATTTTTTCAATTTTCCAAAACATTAGAAATATGCCTGGGGCCATATGTCAGTATTGCATTTGCTGAAAAGATTATGCTTATAATCTAAGTGCTGAGGATGTTACAAAAAAAAATCTGACCACTTTTGGACATGATCTTAGGGACTTATATGATAAATTGCTATATAATCCTATATAAGGTTGAAAGCTCTGTATCTCAAAGATATGCTTGGGACCCCCACATTTTTAATGCATGAATGGAAAGTATATATCATCTTGGTCCTTTTAGCCTCTCCCTGCCATCCACCTTAACGCTGGTATTGGTATTAGCAAGAGTCACACTATATATATCTATATGCCACATACAACCAACACCTTATAACTGCTTATCAGGTAGAAATTTACATTTCAACAATAGATGTGTATCCTTCTGCTTGATATTAGGCAGTTTGTGACCTCATAACCTGATAAAAATGCTGGCTTGTTTGAAGCCATTGAATCTTTGGTACAATATCTCTAGTACTCGCAGAGGGTGCAGACACTGGCTTACACTGCAAAAATGGTGTTTAGATCCTAAACATGTTTAGCCAAACAATGTGCTTAGCTGAAGTGTTTAGAAATCTAGGTGTTTAGGTTTAAAATTTGTGTTTAGATATTGATGAAATTTTGTTTTTATATGTTTATGAATTTTTGTGTTTAGATGTCTAGGTGATTGGGTTTGTAAGGGTTTGCAGACATGTATCCATTAAAAAAATAAAGGAATATTTTTTGTTTGTTTTCTCATTTACTGGAGGACATCAGCAGGTATTTACTTGGCATAGTCTCCCAAGATGTCAGCCACAGCTTTATACATATATATGTACATACTGCAGTAGAATGAGAGACTTGAGAAAGTACAACAGCTTGGCGGGAAGGACATTGCTTTATACTTAACAAAATAACATCAAATAGGTGTCAGTCATCGGGCTCTTTGATTATTTTATGGTAATGATGGTGGTGTTAGTTGAATTTAGTCAGTTTTCTATTGCTGTTTTTATTTTCATGACATTCAATGAAATTACACTAGGCTACACAAGGGGTTTGGGGATATTTGTCACAACATTTGATTATAACTGTGTGCAGATAGTACATTCAGAAGTAGTGCTGCCACCTGGTATGGATTTGACATCCAAGTATCTAAACATATTGATGTTTAAATCTAAACATCTAGTATTCAAGTGTTTAAACTCTAAACATCTAAAAATGTTTAGCAAACATGTTTATGTATTTAGACTAAAAGTATTCTTTTCCTAAATGTGTAGTTGATGAGACACCTACCTGACGTATATGTTTAGGTTTTAAACATGTTTAGACCTAAACATGTTTAAAATCTAAACACCATTTTTGCAGTGTACCTATCCATCTGGTAGCGGGAAATCACCAAGGTATGCACTGGAGTGATATCTATTCTAATACCACACGTACAAGGCGCCGCTTATACACAAGGAGGGACCCACTAGTATGCCTTATGGAAGCAGCAAGTGTTACGGGTGCGCCATATAGGCGAGGATATGAAACTGTAGAGCAGTTTTAGAATGGCTAAAAATTCACTCAAGATGTACCTTATATCAGGAAGGCTAGCCTCCCTGATATAATGAAGACCCTGAAGCCAGGGCGTGTCTTATACGTGGGGTGCACCTCATATTGGTAGTTCTTTCAGATATTTGATTGAAAAACAATTTCATCCCACTCTGATGACTTGTAAAACATTTGGTGAAATTCCCGCTGTCTTTTTATTTGCCTGTTTACAATTTTCCTCTTTTATTTACCTTTTCTTCAACACCGTTTAAACTGGTGATCCGGTTAAGAATTTTAAAAAAAAGAAAGAATTGAAATCAGTTTTGTCAGATGCAACTGTCGTTTACCTTTGGGCAATGCCTATTGAAGTCATGTTCTTCTCAAAAACATCAAGAACCATCTCTCCCCACCCCGTAAAACACATTAACTGTTTTTTTATCAACACATGTGGTAGAGTCAATGGGGGGTCAGTTGATTTACAAAAAAAAGTAGAAATGCCCACAAAATAATAAAGGGCTTCCCTAGCCCACTTAAAAGGGTCTACTTCTCATCTTTCCTATCCCCTCAGGATGTGTGTGGTGCATTATGCGCAGGCACTGACACATTCCTCTGTGAAATTGTGTAATGTCGTTCTCGCCATGAATATGACCTTAGCTGTCGAAATGGCGCTAAACATCTATTACTCACTTACTCAAAATAGTAAAAACTACAACAATGCAACAAACTGTGCTAAAAGGGAAAATGACCTAGCTCTGAAGTACATGATTGGCCTTCGTCAGATTTATCACTGCAATCCCTAACACTTTTTGTGAATGGACTCGTGAATGAAATCATACCGGCGTCATACCTTCCAACTTATTCTTTGCTAAATAGTCTAGAATAAAAGCTTCATTTGTTGGTAGCATAATTGTGTGATTTAAAGATTTCCTTTTAGAAAAGAAAAATGTCGGAAATGCTCCCATATATTGGCCAATTCTCTGCAGCCTCACCCACACAACCTCCAGGGGCGGATCCTGGGGGAGGGGGGCGGGGGTCTTTGGGGCACGTGCCCCCCCCCCCTCAGACCCCCCGAAAATGGGCCTGGCTATGACTCTTAAGGTGGATGGCGGCCTCCTAAAACTGGTTCACTGCGCAGATTCCTGAGCAGTTGTGCACAGATATGGTATGTTAGAAAGATAGTTATAGTTCTCCAGCATCAGCACATTCTGTGGCTACTATGACTATGTAAGCTCTAATGTAATGGGGTCGAATTCAGTGGAGGTCTCCACTTATCTACCCCCTCACTCTATGCTGAAAGCTGATATTCTTTTCTTTTGATGCCACAAAACATAAGAATATGCCTGGGACCATAACTTCAATATTGCTAGGATTTCTGAAACATTTTTATGGACGATGAAAAAACGTTGACAAACATTAAAAGACGTTCTTGGTAGCCAGAGAAAAACAACCAATATACTAGTTCAGCAGGGATGCAAGTCAGGGATGGGCAAAAATGAGGAAGCCATATTTCATAATTGGAAAAGTAAAGTAAAAGGAGAGGTTTTTCATACTTTATACTACCAGTATACCACACTCAAACATTCACTGCCTTAATATGAAAATGCATTGGGCTTTGATTTTTGAAAAGAGCCACCTTCTCATATTTATAACACAGTATAGCAAAATTTCCTGGTTTTCAAGAATTTCAGAAATAAGGAAATCATGATAAAACCTGAAGACTGACATCCCTGGCTCAGGTTTTCTAGTGTTGCCTGGTTCGGGATTGAACCCAGGATCTTCTGATCCGAAGTCAAACGTGTTACCAGTGCACCATGGAATGGGTGCTAATTGACTACTAAATTTACCTGTCCCCTCACCAAGTGTTGAAAGCTGATTTTCAACATTTTTGATGCCCCAAGAAAGTATAAATATGCCTGTGACCATGTCAATATTGTATTTCTTGCAAGGATATGCTTATAATCTGAGTGCTGAGCAAGTTATAAAAAAAATCTGACAACTTTTGGATATGAATATGGGAATTAATGTGACAAATTATTGTATAATCCTATATGATATTGAAGGTTCTGTATCTCAGAAATATCCATGGGACCCCCACATTTTTATTGGACGTATGAATAGTACCTATAATTCTGGGACTCTGTTGAGAATATAAAGAAAATCCAGCCACTTTTAGTCTAGCTCCGCCATCCTCCTTAACAATCTGAAATGTGGTCTGAGACCATGACTGTGCCCCCCCCCTCCCCCACCACCAACCGAATTTTGCTGATGGTGCCCCTTCAACCACTGCATCCGCCCCTGATCTCCTGAAAGAACGCATATGTGTCGTTGATATGGTTAAAGCTGGTATAAAAGCTAATATAGTGTGGTCTGATATGTATTTCAAAGGATTATATACCCCTTCCCAAGTCATAGGGTGCCGCTTATTATGGCATGATATGGCTCATTATGTGCACATCATTGGACATTAGTTTCAGCTGGTCTATCCTCTTTAGTGAGAAGGGAAATCACTTGGTTAATTAGTTCTGGTCACAGCCTCATGGTGGCAGCACTGAGTGGTGTCTGCTCTGCTGCCAGGCATCCAAATTGAATTCATCACCATTGTAGAATACTCTGCTTTGTGGCTTCAGATTGAGCCACTGTCCTGGTACAATCAAGACTGCTTGTTGACATGAATAAAATGCTGGAAGCATTTTATTTCTACACACATATATGCTTAAATTTGACATGGTTAGAATGAACTGAATACAGTCGGCCCTTGCTTCCTCGACCCTTTAATTCCTCAGATCCCTCATTACCTCAGACAGATGATCTTCAACTATCTCTATGTTTTCTATTATATTTTGACTTACATCCTCGGATAATTTGCTTCCCCAGACATTTTTCCTTGCATTTTTCAAATCTGATGAAGCAAGGGTCGACTGTAGATTGAGATTTTGGCAGGACACTTTCACAAGTGGGGTGATGATAAAATTAATATGCAGAAATTGGAAAGTCTATATATTTCAGATCTTGTCCCAGCTTTAAGTTGCACACACAACAACCATGCATTAACACCGTTAACATTTATTCTGTATTATCATTACCATAACAAGTTACACTGTATTATGATATACACATGTATTATCTTATACACATCTATGTAAAGTAATACATCAAACACGATAAACATATACAAGGTATCAACAACACATAGCATCATACCACACTGCCCAGGCCGCTTGCACATACAAATTGGTCATGACCACCCAGTATATTTTAGTTGGATGCTGAAACTTTAAAACTACAGAGAGATGATGGCCACTGCTCCCATGCAGTCAGAGCATAATAATGATCCATTAAAATACACTTTTGACAAGTTAGTAGCTTATTGAAAAGGGTTGATACAATGGAAACAGCCAGATATGCATAACCTGTGAAAGCGGGCTTATTGAGATTATTTGTCACAGGAGAATTACATTTTGAATTTCCTAACACATTATGTAGTTAAGAAAAGTAACAAGTGAGCAAAATCCAAAACAATCCTTTGCATGATTTTGGAGTCAGCTTGGATCACCTGACATTTTGTATTCTCAATGGTTGAATTCTGCTATGCTGAGGAGTAAGACAGTGAACAACAGCTTACGTGTGTAACTGCATTATAGATTTCAGCAGTTGTATGAGCAACAATAGTCCAAAGACACAACAATCCATGGAAACAAAGGTAAGTGAGCAATATGTAACATTCTGTACATGAGCAGTAATCTTTTTGAATTAATCCTTTTCTCCCAAAATCCATACCAAGGTTTTCACACTCTATCATAACTAAAAGAAAGTTGACTCTTCAATCAAGATTTCACCATTAGGGTAGAAAGGGCTAGTCATGCTTTCAGTAAAGCTCAGTTTCAACTAAACAACAACTGTCAAACAATCAATCAGTTGCCTGTTGTGGGACATGATTTCTGTCCTTTGAAAGTCACTTAGCATGGGAAAATGTTTATGCAGGACACTTCCATCAAAAAACTTGCTAATATTCATTGTATCAAAGTATTTCCTGATATATCAGTTTTCCCTCTGCATTGTTACATGTCATAGGATCCACTGATTATAACAGCACAGAATGAGAAAACATGCACACCACATTAACATAGGACCACAAGGATCAAAGCTTAAACAAAACTAGTTTTTCAATATCAGCCCATTAGTGCACAACACAACTGTTGATATAATAGATTTCCTTTTCCAAAGCCAGTATTATTTGGTGAGTATTCCTTATTCTATTAATTTTACCCTTTGATCTTCAGCCAGTAGGTTTTAGAAGCAGTAAAGTTATTACCCCACCCCTCATATTCTCTTATAATGGAAACAAAATACAACACATTATAATTCATGCTTTCACTATTCTACTGATTAATGTGGTATAAAATCTCTGATACAAAGAGCATAATGTAATAATTAACAAAACAATGTTAATAGTATTATCATTCATATATTATTTCCAATTAGATTGAATATTTCTTACACAGCTATGAGGTAACATTCATGACATAAATAGTGCACATCAACAGTTTCATCATGGAAATCTCAGTCATGACAATGATTAAGTTTTGCTAGAGGTTTTGCACCGATATCATTTAAACATGGAACCTTCAAATGCCTTTAGGCTTAGTAGACAGGGATTTTACAAACCAATAGTTGACACAACTTTATGAAGTACCATAAAACCTTGTGTATAAGATGCACCTCCGCAAATTTAATTGCGAGGCGTAATTTTCCCCTGCCTATAAGGCCCACCTCGGTGGTTTGTATCATTCGCAATGGCCCCAACTTACAGTGGCGGATTTTGATGGGAGTGCAGGGGCGCGCACACCCCCTTTTCCCCAGTACTTAAGAGTTTAATTAGATATCTTGGACCCCCAAAATTTGCTCAAAAGTAGGGGGTGAGCCCCCTCCTTTGGGGTCGCACCCCCTCCTTTTCCAGATCCTGGATCCGCCACTGCAACTTATACGCAAGGTCCTACAGTAAAACAAATTCTTGTATTTTGATTACATGTAGATTACTATTTGCAACCCTTTTTCAAACCTTAAAAATGGCCTGCTTAGCAAAATACAACAGATAGGGTAAACCCATAATGGTTATAAAGCTGCACCTTCCAACCCTGATAAGAACTGATATGGCAAGTATTTATGTATTTCAAGGGGGGCTGTTCAAGAACCAGATAACACTCAATAAGATGGCGACTTTACAAGCAAAGGCGATGACGACTTATCTTTTAGCTACCGGTACTTATATACAAAATTACCTATATAATCCAGTCTAGCCCTTGCTTAAATTGATGGTTTTATAGCAGAGATAATAGTAATACATAAGCCACAATACAAATATACCATGAATATGATCTTAGTTGAGGAAATGGCGTTTAACATCTATTACTTGCTGAACATACATGATTTATGGTGATCACACTTAATCCTGATTCACTCTTGATTGGAGTAGAAAAAGGGCCTGAGTTATGACATGTGCTAGCATGTAACTCCAAAAAGTGTTACTAGCTGGATTGGAGGGATGGTTGCCCAGTATGCTATTATGTGATTCCTGAATAGCCCCAGTGAGTGGTAATATATTTACTTTGTCAGTTGATTTGGATGCTATTTTAGCATGCTCTGATACACACTGAGATTAAAATATTAGTGTTATTTTTGCCATGGCTCTCAGTTATCCTACAGACAAAACAAAACAATGCACAACCTAAATAAATAACATTATTAGCACAAAGAATATTGACCTAAACTAACTTTGTATAATCTCTCTACTACCTCTATTTCTGAAAGCTATACTGTATTTTATTTTCTATGACTTCCAAACATTTCTATTTATACTATGTTATGTCATTTTTCAAAAACTGTGATTTCACAATCTTTCTGATTAGAAGAGGTGGAAAACCAAGATGATAAACACACATATACACTGATCTAAGACTTATGACATCTTAACCACATTTTGCATATTAATTGACAACAGAATTTGGTAAAAGGGTATCCCACTTTGAAAAAAAATAAATAACCCCAAAATATAATCATTTAGGCTCAATTTCCAACATTTCACTCTTTATCCACTGCACATTTACATTAATGGTCAACTGATAACACGCCTAAGATTAGGTGGTTAATTAAAAGCAACCCTGTGTTATAGCACAAGTCTATAAGCCTAGATATCATATATTTTTCCTGGCCATTATCACTCCCAGTAACACTGTGTGTATTGGATTGAAGATAGGAGGGAATTTCTATGTGGATAGGTTATCAGGCCTAAAAAAAACCACCATCAAAAACGAAATTCAGATCACTGAAATATTGCACACATTTTGGATGCCTCCTCCAAACAGAGGTTTTGTCAATTGTGGTGGCTGCATTACTCTTGAGAGCTGTCACCAGGTGTGAAAATCTGTGGCGCGTACTATGGCGCCCCCTACCATTACAAGTGGTTTACAATTGCAGATAGCGGCTCTTTGTGAGATAAACATTGTTCATTATGCCATAGTTAGGATTGATGCTAGAGTAAAAGTATATTAATATGGATTGAACTCTCCTGAACTGGATCTAAATCTGATTACTATGTACAGCTAACCCTAACAGGTCAGTCTTGAAAACACAAAACTTTTGCATATTCAAATGGTTGTTACGTTTGAAAAACCTTTAAAAATTGATACAAATATAGGACATGTGTTACATAACTTTCCTTTTCAAATTTACAAAGACAAAGTATTTAAGACACCCATTTTAGAGAAATTCTGATATATGCAGCATTTTCCTATGGATTATTTGCTAATGATAAAGGTTATATAGATTGCTTAGATCCTAAATGCGTTTATAAATATCAACAGTCCTTTCAATTGGCAATATATAAAAAAATTGCAGGAAAACTGCATTAGCTACACTAACATCATAGATCTTAAAGTAATGACTTTTGTTATTGAGCCATTATAACAGAAACAGAAACTGAGCGTGTAGTCATAAAGACGCGATGCGCAGGGGCTAGGAGTCTGCCGCTGAGGTTGACTTCGTCTTTTTGCCCATTCCCATAGACAGCGGGAATGAGGATTTATCTGAAAATCAATGAAAAATTGAATGAAACATTGCAGTACATTTCTGTACTTCATGAGTAATTTATGGATAAGTCATGCTACTTTTTTCATTAAGAGTAGAACACAAGGATAACAAAATGAAATAAATATTCTCTCATTATATACACCTTTGGGGTCTTTAGGAAACTTAAAAGAATACAAATTGTATGAATCTAAGCATTGCTAAAGGCTGAAATATCCACTTTGCCTAACGTTTATTACAGTACATATATATATATATATATATATATATATATATATATATATATATATATATATATATATATATATATATATATATATATATATATATATATATACACAGGTCAGAACCAGTTTCTTATACATAAGTAGGCCTAAGATATCATGAAACCTCCGATGAATCCCAATGACAGCTTGGTAGTTTTGACCTACCGTAATTATATCACCCTGCCACCTATATAACAATAACTTGGCATGCAATATTTCTGTTTCTTTAGTGATTTTTCTCGATATGTCAGTATACATTAATTTGATAGTGCATATTATCAGCACAGGTAAAGGCAATCTTAAATCCTGTCTGTATGTATCAAAGTATATCACAGTTCACGAGTGAACATCAACTTAGCTTGTGTATATACATGGTCAAAAGGATAGAGGTATAAGTAACTTATAAGAAATTGAAAGTGCTTAGACATGAAAAAGGCCCTAAATGAAAATAGTAGTTCTGATACATTATCGGAAGTACAGGACTTATTTTAGCTACTTTAAGTTTATTTAATGAAAATCTTCACTATACACTTATAGATTTAAAGCAGGTATACCCTAGCTAAGGTTCCATATTATATCTGATTATCTAATAGACCCCAGACAGACACCAACCATGGATTTAATATGTACTAAAGTGCTCACCATTTATACACTGTTTTTCTATACACTCACAGGTTACGCTTTTATGTGCACTATAGAGCGGCTTGTCAGTACTGAGGGAGTGGTCATTTCTAAGATGTCGTCGGGGGATAGAAATCATGTGGACGTATGTGCCTGTGGGGTGGGGGGTATTATCAGGATATTGTAAGGGGGGGGGCACTCCACATGAAGATGGGGGGGGGCAAAGAAAAATTTCCCAAACTGATAAAGTTATACCTTTTTTTTTGTTCCATTATGATGAATAACCACTCCCTAATGCCTTTAGATAAACGTATAAATAACGACTTCCAGTGTCCAAACTTTCCTTATAATTGCAACCAGTTTTGCTTAAAGAAACGTGCTTTAAAAGTCAGACCCTTAAGAAATTCATTCCCAATCACCCTATCACTTTTTTGCCTTTTTCCTTTGACTTATCGCACTTCACTAAATAATATTTGTGCTGGTTGAAATCATGATTTTACGTCTCCCTCTCAGAAGCCCTCGTAAGAGTTCGCACCCAACACAACCGTGTCCCCACCTGAGCTCAGGCGACTGCGAACATTATGAATAGTGCGATGGAATGCACGGGTGGCCTCTAGTCGCTCGGATATACCTGATTTTGTAGCAGCATTTAAGTGTAACATTCATAATATCTAATTCATACTGGCGCTAAGAAAAGAGAAACATTTGTAGTCTTCAAAGGTGAATACTGTGTCATCAGTGATAATGAAAATTTGTAGTTGACCCCTAATATACATATAAAGAGAGGATAAGACATTTTCTCAAATGAATTAAACTTCTGCAGAACACACATTTACATAAGAATTTGAGTGCTAATCATAATTGGTGTGAAAAGTTTATGTAGAAAAGATACTCTACATGGTTATATACGGATCATCCTTTAGGCTTGACCAACATTGAATATCTATTGATATATGGTAACTTACTGGGTGGTTGTGTCATTTTTGAGGTGAGCCATATAAAGGGTTCAATGAGCGACAAACGGTTTACGACCGACACCTCCCAAAGCCGGACTGAAATGGAACCAAACACACACAATTAGTGTATAATTGAACACGTTATAATAAATCCCATGGCGGAACGAGTTCAGATGTTGTATCTATATCAATCATATCAGTTCAATGTCGTCACATAAAAAGAAATTCATCTACTGTAAATCTTTGCCTACAAGACGCAAACTAAATAGAAGTCACTCTTTTGTGAGAAATCATAAGGCAAAACTGGACACTAAAACGTCAAATAAAGTATGGTACTGTCCTTGATAAAACACTGTCAATAAACCACATTCTGATTATGGGAATATCCTCTAAGCCATAAGTGCTTCTGATTAGTCTATAAATAAGGGCTTATACAACAGATTTTACGGTAATTTTGACAATATTTTTCGATTGTTATTAACATTTTATTTGCATTTAGATGACTTGAAATGCACGCGAACATCACAAAATGGAGAGCTCGTTGGAAAACCAGGATGAGAGACAATTGTGATAAACTTTGCGTACTTATAAATGACAAACTGATTGTATTAGTAGCATTGAGAGTTGGGTCACCTTTTTCTTTTTGTGCCCATTTGTTGGCAGTGTTGAAGTCGACTTGCTTGCTCTCCTTCAGATCACATTTATTACCTAGCGAGATGATTAAGGCCTGCAAATGATCCAGCAAGTTATTATACAACAGATTTAAAAATGTTCTGGATATATATGGTCACATTAGCAGAAAGCTTAAAATGTAAAGAACAACGAAGCAATGAAACCCGGGCACTGTAAAAAATGATAGTTTAAAACCTACAAAGTGTGTAAGCAAGCTTTATTAACTTATTAAAAAAACTGTTAAATTCTGCAGTAAAAATTTCAGTTTAATGCCACATTCATTGAATTGGACACATAGGCTTCTTTATAAAAGAAAACGATTTATATTCCTTTGCCAAAAGAAAAGAAAGAAAGTAAAACAGAATGTGTTGACAATATCTTCTCTCTCTCTCTCTCTCTCTCTCTCTCTCTCTCTCTCTCTCTCTCTCTCTCTCTTTCTTTCTTTATTTTTTTTTTATAACAAACTTGACCATACATGAAGCATGAATGACACAAGGGGAAATCCAGTGAGAGATTCTTTGAACTTACCTCCTTTTTGTCTTTGTTCTTGTCAATTTCCTTTTTCAATTTGTCCATACAGAGAAAGGACTGCAGGTCGGTGACGTCATAGACTAGGACATAACCCTGAAAACAACACACATGTATCTTTAAGTCAAAAAAGGTTATCTGATGTCTGTTGCTAATCTAGAGGTACCGGTAGTTTAGAGAAAAACTTACTCTGGTAATTTAAAGTTATTTCTAATTTGTCTGGTAATATTATATGAAGTACCTATCGTCAGCTCAGTACAACAAGTTGTATCTGAATTTTTTCAAGTTTTGTGGGAGAGGCAAAAGAAGTGTTACAATTGCTATAGCACACAGTTGGCACAACCTTGTTGTACTGGCACTGTAGGCACACATATCATAAACAGAGCTTCAATACTTTCATAGTACCGTAATCTCCCGCGTAGAAGACGCGCTGTGCGTATAAGACGCACCCCCAACTCAGCACATGCATTTTCACGTAAAAGACGCACATTTTAATGCTCAATTTTGTAAATCCAGTACTGTTCTATAGTAAAATTACCCCTCGTATAAGACGCACCCCCAACTTCAGAAATCCTATAAGACCCCCCAGCATTTTGTTTGGCGTAGAGGACGCGTCTTATACGCAGGAGATTACGGTAAGTAGATAAGGGTAGTTTAAGATAAAACTCAATTTTGCTAAAATGTTAGTTACCACCATGTTGCACTGGGGCGATACTATGATAGCTAGAGTCAGCAGGGTTGATCATGCATACTCACATCAGCGAAGGTGGAATACTGTTTTGGTAGTTCAGGGTTCTTGGCATCCTGCAAATTAGATTTTTAATGAATATGAAGAGATGATATGAAGAAGAGATAGAAAATATTCCCAAAATACAGCACAAATATGAGAAAAATCGACAGGTAGTTAACCAGATGCAGGGGTCGAAACCTTTTACACTAGAATTTGCAAGATAGACACCACATTAAATCATTCATTGAAATTCTAAATTTCTTTGAAGATAAAACTCACCAGGCCGGCTGTGTCGTAGAAGCGGACCTTCTCTTTCTGACCCCTGTCAGTGTCGATATACGCCACATAGATATCCTCTATGGTAGAAAACATGGGCTGCAAATATAAAAGCAATTTTCCTCACTTATAGCTCGACCGGACCCTATCTGTTCAAATTTTTGAGCACTGTAATATCTGCCTTCACTGAACTGAGTTTTACCAGTTTCAACTCTATCTAAGGAGGAACTATAGAGTTTAGTATAGTACCGTTGGTTTTGGTGTACTAGAAATACTTTTAAATAATCAGACTAATTTCAGCTGTTTTAACAAATGCGATAAATTAGAAGTAAGTATGATTATTAACTCACTGCGCCAACAACATGGCTGCCATAGATGAGTTGCTCCACAAGCGCTGTTTTCCCCGAGGCCATGTGCCCGCACACAACCACCTTACTCGTCTTCCCCATCCTACCCTGCAGCACCTACAACATGCCCGGCCTGGACAGAGATCACAAGAAGAAAGTGAATGTTACTATATAATCTTCAGCATATTAATCAATAACCTATACCGAACTAGTGGGATACATTAATGACCAATGAGATAATTCCCTTCATCCAGTGCCAACTTTTCAGGGTTCATTAAATGATAGTCAGTACCCATCATGCTGGTTGTTATCAGTGCTTATTTCTCCAGTACCAGATCAAGCAATGGTGCCCCCTACAAAGGAACCTGCAACCTGGATGACATTTAAGGTTTTGCTCTATACTAGATCATTTAGTTGGCTTCTTAGTCTAGTCCCGCCCCACGCTACTCAGGCGGCACAAGCTTGCTACTGGTAGTGTAGGTCTAGGTAACAGCAGCACCATGATGGATTTAATGACATCACTTCCGATGGGAAACTCCTCCGGAAGTGGGATTTTGCTGGTCCTGACTAACTGTGGTCAGAACAAGACCAGCCAGTACCAGCTAAATAGGTCATAACTGCAGCCAAAGAGAATATTCTGAGATATTTATAGCCAGCCAACTGGAGCTCACAGACAGTTTCTATCTCCATGACCAATACCCCCTTGTGGTAAATCGTCATGTTACAAGACTACCGTAATCTTCCGCGTATAAGGTGCAGCCCGCGTATAAGGCGCACCCCTAACTCAGGGAGGCCTGTTCCACATATAAGGCGCACCTCTAAGGGCAGATTTTTGTTAATTTAGTACTGTTCTATAGTAAAAATACCCCCCCCCCCTATAAGGCGCACCCCAAACTCAAGGCAATGTCCCTCCCACGTATAAGACTCAGCAGCATTTTGTTTGGCGTATAAGACGCGCCTTATACGCGGGAGATTACGGTAGCTCACACTATACTCCAGCTACTGTGTTATGGCAGGTACGCCACGAGGGCCCAATCTTCCTGTTGGACAATATATAATCTGACAATCTTTTAGTTTTTCTAGAAAAGAAACTAACCATCCCCCCTGATATTATCTAGAGAACAAACCTAGAGATCAAAACATCAGTCATCTCGCCATAGTCCGTAAAGATTTGATAGTGATATGCTGCTGACTATATAGCACATGTATACAAATATCAAATCCTACATCACACCCAACTGATAGGTGGAGATTGTTTATAATGTAGCAGATAACAGAAACCACAGAGATAAGGATTGTGTCATCATCGGGAATCATGCGGTGAGTAAACATATCAGATCACCATCACTGATAACAGGCTATGGGACCTGCCTAATTCTAAATTTTTCTGACTTCTATGGACTCTGACGTATAAGCCTCGTCTCATGTGTACGTTAAAGTGCACACTGATTCTTGGTATAAGCTAAACCTGGCTATTTGACCTACGTATAAGCAGCATAGGCATGCACAAGTCAACTAATTGAACCCTCTGCCTGTTTATTTTTTGTTTGTGTTTGCTCTAAATATGTCCATATTAAAGACCTCGAGACTTCCTGATTAGCAGCCTACCCAGTATTTATAATCATTCTAGCTTTTAACTTCACGGTGACCTACACACAAAGCCTAGGATTACCTTTATTTATCACTTTAATGCGTACCGTAATATGGTATATCCTATGCTATATTGGATTAAATCCTCATCCCTCCAAATGCCCCCCCCAATGATTCTTCTCTTAAAAATTAATACAGGTATATCAAGGTAGTCTTTATAACGTGATAAGGGAGTGATCATTTTTTAACAACAGGGGGGGGGTCTGGTGGGTTTGCGCACGGACATGCGAAAAAAATTTCGACCCTCCCCTCTTGAGGGGGTAAAATTTTTTCAACCCCCCCATAAGGGACAAAAATCGCGTGCGAACATCCCCTTTTAGCCTATAGTAACGCCCAGGGTTTTCCACTGAAAACAGGTGAAATTATTTTGAACCCCCCCATCAGAGGTATTGAAAAAATTCTGACCCCCCCCCCGGTCAAGGGGTTGAAAAAATTCAGACCCTCCCTCAAACCCACCAGCCCACCCCCCCTGTTGTTAAAAAATGATCACTCCCTAATAATGCCCAGTGTTTTAGAGATCTAGTTAAATCAAAGTGCAGACTCACCAGTGTACCCTCAGTCAGTCAGTGTATCAGATTTCACCCAGTCTCATATTGCCCCTGTTCCATGTTTAACACGGTGAGTACACACAGAATTGCCTTGTCGTGCTAATGTTGGCTACATAATGACCCTCTGTGACTCGGTCTGCTCCTAGGCACCCTGCCAAGTCACACCACTCAATTACCACACCAAAACACGCCAGTTCAACTCACAGACTTAGTCAACACACCCAGTCCACCAAATACTAACTAGGATAAAGGCTCAACACAAACTTTAAGGGACACTTTAAACCATGATTTATTGAACTTTGATACAAATTAAAGAAGCGGGTTTGGTTTTTGCTTTAGCCTTAGGGAGTGGACATAATGATGGGGTTTCTGGGTACATGTTTTTGCACGTGTGCTTGAGAAGTTGAGTGCCCCCCCCCCCTTTTGGAACTGAAATTTTTGGTCCTCTTCTTTAACTAGTCTACATGCCATTTTTTCGCTGAAAAGGTGTGCCCCCCCCCCCCGTACAACTTACAAGAGGGATCTGAAAAGGTTTTGCTTTATAGCTCCACTTCACCTACCCCCATCACCGTTCCCTTTGCTAAAGGAATTTATATAACCACCCACTTATTTAGTAAATACTTATAGAAATCAGCCATCCGCATAGAAAACCACATTCTTTACTTTTTTAATAATATTACTTTAATAGGCGTTTCATCTGCATCTTCCAGGCTCTGGAATGGAAAAGTTTTTTTTTTTTTTACTTTTTTCTCTCCTAATAGTCGAAGGCATCAAAACTCTGCTTTTAACACAAGAATAAGCTATAGCCCCGGGCTGTAGCCTTGTAGGCATGTTAATTACTTGTTGGGCGTGTCATTTCCTTGCTTGGTTACTGCCCTGGGCCTGGATACGTGTGGATACAACAGTGTCAGAAGTCTGAAGTGGGCGTTCATTTATCTTGCTGTCAGTGTCACTTGACTTTCCGGTCCATTTTTCAACTTCTCGACCCTACAATCGTTAGACCTAGGCCAACAGGGGGCATCCTACCCTGAATAAATTGCGCTCATGAACAGATACGATATGCTGGATAAATATGAAACCACCTACCTGAAGTAGAGAGTGAAAATACAACAAAATAAATAAATAACAGAACGGGAGGGTCACAGATGCTGCAGCTCCGCCATGTTGGATGACAGGGATTCCCCCGTGACGTCACAGTGTTGAAAGCGAGGCAACTGGGATTTCCCTTCGGTGGCTGCGTCCAGCGCATCCAGACAAAACAATAAAGAGCTTTTTCGGGTTGTACCGATATGTGTACAAGCTTTAGTTCATTGTCTTTTACCTGGATTAGAAATAATCAAACGAGAAACCTGAAACTTTCTCTCCATCGTTTGAAGCAGACATGTTTGCGAACTCAGTGCTCCAATCGTCAGACTCCGAGTGTGGAGGGCACCCTTTCATATTAAGGCCACTTTAGTTAAAAAAAAAAAAAAATTTGTTTCTCATCATCGCCCTCGTCAGAAAATCGCCATTTGAATTTTTTTTTATAACTGGGGATTAGCCAATACATGTACTGTGACTATCTTCTATTTTAAAAGAAGTAAAAAGAAGAATCCCTGTATATCTAATAGAAAATAGTAAAGGGCCTACTACAAAACATAATCATGATAATGTATGTCTCTCCCGATGGCGACTCAAAAAAAAAATTCTCCAGAAATAGTTGGCCATATGAGTAAAGCTACACGTGTATAAATGCTTGAAAGCCCCCAAAATATGCCATTCCACATTTTTATATACCCCCCCCCCTCCAAGACTCCATCTTAATTGGTGTGGAGACTTAAAACATGGTAACTGTAGTCTCATAAGTTGGTGCCTGGCCTCATGGTGACATGTCAAACGTTTCATGCCAGCTTGATACAGATAAAATTCTCCATACAATTTCCTTTCCAACGATGTTACATGGCCATAGTGCACCATTCTGTCCTCAATAAAGACTTAGTAAATCCCACCCACTCCTGACCCTGAGAAATCGCCAATTTGGCAAATTTTTATTGATGATGATTCTCCAAAATGCAGTTTGATTCGCCATTGGCGAATTGCTAGCGCGAACCTAGTCAATAATAGACATCCTAACACTTTTGAAATGTTAATAATAACTTTAGGATTATAATGCAGTTTTATGTACACGGTGTCTGCGATATATATATATATATATATATATATATATATATATATATATATATATATATATATATAGATTGATAGATAGATAGATAGATAGATATAAGGCCCTTTTGAGCTGCTTCGGCAAAAAAAATAAAAGAAAATTGAAATCTTCCCTCATCACCCTTTTCATGGCTTGGTGATGAGAAACAATTTTTTTTTGGAGTGGCCTAACTACCCTGGTACTGAGTTGAAGGAGAGCTAAAATTCACAGCATAGGGCTATCATTTTTGGACAGTTTACAGCTTATCTTTTCAAATAAAGGCATGCCAGACTTCAGACAGATGATATTAGGAAAAGAGGAATCAACTTTTATTATGCCCTCCCTCCCTCAGGCCACCCTTAAAAATATGTTCGTTTCCTGTCCAGAGGCCGGTGAAAATTTTGTTGAGGGTGGAAATAATTTTGAGTTCTGGAAAAAAAAAAACTTTCAAAAGATTTTTCCGTCCCTCATGGGTCTGAAAAATCCCTCCCTCTGGACAGGAAACGGAATATATTTTCTAAGGGTGACCTGACAGGAGGGGTGAAACATTCTTTACGCCCCATCCCTCTTCCTGTTGATTATAAATCACCAATCCCTATGCCATATCCTTTTATATAAGCTGTGCCTCGTCGTTTTACAGTAATTTTCAGTTTGAAAACAATTCTTATGGGCCTTAATGTCATTATCAGGCCACCCTTAAAAATATGTTTGTTTCCTGTCCAGAGGGTGGGATTTTTCAAACCCATGAGGGAGGGAGGGGAAATTTTTTTTTAGGAAATGATTTTTATTTGTCATGACCATCGCAAGTGGGGATGGCGTGAATTTGTCATCGGGTTCTAGGATTCAGTGATTGAAAACCTAGATTCTTTTGCTAGTAGACAAAAAAATTTTTTTTTTTATAACTCAAGAAAAGAATTTTCCCATTCTCAAAAAAATTCCACCAGGCCTCTGGACAGGAAACGAACATATTTTTAAGGGTGGCCTCATAGAGAAATTTTTACATCTTTTTTTTTTTACAGCTAAATGTATAAGAAAGAAAACACAAGAGGAACATCAACTTATGTAGAACAAACTTTTATTTCAGTCCCACGAAATGCCGACTCACAAGTACCACACTCATACTGATAAATACTTTTACACAGTTGGAGTTAATTATATCAGTTCAATTTTGTAATCAGTACATGTTGTAGTGGCTTACCCACCATAAATCATCACACGAAATAGAACTCCATTGTTCTTTTGGACGGATTCTCCAGCTATTATACCCTTCATATAATAGTCTTTTTTTTTTTTTTTGCTTCTTTTTCTTCTTGCTTTTAGTTACTGTTACGTTGCAAATCAACCTGTGAAAAAAAACTCTGAGTGTACCTCTTCAATACTACTAGTACTAGCCTCAAAATATATTACGTCGTCTAATTATTCTGGATATAGTTGTGGCTGTCAAAGAAGTCGGTGAGGGAACGTCTGTGGCGGAGGTCACTGTCTCTGATAATCTCATAGACCGCCATGAAGACTTGAGGGAAGCGGATAAGGAAGTATGCGCCCGGATCACCTAGCAATCCCCTCAAAGTGGCACCTCTGTAACATAAGAAATGTGGATACTAACTCTTTCTGTTGTTATTCTTGAGAGAAATTCATTAGATTTAACGGATTTACTTGGACATTTTGATGTGATGTCTTTGGCTGGTTGGGTTTTAGTGAATACAAGGTACTTACAGTTTGTTGAAGTTGTTCTCTATGTCAGCCATGAACCTGAGTAGGTCTGACAAGTGAGGCAGGTAGCTGCTCAACACCAAGTGACGCGCCATCACAAATGGATCCACCTCCATCCGCCAATCTGTCAATTTCAGCCACTCTGCCATGCTGTCCACTACCTGACGCACTGCAGATGGCCTGCCAGAAAACGGTACCAGAAATTTGAAAATATATCTCTAATTAATTATGTCCATGAGTGACACAATTATTTGATATAACCCATGATGAGCAATTAGAATTTATCTCACTATTGTTTGACTTGTCAATATATATTTCTTCATGTTCAGGTGATAATCAAATTAGAAATGTTAAGACCTGCCTGTGGGTCTCTGTGATAGCCATTGACATACTTGGTATATGCATGACAAATGGATGCTCACCTTATGGGCAGCTGGAACTCAGCCTCCTGGCTCACCTTATACAGGAAGGAGAAGCGCTTTGTGTCTGTCCAGAAGAATGGGTGCCTGCATTCACGAGAAAGACACTCAAATTCAAGGGTCAACCAAAAATCAACTTAAATTGAATGAATCTGGATGTTTATCAATATCACTATTTTTAGCATTAACTCCCATAAGTCACACTGTTTCAGGGATGTAAGTCAGGGTGTATGGAAAATTCTGAAGATTCACATAGGAATTCTGAAATCATTGTAAGACACGACAAAACATTGATCCAAAAAAGGAAATTTGGGTAAATCAAAAGGCATGCCAAACTCAGAAAATTCTGGAATCAGAATTTTTATTTGAAAACTTACATCCCTGTGGCATAAGCCACCCCTTCAGTTCAGGACAATCCTATAAGCTGCACCTTCTTGAATCTGGTCATTTTAGTGTTAAATAACCATATATAAGCCACAGTCTCACTTTGTAACATCCTGTACTAGCCTCTGGTTTGTGTATTAGCAACAGTTCATTCGTGCCAAAGTTTACATTATGACAAAGTTTATAGTGAAAAAAAAAATCACTTAGTAGAGGGAAAGGAATTGTGTGAAACATACGTGAGACATTCTTCAGCAGACTTTCGGCACTCCACCTCTGGGTGCAACATCCATGACATGAGGTTGACAAGGGTATCATCTGTGACATCCATCAGACGAGGAACTCCAGACAAAATGGCCTGCTCTATAGCTGTAGGGTCTGTGCCATAGGGATGCTGGCCTCCAGACATGACATAGTATATCACCATGCCTGCTACCTATAAAAAGGAGGAATGAAAAGACATTTTATTTTTGAAATATCCAGATCATCAACATTAGACCTACTGTAATAGTGCCAGAACTTAAAGCTGGGACAAGATCTGAAATATATAGACTTTCCAATTTCTGCATATTTATCATCACCCCACTTGTGAAAGTGTCCTGCCAAAATCTCAATCTATTCAGTTCATTCTAACCATGTCAAATTCAAGCATATATGTTTGTAGAAATAAAATGCTTCCAGCATTTTATTCATGTAAACAAGCAGTCTTGATTGTACTAGCACAGTGGCTCCATCTTTACATATCAGACCACACTATATTAGCTTTTATACCAGCTTTAACATGAAATTCATGTCATAAAAGTTTTCATATAAATTATATGCAATAGAAAAGGGGTAGGGTAACCCTGGGCCATAATTCAATACTGAACAGGACAAGGAACATACTACGTTCTGACTGGGAAGCTTCTACACCAGAAACAGCCTAAAAGATTTCAATAACTGACCTGCACATCAGAGAGGGTGGTGTAGGGGTATGTGTTCCCTGTTGCGTTGAGTAGTGCTTCACGTGGACGCCAGCAACGAGTCCCACCTATAACATGAAGTTAGGATATGATGAGCCTAGTTAGCTGAAAAATACACCATGAGAACAATAAATATTGGCCAATAAAGCATTTTAACAATGAGAGGTTAAAATTTAGTATTAAAATGAACTTACCGCAAAGTGCAGCATGGTAGTCTGAAGACTGTTTTTCATCCATGCGCTGACTTAGTCCAAAATCTGCGAGCCGTACATTGCCTCTCACATCTACGAGCACATTACGTGGCTGTAAGTAAAATAAAACGTTAAGGACAAGAGCGGCAGGCGCCTAGCGGCCATGTTTGGAATTAGTGGATTCTTCTCAATAAGAGGAAGTTTTTGAAGCAAGTTTCTATCGTTATTAGTTCAAAAGTTATGCCTAATGATATAAATGCTCCAAAGGACTACAAACCCCCCTCTACCCCCCCTCTGACTGTGGTCCATAGGCTTATGCATTACGGTTCCCACCCCCTTGCGTACACACTCATCTTGCGCAAAAAGTAGCATTGAAACCATATGATTTTACATTCCTATCTTGATTAACACAAGTCAATGGACATATTTGTCGTTTTTGAAAAAAATTGTCCAGTTTGGGAATCATTCACCAAAGTTCCTCCAAAAGCCCAAATATCTAGCTGCCAGCCCATTGGACTCAATGCTAAATCATCCTACAAACGATGGCTAGTACTGAAGAAAGTAGCATTGCTACCCCAACTTTTTATTTCACATTTCAATTACAAAACATGTAAGGAACAAATATTTCAAGTTACAAGAAAATCCTTTGTCAATTAATCTTTGGGTCACCTGGAGCCTTTGTCCTTAAAACAGCTAGATTTTTAAAATACAAGAGGGCTAATACAAAATCATATATTTTCTCTCAACTAAGGGTGCATTTTATACACCAGATCACCTTACATATGTGATACTACGGTATACCAACCTAGCAGGATTCATTACTGACCAATGAAAAAATTCCCTTCATTCAGTGCACTCTTAGGGTTGTTATCAGTGCTTATCTCTCCAGTTACCAGATCGAGCAATGGTGCCCCCTGCTAAGAAACCTGCAACCTTGGTATAAATCTACGTGCTAAATATATAAACCCTCTAAATGATAAGAAATCTATAATTGTTTATATATGTATACACTACGGCTCACCTTTAGATCCATATGAAGTATCTTGGCGTGATGGAGAACAGCCAACCCACGCAACAGCTGCCACGCTAACCTTGGTGCACTATCCCTTAGCCTGCCAGCATGCTGCAGTTCATGGACGTAATCCTCCAGGGTACATTCACATAGCTCCAGCGCAAGGTACCCAAAGTTAGCATCCTCCACATAGTCCTGTGCAGATAGGGAAAAAGTTGTACACTGAAAGTTTCCCAGTAACTATTTTTTTTTTTTTTTTTTTTACAAATTTTGCAATGAAATTTAGGTGAAACCCACAAAGTTATGTTCTTTTAGATTAAGGGTAGTGCATTTTCCCAAGTAAATACTTAAATTGTGACTTTTCTTACCCTATACTTTACTATATTTTCATGTTCGATCTCTGGAATGCGAAGATTAGCAAGCTCATTTTTGATGAACTGGAAGTTGCACTTGGGGAGGCGCTTCACTGCCACCTCCATACCATCATCTCTGAGTCCAATACTGACAAGTGTGCCATTACTCCTGTTATAAAAAGAAAATTGATCATTTGGTCACCACTAATTCTACTGTGTAATTCTACTTGTCCAAATTCTACTTGTTGCAAAAAAGACACAATATTCACAGATGTGCAGTCATGATATATCAATGTGTTGTATATCTAAACTTTGATTGGCAAAGGGATGATTTAAGATTTATCTCGGGGTAAATCCGTTGTGGTAGATTCTATTGCATTTAAGTCATTTAGGATGATTTAACCCTGAGATAAATGCAAAGGAGCACTTGTGGGAGTCTGAGGGTTATCACACTTGCAGTTTGGGTGCCACATTGCACTCCGCCCTCCGGGCGTCGTGCAATACGGCACACAAACTGTGCATGTGATAACCCCCAGACAGACTCCCACTCGCGAACCTTTGGTAATTTATCAAATACATATTCTGAACACTTACCCAGTTGCTAGAATTAGAGCATCATCACAGAAGGAAAGGTGAATGGAGCCAACCTTCTGCCTATTCTCTGGATGGGTGTTTATGAGTCGCTCAAACAATGGCTGCCACCGTCTGCTTCGGGGTACCCAGGGCATCCTCTGCATTGGTTCATCAACCGGTTTAGGTGCCTGATCACCTGCTGCTCCTCTTTCAATGACTGCTGGGGTGACTGCCTTCTGGGCATGGGCCATGGCATAGTCAATCATCTGCGCCTGACCCTCTGAATGGGAAGCAGCAAAGTCCACCCCAGAATTCCCTGTTGATGTTGGCTGACTCTTTGAGGCTTTGCTGCGTAGATCCTCACAGTATTTGTTGCTGGTAGTGACCTTGGCAGAATGAGCCTCTGTTTGCTGATTGCTGATATCCATGCCAAAGAATCCAAAGATGAGAGCAGATGCTGAGTTGTGGTGGTCCCGCTGTGCTTTAGCTGTACTACAATCACGCTGCAGAAGTACATCCTCAACCTCGTCCAACATCTTTGCACCAGGTATCTCGTGGCTGTATCCAGAAGGCAGGGGAGGGAACTGATGAGGTTCTACTACATATGGCTGAGGTTCAACCACTTTGGTAACCTGAGTAGTTATCTCATCTTGTTGATATCCCACGCATACAGATGAGTACATTAGACTTGGAGAAGATTGTGGTATGTTTGCACATGGGCCAATCGGTGGGAATGCCTCTTCTGACAGCTGTGACTCTTGAAGAAAAACTAATTCTGGTTCACAGGTTGCCTTCTTACCTTTTGTTTGAACATCCTGCATGTCTACCTTGATAATTTTTTTCACTGGCTTAGGGCTTCTCTTGATCGTTACAGAATCTTTTGTTTTCTTTGAATCTTTTCCATAATCTGCTTTTTCTTTCTCTGGTCCTACCGTATTACTGCTAGCTTTTATCTTTGGATTGTTGGATGCTTTTTTGCGATTCCGGATTTTTTGCCATTCCCCTTTGGACAGACCAGCCTCTGCAAGGAAGCGCTGGAGGAGCATTTCTTGCCTTTCACTATCATTGTTTCTTTTCTCTATTTTGTTTTTTGGAGCTTCAACACTTGCCCCATACATGTCTTCTGCATCTCTTATGGCTATTGGCCTATCAGGATTCAGGATCAAACCATCTTCATATTGAAGGTACTGATCCGCAGGGCGGTTATTCTCAGAACTTTTTGTCTTCTTTGGAGCAGTGTTGTGCTCTTTTTCTGGTTCTTTGGCCGTCTCTTCTTCCTGTACATCATCCTTCATAGGCCCTTTTCCTTGATTCTGCTGCATTCTGCGTCGCTCGCGTTTCCTCATTTTTCCCATTTTCTTCTTCATTTGTTTCTCCTGCTTCCGCTGCTCCTCTGCCTTCTCATACTCGAGAAATTCTTGCATCTTTTGTGCTGACTGTGTCTCTATGGCCTTCTGCTGGAGATCCTCAAAATAGGCCATAGTTTCATTCAATTTTTGCCTGACCGATCTTGGTTGTTCAGGGCACAGCCTCTTCACTGTTGCATCACCAAATCTCTCCTTAACCTTCTTCAGTTTGTAGTCTCTGAATGCTGCATCCATTATTTCAAGAAACGCTTTGATAACATCTTCACGGTTATTAGCAACAATGTCATCCATATCTAAGAAATGGTCAAGGACATGTCTATATTTGAATCCATCAGTGCTTATCCAGTCCCTACCATCTTTGAAGGCTAGCAGTGGTGCCATCATTGCTTGTGCAACGACATTCGATTCTTTTTCTTTGGCACCAGCAAGCGCATTCACTGTTTTCATGTATCTGTCAAATGAGAATTTAAGAATACATTTTCACTGAGAAAAAAAAAGCCTGCAGGCCCAATACATGTAACTCAAGTGAAGGCAGGTATTGTCTAGAAGGATAGTAAATAGATTTAACCAATGCCTGATACTCTAGTTGTGTAGTTGGCCTACTAGATTTAACCAGCAGCTGCCAAATATTATGGCCTTATCAGGACAAGATAGGCAGCTAGACTGTTTATACACGATAGCAGTGTGTTGTTTCAAAGGCTTTCATCCAAGGTAATCAAGGTAAAGACCAAGGGTAATATATTACTAAATGAGCAGGATGTTCACAAAGACCACTTCTCATTTACTACATACCCTCACATGTTTCACCATTCACAGCAAATACAAAGATTTCAAAGATTATACGACCATATAAAATTCATAAAAGTTAAAATTTCTACTTACGTGTCAATGCATCCACTTTTGATGAAAGCATCCATGATGAATGTCTCGTTGTAGAGCATGCCACAGCTCAAAGATATAAACCAAGGTAGACAAGGAATGTACCGGGGATCCAGAGGTGCATAATACTGCTTGGTGTTCTCCCACTGATGTTTACTGTAAAATATTACAAAGTGTGTGTCAATAGGAAGAATGCTGCTGTTGCCACAAGTACGACACATATTAAGTTACAGGATGATAAATATCAAGAAAAATGTCACTTTATAATAGGGATTGATGGAGAATATTTTGAATAGTTAGATAGCTGACCTGATTTGGCTTAGGGCGCCCTTGGTGACAATTATATGCCTTGAGGGCTTGAACATGAGGAGGAAGCTTATCATGTTGTACATTATTCCCCATTCCTGTGCTTCTTTCTCAATATCCTCATCAGTCTCCTCCTCCTCTGCGGCAAGCCTTCTAATCTCAGCCTGGTGCACTACACGTAACAGCTCAACACGATTCTAGGCAGGGGATAATAGTGTTATCGTTCAATTAAAGGTACATACCTTATTTCATAGGGACGTTTCTGAATTCAGGGTGCGTCTTATATACAATGTATTATGGTTTCATTCCAAACCATTGTTAGATAAGTGTGAGAAGCTACAAGTGATGTTTTTAAGCCATTACCAGTTGTAAGTGAGAAAGCTGTATACTTAAAGTCACTTAATGTTGGTTGCTGCTTTCATTCTTCTACTGTGGACCCAACCTTGAAAGTCAAAATACAAACACTGGGATCGAACCTTAAAATCAAAACGTAGAATGATTAAATGGAACATCAAACGCAAAAATAAATCTATCAAAAGAGAAATGTCAATACTTACCCCTATGAAACTGTCTAGCTTGTTGGTGGCCCCAAGATGCAAACACAGGTAAGCCATCATTGGAGAAGAGCGGAGATGGGACCAGCAGATGGCTGTCAGCAGGCGCTACACATGCACGGAAGTTATCTTTATGTTACTTTCGGATAAAACGTGGGTAGACTTACTTAAAACTTACTTATGTAATAAGGAAGTTATCTGTCAACAGATATCTTTCTGGCCCATCTCATTTTGAACAAATGAGACATTTCTCATAGGTGGAAAAATGTCCCAGGTGGATCCCGGGATTTGAGCTGGGTATGGTAAATCTCAAGAAGATATGACTTCTTGCGTGGACAATAAAAGAGTGAAAAGATTGAACATTGTACCCATTTTAATTTCTATAATTGTATCCATATTCACGATCATGAAGGTATTCTAATAAGGTTACTGTGGTCTCTCTGTTCAATATAGTGGATGAACCTCATAAAAGATATTTCAGTGATTATAACATTCCTGAAACAGTTATATTAACATAATCAATCAGACTTTGTCATCATCTTCTTATACTATGGGTGTTAAGCAGGAGCATCATATTGGTAGTTGCTTGGGTTGGTTACTGTTGGTGCAGTCTGAAGGCTGTGCAGTGAATGGCACTTTTCCATGAAACACTGATATTTCATACTTAGTGGAAATAGCAGTGATTTGTTTCCCATAAGGGAATACATATGAGTAGAAACTCTTTGGTGTCTAACAGCCTGATTAAAATGAATTATAGTATTTTCATGTTTCTTTTCAAAATTGCTAAGATCTGAAACAGGTGTTTCCTCTACTAGAGCAAGAGACAAAAGTACTTTCTGCATGCTTACATGATATACAATAGTTATTCATACCAGAAAAAGGACTACAAGGAGAAACATTGGTTAATCCGTGTTGTATAGTGAAGGGTGATCATGACCTAATGACGATGCACAAATGGAGGACCCATATTGAGCCCCATGGGGGATTTAGTTTTGAGTCACTGGATCCACTTATGCTTCATCAATCTCCTCAGAAAATTTGCCTTTCTGGAGTGGGGATGAACAAAGATAAAGTTCAGAACATTGCTAGTCATGTCCATGTGTTTGTCCTTGACCCTTGAGAGCAGATGTTCATGTGAAATGAAACCTCCATACCATGAAAATCCTTCTTTTTCTCTCTCACTCATGCCATAGATTTCACTGAATCTCCTTCCAATGGGCCTGAAAGTCAGGCCAACAAACTGAATGCTGCAGATGTTGCAGGTGATGCAGTTAATTAGGTTGGAACTAGTGCAGTTCACATTATATTTACTGATGTGTGTATCACCAGTCACACTTGAGGTAATCTGACCACTTGGTCTATCTGGAGACGAATACACAGCTGTCACCATCACACTCATACCTGTTAAGTGTGAATGTTGATGGCTCTTCAAGCACTGCTTTGCCAATAGAGTGCGCTCAATGAGTCATGTAGTCTCTGCTCGCTATCTTCCTTTACTTCCTCTGAGGCTGACATGCTAAAAGCTGATTCTCTGCAGGGGCAGGTACCATACATGCACCAATATCTAGGGTTGTAGGTTGGGTCAAACAGTTCTCCCAGGTATGGTGCTGTGCCAGCTCCGTAGATGCAGCACTCGCAGTCACAGGGAAGACTGTCTTCATCCACTGCTTTTTGACTTAATTGTGGTTCCAAGGTGCAATAGGTCTGCATTTCTCATGTCCTCTGGGTTTCCTTATTGTTTGTTCTCCTCTCACTCATTGATGACACGTTCAAGAAATCCTTTGTTAGTGTCAGTCAGGGGTGTCGAGACCCTGCTCATATTGAAAAACCTTGTAGAAAAATGGGAAAAGAACATGGAAATTTTGCCATTTGGCCTATGGCATGTTGATATTGAAAGAGCTGCAAATTAAACAGGAATATATTCAGCTTTACCCAATGTTGTGTATACTTCAAAATAGGCACTTAGTCAGCATACAATTATTGCAATTCTCAACTTTTCATGCATGGGTTTCATTTATGATCCATTAGTGGGGGAGAACAGTCAAAAAGTGTGGGGGAAGAGGGGGTATGAATTTTGGTTATTTTTTTATAAAATCTATAGGCAGAGATGCCACTCACTGGCAGACAGAAACCAGGAAAACAGGACTTTGGACACATTTTCCCAGGAATTTATCATAATTAATACAGAAATCTTGAAATCAAAACCAGGAATTCCTGGGAAACCAGGAAAAGTGGCATCTCTGTATAGGGCAATCTTAAAAAAGTGTGCGGAATGCATCCCCCATAGCTCTGGTGTCAATCCAAAATCATGTAGGCCAGACCAAATGAAAAAGTTGGTCTATGGATTTTCAATTTGAAAATATGGTGCGGGAGGGCGAAATTTTATTTTTTGAAAATATTTCCATGTCTATGGATTTTCCACCTGAAAGATAGGGGCGGTATTTTTTTTGTGGGGGTGGGGGGAGGGGGCATGCCTTTCGCGAATTTGAGATTGAGATGTAGCATGGGGATCAGTATTTGTGATATCTACACAAATATACCTATCCAATGAGTGGTCTGCTGTTTCTGTATCCTAATTACTTGTTTCTATGCAAAAAAAAAATCAGATCGTCCAGAAAATGAAGCGGGCGGAATCCATGGACATGTTATTTTTCAAATAAAAATAAAATTTGAATTTGTTAAGATACCATGCGGGAAATCCATAGACCAATCTATTAATTTGGTGTGGCCTTATCAGCCGAGATATGTAAATGATTGACAGCTAATAATGAGTGAAAAGTTATCACAGATATATAAAGCATATTAGTCAATAATTATAATCACATCTAGAATTATTAATAGCACAAAAATGCATAGATGCACTACAAGGATAAATGAGGTTCCTCTTAACCGTAATACTGGCAAGCAATGTTATCTATCTAGACACAAATGAGGTGCACCTATTAACAGAGAAGTCAGGAATAGGCAAAAATCAGGAAGCCATACATTTACTTGATATAAAAGCCCTCTATTTTTCACAAATACCGCTCCTTACCACTCATGTAAGGAAAATAAATGTCATTCAAAAATTTCAGAAATGAGGAAATCCTGATTAATCCTGAAGACTTACATCCCTGTATTCAGCCCACACCCATAGTGGAATGTCAGTGTGGTTACTCAGTCTATTGGGATCTAATCTTCCTCCTAAAAAGGTAGGCACTTGGAAAACTCGCAGCACTGGGTGCTGAAGTGCAGTCAAGCATGGCACACTAAAATTGGCCCCCCTATCAGAGTTTGACTTACATGACTCCAGTTTTTGCTCTTTCTACGGCTCTAGTGTACATATAAATACATAAAATATCAACTTTGAAAGGTCTGTAATGGGGCTAGTAGCTAATTGTCATAAAAGGTTAATTCATTTTGCACAGCTGATATGGTAAATCTCTGAAGCTAAGGTTCAACTTTCACTAAAAAGATTTCATCGAAATATTCATGAGCCCTCCGCATAAACATATGACCTGGACTATTTTGACAGAGAACTTGCTTCATATGTAATTACAGGCAGATTGAAGAAGACACAGAGGAATTTCTAGGTGCCACATCTTTGCAGCTATTAAATTCCTGCCATTTCCTTAAAAGAAATGATACCATGGAAGCTCACTAGATGGCAACAATGTAGATCACATTGCAACCCAACAGTAAAGTTGCATAGTTCAGACACAATCTGTCAGATGTCCACAAAGTATTGATGAATGCCCATGTGTTACCTTATTCAAAATTGATCTTCTACCCGTCAGTATACTTATTCATAATAAGTTGTTCATTTTGAGGTCTAATACAGTTCATGAGGTACCACCTTTGTTCCACAGTATACATAAGACCATTCAAGAGGTTCCCTAAAAGGTTTGGGGTCAATATGAATGTTGTTAATGAGGTTATTAAACAGGGAAAGCAGCCTAGTGTGACTGGTGCCAATCTACCACTGCCAGGCTAGTACAAATCTACAGAAGTTGCTTGCTTACCTAACCCCTCCACATTCACAATGATTTCTCTGCTTCTACTCATGATAGAAACATAATCAAATATGTTCTGAAAAGGATTCAATGTGGCCTATCACATCGGAGGGTAAAATTGTGAACTTATTTAGAAAAATATTTCCAAGTGCCTAAAAAAGGAGGCTTTCTCTAAATATCTTACTGGCAAGCAATGTAATTTATTGACATAAAAATGAAGGACCCCCATTCAGCCCATGTGGAGCATAAGTGTGCAGTCGCTGGATCCACTGGGATTTGATCTTCATCCTAAGCAAACTGGCTTTCATTGCATGTGGATGGACACGGATGATGTCCAGTATGTGGATGGTCATGTCCTTGTACTTCTCTGTTTCTCTTGTGGAACAAGCATTGTCTCTTCTTCCTCGATCATATCAAAGATCTCAATGAGCCTCTTTCCCATGGACTTTCCCATGGTTGCAGCTGATGCAGAAGACAAGGTTGTTTTTTGTCTGATAAGGTTTACCAGTGACATGCGATCAAATTTGACCACTTGTGTCAATTTGGTCGCAGTAGTTGCATTCATCGCCACCGCACTTGTGGTATGGGTTTTGGCATGTTGATGATTCAGCAAAAACTCCCATCCCAAGCCTTGTCATTAGAGAGTTTAACAGGAATGTTTTCTTATGCTTTTCAAACTCTCGTTCTTCTGAAATGAGAGCATCGAAGGCTGCACCTTTGCAGGGGCAGGCACCCCTTCGACACCAATCTTCTGAGTTATAGTTTGGATCCAGCAGTTCCCCCAGGCATGGACCTGAGCCAGCTCGGTAGATGCAGCAGTCACAGGTGCAGGGTATATATGCAATGTACATTTCTGAAGATGATGAAGGTGAGTACTGCAGATTCATTTTTGAAGGTGTAGCATGCACAGGATGAATTTAATTTTTTTGAAAGGGAGAGTGAGGGTTAGCCAGAGGAGCGTGCAGATACTGCAACTTGCATATCTCAAGGTTTTTGACCTTTGAATTGATGGCATGTCAGATGGTCTGATGACATTGTCATTAGCATGCAAGAAATTGTTATTTCCCTGCACACTTCTCTAAAAACAAACCTCTAACTCTCTGAGGCAAGGTTCAGCTACAGTACACTTGGCTATAGTTTATCAGTACATGAGTTTCTTTTTTCAACCAAGGTTACCAGAAGACAGCTTCTTCTTGGGTTGAATAAATCTCATTTGGAAAAACAGAGATCATGCATCTTTTGTCAAGAAGATGATTCTTAATCAACATATTACCAAATTTACCTTCAAGCACATCAAATCCTTCTTCGCTGCACTTTGATGGTGGTTGGGTTGATTGTGGGTGGAAATCCTCCTTGACCACGATAGAACTGACATCTAAAGTGGTGCAAGAATGGGGCAGTGAAAGAAAAAAAAATGTGTTATATTCAAGATCACAAAGGCTGCTACTCACCTCATCCTCTGCGAGCAGGTCTGCGGCACAGTTCTCAACCAGGTGGTACACCATATCCTCATGCTGCTGTGCAACTGCCAGGATAAGTGCTGTGCTCCTGTGCTGTAACCAGAATACACATGGAACTAACAGATTGCCAGTGCTGCCAAAAACTTTTTCTCAACACCAGGCCACTTTGGCATGCATCTTGTCAACTTACATGACCTATTTCCCTCTCAAGCAAGCCATATGGATATTGCTATTTTAAGGTACCTTAATAGACTTCGTTATAGCCTGCTTTATAATACAGAACAATATTTGACAAAAAGCAATTTTACAGATATGTCCCTATCTTCGCTTCTAATTGGCTGATTTGAAAAATTCTTCACCATCAGGAAGCTTACACTATACAGGCCGTTCTGACTTGTTTTCCAAGGCCCTACTCGGCCATTACGATTCTAGGCCGCCTGAAACTACATAGTTAAGAGTGAGAAGAATTAGAGGAATTATGAGCGTTTGAGGTGAAGCTTACCTTAGTTCTGTGGTTAATGTTGACAGTACGCTGGAGCATCAGTAGTTTCAGGACATCTATATCACCAGCCCAAGCTGCAGCTGTTACCACAGTGTGTCCTTGCTATACATGGAGTAAAGCAAATTTGTGGTACAGATTTACAGACAGCAGCTTTAAAATTCTGTTCAAAACATATGGAGAAAATGTCTGGGTAGCACCAATTCTATGGTCTATAAGAGATCCATCATCACGACTCGCCTTTTGCGGAGAACAACTTGTAAACTGGTAATATTCTAGAATGCTACCATGAGATTATGACTGACATTACCAGAGACCCTTTAGATCTACTGTGGCAATACATTTCAAAGACAAATTCTTTCTATAAGTACAAACCTCATTCTCAATATTGATCCTAGCGCCTGCCTTCAAGAGCAGCTCTATACATGCACAGCGGGTGTCAGCCTGCCCTACCACAGCCTCCATCATCAATGTGTTACCATTCTGGTAGAGGAGTAACAAGGATTAAATATATCATAAAGATAGTAAAATCCTAATAGAAATCCCTACCATAGTATCTTAGGCCACACCAAATAAAAAAGTTGGTCTATGGATTTTCATTTTTAGAAAATGGAGCGGGAGGGCGAAATTTTTATTTTATTTTTGTAATGTATCTGTCTATGGATTCTGCATATCAAAGATGTGGAGAGGCCAATTTTGGGGTGGGGTTCCTTTGCTCAAATGTTCATTTTTTTTTCTAAATGCAGAATAGGCCTATATAATGAAACAGGTAATGTTTTTACCTATCCAATGAGTGGTCTGCCATTTCTGTACCTCCATTGACTGACCCTGTATTAAAGCTGCTTGTTAAAAAAAAAAAAAAAAAAAAAAAAAATCTGCAATTTTCCAGAAAATTATGTGGGCTGAATCCACAGACAAATATTCTTAAAAAAATCCACAGATAAATATTCTTAAAAAAATAAAATTTGCTTTTTGGAAAATAAGGTGTGGGAAATCCATAGACCAATATTTTAATTTGGTGTGGCCTTATGTTTAAGCCACTTGGGTGCGTGGAAAATGACATTACTACCATACTCTCCTGTGTATATATACCTGGGATGCACCTTTTAAACACAGGGTATTTACATTAGAAGTGATTTACCTTGTACCCCACGATGAGTACCATTTTCTACAAAATTGAGTGCTTTGGATATACAGTTGACTATAACAACTAAATCTGTTCTGAAGTGATATTTGCCTATACAACTGATACTGAATACATTGATGGGGCACAGAGTAACGTTTCACTATTTAAGAACAATATTGAATTTGGTGCAAAGGGACAATTAGCCGTAGCCTACTGCTGATGACAAATGTAGTACAAAGTGTCATTTGTCTATACTACTGTTATTCAACCTGGTGCAAAGTAACGATTTTATACTACTCTACTGAATCTGCTACTCAGTGATATATGGCTATATACTACTGATACTCAATCTGATGTAAAGTAACATTTGACTATACTAGTGATAGTAAACCTGGTGCAAAGTGACATTTGGCTTATCTCAAGTTGAACACTGAAGCTCCATAGGTTTAACCAAAGAGGTTCATCTCACTTGGCTCTGCCTCCTGAGATAACCCTCAATCATATCAATTCTTATGGCCCTTCACCATTATACTACTGAGGTTTCGCTATTGACACTAATAGTACATGGTGCTCAAGGATGTCTGTCTATTATGCCTTTAACTGCTCAAACCTCGGACTATCTTTAATATCAAAAAGTCACACAAATAAAAACACACTTACAGGCAACTGTCTGTCCACGTAGGATCCAAGTGACATCAGATATTTGACGGCTTTGATATCTCCAATGAAACAGGCCCACGCCATGGCACACACCTTATCCTAAATGCAATATAAGCCCCGAAAAGAGAAATGTTTAAACATAAATTTGGATTTTGACATTTCATGTTAAATAAATATATTGTTGCTGTTTATCCAGAAAAACAAAGACGTACCCCGGTATATATAGAAACAAATTAAGATTTCGATGTATCTGTAATTGAAAGTAATTTTTTCTATCTTATCAGATTTCAGCTAAACTCACATCTCTCTCAGTGTAGTCAACGCGGAGAACTCGGAGTGCCGGCCACTCTTCCATGTTTTTAGCTGGGTAGATGATGATGCCCTTGCCCTGCTCGAATCGCTTTTTCACAGCTTGATGCACATCAGCCAGAGATACGGTGTCTAGTTCAGCTGGAGTTTGACCATTCCGACCATTCACCTTGACCTAAAAGAGGAATTATAAAGAACAATAACACATCAGATCTATCTGACAACAAAATAGTTTTACTTTTTTTCTAGCTGTGAGTTCAATTACTTTTTCTTTTTTTTTTTTAATTTTATTTATTTAACTTTTTTTTATTTAAATGTTGATCTTAGAGTGCCCACTGTGTTCCTATTGACTATTCTATGTATAATCGACAGGATGATTCAGAGGTTTAATTGGGTGATTTAGGCTAGCATAGCTAGTCATGTAATATTAGTGGCTGGCCTGCTACTAGTACTAGCTAGATTGTGCCCTGCCTTGAGCTTTTCAACTGCCTTGACTGTGGAGCTTAATTGGCTAGTTCTCTGACTAGGCCTAGGCCTAGTGAAATAGTAGTGTTGGGCATGGATGTACTTGGGCTTTTCACATGTATCCAACAGTCAGACCGAGGCCTAGCCTAGCCATGTAATTAAAATATACGATGGGTGTTGATCTATCTGCCCCTGCCATTTTTCACAACTACAAAATCTAGGCCGGCCTATTGAAAATATAATATTCGGCAATTGCATATAGATCTATGTAGGAATAAATTACTAGTTTAGGCACAGGATCTATTTCTAATTAGCTAGGCCTAGTCCATATCGAGTATCAGATAGCCCTGAAACCACAACTATTAAATTGGCGGCCCTTAGGCCTATTTCTAAATTCTAGTATGGGGGTGATCATCTTTTTATCAACAGGGCATGCTCAGTATTTAGATGAATGCTTCATCCCGACGGGCGCCCCTTGGCCTTGAGATGAAGCATTCATTTAGATCAAACTCAATTGAATATAGAATGTAGATTTAGAATATGTGGACCCGAATATGTTAAGACTTTTAAAACCCAAGCCAAATGTTCACCCCTTAATATCAGAGTTTCTTCTTTTGATATCACAGTTTTAGAATTTGATATCAGGGTTTCCTAGTCTGATATGAGGTTTTTTTTCCCTAAAATATTGCCATATCAGACTGATATTGTGATACATTCATTTCCCCACCTTCTTTCTCATTTTATACATAGAAAATAAGCCTTTGTGTTGATTATTTCCTGTTATTTAGCGCCTCCCACGCCGCGTAGCGGCGGTACCGCGAAGCAGTACGGGAGTGCGCTATGATGATTTCATTTGCCCCATGTGATGAGGTCTCACAATACAAAATAACAGTGGGAGGCGTTTTTTTACGCGGTCAAAACGCATTTCTTGTTTTTCATATTCTGTAAACTCCAGTATCGGGGTGAAAAATGAGTTTATCAGAAACTCTGATATCATAGTTTTAAACTTTGATATCACAGTTAAGTATGTAACTATGATATCAGAATTAAGACATCAATATCACATCTAACAAGAAATGCGGTTGTGACCGCGTAAAAAAACGCCTCCCGCCATTAATGTCGGTATTCAGTAATTTTGTATTGTGAGACCTCATCACATGGGGCAAATGAAATCATCATAGCGCACTCCCGTACCGCTTCGCGGTACCGCCGCTACGCAGCGTGGGAGGCGCTAAAAAACTTTGATATCAAAAATAAAATCTATGATATCACAGCTAGAAACATTGATACCAGAAAACTGATATCAAAGTTTTGGAGAAACTGCTGTTTCACCCTGATACTGGAGTTTACATAACACAGAGGATAATGAATAGATTGCTCTGATTAACTGGAATATCACTATCAGTCAATTAACCCGACTTCTGGTGTAAACTACATTATCAGCTTGATACAGAGTAGACTGAGTATCTAAACAAGAAAAATGTGGCAAGGACCACAAATAGGAGTTGCCACTCCTATCTGAGGTCCAACTCGGATTGTACTCCCACGTGTGAAGTCAAAGCTACCGCCTGACGTCATGTGTGATGTCACAGCTATCGCCTGACGTCACAAGTGATGTCACAGCGGCGCCCGTGGCTGAATCCGAAAACATTATGGAGTTGCTATTGTTGCTGCGCTCCCGCCGCCCCAGCCGCTATGCGGCTAGCAACTCCAAAAGAATCGTCTATGACTCATGGGTTTGCCATTCACAGACTGCAGGCTATCATCGGAAATGTGAGAATTACACTTGTATAAATTCTTATTTAGTTCTGATTTGATGTAATCCCCAAAGGTGAGACATACATCTATTCAAACATATATCACTTAATGTGTAAAGATAATGTTTTCAATGTATTTTATCCCTCCTTTTGAAAAATTTCCCCTAAAAATGAATGGGCTCGCCCAGGGGCCAGGGCTACGAGAGTGGCTAGATACAGAGTCAGAGGTTTTCCTAGAATAAGTGATAAGTGATTATCAAATCCTAAAATTTAAATCTGTGATATCAGTGACAAAAACTGTGATATCAAATGAGGAAACTGTGATGTCACTGATCAGGGGGTGAACATATCGCTTGCCATAGGCGTGATCACAATCATGAAAATAAGCCCACTTACCTTGACTACATTTTTCTTGATCGCTTTCCAACACCTTGAGAAAGGGATCACACATCGTTTGATGGTTTCCTTGTCTGCCACATCGTTGAAGAAACTTTGAAAGTGATCCTCAAACTGGGGCTTTGGAAACTCCACCGGGAAGTGAAATGATTCTTCACTACTCTCAGTGTCATCCATAATTCCAGGAAGGTCTTTTCGAAATGTCTTTTTAGAACAAAAGATGAACCGAAAGTAAAGACGAGAATCCGTCCACACTCGTAGAACTTTTGGTTCGGACTGACAACAAAAGAAAGTGTAGCAACGGAAGCGACATCATTCGGGCGATTGTGACGTCACTCGCATTGTGACGTCATTGAATCCGTGATCACCATTGTGACGTCATTTTAATTGTGTCGTCTTTCCATTGTGACGTCATTGCATTGTGAGATGATCGCTATTGTGACATCATTAATTTATGATACCACACTATAGTATTGTGACGTCACTCCTTGTTGTGTGGATTTTTTCATTATGACGTCACTTACCAATTCCTAGCGATGCCATGGTTACCAGTATCTGTCACCAATGAGGTAACCTAGTAACCCGTTCACTATGCATGACGTCACGTCACTTCGGGCCAAGGGTTGAAGAAGCGAGTTGAAAGTTTGGATCATTTTGGTGGTATTTTTGATTTCTGAAGGGATCCAGCGGCAAAGACCCGCTGCAAGTTGTTTTAAAGGAAATACTTGAAGTGGCACTTGCTGCAGCTTTCGTAAGTACATCTACTATAATGAACAGATATTAAGTAGGACACGACGGAAGGTAAAAGTGAAGATGAACAAATTGACAAAACTGTCAAAAGAAGAAAAGGAAGCTGAAGAGCTAGAGTGGTGTGAGAATGAATTTATCCTTCGCTCCGCCAACCTCCATAGCACGGTGATGGACGTCATGAACGGCATTGACTCAGCTAAAACACAGAAAGCTTTAGAAAAACACGTCACTGCCTTACACCGTCTGGTCAAGGAACAATTTGGGGTACGTCCTAGCCTAAGAATCTGATTTGCCAACTTCTTTTCATGAAAATATGGGAAAAAATATAGCTAGAATTCTACACCATAGTACAGTGGATCGGCAGATTTTTTTTTTCGCCCCCCCCCACCCCACCACTGGCACTACTAGACTAGATCTATGACAAATATGATTGCAATACCTCCACTAGTCTAAGACAATAAATGACTCCCCGCTAGGCAAAAAACGTTTTCATAACGTTTGCAAACGATTTTATTTGGTTTGGAAAAAAAAAAAGTTTTTAAAAAACGTTATTTTGACCAATTTTCAACCAAATAAAAACGTTTTTTATTTATGTTCTTTTATGTTGAAAAAACGTTTTTATAACCTGATAGATCTATAAAAACGTTTTATAAAAACATCAAAATAACATTTTTTTTGAGTAATCTAGATCTCTCTACATGTAAAAACGTTATTTTGACGTTGACAAAAAAAAAAAACATTTTGCAAACTTAGGAACCAAAATAAAACATTTTTTTTTACGTTAAAAAAAACAAACGTTTTTTTGCCAAGTGGGTCGGCCCTTAAATACACTAACGCCAGTGTTGCCGAAAAGACACAAAATCTAGGCCGGCCTATTAAACATATAAATAATTTCGGCAATTGCATATAGATCTATGTAGTATGTAGGAATAAATTACTAGTCTAGGCACAGGATCTATTTCCAATTAGCTTCAATCTATGGCGCCTTTGGAAGAAAACATGATAATATCCCTCTCCTCTTATAGAAATTGAAAAAAACAACAACCCCAATGATACTGCCCCTACGCCGTAGAACTATATATGGTTAAGGCAAAGTGTAACTTGAATTTCTGAGGAAACATTTCTCACGGAGCGACATTTTGCATATTACACCGTTACACCCCAGGATAAAAATAACCTTTATTTGGATTGGATTGAAAAAAAGGATATTTCATGTGGTAAATCTCTATTGGTGCTTTCATACAAAATTGTTGAACTTTAACACCTCTTGAGGTCTAAAAATTATTCAACAAATATAACTGCAATAAGGAAGACATTCTAGCTCTAGACCAAAACATGGGAAGAACCAGGGGGAACCAGCGGAAACTTTTCATGAAAGGAGGGCACCTGGATAAAGTGAAAAATAGCTTCTCCCGGCATGTGGTTCAAGTATGGAATAGCTTATCCAACACCATAGTACTGTCAGATAATCTGAACACATTCAAAAACAAACTAGACAGATTTGGGTAGATCACCCTTTAAAATATAACTGGGAGTGCGAACCACTTCCGGGTCAAGCTACATAAACTTTGATTCATGAGATGGAAAAAGTGGCTTTCTAAGCCAGCTTCCAGAAAGACTTATAAGTACCTATAAGTATTGATCGTAAAAAAAAAACACAACTAAAAATGAAATAACTGACTTAGATCCTACAAAGTTGCCCCACTTTACGGTACTAGCCTCCCTATATTCCTACATTTCTGTGGAGTTTAAGGAAGAATAAAGTGGACACAACTGTTGGTTTGCTTGCTTTCGGTCGTTTCCGCAGTTCTCGGTCTGACCCAGAACTACTATATTTTGGTAAAAGTTGTAAATGTGTTTTCTCATTACTGGTAACTTATTTCCAGATTGATATTGACCCACTGCTGTTAAATTCAGCATTGGGAGATATATCAGCGGTGGAAATCTTGCTAAGGGCTGGCTTAGATCCTAATGCCATGTATCATGAGGTAAGTTCAATTACAGTAAAACCTCCCTCAAAATCCTATCAATCTCTTCAGAATTGAACCCTAATTTGCCTTTCAGGATTCTCTCAAAGCGGGGGATCGGCCGGGCTGCAGGAGTTCCATAAGGAACCGATTAACCTACCCTTGTTATGGTACTCTTTTGGAACCCCTGCAGTCTACCTGGGTTGGCTTCTGAGTTTTTTTGAATGAAATAGTTAGAGATCCCATTTTTCCTAACTTTTTATTTATTCCGAATTTTTTATTTTCATTCCTATAGGTATTTACTATTGTAAATTGAGAAAATTAGTAGAGTTTCCAAATTTTTTGGAGCCAGTGAGTGGCATCCCTGAATAGTTTAACCATTTCTAAAGGCCGGCTTCTCCATTCCTCTTATGTTTGGAGGTTGGCTTCTGAGGGAGGTCGGCTTCTGAGAGGTTTTAAGGTACAGTTAAAAAAGCTAAGATTTCATTTGAGCATCCTATCACCCTAATTCAATTTCCAATTTCCACACACCCACAGTGACTGCACTCCTCATATCAGCCAACACTATACCACCTAGCCTTTACTATGGAAACATGCCACATCAAATCACTTGCCTGATACTACTTTCCCCGTACTATGCCCCCACTAACCCACTTTCCCTATATTACTCACACAGCTTACACTGACCCACTTTCCCTGCACTATTCACCCAGCCAGGCTACTCACACTGCCTATACTGTATCACTTTTGCTGTATTACTCATACTGCCTATACTGTACCACTTTCACTGTACTACTCACACAGCCCACAGTGTACCACTTTCACTGTACTACTCACACTACCCATGCCCTACCACTTACTTCAGCGTACTACTCACACAACCCATATTATACCACTTTCACTGTACTACTCACACAGCCCATACTGTACCACTTCCATTGTACTACTCACATAGCCCACACTTTACCACTCTCACTGTACTACTCACACAGCCCACACTATACCACTCTCACTGTACTTCTCACACAGCCCACACTTTACCACATTTAGTGTACTACTCACACAGCCCACACTATACCACTCTCACTGTACTTCTCACACAGCCCACACTATACCACTCTCACAGTACTTCTCACATAGCCCACACTATACCACTCTCACTGTACTTCTCACACAGCCCACACTTTACCACTCTCACTGTACTTCTCACACAGCCCACACTATACCACTCTCACAGTACTTCTCACATAGCCCACACTTTACCACTCTCACTGTACTACTCACACAGCCCACACTATACCACTCTCACTGTACTTCTCCCACAGCCCACACTTTACCACATTTAGTGTACTACTCACACAGCCCACACTATACCACTCTCACTGTACTACTCACACAGCCCACACTTTACCACTCTCACTGTACTTCTCACACAGCCCACACTATACCACCTTCACTGTACTTCTCACACAGCCCACACTTTACCACTCTCACTGTACTACTCACACAGCCCACACTATACCACTCTCACTGTACTTCTCACACACCCCACACTATACCACTCTCACTGTACTTCTCACACACCCCACACTTTACCACATTTAGTGTACTACTCACACAGCCCACACTATACCACTCTCACTGTACTTCTCACACAGCCCACACTATACCACTCTCACAGTACTTCTCACATAGCCCACACTATACCACTCTCACTGTACTTCTCACACAGCCCACACTATACCACTCTCACTGTACTTCTCACACAGCCCACACTATACCACTCTCACAGTACTTCTCACATAGCCCACACTATACCACTCTCACAGTACTTCTCACACAGCCCACACTATACCACTCTCACTGTACTTCTCACACTATACCACTCTCACTGTACTTCTCAAATAGCCCACACTATACCACTCTCACAGTACTTCTCACACAGCCCACACTATACCACTCTCACTGTACTTCTCACACAGCCCACACTTTACCACTTTCATTGTACTACTCACACAGCCCACGCTGGACCACTTTATTGTACTACTCACACGGCCCATGCTGAACCATTTTCACTGTACTACTCACACAGCCTACACTGACTCCCTTTGCATTCCTATAGAGACATTCCTTGCTAACTAACATTCATTCCCTGCTCCTAAAGTTTACGAATTCCACACTACCGTCAATTAAGATTGTACCTTTTATCAATAAATCATGTACATGTAATAGGCTCTAGAAATACTATCTTCTACAAATATCGATTTAGATGGTTGCTGAGCAATGTAGTACACAATATTGCCAAGAAATGGGATTTGGGGGAGAGCAAAATGTTCTTCCACCTATATAGCTCAAAATGGTCGTTTATATTTCTAGAACTCTGAGGAGCGTCTCAATGCACCTCAACACACACCTGAGAAAATGCTGATAGGGCTAGGAGTACTTGTAAGTACCAGAAAATACATTAGTTAAATAATTATTTAATAGTTAACTATCATTGTTATGATGTCTTATCTAGCATGCCAATGCAAGAGAAACTGACCAGGAAAATATTCAGTATATATGGTAAAGTGTGTGATGTACTTATCAAACAGCTATCCGATATCACAGAATCTTAAGATGAAAATCATTATCTTATAGGCAATGAATAGGTTCATAGTGACTATGTACCACATTTTCTTAATGTTGAAGACATGTATTATCTAGAATATATAAATTTAACTATGGAAAAATAACCCGCTTGGGCCGGTCCAAATAAAAAAGTTGGTCTATGGATTTTCATTTTTAGAAAATGGAGCGGGAGGGCCAAATTTTTATTTTATTTTTCTGGGAAAATATATCTGTCTATGGATTCTGCATGTTGAAGATGTGGAGAGGGCTTTTTTTCTTTTTCTTTGGAGGGGGGGTTCCTTTGCTCATATGTTCTATTTATTTTTTTCTAAATGCAGCATACGCCTATATAATGACACCAGTGAAATTTTTACCTATCCAATGAGTGGTCTGCCTTTTCTGTACTTTCATTGGTTGACTATGTAGCTCAGTGCCAAAAAAAAAAAAAATCTGCAATTTCCCAGAAAAATGATGCGGGCGGAATCCATAGACAAATATATTTTCTTAAAAAAATAAAATTTGTATTTTGAAAGATAAGATGCGGGAAATCCATAGACCAATCATTTAATTTGGTGTGGCCTTGGCAAACAACGTTTTTAAACGTTTTTTTTTTTTCAACCAATTTTCAACCAAATAACTAATAGGGAAACCAATAAAAACGTTTTTTTAACGTAAAAAAACAAACAACGTTTTTCTGCCAAGTGGGAAGCTTCCTGCCAAATTTTCACTTGCATTGGTTGTTTTATCGCTTCTGATGCATCTTTAATGTAATCAGAAATAGGAAGAAACCCAGCAATTCCATTACGATTTCTAAATTCAGCATCCTTGAATTGACCAAGATCAGTTGGTTTTATCCCAGCTGTTCTTTGGTGGTTCCTCAGTGTCACAATTAATAGATCTTTGCACGGGCCTGGAAATACACATATACATCCCACTTGGCATAAAAACGTTTTCAGGGTTCCTATGTGGAAAGCCATGGAATGTCATGGAATAAAACGTCGATGGGTAAAGTCATGGAATGTCATGGAATTTCTGAAAATTTCATCAGAAGTCATGGGAAGTCGTGGAAAATGGGAAAAGTGAATATTTATTGCAAAAATGTATGGAACATTGCATTTTTCCCCCTCGATTACAGAACTCTTGCCAGGAGTCAAGCCCGATTTTGTCCAATTTTAGTCAATGATGTCATGGAAAATTTGATTTTTGTCATGGAATTTGAGTCTAAGGATTTCGTGGGAACCCTAGTTTTGCTAATTTAAAGAAAAAGAAGTTTTTATTAGGTTACTAAGTTTGTCAAACTTTAAAAAAAAAAGTCAAAACATGTACTCAATGACAAAGAACGTTCTATAAAAAACATTATCATGTTAGGTTGAAAAACATAATTTGGCGTTGGAAAAGCGTAACTGAAAAATATTTGTACAAATATTTAAAAACGTTGGTGTAGAATGGGATAATTATTATCATCGATTATAATACTTGCATCAACTTCGGCTTACAGGATGGACAGCGGCCCCTTCACGTAGCAGTCAAGAACAGGAGATTGGAGATCATAGATGCACTGCTGAAGGGTGGAGCCGATGCTTCCTTGTTAAATGAGGTAAATTCAGAAATCATTTGCTATAAAGCTTAACCTGCTTTCTCTCTTAGTTAATGTGTGGTGTCAGAGGCTTAGTGAATAAAACTCTTGAGCAATATCTAATAATCCGGATACTTGATACAGGGGTAGACACTAACTTTTCCAGGCACTGGCCACCTGGGCCCGTAGCTTTAGAAATCTATGGGCCCCGAGTTAAAACTGCGGTCCCGGAATAGCCAGTTTACTTTTTTTAAAAAGAAATAAAGGTATTTCTAATTAATTCACACCATAAATTAGCAGGGACGGCCAGATTCCTGCTGATTTCCATTTTGCAATGATATATATTACATGCCTATACTCCTATGAATTGACTTTTATAGATGTCTCTCAGTGAACTTCTGTGGGCCATCCTGGGCCAACAGGAAGGTAATTCTTGAGAAAACTACGGGCCAACAGCCAAAACTACGGGCCAATGGCTCCCGGGCCAGTGTTAGTGTCTACCCCTGCATTGATACCAAAAATAGACTACTGTAAAACCTCTCTCAGATGCCGACCACCCTTGAAAGGTGACCTCTTAATTGTAGAAAATTTTGAAGCAGAATTTAAGACAATTTAATCTTGGTTCAAATGTAATTCAATTGATTAAAAACCTCCCTGATAAGCGGACCACTCGCACACTTTAAACCTTGGATCTACATTCATAGCGTGTATATTCAGGATTCACACACACACACACACAAAGAGAATACCGTAATCTCCCGCGTATAAGACGCATCCTCTACACCAAACAAAATGCTGGGGGGTCTTATAGCTTTCTCTCAAGTTGGGTGTGCGTCTTATACGAGGGGTAATTTTACTATAGAAATGTACTCATCTTACAAATTGCAGCCTTAAAATGTGCGTCTTATACGCGAAAATGCATGTGCTGAGTTTGGGGTGCGTCTTATACGCGCAGCGCGTCTTCTACGCGGGAGTTTACGGTAATTGCATTATTTGAGGCATTTTATAGGATACCAAATTTGACCTGATAAGCACCTGGGATGCGTAGAGATTTGTTTTTATAGTACTGGTAGTTCAGTACTTAAGAGTTACATTGCCTCCAAAAGGCTCCAAAAGGGGGAGGGTGCTTATTATGAGGAGGGTGATTATTAGGTCAAACACAGTACATGTAATGAATCTTTGATAATGATACAGGAAGGACTGAGCCCCATGATGATCGCTCTCCGTGACAATGTGCCAAACTTATTTGTGTTTATGGTGCGACACCCAGCCAAAGTCAACCTCAACCACATGGACAAGGTAATTGTGACTGAAAATCCTTGCACCAACTTCTTTGTGAATACAATACTTCTTTAGTTTTGTTCTACAAGTGCTCATTGTATGGCAATACAATTGATGACCAGTCACATGTTGTGATATCCTTACATGGGGCTTATTTAGTAAGGAAAATGGCATTATTCCTTGTATCTGCTCGCTTGATGCCATAGATTTACAAATGTTCCCTCTTTAATCACAGGCTGGCTATACTTTGCTGTACTCTTGTGTCGTCAGCGAGACCCTGACCATCAATGTTTTGGAGGTATTGCTAAAGAGAAAAGACTTGGACAGGGATCAGGTGTCGAAGGTGAGGACAATGCAATGCAAAAGATAGGATTTTGTGCTATTTTATAGTATTATTTCTGGCTATTTTTAAAGCAAATTTAGGAGTTTTGCTATTATTCCTGTCTATTTCTAAAGCAAATTTTGTCCTATATATAACATACATTCCACATATCATACCAATGGGAAAGATGAAGCCTACAATGGAACCAGGGATTGAAAGAAGTAAAGAATGACATTGATGACACAAGGACATGACACAAAAAAGAGAAATTCAATTCAGCATTTGAAAATGAATGGTTAATATACAGACTGAAGATTTAAAGTGATTTTTCAAAGTGGTTGTTTTTACCATTTTCCTTAAAAATATTCTCTGCCTAGTGGGTTTTTCTTGTCGCAGGCACTGGGCACCGGACACAGGGAATTGTCAAACCCTGCTGGTATGTTGTTACTTTAAATGCAATTAACATTTCTTGGCAGAATGGCGTCAGTGCTTTAGGGATAGCTGCCATAATGGGAAAGGAGGAGGTCATAAAATTGCTTCTGAGGTACGACTGCAACATTCTGGCAGAGAGTAAGGTATGTGTGTTTCTCATCTTCCATCCATATGGATTTTATCTTAGTACTTCGCATATAAGGCACAGTTTGTGCACAAATCTGAAGCATATCGCACCTTGTATAATTTAACAAAAGACGGGGTGTGCCTTGTAGGCGGTGTATTTTGTTTAGATTTACGTCTGGGGGGGGGGGGCATCAAGGAACTCAGACATTCAGAAGTTTTAAACTATTCCATAGTAAGGGAGTGGTCATTATTTATCAACAGGGGGGGTGGTGGGTTTGAGGGGGGCATAAAAAAATTCAGACCCCTCCTGGGGGGGGCTAAAAAAATTTGGACCCCTCTTGGGGGGAGGGCCTAAAAAATTTTTTGCGTGTCCGTGCGAAAAAAACCACCAACCCCCCTGTTGATAAATAATGACCACTCCCTAATCAGTTTTGCGCATATGAGTGCATGGGTGTGTGTGTGCCCGCGTGCATGTATTTATGAGTCTGCTTGTAGCAGTGGCACACGGGTCGTAGCGGTGAAATACCACTCGTGGCATTGGGCCCCTTTTTATCGTGCTGCCTCACGCAGGTAATATGTCACAAACTATAGACATATCACACGGTCGGTCACATTATCCTGACACTGACGGACCAGCTATTTTGTGATTTTATATATATATATATATATATATATATATATATATATATATATATATATATATATATATATATATATATATATATATATATATATATTTTTTATTACAAATGATTAGTACTGAACTACCCAGAACCCCCCCCCCCCACCCCATGAGGTGAGCCTGATAGCTTTCCTTTCAACTCAAGGTGCCCCACTTGGCAAAAAACGTTTTTAATTTTTTTTTTAACCAATTTTCAACCAAATAACCAATAGGGAAACCAATAAAAAACGTTTTTTTAACGTAAAGAAAACGTTTTTATGTCAAGTGGGGGTGTCTGATGCGCAGGGTATATACAATGTACTATGTTATCAATGCAAATATTCCTTCATCAAGATAACAAAAAAAAGTCTAGACGAAAGTTATCGCTACAACACCATGAGCACCTTTCATGACTGAAATATTATAATCTCCCACATTTAAGACAAGGCACATCTCCAACTTGAGGGCTCCAGTAAGGTGCAACAGGGGCTTGATTTAGATGAGTTTCATATTACCGTAAATTCTCTCGTATAACCCGCGGCTTATACCAGAATCCAAATCAAAAGTAGGCTTATAGTATCAGCCAAAAGAAGGGGTGCGGCTTATATGTGGGGTTTTTACGCTATAGAACAGTACTAAACTGCGGCTTATACCAGGGATGAGGCTTATATGAGAGAATTTACGGTAATTTAGTGAATAATACCCTCACCTTTATGGCACACCCCTAACTTTGGCTGCTTCTATAATCCACAGCAGGACTCTATGTAAGCCGCGGCTTGTACCCAAGGGATCACAGTACTAGCACTTCCATTGACAAATTGCTCATGTTAAGCTATTCTATTCATAGGAACAAACAACGACAATCTGTGTGGCTGCTCACGCCAAGCAGCTCAAATGGGCCAGTGTACTAAGCAGGCAACTGAAGGGTAACAAGCTTGAGGAATATTGCCAGGTACTGTAATTCTCTCTTATTAAGTTTCATATTCATCAAACAGCATATCAGTGTCACAGTATTGTTTTGTTGTTCTTGAAGACGCCTTTGGGAGTTTTTATTTGAAAAAAAAAAAAAACAAAAGAAAAACGTAACTAAGGCCACACTAAACAAATAAGTTGGTCTAGGGATTGGCCTCTCCATATTTTCGGAAATACAATTTTTTTTTAAAATTTTGTCTACAGATTTTGCTCACCTAATTTTTTCCAAGTTTTCTCTTTGTGATGTTTGGCAAAAAAAAATTTCTAAATAGAAAATTTGCTCACACCTCACATTTCCAGCAAGGAATCATTGGACGCCAAAAAAAAAAATCTTTAAAAAAGAGAAAAAGAAGAAAGAAAAAAATTGCTTGCTCACAACATTTTTTCAAAAGCCAAATCCGTAGACCAACTACTTTTTTTTTTGTGGCCTAAGAATATTTACAACATTTTTACAAACATTCCTTTTCATTGCTTAAACGTTTTACCCTGTATGTCTTTTGAAAAGGTTTGTTTAGGCAAACCTAAACATACAAGTATGTTTTTCGCCAAGGAAGGAACTTCTCTTTAGGTGAAGCGCCACTACGCGATTTTTGCAGAGAATTGGAGCTATTCTCACAAAATAGGACACAAACACAGACTAAAGAGTAGTGTTTTTATCATTGCAAGGTAGAAATAGAATGGTCAGAGACATATTTGTATATTTAGGAAAGGGTTTGTGTACGATCTCAGGCATATTTTTGTTATCAAAACATGTTTTTGTTTACTAAATCAAGTTGACATAATGTAGATATTGCAGACTTTCACACTGATGTCTCTCTGCAAATCAATATCAGACAGGTTTGATTTTTACAGTATAAGACCCTGTGATATGTGTGAGTGCTGTGTTGTTATTTACATTTTGCTGTGTTGATGTTTATATATTGAACTCCCACCCAATCACAGAGTCTATGCAGGTGCAGGTTAGTTTGTAAATACGGCAAACAAAGAGAGAGATGGCCCATGAAATAACCCCTAAAATCTCATGTTTACAATTTTGAATCTCATGTTTACAATATAAGCAGGGCTTTTGACAGGGCTGCGCAGTGCACAATACACGCATTTAATGCTTAAATGTCGCATTTAAACGGCTAGAATGGCCATTCATTTACAGAATGGCACATTGTATTTGCTAAAAAATGTGCAATTGGCGCATTGCAAAAAATCCTGTCAAAAGCCCTGTATAAGAATGTCAACACCCTATACATTAGGCAGTATAGGGATAACATTAGGTGAGAATGTACCAAAATATCACGTAGTGGAGCCTCCACTATTGTTAAGTCACCCATCAAGTCTTTCATGTACTGAAATAACTTCTAGAGAGACAGGCTTGGTGAAAGTTCCAAAGTTACAACATTCATACAAAGATATTCATTATTTTTTCTTTCTTTCATTTTGATGAATATCATGGGATTCAGGGTTATGTAATCAACTATAGTACGTAATGTTGGTTCAGTGCCATTTTATAAAGATTTTGTGATGATAAAATTGTTTCTGTGAGAAATTAGCCTTAAGGTGGACTCTGTCTGATGGGTACCCATGTAGCAAGCTCACTTTGGGCCAATTCAGTTTTAGCTCAGATAAGCTGGTTCAAAGCAGGCAGAATACCATTCATGGTTTTAGGCTGGGCAAATGGTGGGTTTCCAGTCAGGGCCACATTGGATTGCCCTAATAGGGCAAACTGCCCACTTGGCATAAAAATGTTCTTTTTTTTATGTTAAAAAAAAAACACGTTTTTATTGGTTTCCCTATTGGTTATTTGGTTGAAAATTGGTTAAACAAACGTATTTTTTTGCGAAGTGGGTGAACTAAGGCCACACCAAAAAAATAAGTTGGTCTACGGATCGCCCTCTCCACATTTTCGGAAATACAAATATTTTTTTTTCTTTGAAATCTACGGATTTCGCTCGCTTCAGTTTCTACAAGTTTTCTCTTTGTGATATTTGGCACAATTTAAAAAAAAAAAATTTGTTCGCTCGCCTCAATTTCCCAGTAAGGAATCCATTGAACGCCAAAAAATTCTTTAAAAGAAAAAAAAAGAAATCGCTCACTCGCAGTTTTTGTCCTCAGTAAGTTGTGTGGGCCACATCAGGCTAGCTGATTTGGTCACAGAGCAGCTTCAAAATGGGCAAACACTTTGGGCACATATTGGTTTCAAAGTGGGCACAGATCAGTTCCAAAGATAATTCCTCAGACAGGGCTGAGGATGGGTTTGCACAAGGCATACTCAGCTGGGAGTTCTGAAATTTGACAATAGATGACCCCACTATGCCTGATGTACAGCTTTCCTCCCAAGTCAGTATTGATTTCCTTTAATATGATATAACAGAAATAGGCTACTGAATCATATAGATTATAACAGTACACAAATTTTCGCAGAGTTTGGATCTACTTGCAAAATATATTTGAAATGTCCAAAGGTAGGTTCCAGCAGTTTTTTTTATGTGACTACACCATTCCTGTGGTAATGATTTTATATTGAAGCATGCTACCCATTGGGAGGAACTATGAACTTGAAGGCTAGCATGTTACTGGACTAGGTCTGGTTGACATAACTTGCCCAACTAAGTGTGAATTGATGCTTCTACTGTATTATTATGATAGGGAGAGTAATACAGTATGTTTAGTCTCCTTCCAACTGTGGAGGCCAAGCGAAGGGGCTAGCACCTGGAGGCTAGCAGCATGCTTTTAGATGTCAAAATATTAGAAAATGAGGAAAAATAGATTTTCTATAATATCTATCCCAGGTGGCGCCACCTGAGCAAAGTGATCAGCCCACTTTTAGCCACACCAAAAACCCATGTTGACCCCAAAATGGTAAATTTTCCCCAGATGGCGCCATGTGATCAAAGTGGGCAGCCCACTTTCAGCCACACCAAAAACCCATGTTGAACCCAAAGCAGTCAACCCACTCGGACACTGATCTGTGCCCATATTGGTTAGCCCAGTGTGGCCCACACAACTCACTGAGGACAGAAACTGTCAGCAGCCCATCGGTTAGCCCATTGCGGCCCACATCGGAAGCCACACCAAATATAGTGTGGGCCACAGTAGGGCCACACCACCTTTGCTACCTGGGGTCATCACTTCTTTTTTTTTTAACAACTGGGATGGTGGGTTTCTGGGTGGATGTGCAAAAAAACATTTGCCCCACCGCCCTTATTAGATCACACTCAAGTGAAGGTCATTTGCCTATAGGTCTCCAAGTCACTTTCTTAAGCAAGATTGCCCACTTGGCAAAATACATCAAAGTAATGTTCTTTTTTTTAGTACAATGATTTTCACTTCCAGGGACCACTTGTTTTTTTTTTTAAGTTTTGAGGAAATTGTCTTTAATTAAATTTGTTCCATAATTTTGCAGCTGCTTCAAAATAAGTTGCACCCGGCAGGAGTGCACTACACCATGGAGCACCTAAACCAGTATGTCTTCCCTGTCATCGATCTGCTTTTAGACTGGAAGAAGTCACGCGACATGATAGCATCATACAAATTTGCTTACTATTGGCTTGTTAATGTCTACAAATGCAAGTCAGACCTCACTGAGAGTTATATTGCAGTTCATAAGCTGAATCACATCATCATCAAAAAGCCCCATGTGGGCCAAATCCTTTCCCAGATACTCTCACCAGAATTTCTAAAACAGATCATGAAAATTGTCCGAGGTTGCACCACAAGTGAAGAAAAGGACATGATTTCCTCACAGCTCATGTACCTTGTGATTCCTGTAATACTGAAGATCGCGCGAGCCAAGGAATGGTTCCTGACACATTTTGATGAGCTTTTCCCTCTGGTTAACATCATGGTTGAACAGCGAAACCAAGACCGAGTGGATGATCAGACTTTCCTCAAAATGTTTCAGGCTCCATGGAAGTCATTCAAAAGTCAGATAAAGGCAATAAAGAAGCAGGCTGTGGCAAAGCAAAATGAAGAAGACTTGAAAAAGAAGCAAGCATTGAAAAAGGAAAAAGAAGAAGCCATGAAAATTTTACCACAAAAAGGGGAGAGGTTGCTGGAGGGAAGGAGCCAAAGAAAGAAAGGGGACATTGATTGTCCAGGGAAAGAGCCTGTGATCATGGTTCAAGCGACTCAATTTTCTGACGTTACTGAGATTACACAGGTTACTGAATGTCAAGACCCAAAACAAAAAGTCCAACCAGCCAGTATTGTTACCCCCAAGGTTTCCACAAACAAAATCCAAGTTTTCAGCAGCATTACATCTGAACATACTAAGAAGGAGATACAAGTTTCTGATGACCATACAACTGAGCTTCGCAATCCCAAATTAGAGATCAGCAATCAAAATGAAAAGCAAAAGGCTTTCCTGGAGGAACGGGACAGTAAAGTAACTCGGTCGGAGCAAGAGGGGGCTGAATCAAAGACAGTACAGAACAAAAACAACCGAGCTGAAATAACACAAGATAGTGTGCCTAAAGAAATGGACAGCAAAATTATTCTTCAGTCCAAAGAGGAAGGAAACCAAAGCAACTCACTCAAACAAAAACAAAATGTGCTTGATAAACTGAAGGAGGGACTAAGTGAGAAAAACAAAGTCCAATCATGCAAAACAACTTCAATAGAGTCACCGAAACTGGATCAAGAGCAGAATGTGGATCCGATCAAAAATGAAGGAGTGAAACAGAAAAAAGAAATGGGAGACGTCCCAACAAAGGAACCAACAATGCAAACTGTTAGTGACCCCGAAATTGGATCAGAGAGCTCTAAAGTAGAAGAGGACAAAAGTGCTTCAGGCAAACAGACAACAAAGGCAGATGTAGTTTGCAAAATTGCGTGTAAAGAAGAGGCATTGGAATCAAAACCGTCCCAAACCCAAAAGAATCAAACTCTACAGACACAAGAAAAAGCTAAAGATTTATCACAGAATATACAAACTAGTACACAGCAGTCTAAACCAGAGACACCTAAAAAAATGTCACCAAGGGATAGACTACAGGAGAGGTTAGAGAAGTTGAAAGAAATGCGGAGCAAGAAAAGTGTCAAAAAGGCAGCAGAAAACAAAAACAACATAGCCAAAAAAACGCAAGTAAGTGCTAATGCTTTGCCGCAGGGAACACCTGAAGTAAAAGCAGAAGAGAGCAAAAGCTGCTCAGCCAAAAAAGGACCACTAGAGGCGATACCCAAGGAAACAAGCACCAAAACAGAATTACACTCTAAACCAAGGGCAGTGGAACCAAAACTAGCACAAGTCAAAAACAACTCAGTCAAAGAGGCACAAGAAAAGGCAAATAAAACCGCCACAAAAAGAGCTACATCCCAGTCCAAACCTGAGGCAACAGAAAAACAAAGAGCACAGAACAAAATTAATATCAGCAAAGTCATGCCTGCAAAGTTAGATAGTTTGAAAGAAGAACCAAGCAAGAAAACCAGATTGCCATCCCAATCAGCAAAACAAGAAATGAGAAATGGTCTAAGTAAGGAAGCAATCCTCAAAACTAAAACCCAGTCCAAGCCAGAGACCAATGAACAAAAGTCAAAAGCAAATAAAAACAATTCAACCATACACACACAAGAAAAGACAAAAAGGTCAACAAAGGAAACAGTTAGTAAAAACATAGCCCTGTCAAAACCAGAGTCATCTGAACAAAAGCAGGCACAGAAGAAAACAAGTTCAGACAAACACGGACAGGAGAATATGGACCATCTGTCAAAGGAAAAATGTGGCAAAACTGTATCTCAGGTGAAACCTGAAGAATCTGAATATGAACAGGAGAATGTGAGCTCAGATAAAGCCACACCTAGTGGGCAAAGTTTTGTGACTGAGGAACCTTCAACCTTTGAAGTTGTTCTTACAAAGAAACAGGCAAAGCAACAGAAGAAAAAGTTACAGCAAGAAGAATCTACCAAAGAAAATCTGAGAGAAAAAGGGAAAACCCTCAAAAAGGATTCATCAGATCAACATGACGCCCTGAATGTAAATAAGGTTTGCCTGAAAGGAGGTACACCTGAAAAACAGCACAAAGCCATAAAGCATGAATCTAGAACTTTAACACAACTGCAGAAGGAAAGGGCATTGTTGAGTAAAGAAGTAGCAGCTGGTGCGGCAAAGTCAACTGTTGTCAGTCCTGGGAAGAAGCTCCTTGAAGCTATAAATAAAACAGGTGCTAGGAATAAAAACAGTGTAAATAAGGAGGGCATCAATCCTCTTCAAAGTCGCTGGTTCTCGGACAAAATGTCAAAGGTGACAAGAAATCTGCGAAACTCTGGAAATGGACTCAGCTCAATAAACCAGACTCCTGATAGCATGATACACAATAGGAGCAATCATGGTCATGAATCATCACAACAGGGATCTGTAGCAGTGTCTGAAACAAATTCTGGACCATTCATACCCGAGCCATGCCCAACAAGTAACTTTCCTCAAAAGACTGCATTCTGGTCAGGATTGATGCAACAGGTTTCACAAACTAAGCAGAGGAAAAGTCAAGAGAAGAGTGTATCACAAGGGAAAGTACATGATGAGATACTCCCAAGTAGCCATATAATAGAGACAAGTTCCATGATCCAAAGTGCCAGCATTGACAAGAGCAATGGAAACCCTGGGGTACCCTCGTCAACTGTTCCTCTGTACCTCCAATGGATGCAAAAGGCAAACCCATCAACCAATGAACAGATTTGGGGAGTACCTACTTATGAACCCTTGGCAAAGATGCCTAGCCCTAGTCAGCAAGAATTCATGTCAAACAGAGTTTTAAAAGACCAAAATTATCCTCAGCATGGAGTGACTAATCTAAATCCTTTAGAGGACTATCAGCAGAATTCTGGTTCACCAACTATGGCTGATGTTGCAAGTGTTCTTTACAAGAAAGGTCTAGATTCCACAAGTTCTGACACTTTTGATGAACAAATTACACCACAAGCTGCGTTACAAGATAATTTACATGCCTTGCCAGATAATAATGATAATGAGCAAAGTCTAGTAGAAATTACTCCAAAATCTGCTGCACAAGCTACTGGCCAGTCATTGCTGATTGACGATAACCCAATTGAGGTAGATGCTGCTCCAAAATCTCCAACACAAGCTGCTGACGAGACACGACCAGCAAATGACGATGGCCAAAATTTGTTAACAGCTACTTCAGAATCTGGAACACAAGCTACTGCCCAGATATTGCCGACAGATGATGATGACCAAATTCTGGGAAAAGATACTCTAAACTCTGACATGATAGCTCCTTACCTGCCATTGCAAGAAGCAACTGCATCAGATTCTACCATTCCTGATGATGATAATATAAGCTTTGCAGTGATTCATGATGAAATAGCCAAAGCTAATGCCTTATGTTGTAGGACACTGGCTACTAGACAAGATACAGATCTTGGCCTTTCTAGCTACCCTGTTATGGATGCAGTGGAGGATATAGACTCAAGCATTGAGGTGGACTTAAATGAGAAACCATCTACTCCTCAAGATAATGAACAAGCATCATCAGAAGCAGCTACATCAGGTTCAACAATTCCTGATAATGGTGTAAATGATTTATGCTTTGCAGTAATTTATGATGGAATTGTGAAAGCTAATGCCCCTTGTGATGACATACAAGTTGCTAGCCAGATGTCGGATACCGGCAATGGCCCATTGGCCCCCACTATAATTGATGCAGAGGAGGATCAAGATTCAAGTTTCAAAATGAAATCAAGTTTCAATATGGATTGCTTTGACCAATCATTTTGTTACGATGAAGAATCTGCTTGTTGTGATGTATCCAGGTTGACAATGAGTGAAACACCTGCAGACTTAGCAATTGATCTCCATGATACATCTAAGCATTCAATTTGTAACACATCAACAGATATAGCCAACCAGGTAGAGCAGCAGGAAGCTGAGTCAGATTCTGTTCTAGAAGGTGATGGCCAGCAGAGCATATCAGATGCTGATGCATATTACAGTAACACTGAAGAAGTTGTGGTTATTGAGAAGAAGAGCGCCGCGGTTCAAAATGTTCATAATGAAGGAAGGGAGGGTCTACAGCAGATACCTGAGATGGTCGTAGAAGACGATGTACAAACAGATGCCCAGCCATCCGACAGAATTTTGGAGAATTGTCCTTTGCCATATCGGAATAATGTCCCAGCAAAAACATTTAAGCATAAGCTTGGAGGCTTTCTTGATGAAACAAGGGCTGTTATTGGCAATGAGTGCACTTTCCGGGAAATGCTAGAAGATTCAAATAAGGAAGCAAGGGTTTTTGTTGAAATGGTCCAGAAAGAAGTGCTGAAAATGTCTGGCTTCAATGGTTCTGTGAAAGAAGGCTTGGGAAACTTGATCTCGTTAGGACAAAGTCTAATAAAAGATGTTGTTTCAAGTACAGAAGAAGAGTTTGCAGTATTGTCAGCTGACTCCTCATTCTCTGATAGGAGTGGCAATTCTGGTTCAAATAGCTGGGAAAGAGTGGATCCATTTGAAGAGGTGTCAGCAAATATCAAAGCCGGGAATGACCGGTTCTTTGAGGAAATTTCAACTTCTGCACATACCTCATCCCCAATAAAGCATTCAACTGAGAATGAGTACTTTATCGCCACCGCCTCATTTGAAACGGGACGTGGAGAGCCCTCGCCTTTTTATCGGAATGACAGTTTCTGTGAAAAGGACACTACAGAGTTATATTCCCCCTCAGGAAAGCCATTTTCAAATTTTGAGTTGTTTGTGAAAGGGGTTCTAGTGGAAGGTAGAGAGGGTGTCATATTTGATATCTCTAAAATATCTGACTTTCAATCCGACGCCTCATTGACAAAGAGCCAAGAAATTTCTGGAGAGCATGACTACTCCAATGAAGAATTCATACAGGAGGATATCCCATTACCAGATAACAGCATGCAAGAAAATCCAACTGAGATGGAATTGAAATGGAAGCAAACCTCAAAGTGCTTTTATGACCAGTTCCTGGCTTTGCAGGCACTGCCACATGTCCTGCTGAAATGGACCGATGATGTCGTTACTGCATTAGCGGCAGATGTCTGTTCACTGTACCACGAGTAAGTATATCTTTATGTATTTTATTCCTTTTGCTCTTTTTCTTTTTCCTCTTCAATTTTTTCTCAGTGTAGCTGTTTGTAAAAAGATTAGGTATTGATCCATACAAATCTTTGAGATTGATTATGTCATCAGAGGATGAAATTATGTGCATCTGCAAGATTTTTTTTTTTTTTTGAACGAAGATCGTTATTTTCTTACTGGGGGATAGCAGGGTTGAGGGATACAATACTGAAATGCTTTCTGAGTTCAAGTATGGATATCCTCTTCCATTTCATGATGTGAAAAGGAAACCAAATGGCCTTCTGGCATATATCGGACAAGAGAAAGCAACTTGTTTGAAATGTTTACTAACATCCATGGATACTTTCAATACTGGTGCTAAATATAAATAAATCTTCCACAGTGAGCTGTGTATAACTAAGCTTGGTCTTCATGCCGATGGCACTGAGGTGGTGCTGAAAAAGTGGTTTAAGGAGGAAGCAGAGGATATCAAAGAAGTACTAACCGATCTACCGAAAGACCTGTACCATGACAACCTCTTACTCCCAAAGGTGAATTTGACAAGAAAACTTTGCATTACTTTCTTGAATTCACAATCATATTTGTGTTTTGATCATTTGATTTTTGCTATAAATGCTCGCAATAGGGCGCATCTCATGTATTGGGTAAACACAGACTCTGAGACAATGTATAACTTATTAATGCGCAGGACTCATCCCTAAGCTTGAGAATTTACGGTGTCTTGTTACATTTTCTCATGGTAGGCAATGAATCTGGAGGGCCCAAGTGTGTATGTCTGGTATGTGCTGTGTGAGTACAACCTACTTCAATTTGTAAGAGAAAACCGTGACGACATATTGAAGTCAGACAGATTGTGCAGAGCCATGTCACCGCAGATACTCGCGGGACTTGACTACCTGCACAGCCGCGACATTGTACATGGAAATCTCAAGGTAAGCAAAAAGTCTTCTTTTCATCATCAAAATAACATTCAGTTGGTCAGCGCTGGACATTTATTTTTTAATACCTCCTGATTCCCTCTATACTGTAGAACCCAGGGATGTAAGTCAGGGTGTATGAAGATACACAAAGAAGTTTTAAGTTCATTTGAAAAAACTAAAGTCTATGATCAAAAGAAGGAAAATTTGTGAAACCCTATGATCATGTGGAATTAAGAAAATCCTGAAATCAGACAAAATTCTAAAAACTTACCTGTAGGTCCCTGAAAACCCTAGACCAACCAGTCATAACAGGATTAGACCGAGGAAAGGCTGATGGCAACCAATTTTGGGGCTTCTTTTTGCACTGTTTTACATTGACAAGCTCTCACATAAGCCAGGGAGTACACATTCTGTAATTGTTAGAGGAAGATTATGGATATTGATTCTTTACCTGGGTTTCACAGTACTATCTTTTCTTCATTGTGACACTTTTAATCCTTTCAGCCAGAAAATGTGCTCGTTGACATAAATGGCCAGGTGAAATTGTCGGACTTCGCTTTACCAGCCACTTCTACGTATAGTAGTGATGAAAGAGATCCATGGACTCCTATCAGACTTGATGATACGATGCCAGATGAACCCATGCAGTGCGATGATATACAGGCGAGTAATATTCTATTAACTGTATAGACTAAGGTTCATGAGAGTAAGCCTGACAGAAGGATATCCTAGAAGGTGATGCTGAGCCTGAAGTAAGGTAGAGGCTAGTCCATTTTGCTGCTCTGATTCACTGATCTAGGCACCAGAGAGGAATTACCAGGGTTCTTCTCATAGCACCTTCTATGGTAGTGTAATGGATTCTGACTCAGCATTCAATTATAACAGAAGCCCTTACCCATGAGCTGATTTTGGTTATTCCTTTTCTCATAGAAAATTTGACTTACCCATCATGTAGGTAGCGGGCAGGTTGATGCACTTCTTGCTGACCGGTGAGCACCCCAGGATATGTAATGTGGAGTTAGCACCATGCGACATGCCGCCCGACCTACCCAAGGTATTACAAGCGAACCCCAACATGTCCTTGATATACTGCATGACACATAAGGACACTCGGAGGAGGCCGACCACTGAGGAATGTCTCAAGTAAGTGTGCAAGAAAGTTTTTGCTGGAGTTTGAAGGTTTGCATGATGCCTCCAGGGTGATGCACATTTGTCACCATTATGCTTGTATTGATGCAGTCCTCCTGGTGAGTTACAAATTCAAGTGCTATTGCCATGACTCTGTCGTCAGTTCTGAATCTAACAAGTAAAATGTACTTTTTTTCACAGCCACTTTTGGTTCTGGGACTCAGAGAAAAAGCTTCGATTCCTCATCCAAGTGTGCAAGGAACTCGAGGCCAGTGGAAGGTAGGGGCTCGTTTTATCGTGTTTCCCCTAGTCATAAATTTCTTCAGCAAGAAACATGGATTTGAAAATCATTTTCAAAAAGTGTAAAGGGTCGTTAAGATTGAATACCTCCTAGGCTATCATATCTTAAACATATCCTAGTTGAAAGATGAAATATTCTCCATGCCTAACTTGAATTAAAAGATGAAGATTCTTCCTATGGTAATTGATATAATTCAGCTAAATTTACTTTCCTTTATTGCAGGGGGAACAGTTCTGTTGATCTAAATTTGGCCTATGAGATTAACGCAGTAACTCTGTATCATCCGACAAAGAATCGCACAGTAACAGACTGGGTAAGTTGCGACTATCTCTCTTCAAAGCTATATAAGTCGCGACCGGGGTTTAGTCAAAACAGCGCAACACAATTGGCAAATAACACAATGCGATATGCACATTACGCAAGATTCTAGCCGAGCAAAGCTCAAATCTGTATAAAGCTCATAAGTTTAGTTGTCATTCCTTTTACAGTACTTGTGTTACAATAAAACAATGGTTCATAACCAAAAATACACAAAAACATCAACCAAATGAAATTTGTCAAATGTTAAAGTCATGGAATTAAAAGTTGTCAGGGAAAGTCATGGGATTTCTGAAAATATCTTCTTGGAGTCACGGAAAAGGGGAAAACTGGATATTTATTGCAAAAAAAATCCATTGGAAAATGGGAAAACTGGATATTCATTGCAAAAAATCCATTGGAGTGGACTTTTTCCACCTCGATTGCAGGATTTTTGCCGGGAGGTCAACCCTGGTAATGTCCGAATATAGATAAAAATTTCATGGAAAATTTAGATTTTTGTCATGGAAATGTCATGAAATCTTGATCCATTGGTGCTATGCACGAAATTAATTGTGCAGATTGGCGAGTGGAAGCTCTAAAGGCCTAAGTGTCAATCTGCTGTCAGTTAATATGTATACACTATAGCAATGACTGTATAACTTTCTCATTTCTTCCACAGAGAAAATTGGTGGACTACTCTGTACGGCGTAGCATCGAGACATTACGCGGTGGCCCACGTTACGAGTCAAGTATAACAGAACTTCTGCGCTTTATGGACCAAACGAACATTAACTTCCGCCTCCTGTAAGTAACTACCATAATACCTTGCCTCTTATAAGGTGCATCCTGAGCCATATTTGGTCCCTTAAATACTGTTCTGTGGAAGCAGTACAAAATTCCCATGTATAAAGCACACCCCAAACTTTGGCTGCTTCTGTAAGGTGTAGCAAGTGTTGATCCTTGCGTATAAGGCACAACATATAAGCTGTGCCTTGTATCTGAGGTATTACGGTAGATGGAAAAAGACCCATGTGCAATTACCCTATATACTTCACACAGTTTTCTTTACAAAAGGACTAAATTTTTCATTCCAGTCCACATAAGCAGTCTGCCCTTGTGGAGAAGGTTGACCAGTTCTTCATGGCCAAGTTTCCATCCCTGCCGTACATGCTCATGTCAAGTCTGCGTAAACTCCCAGTCGCATCACGCCTTGCCCTGCAAGGATTTTACATAGGATGCTCTTTAGACTAAGTCATGCTCATTTACTAGCTTCCGGTGAATTTATCAGCAAGGTGCAGCCAAACTGCATTGTAATGAAAACAATTTCCCTGTAGTTTTTAGACAAGTCAGGGTGTATTTCCCTAGTTTTTTAGCGAAAAGATATTTAGACATTTTTTTAGGTCAATTTCAAGATGAAACATAGTGATTTAAGGAGTTATTGAAAAATGTATTGACCTGTGATAAAGTGATATATTCGTCTGGGTTTATCAGAGTTCACTTTGCTATCTTACTAAGGGCTTTCATGTCAAGAAAACAAGCATATATATTAACTACTCGTCTTTGGTTATCAGGCCAACATGATTACACTAAGCGTTCTAATATATCTACTCAAATAGGTATTTGCTATTTATACAAAACATACATTTTGTAGCATTTACATTGATGAATAAACTTAGTATCAAAAATTATATTCTTAATAAAAGTTAAGTTTCTACAATATTGGTGTTTGGTTAATATGTAATACATTGTATCTCTAAAAAATCATACTAAAATTCCTCTTATGCTACGTCCCTCGAAGGTCCCTCAGAGTTTGTAAGATTAAAGACAGCTACCTACAAGTATGTTTCTTTTGTCCATATCAAAACCAATACTAAGGGAGGAAACATCTACAGGGATGTGACTCTCTCGGCTATTTGATACTTCGTTGGCCTCAAAATAACAAAGACTCCCCCCCCCCTCCCACCTTCCAAAAAAAAACTTGGTTTGAAAAAAAATTATACTCGTCCAGTCTAAAACAAGCTGTTATTAACAAAGTCTAATCTAGATTCTCACAAAAATAAAATCACATCCCTGAATCATAGATTTACAGACTTCCGAATGGTGCTCGCAGTTTGCATATCCCTACAGAAAATTATGAAAATTAGTCCCTCCCCAACCACCCCCATTTCTGGTGACCAGTGAGTAGCATCTCTGCCTGAAAACTTAAATTTCATTATTGTATTCATTCTGAAAACCCACAGAAATTCATAACATACATTTATTAACAAACATGAATTCACGATCCATGCCTTTAGTGATATTTACAGAAATGTGAGAATAAATCATTTAGATTAACATTTTATAATATACATCGGTTGATTTACAATGGACTCTGCATAATGGGAATGACGGTTTGATATTGATATATGGTTTTTGACTAGAAAATTGGATGAAATAAGATTGCCATTTTTCGATCATATTTATGAATTCGGAAATCCCTAGCTAAAATGAAAACAGCTTTATGAAATAAATAGAAAAGATGTTAATTTGACACAATCGAAATCTCCAAGGACCAGTTACTGTTATAAGGTTGCAGGGTGTCCGGCGATCCTACTTTTCCTATTTTTTTTCTGATTTTGCTATTTTTCCTACTTTTTCTCCAAAATACCTACTTTTTTATTTTCCTTTGGCGCATGCAAATAAAAATACTGTTAGTTGCTTTGAAGCACATCTTGCTTGTGTCAGTACATCTTTATAGTAACTTATGTCAAGTGAAATCAACCCTCAAGTGTGTGCCATGCATAGGCTATTGTAGTTCCCAATGAGGTATACCTGAGGGAACTTATCACAGGCATGGTAAATTATTAAGGAGTACCTGATTTTATTACCAAAACTATGGTATGTGAACAATTTTCCTCCTCTTATGTGTTTTATCCATTTAGTCTTGCACTGGCTAGTAACATTACTTTGGGTAGATAGCAAATTCTGTAATATCATTTGCATTATTATCTGGTACTCAAATTTTGCCATGTTTGTCGCGCTCCTTTAGTACTTGCAACAAACTGAGTACTGGAGTTGTAGCGCTACTACATTTAGCCTCCACATGGTTTATGAATAGTGCAGTTTTACTGTTATCTAAGATATTTATGACTCAGCATATGAGTTGTATCATTGGAATTTGCAGTATTTATTAATCACATCTTCATTAAAGATTCAGAGATATTGGCTTGTGGAATGAAAGAGCCTGACACCATTGGTGTATCAATTGATGTTTGATTATGCTAAAGTTATGTGGTGATGGTTAGTGATTGACTTGGTGGACATCTATGCTTTGAGCATTAGAACTAGTATTATACTAATGTTTCACTCATAAACCTTTAACAGAATACATGCAGACACCTGACTGATAGTGATCAGGGAGATAATATCAAAAGGTGGCTACATGAAATGTCAATACGGGGGAGTGATAGACAGGGGTCCGCATAGAGAGTGATATTGTGACATACCCTCTGTGTAGTACATGAATCATTGTACAAAAACTGTGTCTATTAAGTTAGTTCTATAGAGGGTTAGTACCTCACAGATCTTGTATGGCAGCCATGTTGAGGCAAAACCTTTGCCAAAAACTTATCATTACAAGTTTCACCTGTTAGTGTGCTGAAACAACTAGCCAATTTCTCAATCTCAATCTAGGATCAGTAATCAGTAATACATTGGCAACAATTCATGACAATTTACTGTTTTATTTCATGCATTGTGCTCCAACATGGCCACTGTACATCATTTTGACGTAGCAGACTCGCAGTAAATGCCTTCATGAAACCACTGTATATGATATTTCACATACCAATGATACAGGTACAAACTGAGCACCATTTAAATATGTTCTGGAATATTATCCTAATAGATTCTACATATAAGCTTATCAATTTTGAGGATAAATAGGTTTGTTACACATGCATTGTTTATTCTACATATGTTCTGCTTTTTCTTATATTTTCCTTCTTTTGTTCTACTTTAGTCCTACCTTTTGAAAATTTTCAGTCCTACTTTTGTCCTACTTTTTCAAAGGGGTCTGCCGGACACCCTGAGGTTGGAATTCATTGAATTTGTTGTATTTATCATATATACCTATAAATAAAAAAAAAAGATAAGTAAACAATTCGAAACATTACTTTGCAACACACTTTTTACATTACCACCACAATTTCTTTGTAGCCTTATGTAAGCTGTCATTGTGTATAGGATGAGTGGACAAACTTAGGTAAACGATACAGCTGTTCAACATACAAACAAGTACCTTGTGTAAGTTTTTGAGGATCTCGAAATCATTGTTAACAAGGATACTATCTCACAAGAGTTACAGCCTTACCCATCTTCTATCTAAGGCTACATTGTATTAAGTCAACTATTGTCTCCTAGGATGGACTAGTCCTTCATAACATATCACAACCTTCGAATACAAATGCGCTGATAGTCCACAACGAGTTCTCCCTGTTGGAGGGATCAGAGCCTCTGAGCTTTTTAAATCGAGTTCACACACTGATGATGTCTACAGGGTTTTACTAAAGAAGGGTATCGGCCGTCACCTCGTCTAGTGTCACATCTGTGTTATCGGCCGGATTGTGTAAAGCCAACTCAACCTCTCCACCCTCAGCGGCCATGTGCTCGGCCACCATGTGTGTCTGCACATCTTCCAGACTGGTGAACAGTTTCTGACAGTAGCCACAAAGATAGCGGTTCATGTCTCCTACCTCCTGCTGGTCTTCCTCCCCCTCACCCTCCGCTACTGCCAAGGGCTGCTGCGGGTCCACATCTTGCTGAAGCGTTAGTAATCCTTGGTTATCAGTGTCCATACTGATGGTTATGTCGGCTTGACTAGCAGCCATCGTAAGGGCATCCTCTGGTGATAAGAGCACCTCTGATTCAGTACCTTCGCCATTATCGCCAGATTGGGTGACGGTCATGATATCAGAGCCCGTTACAGATTGTAATATGCTGGCACCTTCCACACCGTCTATAGATTGAAGCACCATGACCGTCTCGTCCCCTTCCTTACTCTCAAGTACAATATAGGTGCCTGTGTTTGACCCACCCACGTCTCCATTTGCAGTGGCCTGCTGGAGAATGACCGCCATCTGGTTCTGTAGGTCGGATGGGGCCTGGGTGACATGGGGGTTGTCCTGCGGGTTGGCTTGCTGCCACTGGCCACATACAAGCTGGTGCTGAGCTAGGGTCTCGCAGCTGTTATACTCAGCATCACACACACAGCGGCACATGGCAGTGCTGTTCAGATGCTCCTTGTTATTGTGGATGCGGAGCGCCTTCCGGTTGGGGAAATGCAGCTTGCATATGTCACAGTGTAGGTTAATGGTGCGGTGCAGCTCCTTGTGTTTGTGTAGAGCCGGGTTACAGCGGAACGTCTTATTACATACATTACATGTATACGGCCGTGCTCCTGTATGAGTGTTAAGGTGATCCTGGTAGTGGGTTCTATGAGAGAATCCCTTACCACAGAAAGCACAGAGATAACGTGTGTCCTTCTGGTCCGGTGGCTGGTGAGTGACCATGTGCATCTTCAGCGTATGTTTGGTGAGGAAGGCGCGACCGCAGATGTAACACGAATGTGGACGTCGCTTCTCATGCACCATCTTAATATGAGCCGCAATGTTCTTCTTAGCCATGGTCTTTCCGCATTCTGGGCACTTCCCGGACACTTGATTCTGGCCTAAGTGCACTGCTCTGACATGGCGGTTCAGATCCCCCGTCATGGCAAATCTCTGTTCGCAATGCGGGCACTGCTTATCCTGTTCTCTATGGTTGCTACTCCGGTGGCGGGCTAACTTGGAGTAACTCATGGTTTTGAAGTCACAGTCATGGCAGGAGATTGGTTCTGTGATTGGCTTTGGCTTAGGTCTCACATATGTTGGGTCATGATTATACTTGATATGTTGGCGCAGCAATCGCGCTGTAACCTCAACACCACACTGGTCACATACTGCTCGCTCCTTACCCTTAGCGTGTACAGCTTTGATATGTTCCCGCAGATAGGTCTCACACGAGTATTTCTTCTTACATATTGGACATGGTAGTGTCTTCTTCCAATGCTTTCTCATCTCATGCTCAAAAACGCGCCGCATTACTTCGTGACTGAAGCTACAATTCCTACAATGATAGAGCCCAGTGTCTGGATCCTGATCTAAAACATCTAAATTCCGCATAGAGGGCTTAGTACAGGTCTTTTCTGCATAATGCATCTTTGCATGAAGAAGGAATTTGAATTCCCTCTGACACAGAGGGCACTTTGGCTCAGTCACTTCTCTCTCCACTTCCCTAATGATTAAGTCTAGTTCTAGAGAAAGCTTAAAGTTCTTGTCCCTTTTCAGCCGCTTTTCTATGCAGGTACTGCCAAGGACGTGTTGATAAAATCTGTGATGGTCTGGGAAGGTTTTATCACATGCCTCACAGATGACAAATTTCTTCGGCCGCACTAATGTGATTCCGTTTGACAAACAAATGTCCTCAAGGTCCATTTCATCTGGTAATTGATCCTCATTTGTTTCCTCTTCCTTCTTTATTTTGTCTTCTTCCGCGGTAGCATCATCACCAGTTACCGCGACTGATATCACATTACCCGTTGTTTCATCAATTGCAATAGTAATGGCGGGTGGTTCAGAGCCACTCATCTTCTGTCGTTTTGTCAACGGCGAGTGCCCTGCGTCTTCTTTAGATTTGTCACCAGCGGTATCCTCATCTGAAGACTCACTATCTTCTACAGTTGGAACAGACGCTTTCAGAGATGTAGTGAGAGGCTTCTTGGAAACAGAGTGGTTTGTCCATTCCGCATCATCTCCACTGTTTGACAGTTCTGGAGGCCTTGGGTTTTTGCGCGGCCGACCCCTACCCCTCTTAGCTGGAGGCACAGTAGCTACTACAGGCCTCTGCTCTGACTCGACGTTGTCTTTTACATTCTCTGATATATCAGCAGTTTCATAATCCTGATATCTCTTTGGTAGTTTACTTATTCGTCGGCGTGAACCAGACTCTGGGCCGTCTTCAACCTTCATTGCTACTGGCACAATAGGCTGGATAACTAAAGGCTCCTTTTTAGATTGCTGGACTTTTGGGGGCCTTCCTCTTCCCCTTTTCACTGGAGTGTTTGGAATTGGAGAAGATTCTAGGCTAGTACTACATTGTTCTGCCGACTGTTCATTCTGAGAGTGAGAAGTTTTCTCAGTATCCCCAGGCAAAGAGGTTTCTATTTTATCCACAGTATTTGTATCATCAACAGACTCTTCACCTCCTACCTTCTCAGCAGTAGGCCCTGATTCAGTGACTGGCAAAGATGCATTGTCTGATGTTATTCCCTGCAAATCAGACACTAAGATGCTATAACCTTCCCCCTGTGTCGTCTTGTTTTCAGAGGTCACAGGAGTAGGCTCAGGAAATTTGGTTTCTATTGCTGTAGATCTATATGCATCATCTTGGTGGTCAGTTTGCGGATATGTTTCCAAAGCGCTTCCAGCATCCAAGGGCACATTTATTTCCATTGGGTTCTCCTCTGTTCTGGGGATGTCGCTTTCAGGTACATCTGGCATCTTAAATAGATTTAAGATGAAAAGATAAGTCACTTTCATTCAGCAAATCAATCACATGGGTTCTCAACTTTAGAAATAATGGGTTAATACTTACATAAGAGAGTGTAAATTCTGATAAGTTTGGTGATCGATCCAAAGCATTCTGTAGAAACAAAACCTTTTTCCTTTGACAAACATTAACCTTTATAGTGTTTTTTTCATAATCATACACATTTTCCGAACCATTATTACTCCAGAGGACAAGATACTTTCTAGAAAAACTGTATCCTTGGGATATAAGATCTGCTGTCTACTTACTTGATTCATAAGTCCATCACCTCCAGCGCCAAGATCTGACGAAACAACATCCTGCTTGCATTTCACCGGCGACACAGATTTGTTAGAATCGGAGTGCCTCAATAAACCAGTGAGCTGCTCATGCACACCGCTCATAGTGTGCCAGTCAGCCTGCAGAAGGCACCACTGGTCAGACGTAGAAAACTGAAGGTTGGAGTCCGTGGTATCCTGGAGGGTGGAGAAGTATGCGGAGACCGACCCCGGGATGGCGGCCAACATGTCACGGGTTAACAGAGCCGCTACTGTCTGAAACACCTGAATGTTGGAATTGGAAGAAGAGTAGATTTTTAGACTAGGGTACCTTTCAGAAATCAAGCTCTTGCTTTTTATTTAGCTCAAGCATTTTCAAAGTTCTAAAATGAATGAAAATAGCATTGGCATCACAATGAGGAACATGTCTCTAAGATTCTTCCTCATGGAACAATCAGATTTTATTTGTGATTTCTACAAATAAATGAAACAAGGTTAATATTCAATAACTCAAAATTCAGAATTCACCTGCTTAGCCTCCCCTTTTTCATGATAAGTTTCTCTCGGTGTAAATGCCTGGTCGTTTCCTTCAAGTGCGCTGTTCATCAACCTCTCTACAGCCTGTTCACTACCCTTCTTCTTAGAATTGAACAATAGGTTGGCATGTTCGGGACCCATCAGTTTGGCCCATTCGGCATTAGTGCGATGGCGGTGTGCAGTACCGCGGGTGTGAGAGTCAAGGTGAGATCTCATCACTTGTCGTGTGGACATTAGTTGAGCACAAATGGGGCAATGCCAGTGCGCTCCCAGTGGACGTCCATTTACAGCCCCAAGACAAGCTGACGTGCACTTTAGTATAAACTTATCTGTTAAAGTGGGAAAATGAGGTGCATATAATTAACCAAACCAAAGATGAGATCCAAAGTGTTGAGTATTCGTATAAAGGCTCAAAAATGTTTTATTTTTAAATGTTTTGCATTTTTACTTATTAAAACCTTGTCAAAACTATAAAATGTATTGTTATACCTTTACACACATAAATCCCTATTTCCTATAAAACATATTAAGTGAATCAATACAAGATTTGACCAGTTACCTTCATAGGGGACGTTGAACTTCCAATGGGTGGTTAGTAGGTGATGCTTGATCTTATTAACAGACTGTGGCTTACAGAGCACATCAGGACAGAAGGGACAGTGGTAGCGCGTCCCCCTACAGCACCGCCGACATACTTTTAGACGCACGTCCGACAGTGCACTTACCAATGACTTATGCTGCAATACAAAAAGGGTAAATATTACAAGATGACACAATTATGCATTATATTTTGCCAGTGTGAAAACGATGAATAAAATACTCCTGATTTCTTGCTAAGCAGACTATGCATATTAGATAAGCTTAAGATTTTTTGTAACAGCACTGAAGCCTTCAGTAATTAACCTGAGTGTGTCCCTTATTATAGCACCGGCCTGAATCAAGTGAGTGACTATATGTTATAGTATAGGGACTACACTGTATATCACTATGGACGGTGTCTCCTTATACATCAGGCACTGGTATATAAATCATAAGCACATACCTGTTTTATATCAGGTTTCTTGGTAGGACTTTTATCAGGCGGTTTATCAGGTGTGCGTTCAGCGGTAGGTTCTGTGGGTGCTGGCTCCTGCTGTTGTGACAACACGGTGTGGATACAGGAGGTGATGTGTTCCGTCATATCGCTGACATCCTCATGTACACCGCCACAGTATGGGCAGTGGTAGTGGGGCGCGGTGTGACTACTGCAGCAACATAACGCCACATTCACATCTATAAAGGAACCACATTAAAGATATTGTTAAAAGGGTTGAAAGTTATTTGGATAGACTCCAGTCAGATTATTAATGAAGTACCGTAATCTCCCGCATAGAAGACGCGTTGCGCGTATAGGACGCACCCCCTGGTTGGGAGAAGCATTTTCGCGTATAAGACGCACCTCTTAGGGTTGATTTTTGTCAATCCAGTACTGTTCTATAGTAAAATTACCCCCCGTATAAGACGCACCCCCAACTTGAGAGTAAGCTATAAGACGCACCAGCATTTTGTTTGGCGTAGAGGACACGTCTTATACGCAGGAGATTACGGTAAATCAAATGGAAGTTACCGCAAATTTTCTTGTATAAACCACACCTTCGTATATAAGCCACACCCTGAGATAGAAAGGAAGTTAAGGCTGCACCTATTAAAGGGCTGAAAATTGATGCTTTAGTGCTGTTCTATAAGGTTAGATACCCCCTTATAAGTCGCATCACCTCTTTGTGCTGATCCTATAAGCCACATTTTGATTTGAGTTCTGGTGCTAGCAGCGGCTTAGATGAGAGAATTTTTTTTTATTCCAAGCCTTGGCTAGAGCAACAATCTGATGTCATTGTAAAAAAGCAAAAGCTCACATGGCCAGCACATTTCAGCTTACCTTCATCTATGGTCAGTTTGGCATCCCAATGACTGGTCTTGAAGTGGTCCGCTGCTGCCTCCTTACTCTCCCAGGCCGGGTACGTCTCTGGACACAGCGCACAGTGGAACACCTCCTCACTCAGATCCAACACTGGAATCTCATTACCATACCTGAGGATGGACTGATGTGGAAAGGGCACAGCCGAGAGCAGCGACTCAACTTGTGACTCGGCCGGCACATCTTTCTGCTCTGACAAATCTGTGCTTTCTGTGTTGTCATATTGCAAACTGCTTTGATCCACATACTCGGCTTCAACAATAGTGAGTTCTGATGGGCGGCTCTCACCGTTTTGTGTTTCACTGACTGGTTGTTGACTTTCGTCGCCCTCCAGAACAAACTCTACTGGTACAATATTTGAGTTCTCTTCTTCATAGTTTTGGCCAGAGTCAGACCCAACTGTGGCATCCTCTAGGGTGACGATAAGTGATGCCTGGATAGCTGCATTCTCCGGTTCCTCGCTGCCATCAGCAACAACAAAATGCTGCTCAGCATCCATGTCTTCTTCTCCTTTAAAGCATCTGAAGTTAAGAAATTAAGCATTTTAGTAGCAGTAGGTGATTTACATACCTGCAAACTCTAGTGAGATGCATTCTTGTGCTTTTGACTATGGCTAATGCTCAAACTGGGGGGGGGGGGGATTTCCGGGGTTGTGGAATTTTGCAAGTGCCCCCAAAAAATCTTTTCCATCCCTCATCGGTCCTCAGAGATTGAAGGGACCATACGATAGAAATGTATAGAAGCCATACGGTGACTGCAGATAGGCCGGCAGACATCCGATCCAGACAGCCAATATCAAACATGTTTGATGTTTCTGAACAGATCTGATCAGACATCCTTGGTTACGGACTCAATTGGCATCCACACAAAAACTCACCACCCACCCCCTGTTGCCCTGTTGATGAGGGAGACAGCTATGGCCTATGCCTTATAGCGGAATGAAAGCCATGAGTGGTTACACCATAGAGATAGCTCTTCTAGCCACTGGTTAGGCCAAAAAAAGAAAGTTGTGTGTTTCAGGTTACATGCTGAAAAAAATTAGGTTGGGTAGGTCGGATTTTCTTTTTTATTTTGTTAATTTAACTGCTTCAAAGACTCATGACGAGTCGTGGTGACTCATGTGCGAGTGTCGGTGACTCAGGGATGGATCAAGTGACTGAAAACTTGGCCAATAACCTATATTTTCTTCAAAAATGGAGAGAAAAAAATTAGGGTTGGCCTTGTTTGGCTAGGTAGGGTTGCGTGACCTGAAACACACAACTTCTTTTTTGGCCTTACACCCTCTGGATCCGCCTGTTGATAAATAATGACCACTCCATAAGGGAGTGTCATTATTTATCAATGGGGGGGGTGCGCAGACACATGAAAATATTTTAAGCCTCCCCCTTGACGATTGCCAAAATTGTATGTGTCCCCCCCCCCCCAAACTGGATAATTTCAATCTATACCCAGCTAGTGCATAATGTGCAAAAGACGTTCGAAACTGGTCACATTCACATAATTACGACCCCAGGATTATGTCTTCAGGCAATTAACTTTTTTACATGGTGGGTTGACTAGATCTTGATGTAGAAGATGCATCCTATATGGGATGTAAAAATGACATAAGGAATTAATTACAAAATCATGTCTTTATCAGGTGCAAGTTCACATCTTGAGCCATCTTGCTGCTGATGCTGAGTGCTATATTCAAAGAACGCCCACTAGGGGTCTCTACTTTCACTGGGTAACAGTTTCCCGCACTCATTGTCTTTTGGTTTGCTATTCTCAACACTCCTTCTCAAAACATAAGACAATATAATACATGTATAACATAGACTACTTACTTAGTTTGAAACTTAACATGAAACTATATGAACCAATACTTCTTCTAGGGTATGAGTTTACTCAAGACTCATAGCAATGTCTTTGCTTCCTCATGAATGTCCACTTTCTCAGAGTCTCTGAGCAAACAGTTAAATACTACTATAGTATTCAGTTCTGGACAGTCCTAGAACTGTTTAGTTTCAGTTTCACTTGAAAAATAACACTCACTTAGAAATCTACATTTCTGTAGTTTTAGTTTCACTTGTTCCTTAGAATATTATAATAGCACGCTATTAGCTATTAAAATGTTACTTAACTTGAGTCTTCAACATGTATTTAAGACTATATGATCACACACTATAGTATACATGTACTACACAACACTTCTAGTTTTCTTGCTTAAATGTTACAAGTTTAAACAGAGTAGGTTGTTATAAAAAATATCTTTACCAAATAGCAAACACAACTGCTATTAGAATTTTTTATATAGCATAAACCTAATCTTGGGAAGAGCAGTTTCTAGCACTTCATTCCCTGTGAGGTTTTTATTCCTCATGTGAGTCTTTACCCCTCACTTCCCTGACTAATTCAGTTCTTCAATATTTGCTGTCATTTTCACAAAATGTTTCACCTAGCAAATATAGTTCCAACCTTCAGATTCTCCTTCTGAAGTTTACTCACAGATTCTGTACAAAGTGTCCACTTGCAGCATCCTGTGTCCTCCTGCAGTGTAACAGTGCATTCCTTCACCATCTCAGTGCATCCTGACCGCACCCACCAGACAATCAATTTCCAGTGCCTCCGCCACTTCGCTGACAATAAACCAGAACTACTAATAATGTTAACCACAGATCTGCTGTATACTCTTAGCGCAAATGCATTTTGACTAGCCTTACAGAGCCACCTATGATCCCTTATACAGTTCAACCTCAGTGCAATTAACAAGTCTAATCACTATAGAGTCATACCATAGATCGTTATCTGTCTATGGCTGTGCACTAATAGAGTCATTTCATATTAACATACACTTTGTTGACATCTGAAACATTACTTAGCTGGACTCCTCCACTATCTGGATGTTACAATTTCAACTTCTCATGACTTGACAATTGTCCTCACTGTAGAAATGCAACCACTGCATCCAACTCATCTACAGTCTCTTGTGGTGCCTTCCCATAGCACTTGGTGTCTCCTTCTGCACTAGACTCTCTGCAACTCTTGACACATATTCTGCACTCTTCAACACATCTTCTACAGTCTCTGACACATCTACTGATGTTTCCATGTGACACACACTCAGCTGATATAGAACTATCTCCATGGCATCTTAAGCTCCTTCTGAACTATAACCCTAGAAATGGTCGTGTACATGGATGCTGCACGGCAGGATGTCATGATGCTGTTGCATGTGTGCAACAAGTATGTAGGAGCTGAGTGAGGTGTGAACTATAGGGACAGGTGACTGGAGGTAAGCTAAAGCCCTGTGTGGGTGAACTGTGTAATATTTGCTGTGGTAAACCATTTTGAGGAGTTGTATAGAGTGACTTTTATGTGTGGATTAGAAGTCTGTGGGTTACAACTTAAATGGCAGCAAGTCCAAGTGTGGCACCCAACCAGCTGCTGCTGTGTGACATTCCAGAGCGAGCAGAAGAGACTTCCCCTGCGTCCCCAGACTTTCACACCGACCACAGGGCTTTCTATGGCGGATTCTAGAAGGTCCCCCGACCTATACACAGTCTGGCACTAACCTGACTAACGCCGATTTCACAATGACCACGGCGATTTTCACATGCATCTACACTGGTAGACTTGTCACAAAGCCTACACACCTTGTAGAACTTTCATTGGCGTCCTACGCTGCCTAAGGGCATCTCCTGTGGTGCGTCTGGCTCGGTCCCTGGGCCGACGCCTCCCCTGCGTTCTCGGGTCACTCCCTGCATCCCAGCAGCGTCCTGCCAGATACGACCTCAACAACCCAGACCAACCTATCCGACGGCCGTCAGCTTCACTTTGCTGAGCTTCCAGAGGTATCTCCCGACCTCAAATACAGCTCTACTTCATCCCCACATTTACCTCAATACTTTGCAGAGATCCACAAATGCCAGTGAATTGTCCTGTAACCCATAACCTATTGCACATTGAGGTAAATGACAAGGAACTACAAGTTCACGTCTTGAACTATCTTGAGTGAGTGAGTGAGTAATAGATGTTTAACGCCATTTCGACAGCTAAGGTCATATTCATGGCGAGAACTACATTACACAATTTCACAGGGGAATGTGTCAGTGCCCATGCATATGTGCACCACAAACATCCCGAGGGGATAGGAAAGAGGAGAAATAGACCCTTTTAAGTGGGCTAGGGAAGCCCTTTGAATTATCTATCTTGCTGCTGATGCTGAGTGCTTTATTATTAACTTGAAAAGAGTTATAGGAGACGCCTATGGGTCCCCTCATTTTCAGTCATTTTGGTGGTGCGAATGAGTTTGAAAAAAAGATGGAAATTTTATATTTAAGAGGCAGAATTACTTAATAAATTTGTAGTGCCATTAAAGGAGGAGATGCAGGAACAGGTATTTCAGTACTAACTTTTGTAAATTTTGAGTAATTGTCTATATTCTACAGTCAGTTGGTTGGCGTCCATAAGACACTATTTGCCTGCAATGGTTTATGATCCATGTATCAACTTTCCCGTCTTTTTTGCCAGTGTGGTGCGAATAGGGCATTTTTTTACGGGAGTTATGCGAATATAGTGGCTTGGTGGTGCCAATAACCTGGGTGAGGGAGTGCTGATGTCAGACCACAAGCTAGACTTGATCAAGGCTATTGATTTATTTCTTTTCGAGTTAAATGCAATGTACATTGCTGCCCTATATTTCAAAGAACGCTCAGTAGGGGGCTCTACTTTCACCGGGTAACAGTTTCCTGCACTCAGTAATCTTTTGCAAAACCACCAAACCCCCCCCCCTCCGTTTTTGAAAATTGATCACTAAGTCTAAGACTAATTAGCTACCCCGGTACCGGTACTTTAATTTTACCCCCCCCCCCCAAAAAAAAAAGAACCTCCCCACAAGAGGGGTCTGATATCATTTGGTTACTCCTTTTACAATTTCATTGCGACACCCTACACAAAAATCAGACTTCACACGAAATAAGGGAGTGGTCATTATTTATCAAGGGGGGTGGGTTTTGTTTTTTTTACCCCTCGCCCTCGATGACAGTCAAAACTTTTTGCGCCACCCCCCCATGCGCCAGAGATGGGGAGAATGTCACGCCCCCCTTTAATCTATAGTAGCACATGGGATTTTTTGCTAAAAAGAGGGTAATTTTTTTAGCCCCCCCCCCCCCTAAAGAGGGGTCAAAATTTGTTTAGCCCCCCCCCCCCCCCGCGGCCTCAGCCTCGGGAGGGGTCTGAAATTTGTATGCCCCCCCAAACCCACCACCCCCTCCCTGTTTATAAAAAATGACCACTCCCTAAATAAGATATATTATTAATGTTTTGTGTGATTTGTGTAGGGCGCCAAATATTGAAGCAAATGTTTTGTTTTTCTTCTTCATGCAGCTCACAGATGACACATAGGTGAAAAACAGCTGTGTTTATGCCTTATTATATGAATGCTTTGGTATTGGATCTAATACTACCTGCATAAACCTGCACGTCGGTACTTATAGAGTGGATGTTCTTGGTGTCACTCAGTGTAAAATTTATGCTTAAAAATTTCTGTCCAAGTGAACGCTATCCTGCAGCCATTTGTAATTGCAATTCTCGTTCCAATCTCGCACATCTCGCGAGAATCGGTAGCCATGTTGTTTTGGCCCGGGGACGTTCTGTCAGTCAGAGAGACATTGTGATTTTTCGCGGAATTCTTCGTTACTTCAAGGTATGTATAGTTCTAAACGATGTACATATGTTACTAGATGTGTTAGGCAATACATTCAAAAGTTGTTTCAAAAATCCTCAAGTTCAGCTAAGTTATGACGCAAAGATATGACCAAGACGGGCGAAGAAAATGCCCCTCCCAGCCGCCCTCAGCCTAGACCCAGGCCAGGGCCAGCCTCTGCACTACCCAGCTAACTGGGCCCTGATATGTTCATTCAGAGGCCCAGCAATTGATGTCCACTGGGTCTGCAGAGGGCTCAGCCTAGTCTTCCTGGGCCCCAGATATCACATTACAAAAAGCAAAGGCTTGGGCCAATGGAACTCACATTGCAGTTTACCGTCCACCGCCCGCATGGTTTTGAAGGGGCCGCATAAGAAAATTTCATTATTCATTATCTAAATTTTTTTTTTTTAAAGTTCTCAAAAATGCATTTTGACATGATAGGAATGTCCAAAAGGGGCCATATTTGGTACCAAATTAAAGCTCATAGTGCAAGGAATGTAAATAACAAAGTGACATGTACAACCTAGAAAATCCCCGGCATTGGTAGGTTGATAATGAATAATGAAAAAAAGCCTCATCAGTTTTCAAAATGGCTTGGACGGTAAACTGTAACCTGATTTCCCATGGCCTTGGCATATGATTTTACATTTCAAAACAATACACAACAAGTAGGTAGGTCCTAGAGTTGAGATATCAAAGACCAACCCCAGTTAAGACTAGGGACCCGGTTTTCATTGGGGGCTTGGGAAACTACTCTGAAAGTTCCACCACCACAACACCAGTGCCACCGCTTACCATCGCTCCTTTAGCGATGGTTCCGTCTACCTCTGCACACGGGCACAGACGCAATCTACCCGGTCTACGAACAGCAAGCTCACAATGCATCTTTAGATATCCAGCCGCTTATGACATTAAAAATAATAAAATAAATTCAAAATAACTGTATTTAACATTTATGGCCCGTATAGTTCTACGGCATAGGGACAGTATCAATAGGGTTGTCGTTTTTTCAAATTCTATAAGAGCTTGGAGTATGTTATCATGGTTTTAACCCCATCGGCAAAGTTCGTAGACCGGGTAGAAACGTAGCGGGTCCCTGCACACAGCACAGGCTCTGGCGGCTGTGGTACAGTTCTGAGTTCGACGGATCGGCAGAGCCCCCGAACAAGGATATATGCCAGATTTCATCTGAATTTGAATAACATTCAGATGCGATCATTTGAAACTTATGGAAACTTAAATGGAAGATTATTATTCAGATGAGATCTCATCTGAAAACAGTCGGAAGTGTGTAACAGCATGGTCCCACCACGTCCCTGAGGAACAGAGGGTGTGAATGTTTGTCTCCAGTGTGACGTCATTCTACTTCCGGCCAGGTAGAAATCCCCAGAAGAGACCCAGATGCATAAGCGGCATCTCTGCAATTAGACAGGGCTATTCCACAGATTTGGGTGCAGTGCAAACCATGATAATATCCCTCTCTTCTTACAGAATTTGAAAGGGCAACAACCCTAAGGCTTAGTTAGCCAAAGCCTTGCAAAGGATGCTGCCCCTACGGCTACGCCGTAGAATCACGGAATGGCAAAAAATCAGTTTTTTGAGTGTTAACTAATCATTTCTAAATGCTATCTATGTCGAGTTAAACATGTCGAATCATCCCAAAAATCTGTCCAAAAGTCCTTTCAATTTCTGTCCAATTGTCCTGTCGAATCGTCCTATTGAATCGGCAATCTGTCGAACTGTCTTTTCCCGCTCTGGCACTGCAGTGACTGATTGGCGGGCCGTCCATAAATTACGTCACACAGCCTCACAGGGGTGGCGGGGCAGGGGTGCGATTGAGACAAAGTATGACGGGGTGGGGGTGTCAAGGATTGTGTGACATCACATTTTCAAGAGAGAGGGGGGGGTCCCGTACGGTGTTGTTAAAAATGTTCTCTCCCTAAAGGTGTCGTAATTTGGGAGAATTTGAACCTTGAATAGTGAGGGCAGCACTGAAGCATACAAAATTTTCCCACAGACAGTATGGCGTCGTCCATGTGCACGTGACACGTTACCTTGGAGAATCGCTCGTTATGTAGTTACCATCCGCAAGAATTAGACTATATGAAAGAAATAAGCTAAATTCGTGCAGACAGTAACCACGGAACGTAGCAATTCTTAAATTTTCCATGTATGCAAAACATAAAGCACAACCAAAAGCAGATTAGAATGCAAATGCAGAGAAGATGATCGACCAGGAATGTTAAAGGGATTGGGGCATTATTATGGCCGTGGTAGCCATTTGAAGTATGAGCAGGGCTCCAGTGTAGCATTTTTATTATGTTACATAACGGTGAGCGCCAAGCACCACTTTGTCACTGGCACCCTCGGCATGCACATTGATTGTAGTGTTGCCGTAGTTACCAAATTGGGTCTCAACGAATATGTTAGGCCTAAAAAAAAAGTTGTGTTCAAATATCCCAACCGACCCTAGATTTTAGGCCCGACCCTAAAAATGCTCCAAAACTATCAAAACATAGGTATATTTGGTATCAAATTGAAGCTCACGCTCCCAGTAATGCATCTAGCTTAAAATGAGAAACATTTTTTTTAAGTTTCAAGGATTTTTTTTGATAAAATATTACACTTTTGGGCACCCAGACATTAAAAAAAATATTAAAAAAAAAAAAAAATCCGACCTACCTACCCTAATTTTTTTTCTGTCCTGTTACCTGAACACAACCTTTTTTTATGCCCTAGACCTACCACTTGTGTCTTTCAAGTTGTCCCTCAATTTGTAAGCTCAAATAAGAGTTCGGAACATTCACACAATAGCTCAGGACAACTAGAAATAATAGGTGAACTATAAATAGGGGCAGAGTGTGGGTTCATGTTACCATGTGGTGGGAAAAGAGGCGTGTCACCTAGGTATGTCTTAACACTTGTCTAACCCTTTTAGTACAGCATAGCGCTTTAATATAATTATTATATCAAACCCATGTGCTGTCATAATGAAAATGCAAACCTGGCCTAATTGCCAGTGCTACATTTATGATTTATATATCGACCCTTAGGGAGTTTATCAACTCTCTAGTTTCGGGCATAAACTAGATTAAAAAGGAGTTACCGTAGTACTGAATGTGAGTGTATGTGTGTGTGGGGGGTGGGGGTTAGGTAGAGTATGAGTGACTTGGAAATTGGTGTGTGTGTGTTGGGGGGGGGGGGTGATGGTGCGGGTAGCTGTAGTACCATTGGCAATGGGTCTAGTCACGTGATGGTTGGTGACAGAGCGTGACGGTAGGGGGTGTAGGGGTGCTGTAAATGACATGGAGGGGTCACTGGTCACCAGCAGAAGAGACATGCTCTTAAGCAGTTAAGGCCAAGAAAGTAGAACATGGAAAAAATGGTTGGCACTCTTTTTGAAATATTGTAGGCCAATTCCTAGGATTTTTTTCCCTCCCTAGTCGGCCTTTCCTAGCCCAATCTTCTTCGTTTTCTTTCCTATTCTGAGTGTCTGGTGTGCATTCATCTCTTATTCTTATTATAATCTTAATTTTATCTTTACAATCCCCTTCTACATGTGGTTGATCAGACTGACGACTGTATGTGCAGACATGGACGCATCCCTTTATTGTGGAAGTAGATCTAATCTACTTTTCACGCCATGAACATAACTAGAACTGTCAAAAACAGCATTAAACAACCGTTATTCACTCACTCCCTACCAAACCGACTTTATATTTGTGCGATGATATTCTTATTTCTAATTGCAGAAAAAACAAACACGCAGTAGTATAATGCAAGCATCTCGGCTATACAGGTATGATTGCACATTACACTATGCCTAACTTTAAATGATAAAGAGAAAACCAATTTCACATTGATATATGACCCGAAAAATTGATCATATGTATACTTGAATTTTGATGTTGGATAAGCGGTTACCGTGCTAAAGGATATTACCGCTAGCTGCTACAAGAGGGCCAGACTGTTATCTTGGGTGCGGCCATTATGAACTTGTTACTGGCAAGATATGCACTGAGAAGAGCTAATACTATAGCAACCAGATGTGCCCTAAAATTATTAAAAAAAATAAATATATATATATATATATATATATATATATATATATATATATATATATATATATATATATTCCTCTAGCCGCCTATACATGTATATCCTGATTCTGTTTTTACTCTTACAGCCACACAACTTGGTTCAAGTTGTCCGGGTAGAAGGTGAAACATCGCAACATTAATATGTTCAGCATCCCAATATGAGACAGGGCTTCTGAAAAATACCTCAGCAAATTGTGAGTCCCTCTTTTAGCAAGTACTTTCCGTCAAGTATGCATCTTAATAATCAACACTTTTATTGCTCTATAAAACGAATTAGGGAAACGGTTTTTTTGCACCAGTTTTTCCCCAAAGTAGTGACTATCAAGACTGAAGCAGACTAAACAGCAACTTAATCATGTCTTAGACTGACCAATTAGCCGAGAGAACAATATGTACCATGTCCTAGAAATGATGATGCAGTGTGTTTGTGGAATATGACAGTCCTCGGTTCTACTAACGTTAACATATGTCATTTATTTTAGGATAACTTGAGAACTCATCTTGCGAGCTGCCAGACAGTATGAATCCTGTTATCCCCCCACGGCCCGAGGTGGCCTACGTTGGAGTGACCACCAAACCGCCGGGTCATGATGCTCGGGGTGGTGGGGGTGACACCCCTACAAGACGCCGCGAGCCTCCTCCCCTCCCGCCCCGGGACTCCATAGACCCAGAATGGTGTGCCCGGGAGGAGACATTCACCCGGGAATTAGAGGAGGCCCGTGCCCGGGCAGCCCAGATGGAAAAGACTATGCGCTGGTGGTCGGACTGCACCGCCAACTGGCGCGAGAAATGGAGCAAGGTACGCAATGAGCGGAATAAGATACGAGAGGAATGTCGGCAGCTCCGTGCCAAAGTTGATGCTGCCAACAAGGAGGTGGCTACCCTGCGCCGGGAGAAGCAGGAAATGGTCCCGGACATTGAGTCTTTGCGGAAACAGCTTGACTCGTACCAGAACGAGAAAGAGCCTATCTCTGTTGCGAGCAGCACCGGCAGCCAGAAATCTGGTGTCAGTGAACACGAACATGAAGTAGTTGATAATGCGTTAGAAAAGGACTCAGATAAAGCAAGTGAGCAGAACTTTATGGATAAGCTCTTATCTAAGAAGGATCATGACTCTTGTTCTGAGAAATCAGAGCGGCGGAAGGCACGTAAGAGTGGGTCATCAGACAGTTCACGGGTGGCTGCATCTCCAGATGACATGCCTGCCCAGGAACGTGTCAAAATGCTGCAAATGAAGCTGGAAGAGGCTCTTAAAACTATACAAACAGAAAGAGAGTAAGTGCACTTCCATTTCTACTTAACCTTTATACATGATGTGTACTAGAAAAATGAATATAAGAAAATATGAAGATAGAATTAAGGCAAAATTGTCATAGATGCACGTAAATGAGAGTGGAAGAAAAAAATGACATCACAGTTTTTGAAACTACACATATATCATATCAACCTCACATTTGTTTTTATGTCCAAACTTGATTTGGAGCAGATGTCACATTGTTGACAGGTGTAAATGCTGAAGATGGGGAAATTCGTTACTGCTAAAGTTGCCCTAAACATTGCAGTTATACATAATGATTTCTTTTCTTTAATTGATAGCGATAAGACTGCATTGTCTGCATCTATGGAGAAGATGGTAGGAAACATGTCTCAACTGAAGACTCGGTACGAGGACCTGAAACGCTCCCACCAAGAGGCGGTGGAGCAGGTACGACAGAAGGCAAGCCACGATCCATGTGTCCGCATGTGGTGCTGGCGCTTCTTTAATAATCTCTCTTCTGCTGCATTCAACGCACTCACATACAGGGCAACAATCATATGCTTTAAAAACTTTTAAAATAATGAACAACTATAAAATTGGTCTCTGGATTTAATACATGTGCGTTTTTCTATCGGTTTATTTTTCTTCTTGGGATTGGGTCTCCTATTTCTGAAGAATTTCCCTTTCAATGTTTAAGAACATTTCACATCTATGAAAAAAACGTGTGTCATTCAAAGATGAGACTTCCAAAGACCAAGTTATTTTCCATATAGCCTAGGTGACTGATTCACCAGGCGATTTAATCCATCAGGGTTATGGCCTATTTGCTTCTCTCGTATATACTGGAATGCTATTAACTTAGATAACAATACACTGACTAAAAAGGGGCATGTCATAGCATGAGAAAACTAATATGATAAACCCGTATATACAAGTATTTGCATCTAAACTGTTCTTCCTAATTTATGCTTCTAAAAGTGGAAACCATGGGAATAATTTCATATAGACATGTTACTAGTAATGAAGTAGAAATTTTATTTAGCAAATATAATAAAATAGAGCTAGCGGTATGTATAATGGACAGAATGTGACATAAATAGATATATTACAAACAGAAAAAAAAATACATATTCTACTGCTGAATTGTGGGGCTGCACTGTGTGGTACTCCGCTGCATGGCCACACACTGCATGTATCCGCTGTGGATGGGTCGTCAGGTTTTGGGACGCTTTGGAATGATCATATAATTGGCCTAAAATATCAGGACTGTTTGGAATAAGGGACTAAAATCCTGAAATCTTTCTGATAAATTTGTCAATCATTTTAGAAAATTGAATCTAAACCCAGTGGTTTTGAGAAAGGTCTACTAGGTCTGGAGGCTTTTGGCTCATCACAAGTAACCTTTCAAAGCACCCTTAAACCTGACTCTAGCTCAACTGTCACTTGTTCTGCGCTGGCTGGCAGCATGATGTGAGTGTGTAGCTTACGTTGTGTTTGTCATTGTGTGTTGGCGAGCAGCTCTCGAAGATTCAGGAGGAGCATAATGACGAGCTTGGACGGGTTACTGCCGAGTTAGAGGATGAGACCCACACTCGCTCCAGCATGGATAGACGACTTGCAGACCTACGCAAGGAGGTAGGGTGCATGATAGGGACACACCCGGAGGCCAAATGATCATGGATATTTTGCTCATGGGCACATGCGTTCTCTATTTTTCTGTGATCTTTGATTGGTTGTTTAGTCTTTTCACAGAATTGGGCCATCTAGTTTAAATATCATTACCGATATTAAATCCTCATACAAAATTTGTCTACCCTGTTATAAAGATTTTACTGTTTTCAAAGTAATTATGTATACTTATGGAATAATACCCCTACTTTGACAATGTAATAAAACAAAATAAATGAGCTTCCTTCTTTGTTCAGCTTGAGCGCCTACAGGCAGAGAACGCCTTGGAATGGGGAAAGAGGGAGAGGTTGGAAACAGAAAAATTGGCTCTTGAACGGGAGAACAAGAATCAGCGGACAGAGATGGAAAATCTAAGGGAGGAGCTGGAGCGGAAAGGGAAGCACACATCAGCTGTTATAGACTCTGATATTAGGTCTATGCAAGCTGACATCTCTGAACGAACAAAGGTGAGGAGGGCTTTTTCTGTCAAAATATAAAAATCCCCATTTAAACCAAACCTCTACTGAATAATTTTTCAGGCATTATCAGCCGCGGGCATGAACAAAGCTGGTACCATACATGAGTGTACCTGTGCATATGATTTACCTGAAAGGGGTTATAAGAGCCGGGGTGAAAATGAACATTTTAAGACACTATTAACAGTGGGAAAAGTGAAGACGGTTTTCTGCCCAATGCTAAATCCCATAGGAGGTGCGTCTCATATCATTCGTCTCGTGCGCGCACTCGAGATGTCGTAATTTCGGCACAAACATGGCGGATATCGATTTTTTGTAAATTATAATATAGAAATATGATAAAGAATGGAAAAAAGATATCATTTGAATCGATATGTATCATTAAAAACGTAAAAAAAATTACGTGTTTGCCCTGTCGTTAATTTGCATCACAAAGCCGTGGTCGTGCAAATTGACCCAAATAACCATGGAAATTGGGTCGGGCATGCGCAGATAGAACCAAAATCCAAAATGGCGGACAACGAGACGATCGACTCATGGTGCAAACTGCTAGATTATAACAAAATGAAGGAGAATTACACTGTCTCATGCGTTTTTATGGTTAGTATGGATCATTATTCAAGACCTGCTGTTATTGTGCAATGCTTAACTGGCCAGGAGAGGAGTTATTCGTCAATGAAACATGCGAGCGATAATGGGTGTATTCTTAACCATTGACAGTGATAATGCTCAAAGAAAACATGAGGTTAGTATCAGAAGAGGCCTAAAAGAAGAGATTAAGTGCCCTCTCGGGTTACTTGCATTGCAAAATGCTGTCCTATATTTCCTATAAACTGACATTCAGCTTTTTTTGCTGCGGTGAGAGGGTTATAATCCTTGACTCATTGGTCAGCATGTGACATCAACATTCCACCTTACAGGAGTTAGCTGAGCTGCGACACTCCCACACAAAGACAAAGAAGCTTCTGCAGGAAAAGACGACAGAGTTAGAGCATGCAGAGCGACGGTCAGAGCATTACGAGATGGAGGTGAAGAAGTTACGGGGGAGGATAGAGGACCTCAAAAAGGACCTGGCCACTGCCGAAGATGAGGTTAGTAATTTACTAAATATTGTCCGAAGTCATATTTTGCTACAACTTACTAAGGGCATATGTGCCAATAAGGCGGTGCGACAGTCAAGAAGAATATATACAATATATGACGCTGTGGCTAAATACAAAGAAAGTAGTATAACTGGTGGTTAGAATAAACCCATACTTTCAAGACCAAAAATTCTAGCTTAATTCCTGGTGTATGTAAAATCCTATACACAAGTTAACTGGGGGTTAATTACAAAAGTACTATTCCTTTTACAGGTGGACTCGCAGGCTAACCAGGTACGGCGGCTGCAGCGCACAAATGATGAACTCCAGGAGCAGGTAGAAAACCTGCAGGTACAGGTGGACCACTTACAGACCAGGTAAGAATTAAAGACAAATTAAAGACTCATCTTAATCAATGATATGTTTTGAATTTTGGAAGGTCCGCACAAAAAGATAAATGCTTTTCAGGGTTTTATACCAGCTGTAGAAGTGTGATTTTTGTCAGGAGGTGACAGGTTACGTTAAGCCATGGCAGACCTGGTCAAAGCCTATCCAAATAGCGCTGAAAAAGTTAAGTCAAATTTTTATGGTCCCTGTTTAGCAGTAACATCTATAACATATGTCAACTTTTCTTTATTTATTAATTTGTTGAACAGTCCTGTGTCTGAGGCTGACTATGTCATGTTCTACAGCAAGTGGAGTAAGTTTATGATTAAGGAAAGCGATGAATAATATGTAAGGAAGCAAATGCATTTCAGATCTGCCGTCGTATGAAATACTTGTGTTCCATTCGCTTGCTTGAACCGATAGCTTTTTGATCATGATAAGATGCTACCTTTTTGATTATGATAAGATACAACTGTATTTCCCTGTATATAAGGCAACCGCTCCTATTAAGCGAGCCTCGAGTTGGTACTCGATAAGCCGTTTTCCCAATTGGGAACTTTTTCATTAAAACATATGCAAGGCAGTAAGATGTAGAAGAGGTCATTGGCCATTTGAATAAAAAATAAATGTCTGAAATATTAGATCCCAACACTATTGCATGCGTTAAGACTCCAGCAGGCTGCCTCCCTTCAAACCCATACATAGTTCTTGGTAAGGAATACAGGCAAAACCATTCTGCATTAATGAAGACAGATTAAGTGTCTAAGATATCCTTAGCCTTTAAGGTCAGTTTTTGTTTTCTTGGTGTGCCACAGTAGTACTGACCTGTAACTCTATGTTGCTGCATGGGCACGTAAAGCTGACCAGTCAGGAGTTTACCTTCTCGCCACACCTTTGCATTCAAGCATATGATTACTAAATTTAAGAATGGCATGGAGTTGCAATCTCGGATAAGAATTTTGTCAGTTCTTTGTTATGTAGATATACATATTTTTGTTAGTTTGATTTGAAATAGAATGGCCATGAATACCCTAGTTTTTCCCAGGGCTGCCTTACAACCTTCTGCTACAATAAACCACCATTTTGTAGTTTCCATAGTATGACACCTAGGTACATACTGTTTTCATTTCTTGCAGGTTGAGGAGAAGTAGCCAGACCCTGGTGACGCGAGTCACAGGTCTTAAGTCCTACGACCCTGACTCTACGGACGACCCCAGTGACCACGAGGAGGCCGGCGACTGAGCACCATTAGCCAAGCTATGTTGCAGTGTTCAGATAGGGATAGCCGAGTGCCACTTTCCATGTACATCAATCATCCACAGCTCGGCGAGACAAGCAGAGGATCCAGGATTTAACATAAAGATAAAATCGACCGGGACTGTGGACAAGGCTGACCGAGAAATTCCAAAGAACTTCCAGACATCTATGAAAATTGAGGGAAGTGTATTAGGACAGGATGGATATGAATTTGAGAGATGGCATGTGGCTTCATCAAAAAGACATTTCAAAAATACTACTGCACTGTATATTTCACTTCATAGTATTGGTCATAGACAAACCACCGTAGACCGCCCACCTGGCCCAGCAGGGCCCCACCAGAGTCAAGTTACTTCCGATAAACCTGTCATATGTGATATAAAGGAAAGGAAGCAATGTGTATGCATGCCATGCGGGGATGAGGCCGTGGGGATTTCGGCCTCGGGTGGTGTTGTATTATATACATGTTTGATGTCATATATTCACATTTACACATGATGTTATAGTCCTTAATAACCCAGACGGGCGGCTACTGGTAATTTGGTGCTGACACATGATCATCGTGTAAATCATTATAGATATCCAAAATCATTAACCGAGCAATATCGTGTTTCGATAACACATGTAATAATAGAAACCATGTTGTATGTGAAAAAGTTGTAGACCAGACCATACTTATACCATTATAAATATCAAAGAAGTCCATTCTTGAGAAAATCATTGAATCTATTTGTCAACCATTTAATAGGGTTGTCCATGTTGTTGTGATCATTAGTGTACCATAGCCACTAAATGTTATGTATGTGTAAGATATTTATTACCAGATTATGTAGAGTATAGATGTGTGACAAACGCCATCGCGATGTATATTATTGTGACTAAAAGTTAACTCCTGAGAATGTGTAAAGTATAAAGACGGTGAATCTCAAGAGTCCATGTAGTGATACGTATTGATTAGCGAAATGTTCGCCCCCAAAACTGCCAACAACTCCCTCCCTACAACAGTGTCGCTGTGAAATCAGTGTTTGTCATTGTGATGTCAGCGTCACTTCACAATGATGTCATATCTCTGTGAAGCCAATGTCATGTCATTGTGACCTCACTTTCAGATTGCTGTGACGTCATCTTGACGTCATTGTCTTATTAACTGAAGGTCATTGTCTTTTTAATGTGACGTTATATGACAGATTGTGTCATGTCCATACCGTTATGGTAACTTTTATAAAGACTCGCTAGAATCGAGACATGCCACCAACATTTACGGCCAAGACGTTAAGTGTACCCTCTGTGAGGGCAGCCAAACCAGCAACCAACTGAAAACTATTGAAGATTCCCCCCTTTGCAATCAATCTTTCTATGAAATGAAATACTTTGATATTTTTGGTGATGAAGCAGTAGGGTAACACACAATGCTGGCACAAAAGTGCAGGGGACCAAGTATTGGTCGCCCTAGCCCCCCAATACAGCTGAATTATAGTTATAATGTGGACTGAGCAGGCAGGGTTTTATGGTGTGGCAGTTAGCAAGCTGGTCTAGCGAGACAGACTGGGTTTAATTACCTGTGGTAACTTCCCAAAGACACTGAGAGCCAGAACGGGCCTTTAGGTTAATGGTTTTCATTGGTCATCCATTAAAGACCAATGTCCATTAATACACTCCCAACAGTAGTATCATGTACAATGTACATGTATATGTAATACATTTGTGTATAGACACATCACCGATATAGTATAATTTTTATATGCACCAATCATTTCATTCGCATTTACAGAAAATTGTGTCACTCGAACTCCATTATTGTAAATAATACAACACATTGATATTCCCACCGTGGGACGTCCAGTAGATCCCTGTGATTATATAGAGTATACCTGATATATCCCACCGATGCTACAAATACATCTGAATGTGAATGCACTAGAAGCCGTATATCTTTTTAATGATATTGTCTTTTAAATAAATGAATATCTTTAAATAAACATGGGTCTATTCCCAAAAATTTCGTTAGATTATCAAAGCTATGATGGTTGGGTAATACATTCATAGAGTATTGATGAGTCAATTTAATATTGTCCATATCACATATATAGTGTCATCGCGAATAACCTCTCGGGCGATTACCCTATGGCTTGTATTCAAAACAGGTGCTTACCTAAAAACTGGCACTAAAACTCGACAATAAGCCGTCAAGCAGAAAAATGTGTCTCTGAATAGATCGTCCCATCTGCTTGGTTGGCCGTATGGGAAACTATATGTATAGTGTCATCGCGAATAACCTCTCGGGCGATTACCCTATGGCTTGTATTCAAAACAGGTGCTTACCTAAAAACTGGCACTAAAACTCGACAATAAGCCGTCAAGCAGAAAAATGTGTCTCTGAATAGATCGTCCCATCTGCTTGGTTGGCCGTATGGGAAACTAGGGTGGATCCATTAGAGAACCGTATATATGCTACCGAGGAGAACTTATGATCTATGCGTCATTGTATAAGAGGCATTCGTCATGTTCAGACCGCCTTCTTTACCATGCAATATATGTGAATGCAAACAGATTAGAAAGTATGAACTAGAAAGTCTTGAAATAAACCTTGTACAACGTCTTAGCATGTACACGTCTTCTGCACAATGTTTTTATGGTATATTGTTAATAGTACTATCTAATAGAGTGGTGGTTTATCTCTGATATCCATATATAGGTTTAAAAGAAAAGGCGCATACTTTGGGGATAAGTAGATAAGATATGAGAAAGTGATTTGCATTTATATGTGGGTCGTGGATCGACTCATGTTTTAGATAAAAATTGGTGGAATTTTCAGAATATTGATATTGTAATTAACAAAATACAGTAAATTACTCTGTATCGAATGGGAAATCACTGAGGTGTTTCAATCTACCACCCCTCATACACCGGTATAAGAGTTTTAAACAGTCAGTGTAAGTGAAAAACATAAGATCAGTATATTGATGAAAAATGAACATGCTCTTATGCTTCTTTACTCTGTGTTTATAGAACTATGTGTTAAAAGTTTTATCAGCTTTCTGTATTTCATTAGATCTAATCCCAGTAATACCCAGCTGAAGATCACTTCAGCAAGAAAATACTTTTATATTTGAAAAAAGAATTCATGAAATTTTACTTATAATCGATACCAGCCCTTGCAGTTACTGTAAGGCATACCTAGTTTGAAAATAATGATCCTTATGTGCACTCTTTAAACCTAGGCTTATATGCAGGTTCATATCATATGGTAGATTTTTTCTTCGTCGCTGTAGCGTACTTACCGGTATCTTACATTGGGTTTAATCGACTGTATGCATAATAATGACAATACATACCCTCCATGTATCAAACCAACTCGTCCTTGTGTATCATGTATTTATATATATGTTCTACAACCAGTGACTAATATTAGTTTCTACTGTTTATTAAAATGTTGTGTATTACCAGACCAGGCTAGGAGATCTTTGGGGGATCGAATAAAACTTGTAATGATTTCCCTGTAACAATGTGGAAGATATACAGAATAAAAAATGATTTCATATCGACATGAAAGCCACTGACCAAAAATCATGATATTCAAAGTGGAATTTGAATTTAATATCAGTACAGTGTACTTACTAAACTGTTAATATGTGTTGTGTATAAAAACTTTACGTTTGGGATATTAGCGGGAGTGAATATCTTTTTTCTATTTTTGATGATCTGTAAATAGACATTGTACAGCTGATGATTATATTTTATTTCATATCATTTTCTTTATTTAACAACCAATAAACCATGTGTCTTTTGTCTATCTTACTACATATGCTTTTTCAGTTTATATCAATATGTGTTTTGTCTATCTGGTTTACAGTATTAGTCGCTTAATATTATCATCACATTAGTCTGTTTAGTAATGGCACCAAAGCTTGAGCTTCATAATCCTTATAAATATACTAATAATTCACGTGAATATGTATCAAATTTATGTTTTAATAGTAATCATCATCATTGCCATATTTCAATATTCTGTCAATATATCATGAATTTCTATCACTTTAATACATATGTAAAAAAAAAAAAAAATGAAAAGAGCAATTTTTGTAAGGGGCAAATCTAAATTTTGTTTCTGAACTTGGAAGAAGGGACACTTCAATTTCAAATGGTATCACCGGTATGTAGACCATATAATCAAGGCATTAGTCAAATCCAGTATGAATTGTCATATTCCATGAATGTATATAACGTCCCACGTCCAATGTATAAAATGTATTAGATACCCTTTGTCACCCTACTATCCGCCACATCCAGCTATCTATGACCGCTATTGGTATTATTACGTAACAATTATGATTATTAATATGTGATATTATATATGAATGAACTATAACCACACAGATGGTAAATAGTCCACAATAAGTACAGATACATGTTATAACAAGAATATATTAATATTTGTATATATTATGATTTATTATATGAAATACGTAACAGATGGGATATGGACTTTATTAATCCATCAATAAGGCTGGTACGGCCGCACCAGCATAAGTTCTATGAAAGCCAAAGGATTATACCCTCATAAGATGCCAAGCATTAAAGCTCTACCTTTACCTTATTACCAAATAAGACATATACATAAAACTTGTGTCAGAAAGCGACGACAGCTTTCACACCTTAATGAATTATATACTTACCATATATGGACATATACATAAAACTTTGGACCAAAAGGTGCGGCCACTTTCACACCTCACCGCCAGACGGCGCCCCCTGAGGCTGGTGAAAGCTCCCGTTGCACCAATCAGCAGCTAGCTTTACTACCATGTGATACTCCCCACGAATAATATGCTTTGTGTTTATAGAACTATGTGTACTGTATGTACCGACCGGTCACCATGGAGACACTGACTTCCTGTGCTGCCCCAGGGTTGGGATATAAACTCTGGAGTAGCCCTTGGATATCATCAGTCGTCTCCAGGTGGTCAACATTGAAATTATGAATCAATAAACCACTTACTCTTCAAGATTACGCCGTAGTTGGACTCTGATCATTTATAGTGGCGCTTCCATGCCCACAGAGTGGTGCAGAACCCGGCTTTCCAAGATACCTCAACACTACTTCTACAGCGTGACCTATGCCTATACAGAGGCATGAGTCCCTTGCGTATCTCAGACAGCTCAGGAGCAGAGGACCACCACAGGAGCGACTTCTACCAACAGTAACAAAAAGGAGGAAACAAAAGTTGAGTACAAACACTATACATAAATCAGCACCTCAGCTTAGTGACATTGATATAATTTCACCTACACTTCCTACAGTAACCAATCAGGAGAACACAGTAACTACCTTCATGTGAGGACATTGAGGAGCAGAATAACTTCATTGGGAGTCCACGAAGGAGGAATTCTTCCATTCTACCAGTGGGCATACCAAATTCGTAAAAGGCGACAAAGTTGGCGTTTCTTATGTCTTGGGGTGAGCATGTGGGCAGCTGGTGTCCATATGCGCAGGCCCAGGCCTACATGCTTGTCTTTTGCCATGGGATTCCCCCTCAGTGAACCACATCTGAGTGATCAAAGGACGTGGTTTGTCTGGCCCTGCCTTTGGGACCAGGCAAACAAAAGAACACTTGCTATCCTTTGACAAGAGATGGGGAATGAAGCCCTGGTAGCGGTTTTCCCTCTCACCCCTCCTCATAGATTCAGTCATTCATCTCATAGATTCGGTCATTCATAGATTTAATCACTGCTGTGTTGGGCAAGTAGCATATAAATAAATACCTGGCCAAAAAGAAAAGAAAGGATTTAATGTCCGAGAACCCTTGAATGTCTGAGTTCCTCGATGGCCCCCGGATGTAAAACTAAACAAACAAACAAATCTACCTACTGCCCCTCCTCCACCCATTCAGAACTCTAATCAAAATTTCATCATGGATGCCGATCAAGCAATAGACTTTGTAAGGCAGGAGATAGACCTTAGGCAACAAGTGAGACAAGAAGAGATTGAACAGGCCAAAAATTCACTTCAGCAAATGATAGACCAACAAACAACACAATGGGCTGAAATGAAAAACTTCCATCAAGAGTTGCTTACACAAATTGTAGAAAAATGGGAGCAACAAGCTGCCCAGGCACTCCACAATGTATCTCATGAGATAAGAATCATGAATGAAAAAGATGATATTGTCAAACCAGAGGCTTTTGACAAGCCTGTGATATGCACTTAAACAGACTTTTTTTAATCTGAATACAAGAGATATATGCCAGAGAAGAAGAAAACAGACGACCCAGCAGTCTTAGTAGCTGGCCTACCCAAATTTCTGGAAAAGCACGGGCTGCCATCTTGTGCAAATTTCAAACCCCAGAAGTAAAGAAAGACTTTAACAAGCTTATGGAAATGTTTATTAAGCACTTCAAATCCTCAGAGGAAGAAATCAAGTGTGCTTCACTAGAAAACTTTGACCCCAAGAAGTAGACCGCCGCAGAGTATCTAGAGCAGGCTCAGTTATATTTCTGGTCCAAGGGCATTAAAGAAGCAGAAGCCCTAGAGAGAATAGAAAACGCACTACCCCCTTACCTCAAGAAGATGAAACAGAGCAACGTAAAGACTGGGATGACCTCATTAGGAGTTTGAAAATTGCAGAGGCTAACTGCACACTTATCCACCAGGAGTCAGTACAGACTATGAGGCTCACAGCCGGCCTAGCATCAGAACAATTAAAGCAGGCTTCCCTAGCCCACTTAAAAGGGTCTATATCTCCTATTTCCTCTCCCCTCAGGATGTGTGTGGTGCACATATGCGCGGGCACTGACACATTCCTCTGTTAGATTATCAACTTGTGAAGCACGGGATAGCCACTTAGTGCCGCTAAAGTGCTGTAAAACACAAATCAATCAATCAATAAATCAAGAACAATTAAAGCCAGTAGCCAACAGACTAGCTTCCTTAGAGCTAGAGATTAAGGCTCTGTCTGCCTCAGCAACCCACGATCCAGAAGAGGGAACCATAGCTGCATTGGGGGGTGGAAAGCCAACCTATCATAGGCCAGGCACCCACAACGACAAACCCAAAGGTAAACACCCACCATTGCCACCCGGCCACAAAATCAACACCAACTTCAAAGGTTCAAAGACTATGACCCCTACTTCCCAGGGAAGATAAAGAGGTTAAGGGAGTCAGGTCTGATTCCCCCAGGCAGCAGATACCAACAGCGTCAACAACAAAACCAATCAATGTGTTGGTAGAGACGTGAGATCGCGGGACCGGAAGTTAGTTAGCGATGGCGGCCCGCAGAGCACATGGCACAGATTATGAACTCTGAAGCATGTTGACATAAGTATAGTTGTATTGTACCACAGTAATCAAAGTATCATCACCTAATAAAGGTATACTTCATCAAGCATCCTGACTTCAACTTGGTGTCAGAAGTGGGATTGTCAGGAACCCAAAAGCAAAATCACAAGGTAGTGCAACAACAAACATTCTCATTCTTAATGTGGTGGTGGTGACTTGAATTTCAAACATGTCTAGACCCAAGAAGCCAGAACTAAATCTAACAGGGAACATCCCAGAAAACTTCAAAAATGTTTAAATGAGATTCAACGACTACTGCATCGAGTCCGAATATAGAGACCTGTCCAAGAATCCCGAGACTCATCGGGCTGAGTACTATGCTAAGCCACTGATGGAAATTGCTGTGTTACGTTCATCTATGCCCGATTAGGCACTGCAGGTTATTCGGTACAGCATAGAGCCCCAAATTTCAGCCGGGGACAAAAGTAAGCCGTGGGTGTGGTTGGAGAGACTCAGAACTCACTACACGGGCTCGGCCACATCCTCGCTGCTGACAGACAGATTCACCTTCTGGATGGCCACACAGGGCGCCCATGAGTCGGTGCAAGACTGGGAGACCCATGTAAGGCGTGAGTGCAGCCTGTGTGACTATGGTACTTTAACTGATGAGATGAGCCGTGACAAGTTTATTTTTGGTTTACGAAACAGTGACATTCGGGCAGAGCTTCTAAAATGTCATGTCAAAGCTGACAACACAAAAAAGACACTTAGTGATGTTGTTGCGGAAGCCAAGGTGTTAGAAGTTGCAAAGTGGGCTAATCAGCTTATTGGCGAAGCCACCAGAGGCACAGACGAGGCTGTGAATTGGACGGCAAAAGGGAAGGCTCACAAAGATATGAAGCTGAAACATGAGAACGGTACATGCCACTGGTGCGGTGACAGACGTGGAACACACCCTTGGTCGAAGTGTCCAGCCAATGGAAAGAAGTGTGGTAAGTGTGGTGGCAACGATCACTTCTCCCGTGTCTGTCTTGAACCTCAAGGAGACAGTCACCGCCCACAGACTCAGAGCCGTAGTGCGGGTCATTCCAGGAAAAATCAGCGGGGTAGAGGGGTCAACCATGGGCCTCAGAATAAGTTACCGCCTGACGACAGAAGAAGTCAACATAGCATCCATGCGGTCAACACTGATGAAGACCTAGCTCATGTACCCCAAGACCCTTACTCAGAAGTAGACTATGACGAGCAGTGTTATTCCCTGGAAGACACAGCTGTCTTTCAAGCTGGTGCAAGGAAAGGGCGAAAGTACTTTGCACAGCTTCTTCTGTCGGATAAGGGTGACAGGTTTAACAGAATGAAGATATAAATAGACTCAGCAGCTAGAATCAACACAATGTGTGTTTCCGTCTATCAAGATGACCCGTTCACCATACCAGCTCTTCCCGTACAAAAACACTGCTCCAGTAAAGCCCATTGGTCAGATCACCTTCTTATGTGACAGGGGGGATCGTTATCATGACTTGGTATTCCAGGTGCTAGCAGACAGTGACATTGGTGAGAAGCCTGCACTTCTCTCAGGAGAAGACAGTGAGAGTCTGGGTCTTATCAAGATTATGGCGGACGAGGTCCTGTGTCTATCTCCGGATGTGGTTTCTGCAACAGCTCTGGACCAAGCTAAACCCTCACCAAAGACTATTCAGATCCCTCGCTCCAGATGCCTGCCTCCAGCAGGCAACTTGACTAAAGATGCAGTCTTGCGTGAATACAAGGACAGCTTTCAGGGACTAGGGTGTCTGGGCCCACCTGTCCATTTTGAGTTGAAGGCAGATATTGTGCCAGTCCAGATGCCCAACCACCGGGTGCCGATCGCCAAGCGGGGAAAAGAGAAGGAAGCACTGGACAGGTATGTGACATTGGGGATCATGGCAAAGGTGGATGAGCCCACTCCCTGGTGTTCAAACGCACTCATCAGAGAAACCCCGAAGAAATTCCGCGTCTGTATTGACCCAAGTCAGACCGTCAACAAGGCATTGATAAGACCTCTCTTCCAAATCCCCACATTGAAGGAACATTTACACAAGCTGGGTAATGCCAAGTGTTTCTCTCTCCTTGATGTTCGGGAGGGATTCCTACACATTCCTCTTGATGAAGAGTCATCTATGCACACCACCATGCACATATCATATGGTCGATATCGCTGGCTTCGACTACCTTTTGGTATATCATGTGCGCCAGAGGAGTTCCAAAAGAGACTCTTGGATGCCCTTCAGAACCTTGAAGGAATAATTTGAATTGCTGATGATATCCTTGTTTATGGTGAGGGTGAGGACTACACAACAGCAAAGACCAGCCATGACAGAAGATTGGTGGCATTGATGGAACGTTGTGTGGCTAAAGACATCAAACTCAATCCAGATAAGTTCAAGTTTGCCCTTCGGGAGCTCAAGTTCATGGGGAACATTATTACTGATAGTGGCTTGCGGCCAGACCCTGAGAAAGTGTCAGCAATCACGGGAATGGCAACCCAGACAGACAAGGCTGGTTTGATGCGGTTTATAGGCATGGCCACATACCTATCACAGTTTTGTGACAATCTGAGCTCGACTCTACAGCCCTTACGTATGCTGACAAAAGACGGTGCCAGTTTCATGTGGTCCAAGGTGCAGGAATCAGCATTCCAAAGAGCCAAGAAGCTCATCGCATCAGCACCTACACTCCTCTACTACAGTCTGGATAAACCAGTGACATTGCAGGTTGATGCAAGTGAGTCTGCAACCAAACACAAAGGGAGAGCTACAGCGAGTAGCCTTCAGCTCATGCCGGCTCAGTGACACAGAAAGGAGGTATTCTCAAATAGAAAAAGAGTGCCTTGCCATTTGCCATGGTCTCCACAAGTTCGACCAATGGCTTTATCGGAAAGCTGATGTTACGGTGCACACTGATCACAAACCCTTGGTACCTATCATGTCAAAACCATTACACAAAGCACCCGCCAGACTGCAAAGGATGTTGATGACTTTGCAGTGGTACCGTTTTACATTGGAGTACAGGAAAGGCTCCACGCTTCTCCTAGCAGACACCCTATTCAGAGCAGCTTTACACACCCCCGTCAATACACCCACAACAGGATTTGAGGTGTTCAGACTGGAGTGTGAATCCGTCAGCCGCAGTCCCAGGTTGACTGGAGAGACTGAGAGGGAGATAGTGCAAATGACTAACGCTGATGAGTTACTCAATGCTTTATGAGACATGATTATCGACGGCTGACCAGATGACCGTGCTGTAGTTCCCAAGGATCTCAGGCCTTTTTGGGGATACAGAGATGAGCTGTCTGTACTGAATGAAGCTGTATACAAGGGGGAGACTGTGTTAGTGCCTCAGCAGCTCCGGGCCGCAATGTTAGCCAAGATCCATGCAAATCACCTTGGAGCTGAATCAAACTACAGGATGGCTAAGGAGGTACTATTCTGGCCAGGAATGAGAGCCACGATAAAGGACATGTGTGATGCCTGCGAGACCTGTGCAGTATATGGTTCATCATCACAAAAGGAGCCCATGCTGTCACTGCCTATACCGTAAAGTACTGCACTGACTCTAGACAAATATGTAGAGGCCGCTCAATTGACTATAGGTAATATAGATCCGAACGTGGTGTCTACAATGTTAGCAAATACGGTTCAATCCGTTACGCCCACCAGGTATAATCCATTTGTTACTGATGGGGCAGATAAGAATGTGAATTCTGGTATCTATAAGAAACCAGATCATTCTGCATCTGGGGGAGTGGTTGATTCGAACAGTATAACTATACAAGTCGAACAGTATGACTGTACAGGTTGTGCAAGACTCAGTACAGGTACATGTGGTACTATTCAGACTGGACTGGAGGACCAGTTCTGGGCAGATACGGTCAAAGCTGGTTGGGACGAGTGTAGGGGTTTGTTCCCCCATTGGGTGCACAGAGCCTTCAGAGGGACTGTTCACTTGATTGTGTCACTCCCCCTATGTAAACCATACCGATCCAGGGTAGTTGGAAGGTGGAAATGTCAGTGGGGCCATGTTGGTGACAGGGTATGTCAGACCAGGGGAAGTAGCTCAGAGGTAGAGCAGCCGCTTCGAAGTTGGAGGGTCCCGGGTTTGAGTCCAGGTTTCTCCATGACATTTTCCGCTGACCACTACACATGTATTTGGCCTGGCTACAACATGTGACATTGACTCTATTATCAACGTCATCACTCATCTAGATAAAAGGTTAGGTATCCTTTCCTACACTAATGTACAGACCGCTCAAGGACTGCAAGACATCACTACACAGTATAACGACTTTTTAGACAATTATATCAAGGCGCAGGACATCATGCAAGAAGCACTACTTAATATTACAGGCTCTATTGATTCCTGGACTGATGATTTTTCTACCACCTAGACCCACTACAAGCTCAGAATGACAGGCAGATGGCCCAGTCAGCGATCATTTCTACGCAGACTGTGGTTCTTCTAACTAGACTAGCTTACCAACAAGGTCTGGGTGAAACAGAAAATTCATTAAGGCTATTATCCACTGGAATCCTTGCACCAGATTTTACACCTATTCAAAGACCCATTTGTATATTCACATTGATGTGATAGTATCAGCCACAGACTCAGCATTTAATTTATACCAGATTATTACTATGGATGTCCCCATGGACACAGAGAACACTAATTCTACAGGATCTACTCCTATTGTAACCAAGACCACCTTGCAGTGAACGAGGCAGAGACCCTGTATCTGGAGATGAACAATGCCGACTTACTTTCCTGCCCTGGACAAATCCTGAAGGCCTGTTCTAGGACTATTCCTAAGATCAGAAGTGATAACCCCACCTGCCACTTAACAGCCTTCACCAATAACCAGGTAGCGATAGCTAAGCTCTGCACCTTCCAGGTACAGCCTCTGAAGCCCATTGCAACCTCAGCTTTGGCTATAGGCAAGGAAAAGTATTTAATCTCTACAAACCAAGAATTTTATCATGTTATCTGCCAGCACAAGACACCTACTACCAAAAGAGCACTTGCTTACTCAGTGGTTGGTGTTCCATGTTTGTGCCACCTACAGTTTGACAGACTTTATTTACCCAATACTCGTATACCCTGTAATACTTCTGTATCCACACATTATATCATGCACACTGCCAACATGACTATTATAGCAGCATTGTCCACAGCTCATTCACCATCATCACTCCACCACCCACCAATTAGAATACTCCATAGTGGCGCTTCCATGCCCACACCTTGACAACTTGAGGATATGGTTACTATATAAACAAAGACAGGTAAACCATTGCACCAAAAACCTAATAAATATCTAACCTATATAGAGTATAGACTATATATACAATCAATAAAAGTTGATGCAAATATGGACATAATACTAAAAGATTCGTTTCTTTTCATTGATTTGCATTAAACCCAGTCCCTCAGGGTACAGCTTATATATATATATATATATATATATATATATATATATATATATATATATATATATATATATATATATATATATATAAGCTGCACCCTGAGTTTACAAAAAGGCTAAAAACTACACCAAGTTTGCGAGTCATAAATGAATGACTTATTTACGAGACAAAAACCGGGATAAAACATACTTTTAAATTGATATTAAAAGGCCAAGTCATTTATTGCCAGGTTGGTTGGGGGGGGGGGCTTGTTAGATATGGTTGGGGGAAGGGAAAAACGAAACATGGGGCAATCCCGGGATTGCAATGCATCATTCCACATGCCTATCCCAATTAGGGGGGTTCATTTTGCAAAAACGGTTCTCATTGGTGGTGGTGGGGGGGGGGGTGCGATGACATTCATCATAATTATATCTCATTGGATAATTGGTGGTGGGGGGGGTGAGGAAAAAAATGGTGATCTGCTCCCAATGACTCGGTCCCTATCATAAAAAATTGAGCTAGGGTAGGAAGGGGTAAGAGGCCCTTTGGGGTAAAAGGCCCTTTAGCTCTCATGTCTAAGGTACCAGCTGTATACAGCCATTTAACACTTGGAAGTAAAGATTACCTCAAGGAGACCTCTTTTGTAGGTTTTCATTATGATTGGATGAGAAATAGTTGACTTATCAGACATTCAATATTTCATAACTGTTAAGATCATCATGTTCAATTTCAGATAAATAGAAATAAAAGCATCCTAAAATGTGCATGGTTTGTGGATAGCAAGTTAAAGGGATTAAAAGTATTAGCTGAGGTGCTATAAGGCAAAGGAGTCATAAGTAGGCCATAAAGATACATTTTATTTACCTTCCCCTTTATTCCAACAGATACATGGGCTTTTTACGTGAACATTATCTAAGCATCGGATCCATCTGCCTTTTGGCCCACCGTTGTGGGCCTTTTACCCCAGCCTTTTGACATGTGGGGTAAAATGCCCCGCGTATTGTCAAACATTTTAATGGAATATTCCATGAGGCTAGGCTGACAACCTATTCCACAATTATTATAGCCTGTCCCATTCCTTGATTAGTGTGAAAAATATGCATTAATTGGGAATTATTTTCTTAGAACTAGCTCATTTATGTGCTATTAGGGTAGTTTACCTTATCCTACCCTCACTGAAAGCCCCAAGGTCATCAGACTGACGATACCCAAATCTACAACCTAGGGTCATCAGATTGAGCACCCAGGGTAGTCAACCTGATGGGTTTAGGTCAACACACTCTTCCAAGGTAGTCAAACTGATTACATAATGTTGTTAGAGTGACAACCTTGGTGCTGACTGCCTTGGGTCCTCAATCTGACTACCCAAAGCTGTAGATTTGGGTATCGTCAACTTGAGCACCTAAAGTCCTCAGCAGTGAAGACCTTCAGTTGAAAACTGAAGACCTAATCATCAAACATGAAGGGCACATACCTACCACCTTGTGTATTTGTTACACATTGTCAACAGAATGACAAAGACTCATACTAGGGAGATGTAGACTAAGGGATTTCACTCCCTGTAAGGTGCTGCCCTCTCTCTGTACCTCTTCTGATGACCATAGGTCCTCAATCTGACGAGTTTAAAGATCTGGAGGGTTTTCAGTGCTGTTATCCCTTGAACTGTAGTATGAAATATCTAAAATGTTACATTAGGTGATTTACAATGTCCAAATCTTAGTTGTAGCTTATGAAGATTATCTTTAATATCTTTTCTTAGGACAAGAATCTAAATGGAGCATTTATTCCAATTATGATGCTCTTTTATATGCATGTGGGCCTTCTACCCCAAAGGCTTTGGGCCTTTTACCCCAGCCTCTAGATGAGGGGGTAAAAGGCCCACCTTTTCTCACACATGCTTTATCGTAACATACTATGAGGCAGGGCTGACAATCTTTTGCACATGAAGAACATATCATTCCATCCTTTGATTAATGTAAAAAATATACTGTAAGTAGCAATAAATTCCTTAGAAATGAGACAGTTATAAATCAAGGGTGTCTTACTCCACCCTACCCTACAGAAGTTCAAACAGTCAAAGTAGACTTGAGTCTAGACTGGCTGCAGTCCCTGAGCTCTCCTCCCAACGTCACTATACCCCCCCCCATGCCTCTCCTCCTCTGGCTACTGAGCTCAATTCACTAGAGGTCTTCTTATTTTTTCTGTTTAAAACTTGAATTCATTTCAATTTTTATTTCAATTCTCTTGCATTAAAATTAAGAGACTTGAGCAAGTCTAACTTGAGTCTTGACCAGTCTGACACTGAGTCTTGCCAGAGGAGCAAGTTCCAGGTATTCCTCAAAAGGGCGTATGAGTAGTATAATATTAGGTCTTCTTAAAATAATTATTTTAAGAAGACCTAATATTCTGAAAAATTTAGATTATTTAAAAAGGAGGTCGATTATAAATAATATCCTATACCATGTATATGTTAAATGGAATAAAGCATGCATATGTTAAATGGAAAGATTATGTGATAAAGTGAAATAAAAAGAAGAATCAAGATTTCATTTTTATTGTTTCTTTTATTCAAAAACAATATCATTTATCAGTTGATCCAAAACCATTGTCACCTCGCATGGTTTCATTAAGGATATCACATTCTTGAATGACAGGCATGTAAATTTTTTCCAATATCATTTGTGCTATCCTGTCTCCTTGAGTTATTTTATATTCTTTTTCTCCGAAATTAAAGAGAATGACTCCTACATTACCTCTATAATCTCTATCTATGACTCCAGCACCTACATCGATGAAATATTTTAGCGTAAGTCCTGATCTCGGAGCCACACGAGCATAGCAACCAGGAGGTATGTCCAGTGCAATATCTGTTTTTATTAATTCTTTACTTTTAGGAGGGATGATATAGTCATAGGCACTATATAAATCAAGTCCTGCTGCATCACTTGAAGCACGAGTTGGAGTGAAAGCTCTTGGAGATAATTTCATGAACTTTAATAGAGACATCTTCAATGAGATGACAGTATACTAACTGATTATTTCTTGTTGACAGTGCACAAAACTCATTTCACTTGCTGTTTATGCTATTCACAGAGATGTTTGCGAAGAAGTTGTCTTTACTTGAAGAGGACTCCAGTTGTCTTTACTTGAAGAGGACTCCATCATCTTTTTTATCTGATTAGCACCTTTCAGGAACCGATGCTCTTCTTCATATATCTGATTACCTATTTTGTTGTAAGCTGCATCATAACTTTCTTGATCTTCAGGGGTTCTTTCCAGCTTGTAACATTGTTTCAATTTTGAAGTGCATATTTTTTGTAATATAAGCTGTGCAACGGCTTCTCCTTTCTTTATTGTGGCTTCTTTCTCTTCTTTTTCATTAAAATTGTGCAACATAACTTTAATTTCTTCTCTGTAATGAGTGTCTATTATTTTTGTTTCAACATTTACATCATTATTTCTTTTTTTGCTCAAAGGCGATATAATACCATAATAACCATATGGAACAGAAACTTGGATACCTGTTTCTAGGAAACGACTTCCTTTAGGAGGGATGGTATATTCAGATGGACTGTATAAGTTGTATCCTATAGTGTAATATTTTTGAGCAGGAGAGATTGCATTAGGATTAATTTTAACGAATTTTAAGACTGGAGTTTCCATTTTTCAAGATGATGAAGTACTATCTTCTTTCTCTTCCTTTTTTGATGTATGTTTTATGTTGTTCTTCAATGATTGAGTACTATGTATATATGCTATTCTCATGATATCTCAATCAGGTTATATGAACAAAGAACAAAACAAATTATATGATATATATATATATATATATGTTTATTTTTTTATTCGTTTACAAAAATTAGGTTTCTGTTGCTCTTTTCTTTGTTGTTTTCTTGGTTGGTTAGTTAGTTTCCCGTTCTTTTATCAAATTCTAAAAACAGAAGCTTCAAAACATCATTTCTTTCCATTTCAAACAAAGCTTTCATTAATTGATGAGTGGCACTGTTCTTTGATCTTTGCCACATCTTTAAGACATTAAAAGTTAAATGTTTTATGTCTTGTTCTGGTTGAGAGGATATGGTTTTTATTTCATCCAGCGTGATGTGCAGATATATAGCCACATTCTTCCAATCTCTTGACATTCTTTCACTTAGTACAATGAAGAACATTTGGACAGCAGTTGACTCATCACTATGTTCTTCTAATTTTTTTTCTTTGAAGAATTCTTCTGTGAATTCAACCAAGTCCATTCGTTGGTTTTCCTTGAAACTCATTATCAGTTCTTCAGTTCTTAAGTAGAAAGGAACTCCTCTCCACCACTTGTTCAGTATTTCAAGACCCATGGTTGTAGTGGTTTTAGTTTTGTTCATGTTTTCAAGTTTTGTATGAGGTATTCCAAGATGTACACCTAGTTTCATCCATTCATATCCTAACAAGACTGAAATCTTTTGAAGAAATAGATCAGAGTAACCTAAATCTTCTTCGAAATAGTAAGACGGCAAAGGCATTTTTTTTTTTTTCTTACTGCAACAAGAGCAACAATATGTAAATGTAAGTGAAAAGTGCTGTTGTGTATTTGTCTAAGGAAAAATACATGTATACATGAGCAGTTTAAAAGATATGTCCTATTTCATATAGGTTTACACTGTTTTCTGTTTTATCTCAAAGACATAAACTTGATGTGACCATCAAGCAAGACGTATCTTATGTAGATGTATACATATTATAAGAACGCATAAGAATATGACATATAACACAACAGGATCTGGTATGAAAGCATTGCTCAGTCCTGACATGAGACAGTAAGCGAACAGCATCTTAATTTTAGTAGCTTATTTTTTATATTTTTTTCACATATCTCAGCTTGATTAAGGAACGGGTATTTCAGGCAGCTGTATGCATGTTATGAAAAAACATATCAGCATAGAACAAACAAGAATAGGATAAGACATAACAGTACTTATTAATCCGGACATGAGACAATACATAAGAAAAATGCATATAAATTGATGTGATATTATAGTATGGATATTTTTTCCTTTTTTCACTTTTAACATAATGGTATGGTTTTTTTAATGACCATATATATATATATATATATATATATATATATATATATATATATATATATATATATATATATATTTATTTTTTATTTTTTCTTAAGATTTTACAGACAAGATATTTTTCCATAAAGAAAGATATTCTTTCACTTTCTCCTTGTCTTCTTCTGTGTATCTTTCTAGATATATAGGATTTATGTCTAAAAGTTGAATCACAGCAACTTCTTCATCTAACATATGATGTACATTTATTTCTTCTACCATCAAATCTCGTTCTGCATGACAAGCTATCATATCTAATATACTTTCAATCAAAGCAAATTTTTCCATGTTGTTACCTTTCCAGTACTGCGGATGGTGATCATTTTCATCGTAGTGATGGTTGAGAGCCATTTCCCAACAGAATTTTTCTTCTAAATTTTTAGGTCCAGTTTTGCTTTGAAATTTTAAGGTATAACCTATAGCTTCTTCTAGAGATAACTTAGACAAGTCATGCATGTTGACTCTTGCCAGCATTTGTATTTTCTCATCTTTATTTTCGAATACATTTTCTAACAGATAATAAACAAAACATAACATTTTTCTATGTTTGAAGACTTCTTCGTAATGCTTTAACATAAGTTTCAAGAAAGAAGGAGAACAAGAAATTTTTTGATTTCTTCTCTTAATGTAAGCGAAAGCTTTATCATCTTCCCATTTCCTATGTTTAAATTGTTTCTTTATTTTGAAGTATTGCATTGCCATGTTGTAGGTGACTTAGAGAGAGAGACAAGAGTTTTCCTTCTTTTTCTGCTATTTTTTCTGAAAGAAAGCTGTTTCTTTTTTCTAGAGATCTTATTCTTTCTTGATATGGTTTTCTTTCAGCTCGAAGGATGTCGATATATTTTCGTTGACATATTCTGATCTCCTCTAGGGTTCTTATTTTATGTACGCAATCAGAGCATATCTTTTCTTCCGCTAAAGGTTCTCCTGTTTCACTATAGTTTAAGGTATTCATGTTAGATGGGTATGTGTCTGTTGGAAAGCATCTCATGTTAGTTATTCATTTGGCATATGCCTGTACATATCCATTAAGCTATCAGGTGGCAAAGAATCTGGAACGTCAGAAATTTGATTGTCTCCTTCTATGTTTTTATTTTCCTCAGTTTCAGGATTGTCTCCATCTTCTGCAGTACAACCATAACGATCGCGAGCTATCCTTGCGTAGCATTCATTTTCTGCTTTTGCTATGTTGTAGGCTTTCCTGTGAGATAACATATTCATAGTTTCATTTTGAATTTTTCTTAATTCAGTAGAAAGAACAAGATTTTTTTCTTCTTGTTCTCTTATCATGTTTATGTGTGTTCGCCTTTCTTCTTCTAACAAAGATATGTAATTGCTTTGATGGAAGCAAATTTTTTCTAGCACTTTGTTCCTCTTTGCTCCTAAAGATTGATCCATTTTTGTTGTATCTGTTTCATAAGTTTATAGTAAGAAGACAAGAGCTCTGTTATCACAGGATGTTTTCATGAAGCAGTTTTGATCATAGTTTCTGTAGACACTGGTTTGGAGGTATCTCTTTCAGGAAAGCTTGAGAGAAAAGCGTTTCCTTCTTCATGAGATATATCATTTAAGTCAAGGTTATTTTTCATGTCCTTAGAAACAGAAGATCCTAAGTTAGGGTAAGACCATGTTTTTCTGTAATTTAAATTAGTTACATAACAGCTGAGAAAACTTTGAGTCTTCTCATTGTTATGATAAATGTTGCCACTTTCACTGCAAGACAGAAATATCTCATCTCCTTTCTGAAGAGAGGATGACATGTTTAGTTTACGCGTCTCTAATATTATGACTGCTACTGTTAAAATAAGAGTGACAAGTGCTCCTCCTGCTCCTACTTTACCGTTAGAAACTATACTGTTTATTTTGTTTAACCCTTTCATGCTGTCTTTTGCCTTAGGTTCATTCATTTCCTAGAAAAGATATTTTTTATCTTTCAATAAAACTAATATATCAGTGAACAACTTCCAAGACAACAGGAAGAAAAAATAATACATGGATATGAATATTTATTTCTTTGTTTGTTTTTTTTTTCAGGAAAAGATATTTCGTTGAACAAGTTTGACTGTTGCAAGGCAATGTTTTGTCTGTGAAGTCAGATTTCTTATTTTTTTCATTAAAATATTTTTTTACTTTAAGATCATTCCAATCAGTGTTTGTTGTGAAGCAAGATATAACTTCTTGCATAGACTTATTCTCAGCTCTGTTTTCTATGAAGAACAAACAATAGAGACCACAAGTTTCAGAAAAAAGACCTTGAATAGTATGACATGAATATTTATACTTTGAAGGCAAAGCTTCTAAGAAAGTTTCTCGTAAAGGACTGAAACCATATGAATCAAAATATTCTGCTAGTTTGTTAGGTTTTTCGTAATAAAAAGCTACCCAATGTTCCCCTGGTAAGTCACTGTTGTCTGTGTTAACTACATAGCCTGTAGGATAAGATTTAACTTCAGGTATAGTATCAGCTGAATATACTCCATACTTTCCTTTTTTTTCTTTTTTTATATCTTGCAGATATAAGTTTATTTCTGAACCATTCATTTCGAAGGATTTGAAACAGAGCTCTTAACACGTCACTAGAATGGGATTTGAGATTTAGCTCTTAGCATGTTACTAGAATCTAATCTCAAGAGTTCATCGTGTTCTAAATATATCACAGCTGCTACTCCATGAGTCAATTCTTCTTCTAGTTTTACAACAAAACCTAACGAACCATTTTCAGAGTATTCAAATGTTCCTGATGTAGCACCGTTTTTCGATATGTCAAAACAGTAAAGGCAATAAACGTTTTTGAATTCTGTAAAAGATATATCTACACTGTCATCTCTGAAGATGTCGCCTGTTGTTTTCAGTAGAGACAGATAAGCCATGTTGTATTGATCATTTTCATAATCTAATTCATACTGATAAAATGGTGTCCCCCCATCATTTACTTTCAGTTCAATTTCTTTAGCCTTGAAATGTTCAAATCTGAAAGGGTTACGATTATGAGTTCCTGTGAAGGCATCTAAGTGTACGAGCCCTATTATAACTCTTTTCGGGAGAGGTGTGTTGTTGACTATATGTGAGGCTTGAAGGATAGATTTATTAGGACCAAAAGTAACATATTTCATGTCGACTTTATGAACAGGATAATCGAAGAAGGGTTTCAGCATTCTAGCTTTGCTCATATCTTCTCTGAATTTTTCTGTTACTCTTATTCTTTTAATGTAAAGATGAATACTTTGTATATCTATAACATATTTTTGAGCAGCAGTGTGATACATTAAACAAAAATCTTCATCTGCTCTGTCAAATTCTATAGTAAGAGGTAAATCTCCAGGCAAAGCTTTAACTTGAGCAAAAAGTTCATTATGTATTCTTACATGTATGTCAAATAATTTACCGTTTTTTGTTTTATTGTAACGAGCCTTTACTCCTGCATTGTGATCGTCACTGTTAACTTCAGTGACTTAATTGAAATCTTTAGTGTCTTTGTCATACATCGCTAAAGCTCCTATATGTTTAGCAGCAGTAGGACTGTAACTTAGGATGAATTCAAATAAAGATCTATAACCATGCAAGTCATTGCTGTCAGATATTCGTATACCTCCTACAGATACCTTAACGTTTTTGAACATGGTAGCACCAAAGTAATTTACTGGAAAGACTTTAGCTTCATTTTGTATGGTTCCATTAATAGGAGCAGCAGGATTTTGTTTGTTTGCTTTCAATATTTTCCCTGATACATGCAGGAAACTGTTATGTAAAGAAATTAAATCTGCTTGTTTAGATTTTATCGTAAATTGTACTGTGCTGCTGTTTGGAGAAGCTGTAGGTTCTACTTTTTCATAGTATGTTTTTGCTCTGCTGGTATCAGTTGGAGGAATTGAGGTAAAATCAAATTCTGAACTGATACAATGACACGGATCATCATCTAACAGAGACATGTTAAAGTTTTCTTCAAAAATTAAATTTTATTATATAGCTGATAAATTTTTTTCTTTGATTTCTATGTTTTTTTACCTTATCTCAGTTTAATTTTAGTCAAATATGTCCTTTCTCACATTTCTTCTCTTCGATGAAACTCTATTTCTAGGTTTAGTCTTAGTTTTCCTCTTTTTAACTATATGCATCATGGCTTGTTTACTTAAATCTTTCAAACTTTCTTGAGCTTCACGCTTTAAAGCTTTCTTAATGTTTCCACCTTGTATAACGTTTTTTGCGACTTTAATTCCACCTTTCAATGCTCTTTTACCTATTCCTTTAGCGGCTGATGTAATTGCAGGTTTCAATAAAGGAACGACTGTCTTGAAAAGTCCTTTTAAAATACCTCCTATTCCGTAACCTCTTTGATTTCTGCTGCCTTTGAAAGGTGCCATAAATTCAAGGCCTCTTCCATATTGAAGATTAGGATAAGATCTTCTAGATATAAGATGTTTAAGGTAAAAGTTATCTGGAGTTGAATTAGCATACATATTGACAATTTATTTTTTTCTTCAGCTGGATTTCAAGGTAAGAGGTTTATCTCAATACAAATTATTTCTTCCAGTCAGTCAGCCATTCTGAGGAATAATATTTAGGGTTGGATTGAGTTTTTCTTCTTTCTCGAGTCTCATAAGGAGGTCTCAAATTTATTTTTTTTTTAAGTTTAGAAGGTTTTATTTTTCCGAAAATGTCTTCTTTAGATTTATTTTTCGGAGAGGTTTTCTTCAGGGAAGATGAACTGCCTTCTTTCTCTTCTAAAGAGGAAATTTCGTCTTCTTCTGAGTGAAGAGGGGAAATATCGTCTTCTGTTCGAAGAGGAGGAATAGTTTTAACTTCAGAAATTCCTTCTCCTCCTGTAGCTTCTCCTAACTTATTTTCTTCAGGTTTTTCCTTGTCTTTTTCTTCTGCAGAAAGATAATTTATGTCGCTGTCTATGCTTTCAGTGTCATGTGTTTCAGACCTGACAAGATGAGGTCTTTCTTGAGGTTGATCTTTTCTTTTTAAGATAGAAGAATGAGGCGTCACATTGTCTTCAGAATATTCATCATCTGTTGCTCCTAGAGAATAGTCACTTCCTTCAATGTTTTTCTCAGCCATCATTTGTTTTTCTAGAGGATATTTTCTTACAGAATAAGGCTTAGATTTATTTTTAGCTTTCCTTGGTTTGTTGAGGAACCACGATTTAGGTATATGATTCAAAAGATTGACCCAAACTTCTTCTGTTCCTATAGGCTCTGCTTTAATGCTTGTGTTAGAGAAGAACTTCATTATGTTTATCACATTAGAGTTTCTGATCAATTTGCCTCTAATTATAATTTCTCCATGTTCGTTCCATAAGTAATTGAGTTCTTTCATTTTTCTTAAAATTTCTTTGATATAAGGTATTTGTGCTTGTCTGATATGAGATAAAATTTCATTCACAGATATTCCAGGTTCTATGATTTCTTTCTTAAGAGGAAAAGAAGACATAAGGTTTTCTTTCAAGATATTTTGATTTGTGCTCAGGACATCATACGGTTGAACGTTATACATTCTTTGCGCTAACAATTCTTTCTGTCTTTCAACGATAGGATCCATTTTTTTCTTTGGTTCTTTTTCTGAAGTGTTTTTTGCTGCAGAAGATAATTTTTTGTATGTGGCTAAGGGAATAACTATACTTTTTTTAAAAGAAGCCATGTTTTAACTTTTAGCTCCTGCTAGTCCTCCTAACAAAGACACTGCTAAAGGTATGAGAAGAGGAAGAAATCCTCCTTTTTGCTTAAGAGTTGATTTCCTCTTTTGATTATTCACACGTTTATTTATCAGGTATCTTAAAGTGTTCCTGTATTTTTTCAGCTTAGAGAAAGAGACTGAATTCAGCCTAATGTTTCCTGCTAAAACGTTGTGTATTATTTGACATATAGCATCTAAGTCTTCTTTCCCTGCATATTCTATGAGGAGATCTCTTTTTTTCTTGTTCTTAGTGTTTCCTAGAACAGTTAGATAAGCAAGTTGTCTAGGAGATTTAATACTTCTTTTCTTGTTCCTTCTTTTCATCTTAGAAGAAGGATTTCTTCTTTTCTTAGGAGATGATTTTTTTAAAGAAATATTTCTTTTTTTTTTCAGTGATTTGTTTTTTTTGGAAGGTGGCATTTTTCTTCTTTTAAAGCGAGAACAAATTAAGATATGTCAGTCTCACATGTGTGGTATATATTTTTTATTTAATCTCATGAACTTTTCACACAAAGTAGCACATCATGTATCATACAACATATATTATGTTTTACTAGGAATGTATACTTCTTGTCCTACATCAAATATGTTGCTTCTTAGTCTATATTCTGCTGGAGTTTTTTTATGACCGTCTATGAAAAGATATGAATGAGGTTTCCTTGTGGCTTCATTGAAAATGTTGACAAAAGTCTTATAATTTTTAGGTAAAAGTTTTCTCCCAAGTGTCTGTGGTATAGTCTGATCTAACGGAGAATTGAAAATAACCAAATAGGTTGCATTTCTGTTCACTGTTTGTCTTTCTTTACCTTCAGAATAATAATTTTGAGAAATATATATTACATTTAGTGATTCATGATGACAAGTTTGAGTGAAAAGTTTTCCTATTTCAGCATTGCTGCTACATTCTTTCATCAAGTCATCTAAAATAACCACACCATTTAAATCAGGTTTTATATATTTTTCAAAAGATGAAGGAATGCCATTTAAGAAAATTATATTTTTCCCTTCCATGAAGTCTTTTTTTTCAGGTGGAGTTTGTCCGTAACACCATATGATATAATCTAATTCCTTTTCTATTATTCTATGACTGTTTTCAAGCAAGTTGTGCACGAAAGTGGTTTTTCCGCTGTTGCTAGGACCTGCTATTATCATAGAAAAAGGTATTCTGAGACAAGCATTGAACAAAGGAAATTCTTGATAATCCATTTTTTTACTTTCCTTCTACTTTATTTAATTCTTCTTTATAGAAGCTTCCACTTAATATTTCTTTATTTTTATCTATTAAGACGTAAGTTGCAGGCCATGTTCTAAGGACATGAGCTACAAGAAATATTTCTTCTTTCCAATGAGAAGAATATCCTCTTCTAAAAATAGTCTTGTATTTGCTGATACGTACTTTATCTCCTACTTTGAAAGGTAAATTAGCTTTTTTGCTGTACAAATATTTTCCATATTGTTTCAACCATATTTTTTGTTCGTTTGACTTATTAACAGAAGAAGGTTTGATACCTATAGTTCTATGTTCACTATGGTTGTAACCATGAACTAATTTTGGTAGAACATCAATATATCTCAGACTGTTTTTATAGGTAAGATATTTGTATATTTTGTCTTGTATTGTACGATTGAACCTTTCTACTATAGCACTTTTAGTGTCTTGAGAAGTGCTGAAGTATTTTATGTTATTTTCTTTTAAAAATGTCCTGAAAACACCTTTGAATTCACTTCCTTCATCAAATTGTATCAATCTAGGTTTTACTTTACTTTTCAACAAAATTTTTTTGAAAGCTTTCAAAGCACTGCTTGCAGTTTTGTCTAGCATAGGTTCTACATAAGCAACGCGTGAAAAACAATCTATGCAGGCTAACAAATACTTAACTCCATCGTTTTCTTCTTTTATATTGTAAACACTGATCAAATCTATTTGCCATTGATCATTTATACCTTTAACAACAGTTTTTCTTCGAAGAAACTTATACTTTATTTTCTTGTGTGAAGTATAAGTTCTTGTGTTGCGAAGAAAAGAGACAACATCTTTCTTGGTTATTTCTTTGTTTATTTTCTTTGCTGCTTTGTATAATTTTATCACAGAAGAAAAAGACGCTGGATGTGAAGGTGAAAAATATATTTTCTTTAATGTTTCTTCTTTTTTCATATTGAAAAAAAATAAGAAGAAAACTTCAAAGAGGAAATAGTTCGAAACGTTTGACAGAGCTAGATGTATGAACAGTACAAGATTCAAGCAGCTTAGGAAGTTTCATAGACTATCTCAGCATGTTATGAAATGTTTGTATGAAAATGAATGATATGTTTCCTTGAAGATGAATGACATGACTTTCCAGTACGCAATAAAATGGAAATCCGATATGCTTTCGTTCTAAAGTTAAAGGTAGATGCGTGTGCACAAGGTTAAAGAACGAGGCATATAATCACGTGATTTTACTCCATTTCTGAGCAAGGAAAGTCATTAGTATTGTCATGATAACATGTGACCTGAGTTGAAACCACAGCCTTTTATTAGTGCAGTCCGCTAAGGACCCTGCTCTCAAAACTAAGCCACATGTTCTAAGTTTCCGGTTATCCGTGAAACAAAAAAATAAAAGGAATATCAGCTTATTCCAAAGCATTTATGTTAGTGAACACAGGGACATAACCTTCAGGCAGTTTAAAGTAGTGAACGTTTCCCCCTGCCATCTTTATCATATCAGATTTCACTGCTTCTGATTTCAGCAAAGTTTTCTTCGTAGCTGCTCTCTTAACAGGAACTTTTTTTTCTTTTGTAGAAGAAGAAACATTTTTTTTCTTGCCTTTGTTGAGGTCTTTTTCGTGTTCCTTTCTGAGACCTTCTTCTTCATTGGAGAGAGTGACTCTTCTTCTCTTGTTCTTTGGTTGATTTTCATTTTCACTTTCTGCGACGGGTGATGAAGTTGCTTTCTCTTCTTCTGATTCTTCTGAGCTTGTTACATCTGACTCACTGCTTCTTGTGTCAACGAGCTTAGACGACTTGGCTTTGTTTCTGATTTTTTCTTTCATATATTTTATGTGACATGAATTGCATCTTAAATGATTTTCATCTGATGAGAAGAAATGAACAGAATGAAAAGGTTTGTGGCATCTTATGCATTCTTGAACCATGGCTTGCTCACATTTTTCACAATATTTTTTGTTTTGAACTATCTTCCCCTTTCTTCCACAATATTCACATTTCATTTTGTAAAAGTGCAGGTAGCGGTTGCAGGTTTCCTAAGAATAGAAAGCTTGTTTGGCTTTATGTCTGAAGATTATTTGCTAGCACAGTTGATGAACAGAAGGTAAGATGCTTGAACACATACGAGTTAAGCTTATCTCAGGTTTATTTTCAGTCACTTTCACTGTCACTTGTGGCCATCTTATCGTCTTCACTGCTACTGTCGCTGAGAGATTTTCTTTTCTTTTTGTTTCTTTTTTCTCCCTTGGTCCCCTCACTTAGTCTTTTGACTTCTTCTATTTTCTTGTTTATTTTGTTTCTCAGCTTGAACAGCAAGTCATACTCTTCCTTGGAAAGAGAAATACTCTTGTCTTTCATTAAGTCGTTGAAATGCAAATAAATTTTTCCATTGAATTTACTTATGGCTATGCGTTTTCTTTTCCCAAAAGCAATGGTAGGATGCTTGCCTGACTTATTCATTTTCAGGTTTTTCAAGAAGACGTTGATCTAACAAGTCTTTGCTTAGAGTCTTCAGCTCCTTCTATCTCACTGACTTTAATTCTCTTGCATGGAATGTTCAGAAGAGAAAAGTTTTTTTTTCTCTTAGCAGGAGGTATTTTGTAGTGACCATAAGCAAAAGACTTTATTCCTCCTCTTCTTAGATATCTTTTATCTTCGAAAGGGGAAAGAGATACTTTTCTTTGTGACATAGTATAAACTTTATGATTTAAACTTCTTATGTTATTAAATTCTGCTTCCTTAATCTTATTTTCGAGTAAAGTCTGTTTAAAGTCTTCATGTCTCATTTTTTCTATGCTACATTTCTTAACTCCTTTCACCTTTTTTTCTTCTTTTCCTTCTTCAAATAAAATTGAATACATTTTAGGTCTGAGAGCGATAAATTCTTTTATCTTTTTCCCTGCTACTTCATCTTTGAATTTGCCTAAGACTGCTTTATTTGACTTGTCATATAAGATATGACTTTCAGGTAAATTAGAGAAATCAAAAAAAATATTCATGCTTTTTATTTTTGCTACGTAGACAGGATCTTTGATGTAATATTTCAGAGAATCAGTGTCTGTATATAAAAGCTGTATAGATGTGTCTTTGAATTTAGGCAGCATGACATTATAATGGAAGTTAAACATCCATAATTTAGATAATTCTAGAACTGAAAAGCCTATGTACATAGGTTTGTCCAGGAGAAGGTTTTCTTTGCTGTTTTGGATTCCTACAAAATCTCTTTGAAAAACATGAAGAGACTTAAAAGTAGGTTTCTTTATAAGATTTTCAGTGACTGTGGCATCTGAAGTTAATTTCATGCAGGTTCTTTTCTTGACATTTTCCATAGTTTTCCCAAAAGTTGTGTTATTCATTAGCTTAAAAAATGCTTTCATGAAAGCAGAAGTAGATAAAGTTCTTTCTTTGTTGTTAAACAGAATGTATGATTTCATCCAGTCTTTCTGATAAAAACTTAAAACTCTATGTATTTTACTTATTTTTAAACCTAGACTAAGATACAATTTAAGGTTGCGATAATGAACAATATAATTAAGTTTACTTTTCAGATTACATATGAGCTTCTTTCCTCCTTTCTTGTAAGATGTTTGACTTTCTTTCAATATAATTTTAGCATATGGAGACAATTCTTCTTCTGTAACTGCTATTTTTTCAGGAGCTACAGGGAAATCATTATGCATGTCATGGATTTCTTCAGAATAATCTAAATTGACTTCTAAGATATAGCCAATTTCATTTTCATCTGGGACATTTTCTATTTTCAATTCTTGTATTTGCTTAAGACTGAGCCACTTGAAATTGGAATGTGGTAAGAAGTCTGCTAAACATTTACCATATAAATTATTGCAGTCTATATATAAAATCACTTCGTCTGAATCTTTCACTTCTGCATGTCTCCTAGACACATTAGTTATTCCACCTCTTATCCCGCTTTCTATAAAGTTATACATTTCTATGTCTGATAGCAGTTCCAATTCTACTCCTGTATGTTTCAGCATAGCTTGATAACTTAAACTAGGTGCAGTTAAAAAATGTGCAGGATCTAAACTGTAATAATTTAATGTCTTTTCTCTGAAAGACTCAAATATATCACATAAAAGTAACACATCTATTTTTTAAGTAAGCTTTTAAGTAGTCTTCTATATTTTTACATTGTAATGCTTCGAACATATAAACAGCATGATCATATTCTTTGTTTGTTATGTCTTTCTTAGTTAAAGAAGAATAAAATTTGTCTTTAGTTGGTAATTTTTTTTCTTTCAGAACTGACCATGAGTCGATGTAATCATAGCACATGACTCCTTTTCTTATCATGAAAGGAATAAGATTCTTGTCTGCAGTGTGTTTCTTAGTCTGAATGAAATCTTTCAAACCTTTTTCATGCAAGAGTTCAGCAAGTTTAGAAAGAGAAGTGGGTAAGAATTGAAAAGAATCTAAAATTTTAAAGTTCTCGAAACTTAAAGTCAAAAATTTTTCAGAAGACTTAGCTATAACTGATATAGTTTTATTTTCTATATACTTGTACAGTTTCTGAATAAGAAAATGAGTGTCATAGTTCATGCTGTTATGTATTACAATAGGTATTTTCAGTTTGTCCATTCTAAGACTGGTATAAGTTAGATTGCATCAATTGCAAGCATAATTCAAGTCCCTGCCTTTTCCTTCTTGTCCTAGATGAGCATGATCCAAAACTTTTTTCATACCTTTTTTGTGAAAGATATTCCACAGATGTAACAATTTTTTTGCTTTATTATACGTGAAATATCTTTAGGAGACAACGACAAAGGTTTCCTTTTATGGTCTAAAATGTATGAAATTTCTGCTCTTTTTTGATATAAGTAGGACGTAAATTTTTTTATTACATTTTTCCCTACGTAGATGAAAGGATCTTGACTGTATTTGTCATATTTCGATACCATTATTGCACCAAAAGCATTAAGTTTGTGCTCTTTAGAACAAAAAGATTTACCTTTTTGTATTTTTTGTATAGTTTGATTGTAGCATTCGAAGTCAGCATATATAACAAAAGGACTTTTAACTTGATACTTATGCTCAGTGAATTTCAAAGTACTTCCTTTAGAAGGAGTAGAGTAACCTTGACCAGCATATACATTTTTCTGACAGTCATTGCTTACATGTTTTTCATATCGAATTTTAGAGCAAAAAGAAATTAAGCATTTATAACAAAAAAACCTAGTTTTTTTCCAGAAGAAAGGTCTAATAAATTTATGTAAGTTTCTTATCAGATAAAAATGATCATTCAGCAACAATAAATCTACATGTCGTCCTTCTGCCAGAGGTGAAGAAAGGACAGAAATATACATAGGGAACGGCTCGCTTTTTTTCTCTAACATTCCAAACACATTTATAGTTATGTTGTTCTTTGTTTCGAATTTAGGTATTTCACTGAGTTTAACAGGAAAGGAAAGGAAAGAAAGATTTAATTCGTCTAAATAAACATCATAAGACTGAGCTATATTAGCATTTTCAGTCAACTTATGAAGACCTGCTAGGACTGAATATATGAAGCACTTATTTCCACTGCCTTTAACGTCAAGGACTGATCTCTTCTTTCTGATAATTTCCTCACTAGTTTCTTTTTTTTGACCTCCAAAAGGATTATACTTGAAAACAGACAAACGCAAAACTTTAATTTTCTTTAAGAACCATCCTGAGCCCATATGTAAAAAAGCATCAAAGAAGCCTAAAATTACAGAAAAAGAGTCTCTTATTAATTCTTCTATGTTGTGTGAGTCAAAGCTAACTTGCATAGAGCTTTTAAACCATGGTCTTATTTCAAAGTATTCACTTGTCTCCAAGTTATATTTTCCTAAAACTGTGCACAAAGCTAACTAAAATTTTATTCCTCCTTCTTTTTTCTTTTTATGCTTCAATATCCTTTTTATTTTCTTCAATTTCTTCAAAAGGAATAAATCAATGTCATATTTGTAAGCTACAGGAACTAAATCATATTCAACTATTAAATTCTTGAAAGCTTTCTGACGTTTCATTTTAAATAAATCTTCTCTCTTAATCTATAAATCTTGATTTTAAAGGTCGAAAATGAAGAACTATAAAAACAGTTCCATACTCAAATTTCACGAGTTCCCCTTGATCGTCACATATTTTAATATGTATCTCCTGAATTTCATTTCTTCTGAGTCTTTTGTAGTAAGGATTAACGAAGACTTCTTTTATGTCGTCTCCAAATTTTTCACTGCAACGTATAGTTCTCAGAAGTGGCATTTGAACATCTCCTACTACTTCATTAGATACAATGTCTGTGTATATGTAAATGTTAGACGAAACATGATGCAAATTTGGGACTCCTCCTGCTTTGAAATATTTATAATGCTTGTACCTTTCTTTTGTGCTCATTAAAACTTGAAAATCTAACAAGGTCCTTAAGGGAAGACCTGTGAAACTCACTACTTTATCGTCATTTATCTCAGCCTCGTTTGCTGTATCTAATCGTAAAATACTGCATAAATATTTAGACATAGTTACTCTGTCTCCTCTGCCTACTTTCAATATAGGTTTCAAGTTTTGAAGTTCTGTTTTCATATATGGTTCTCTGCTGTTTCTGTAAAGTTCTTCGTCTGAGTATACATCAATTTTTTTCAAGGCTAAATTAATACATCTTATTAAACTATCTGAGCTCGTATAATTACCGTAAGGAATCCTTTGCACGACATATCTTTTCTTTATGTCTATTTCATCTAAAGAAGTTATTTTTTCTTCGTCTGTTTTAAGCTTAAAATCAATTCTCTCTGCTATAATAGTTTGATTTTTTTCTGGTATTTCTGGAAAGTTATACCATGAGACAGGAACGTTGACTTCCACTAATGCTACTTCCCATGCTCCCTGAAGAAGCAAAGTAGTAGGAAGCTTTACATAGAAAGAACTGATCTTATTTTCTCGAGACGGATGAATCGTGTTAGAAGGTAAATTCACAAAAAAAGGAGAAGAAAGAGCCATTTTAACTTCAAAATAAAAGACAATGAACTTTCTTTCTTATATCTCTTTTGCTAATTAAAAATAAAGGAGACCTCGTTCTGACAGGCCAGGAGGAGCCTGTTAAAGTTTAGTGCAGCCCTTCCTCATCCAGAACCTCAAAGAGTTTTCCTTCCTGCTACCTAGCGTTCATACTGAGCGTCTCTGATCACTGAAACATTTCTAATGTCTACAGGTGAAACAAACATATCTCTTAAGTGAAAAGTATGTGATACCTTATGGTTAAACTAAAGTCAAAATTTTCTAACACAGAGTGGTAAAAATGGACTTTTCTTGTCCCTCAAACATTTCTAAACTCTAGCGTGAAACAAAAATTTCTTTTCTCTGAAAAGTTTCTGGCATCTGGTGGTTGATTTGAGAATTTCTTTTTCTTGAAACATTTCTGCCATCTAGTGGTGAAATAAACATTTTTGGACACTGAAAAGTTTCTGCCACCTAGTGGCTGAACTGAACATTTCTTGTCCCTGAAACATTTCTAACATCTAGCACTGAAACAAACATTTCTGGTCTCTGAAAAGTTTCTGACATCTGGTGGTTGATTCGAGCATTTCTAATTCTTGAAACATTTCTGTCATCTAGTGGTGAAATAAACATTTTTGGTCACAGAAAAGTTTCTGCCACCTAGTGGCTGAACTGAACTTTTCTTGTTTCTGTAAGATTTCTAACATTAAGGAAGAAGTGAAATAAAATTTCTGGTATCTTTTGGTGTCTAAAAGATTCTAGCATTTGATGGTTAATTTAAGAATTTTTGATTCCTGAGACATTTCTACCGTTCACTGGTAAAATAAACATTTTTAGTATCCAAAAAGTTTATGTTATAATGTGGTAGAAATAAACATTTCTGATCTCAAAGATATTTCTTGTCTCAGAGAAGTTTTTGATCTCAGAGTAGTTTCTGCTAGTCAAAAATGTTTCAGGAACAAGAAATGCTCAATTTAACCACACTATAGCAGAAACTTCTCTGAGATCAGAAATAGCTCTGAGATCAGAAATTGCACTGTGATTAAAAATATCTGTTTCACCAATTTCAGGTCTCTAATTTTCTGACATTTATTAAAAAAATGGACTTTTCTGACGTTGACTGGTGAAATGGACATTTCTGGTCTCTAAAACTTTTCTTCCATCTTAAGGTGAAATAAACGTTTTTGGTCCCTGAAACATTTCTGACATCTACTGGTAGAATGAACTTTTCTGGTCTCTAAAACTTTTCTGCCATCTCGTGGTGAAATAAAAGTTTCTGGTCCCTGAAACTTTTCTGACATCTACTGGTAGAATGAACTTTCTGGTATCTAAAACTTTTCTCCCATCTCGTGGTCAAATAAACGTTTCTCGTCCCTGAAACATTTCTGACATCTACTGGTAAAATGAACTTTTCTGGCCTCTAAAACTTTTCTGCCATTTGGTGGTGAAATAAACATTTCTGGTCCATGAAATATTTCTGACATCTACTGGTAATATGGACTTTTCTGGTCTCTGAAAGAATTATAACCTTTAGGGGTAAAATTAAGCATTTTTGGTCGGCTGTAAAATGTGAAATAACAGAACACAACAAATGATTAATTTTTTCATCTTTTTATTTCATCAGGAAAAAGACACATCTTAGGCTTTCTCTTTTCATGCAGGATAGAATGAGCACTTGCATTCCTTGACAACCATAACAGATAATCATGTTCTCCTTGAGGTTTCTTGTTGTGCCATTTAATATCACAGTATATACATTTCTTTACAGGACTGTATTCATGTTGTTCATCTAAAAATTCATGGAAACACTTCATGTGGACTGGCTTCATGCAGCAAAACATATAACATACGTCTTTGCTTTTAGGTGACATTATCAACAAACCAGAACACAGCATACAGATCATATATTCTGTGGACATCTTGTGTATCTTTTGTCTTTTTTTGTCTCTAAATTTTCTAGTTATTCTGGAAAGAACGTAAGAAGAAGGTTCAACTCCTACATTACCTTCTAGCCTCAAAGGATACATCATTTCCGTCACTACATTGATGAATTTTATGTCTAAGAAATCTGCTGCTATGAATAGCATCCTGTAATAGAAAGTTTGATCCTTCATACACCAGCAAATTGTCTTCAACGCTCGTGGCATCAACATGATATCATCTAACACTATATTGATTATTTCTTCTTCCAGGAAAGATGAACGAAAATAATCAGCAAAGAATATAAGTGCCTCTATCCTTATTTCTTTTAAAAGAGGCAAGCATTCGAGTTCAGAAAGAGCGGAAAAAATCTTAGTTGCGTCTTTTTCGTTCATATGTAATTGTTGTGGGAACGAAATATCTATTTTCTCAAGAGGACGTCCTTCATATTGTAATTGACTTCTCAGGTAATCAAGACGAGTGCATAAGAGATGGTAGTTTATGTTCACATTCATCTTACAGAAAGATAAGAAAAAACAGATTTTTTCTTTATGCTTTATTGCAAAGCCAGTTTACATGAGCTAATACGCTTTCATGCGAGCAATATTTCATGATTGCACAATGTCATACTTTCATTTCAACGTCAAGAGAACATCGTTTTCTGTCAATGTAAGAACAATTGTACACATGAAGCAGCACATGTCACAGATATCAGTAAATATTTCCAGTGAACATGTCTAGATATATCTTTCGACTAGTACTAATAAATGAAGTAAAGCACTGGTTACAATAACTTTCTGGTTAACATGTACAAGAACATTCTTGCATGAACCAAAAGACTGAAAAAATTACAGTCTTTTAAATGTAAGTCTTTGGGTCAGGATATGAGTTATAGATGAAAGAGTTCAGGACATGTCTTGTCACACACTAAGTTTTATCTACTTATCTCAAGGACATAAAATGTCTCTTAAAAACTTCAGCTGCTTAAACCTGTTTTAAAATTCAACGGCTTAAACGTCTTGGGAGATTATGAAAACGAATCCTTGTTTGATAAAAACTCTTTCTTAAATTGGTGTATTTCTTTCTTTGCCATTTCCTAAAAAGTTTTGTGCAAGCAGGTTTTCCCTCAAACCAAACAGCTCTGCAGTCTTTACATTTAACTTTAGGTTGCGAGGGGATTGTGAACGATCTAAATCTTAAGTTCATATAACATCGATGATGACAATGAGATCCGCAGCAATCTAAACGAAAAGTATCGGTCTCAATGTCCCCCTCTTCTACTGTATGATCGTCTCCACAGCCCCCACAGTGATAAGATATAGGGTATTGCTCCATTTTTATTTGTCTAAGGAGATGTCTTATTTTTCTGGTTATTTTTTGGTCTTCGTAGCAAGCAAAAGAGCAATAATCATCCATGCTATGATCTTCGCAGAAGAGGTCTTTCAATATATTAAAGACAGTGTAATCTTCTCCTACCAAATCATGACAAAAGTATATCAACGTTGTACATGAATCATGACATATGTTGCCACAATAAGCATGTACCTTTAAAATTTTACCTATTTCTTCTATCTTATCTTGACTTCTTTGGAGCAAATATTCAAACAAGAACTCACTTTGAAAAAAATTAGCAAAAAAAGCTATAGATCCTACGTCTTGGACTTTATCTAAAAGCTTATGACATTTTTTCTCGGACTTGAAACTTAAACAAGATATGTATGAAAAGCATTGTGACAGAGAGAGCAAAGGAAGAAAAGGTATCTCTATATTTATTTCTCTTGGACTTTCTTCTTTCAACTCATAGAAGCTAACATAGGATTTAAAATATTCACTTCTAGTACTTAAAACTTTCAAGTCTAAAGATGTGAGGCGTTCCATTTTTTAATAGTTAAGAGAACTTATTAAATTTATTTCTAATTTAAAAAGAAAAGCTACAGCGATATTCTTGTATAGTGTATAGAAAGCATGGTAGAAGACATGTCCTTTACATTTTATTCTTTGCAATGGTGATGGTCTATTAAGTGCCTGATAAGATCTTGAGACGTGGAGAAAAGCATGTCACAGAACCTGCAGGACAACAAGGCTCTCTTGCAGGAACTTACGACAACCTCCCCTGCAGGAAAGAAGTGGGTTTTGCAAAGCCTGCAGTCTCTGATAACAGAGAAAGGGCTCCTTGCTGTGCCTGAAGCCGGTTTGCGCAACCTGGAAAGCATGCACTGATCATAGAAATACCTTCCTACCTCAATTGAACCAAAAATTCTCTCAAATCTTTGCAGAAGTCCTTCTCTGTCTCTTAAGTCAGAAGAAGAACTGTTCTGTTGACTGGTAACAGGTTGTGAACCAGAAATGGAAGAGACAGGTTGGTTTTCTACGTTTTGGTTACTAACAGATGCGTCAGTGGAAATGGGAACGTGAGCAGGGTGACTGTTAAAACTAAGATCTAGGGGGACGTCAGGAGGTTGGAGACGGGCAGTGATATCAAGAGGGATTATGTGTCCTGTCCTCAAGTTAAAGACAGGAATCATAGGATTAGAGGAAGTTGAAGGGTGAACAGGTGGGACTACAGGAACTCCAGCCTGAAGAGAAGCAGTAAATCTGACAGGTTGGGAGCCTGCTTGAATATGGTCGGCTTGTCTAGTATCTACTTGGGGTCTCACCACAGTGACAGGTCTGTGGAGTTGAGAAGCAGTTATAGGACGAGAAACAGAAGGAGTACAGGCAGGACGTGCACAGGATGAAGTCATATAAACTGGAACGCTGTTAAGCTGAGGGACTACAAAGTTGTCAGTCTCTGAGGAAGCAGGTTGAATGACAATAGGTTCTGACAAGCTGCGAGAACATGGAAGCGGAAATCCGAGAGAAGCATGGTGAGACGGTGATGAACCAGGAGGAGTCAGCTGTGCTGTATCGGTTATAGGTCTAGCAGAGTTCGTAGAAGTTCTCACACGTCCAGCTGTGATCGATCCTGTTTCAGAAGAGGTCGAGCCATCTGCTTCAGGGCAAGGTGAGGGAACACAAGAATTATTTTTCCCTCTCTCCTCAGAAGGTGCTTCTGCGTCCTTCCTACAGGAAGGAGGGAAAGTAATTCTAGGTCTATCGTTGCTAGACATAGAGGGAAGGGGATTGTCAAAGATACTAGCTACTTCTTGGTCTTCTTCGTCAGATTCCTCCTTACAGACACAGAAGTCTGTGTCTTCTTCCACAGCTTGTTGAGGGTAAAGCACAGTGGACAAGAGAGGGTAGTTTTGAGAGAAGGAAGAAGTGAGAGAAGCAGGTGCAAACTGTTTCACATTGTTTTTGACAAACTGATGGAAAGCTTCCTGGTAAGAGAGAGGAGAAACATAGCTAGAAGAAGAAGGAACAGAAGCAGAAGCTGAAGAGAGGGGAACAGAGCAGGTAGAAGTTGGAACGTCTGCAGAGACAGAAGCAGAGGAGGGAGGAAGCAAAACAGAAGTGGGAGAAGCTCTGCTAACAGGAAGGGGTTCAAAGGCAGCAGAGACATAGGAAGTAGAAGTTGAGGAAAGAGACAAGGGAGGAAAGCTAGAAGAGACAAGAGAACTGCATGCAGAAGAGGGTCTCCATGTAGAAGAAGCAGAGGTTATGCTAGCAGGAACTGAGTTAAGATGAGCAGGAACAGAGGCTTTAAGAGCAGAAGCCTGAGAGACGGAAGAAGAAGGAGCAGAAGAGTTTCCACCTGAGCCAGAAAGACGTGGAAAAACCACGGTCGAAGCAGAGAGAACAGAAACAGGAGAATTAATAGAAGCAGAGGAGGCTCTGGAAGTGAGGAATCTGACGAGAACAGACAGTTTTTTTCGGCTGACGAGCCTTCTTAGTTTTAGGCATCTGTAGAAGAAAAGAATGTAGACTACAGTTGAAGATAAAACTATATCGGACACATTTTCATTTTTTTTGCTTTGTTTGTTTTAGGTCCTCTCTTATCTTTTGTACATTTCAACAAAGCAGAGGAACAATGCAAAAGACACCTGGCACATTTCTCTAAATTCTCAGGCAAAATATTGGAAGCTAGTACTCTTAAATGTTTGAGTATACGCTCTATCACAAGAAAGCAATGTTCTAAGTTCATTTGACTGGTCTCTAATTCTGATTGAAACAAAGTAGCTAAAGGTTGAAAGTTCTTCAACATTTCTACCTTATCTTCCACGCAAACTTTCTTACAAGGGCTTGCTTTCTTCATTTTGTTTTTTGTTGTTTCTTTTTTAACAGTTTCTTCTTCACTTTCAGAACATTCTAGGTCTTCTTTCAAGAAATCAAACTCATGTTCAATCGCACTTTCTTCTGACAGGTATCTACCTTTTTTTTTCTTTCTGTTAGCACTTTTTGAGGTGTCATCGTCACTTTCACTTAAACATTCAAGAGATGTGCTAGATTTTTGTTCTGTAGTTAAAGCATGAACAAAATTTTTCTCAGGTATTTCATCTTCTTCGCTGCTGTCTGATAATTTTTCTTTTTTTGAAAAATTTAAAGGCATAGAAAGTGAAGCACGATCTGAAATTTTCTTTTTGGAATCAAAGTCTTTTTTTGCCTTCATCCTGTTTTCAGTTGGATTACCTTCTTTTATTTCATTTGACTCTTCATTAAAATTTATGTAAACAGCGTTAGGTCTTAAGTTTTCCAAAGGATGAAAATCAGTGCTTTGATGCTTAGAAGAAAAAAAGACATTGATGTTGAGTATTTCACAAATGCATTCTACTAAAACACTGCGAGAAGAAAGCAAGTCTTCTAATATTTTGTCTTTGCTGTCCGTGATGCAATACCCGTAATATTTTCTGTAAGCTTCATCTTTTTTCATGAAATTTAAGAGAGAACTCCATGTTTCCTCTTTCAACAAAGATATAACTTTCTCTCTTGGAATTCTAGATTCTTTTTGTCTTTTCCTAATAATCTCTGTCACATAGAACAAGCAATGAGTGTCTGTTTGCTTTACTTTTCTCCAATATTCCTGATTCTCTGCTCTATCTTGACACAATAAGGTTAATAAAACCAAAATAAACTGTGAAATTATTTTGCTCTCTTTCATTTTGAAGGAAGAGGAAATTTCTCTCTCTCAACTTCAACCAAAACCTCTTTCATTTCAGAACATATCTTCAAAAATAACTCTACATTTTTTACTATGCAATTTCCTTTAAAATTATGTCCTAACGTGAAAGTTATTTCTTTGGAGCTTATCCTGAAAGAGGAAAAAGCAGAAGCTCTTTGGCTGGTCTCGATCTTATCATCATAACGAAGCCAAACAGACTCAGAAGTATTACTCTCACGTACTCTATATTCATAAGCTACAGGCCACTTTGAATAAAATTTCAAAAAAAGTTCTCCTAATTTTATTTCTTTTTCTCCTATATTTATTTCTATGCTTAATTGAACATTCAACAACTTGACTTTGATTTCCTTAAATTCTATCTCAGAATATTTAGAGAAAAAATTAGAGCAATGCAATGTAACAAATTCATGGATTTTATCTAAAACACAAGAAAAATTATTTTTAAGAAAAATATAACAAAATCCGTTTTTAGTGAACTTCAAAGAAAAATTTTTCTTGCTTATGTTAATAGATCTTCTATATCTAGAAATATTTTTCTTATGAGACGTGAAACTTTCTACATTTATCTTAGCACAAGGACTAGTAACTACAATAAGAACAATATTGTTGACTGCATATTGAATAGACATATGTAAGATAACATCTTTCAGACAAAAAAGAAAAAAGACAATGACCTTGGAAGAGAATTGCTGTGCGAAGTCGAGGCTCTAGAGGAAAACTTCCTGGAATCTAGTGAAGATTTACCTTCCAACTTCTAACGATCGACTCTTAAGGCTGGCTTAGCTTCACCTTTAAAAAAAAAAATAAATAAATAAATAAATAAATAAATAAATAAATGAAAAATAAAAAAAAGGGGATTTTAAATGAAATAAACAGGAAAACTTCTTATTTCACAGTCTAGGTTTGAAACCGTAATGTTCAGTTAGCAAGAAAAGTTTCATATGAATCAAATCTATGACTTAAAACTTAAAAGTGACGTAAAATTGCGTGTTATGCATAATATATTCTATAGATCAAGGAAACATAGCTTCTCCTAACTTACTTTGTGCTAGTTGCAGCAGGCTTAGATGAAAACTTCCGGAAGTGCTATGTGCTTTAAGACCTGAAAAAAAAAATAAGGAGTTCTTTTTTTATCTTCACATCATAATAATAATATCAAAAGCCTATTTCTAGACTTTTTTTTACTTTGATCATGGTAACTTCAATCACAGTAGTATATGTCTCTACAGCGCACCATTACGATGATCAGTGTCCTCACAGACCCTAACTTAAAAAGTGACGTAAAATTACGTGTTATGCATAATATATTCTATAGATCAAGGAAACATAGCTTCTCCTGACTTACTTTGTGCTAGTTGCAGCAGGCTCAGATGAAAACTTCCGGAAGTGCTATGTGCTTTAAGACCTGAAAAAAAAAAAAATAAGGAGGAGTTCTTTTTTTTTATCTTCAGATCATAATAATAACATAAAAAGCCTATTTCTAGACTTTTTTTTTACTTTGATCATGGTAACTTCAATCACAGTAGTATATGTCTCTACAGCGCACCATTACGATGATCAATGTCCTCACAGACCCTAGCGGAAAACAAGGTAACTAAACTTTAGCTGGCCTCGCCTGCTCCTCTGGTCTTATATTCATGTCGACATACTTTTCAAGATAATCATCTTCTTTAACGTAAAACTCTTTTCTTCTGGAAAAGTAAAAAGACTACGTACCTTGCTCTTTTTTAATCTGTAGCTTGTTATGTCAGGAAGGAGGAGAGAGAAGTTCTTGTTGTGAACGAGGCATCAGTTTGTTCACAGTCTGTGATAGAAGTTCACATGGCAGGAGTTCACAGCAAGGTTCAGTTAAGGACAGAGAACTGTTTTCCTGAAAAAAAGGAACATAGCTTAAGACATGAGCTCCTTGCTCTGCTTTCATGTCTAATTTATTAGAAAAGCTACAGTTCCTCTCAGAATTCCACTTCTAAAGAAGTTATCTCACTGCGGAAATTATGGAGCAGAACAGAGAATCAAACCCATACAGCTGAATATTAGTTTGCAGCTTTAACACAAGAGGGGAGATGCGAGCCATGTATGACATACATCGTATAAGACTTCAAAGATTAAAACCGGACCTAACGAAACTAAAGAAAACATGGGTGTGCAAACGTAGTGTAGCATGACCTTAGAAGAGAAGTAATGTGCAGATAATATTGTTCATGTCTTGATGTATGTTCTTTGATAACAACAGCCACATGACTAAAGATGTACACTGAAAACACAACGGACGTTCCCCAGCAAAATAAAAAATGTAAGCAGCAAACAGGATTCGAACCCATGCTTCCTTGATAAAGAGACGAGCATCCTAACCGCTAGGCTATTCTGTCCCCCTTTGTTATTGGCGCTAAGAAGGTATATTTAACTTATAGGTCTCTCTAGCCAGACTAACATCAACTGCTTCCTAAACATAGATATGTGAGTCATGCGGCTATCTTCCGGAAGAGCGCTTTTTCTGAATGTTTACTATCTGCCATGCATGTATTCTGTTTCATTATCTTACTGCACGAACAGAATCTTATCTTAATAGGACAAACTAACTTAGCCTTATTTTCTCATTCACGATGAAAACTTTGTGGCTACTAGCTGTGTTCTTTCCTGTCTGCTACATGCAGACTGTGCTAAACAATTGTCGTTGTGAACACAAAGGATCTTCTTTGACATGTGAGCCTTACATAAGATGTATTCAGGCTATTCCTCCCTCACACTTGTCCTTTCTTACAACTGAGATTCTTATTAAGGATCAAGAAGGACATACAAGGAAATCAATTGTCTATGATCGAGATGTTTTTCCTTTCCTAGACAAATTGACTACAAGACATGGAATATATATCTGTGACGCAGGCTTTTGCAGGTAATTATTTTCGTCTATCTATAAGCAAAGACTACTCATAGCTAGAAAAGTTGAAACACAGTGAGACCTTGATTATCAGACCTCTTATAATCCGACATACAAAGGGTCCTAGACGGGAGGTCCTATGTCACTTGTCGATTTTAAGAAATGTGTTTTGTCTCTTGTCACCCAACCCCATGTCCCTTGTCAATTTTAAGAAGTGGGCTTGTCCCTCTGTTGATTTTAAGAAGTGGGTTTGTCCCTTGTCACCCAGCCTCATGTCCCTTGTCGATTTTAAGAAGGGGCCTTGTCCTCTTGTCGATTTTACCTGTCTGGGGCTCTATACAAGGGATCCAGTCAAGCTGTATTTGAGAAATTCCAATGCAAATCTATCATTATATGCTTTAATAATCCAGCAGTTTTGAGGTCTGAACGAAATATGTCTGCAACAAGAGTGGTCGAATAATCAAGGTTTGACTGTAATAATTTAGTCACATTTTTCAGTGATTTCAGTTAAAGATTTAAGTCAAAAGAAAGGATAAAATAACATCACTCTGATTTACAATAGCTTAAATGCCATGCTTAAACTCTTGACTGCAGTTAAACCTTGATTGTCTGACCCTTGATTATCCGATGTACACAGGATCAAGCCATTCTGAAGCTGAAACTTTCAACACAAATCTATTGTGAGGTGTTTAAATAATCCTTTAGTTCTGACTTCCTTGCAAAATATGTCTGCGACAAGAGTGATCAGATAATCAAGGTCTCACTCTACATGAAAAATAGTGCTAAAGCATAACTGCGTCTCTCCTCTAGACCTGACTCACCAAATGAACCTTGCTTTACATTTTCTTATGTCTATTCTGTTTTATGTCTCTGCAGGTTAAATGAGATAATATCCACCTTGAGATATTCTTCTACAACACAAAATCCTCCTTCTGCTTCAAAACTTATGAAAACTTATCCTGCTTCCATCTATGTCTCCAGTACAACGCCAGAAATTAACAACATGAAAACCTCGTTCCCTGAAACAGAGACTAAGCTCATGTCTTCTCTCAAAGAAAAAAAATCTGAAGCTTCAGGAGAAAATTTTTCTTCTGATGACGCGCTAGCTTCAAAATTATCTCCAAAAACATACACTGAAACCTTACCTGAAGACGTTGTGACTCAACCCTTTCTCATTACATCTGACTATCTGAGCATAAAACAGAAATCTATGAAAGGAGATTCAACAGAAGCACCTACAAGAAGCTTCATAGACAAAATATCAAACCACAATGCAGAACCTTCTCCTCCTCTGAAAGATATCTCATCTTCATCTCCTACGAAAAAAGAAAATTCGTTTTTGTCTACATTAATAGATCTAACGTCTACTCGTCCTGACTCTAGCTTCTTCAAACCAAAAGAAAATGTCAACTTTCCTGAGGAAATCAAGTTAGTTACTTTGCATATTCCTTTTTTTGTTCTATGGAATCTTATCTCCTAACTGTAATTTCATCAAAAAATAAAAAAATAAGACGAAAATAAACATTTTAAACTTTTATACGTTTGAAAAAACAGTCATAACTTGTATAGCATCCTTCCTTTTGTCTCAACGACTTAATATATCAACATAAAGAAATTCAACTCGTAACTAAAGAATGCATGAAATCATTTGTGAGATAGGCTTCCCTGCTTATCATTGAGCATGACGTATTTCTGCATCAATGCACTCTCTATATAGGACAAATTTTGGGATCTCAAACATATAGTTAAAATCTTAAGAACTGACCTAAAGGAAGGAGGGCGCACCCCTCGCGCCCTCTATGTCCGTTACTGCTTAAAAAATAAGCTAATCTTACATTTCCAATTCATTGTTTTAATTATGAAAAGGATCAGAAAAAAAGTATAGAAACCATATACCTTTCTCATTTCAGGAAAACACTCACCTCTATGAAAGGACAGAAGTTGAAAACTGCCTCCTTGCCTGTTTTGAATATGACATCCACGCCCAATTCAAACTTCAAATCGATGCTGAACTTCGATGCAAAGTCTTCAAAGACAGGATCTGTTGTGCCCTTCTCCTCCAGCTCTAGAGTATATATAGTGCCTCAAAAGAAAGGGGAGGGGCTCAGCTTCGCCGCTGTGAGCCCTACTCCTATTTCTCCCTCTGTTAACCCTTCTTTTGGAAAACAGCGAATTATCGTAGGATCAGTCATTGGAGGTATTTTCATCCCTCTTATCATAGCAGTTCCTTTCTTAATTGTATGGAAAATAAAGAAACGTCAAAGATCACGTATATATAGACCTAATCGAGCTGTTCCTGGCGCAGCTAGAAACATGATAGAGCTTCAGCCTTTGAGATCTTTTCGAGCCTGATTTCTGTTTAAATCTACAAAGAAGCCCTTGCAGGATTAAAAGAAAAGCACATTAGCATATACATGCATACCTTTAAGTGGAAAATAATACCTTGCCTTATATGGCGGACAGATAACATGGAACAAGCTAAAATGTGAGTTGTTTCCATAAAAACATGTAGCACGCCCAAAAGGAAATTAACATAATACATTCTAATATATGAAAATACCTATCCTGAAAAAATGACTGTCAAAAAAGGGTTAACAAACAATAGTTACTGCGTTCTGTCATGGAAACCTAAAACCATGAAGCTTCTGTCTTTTTTTAAAGACATGTAACATATGGAAACTTGGAAGCATCACACACTTGTGTTATCATAAATCAAGTTAAAAAGGACACTAACACGGGTGATTGGTACGATGCTCTCTGACTCTCTTAAGGTCTTAGTGGGAGAAGTTCTCTCTTACCCCCTTAAAAGTGGTAGTTGCAAAAGTGCATCATGCTCGTTGCTCGTCATAATGCATAAAAGAAGCATTGATGAAACTGCTCAGCAAAATTTCATGAAAGCATAATGCCTACCCTCTAAAAAATTTATGTTTCAACTCATTAAAGTTGACATGATGCTTCTATGTAACTCTAACAAACAGTCTCATAAGCATTTTATTTAAGCATAACGCTGACTAATGGTCATGGCACTTTAATGCATTGATCATAATGCTTCTGTGAAGAGTCAGCAAAGGATCTTCTGGAACTGAAGATAAATCTAAAGATAAAAAAGAAGATTTATGTAAGTATGTGTCAACTATGTTACCTATTACCAAGTGCACTGAGTTACATCATTAGTTTTTCTCTATGGTACACTTTAAAGCAGGAAAGAAAAGAATCCCTATCCCACTGGGCACATCAATGTTGATTCAGCGTTGAAACAATGTTTGCAATGTTTGCATATCAACATTGATTTAGGGTTGAAATAGAGTTGAAATTGAAAGTTGAAACAACATACTCAAAATCAACTGTGATTCAAAATCTAACCATCAGCGCTGATTCAATGTTTGTGTTTCTATGTTGACTCAACATTGTTTCAACAATGTTGAAACAATGTTGACAGTTGTTTTGTTGACATATCAATGTTGAATCAACATTGTATCAACATTGAAATCAATATTGTTGATTCAACATTGACAAATCAAAGTTGAATCAACGTTGAGTTGACAACAATATTTCAACATTGATATGTCAACTGTTGACTGGATGTTGAAATGGTAATGGTTGACAACGTTGAAATACAAATATTGAAAAAGTGTTGAAAACAGGTTGATCAACACCATCAACATAACATCAACTGGTTTTCAATGTTGATGCAACATTGTGTGCCCACTGGGATCCTGTCCTGAAACCTTTTTGTCACGCACTTAAGTTGCAGTGCTTTAAAAGTTAGTTATGTAACTTCTGTTATACACTGACATTAAAATTGGAAGCAAAAGTTCTCACTGAAGTAAGCTTCTATGCTTAACTGCAGAGATTTATCACATAGAAAAAAGATTATTTCAGATAAGTATACAAGTTAGATATATATCCATAGAACCTATGCTTTCCTGTAGTAAGATATAGCCAACAGCATTAAACTGCATGTTAATATATGTAGGAGAAATACCAATATCATGAGCCTATTTCCCTGTGAGCTTGCTTCCAATGTAAGACTATGCAGTGTAGATTTTGCAAGAAAGTTCCAATTAAATATTTAGTTCCAAGTTTTACGTAGTCATCTGCTTTAGTCATATATTACCAGCTGTTTACCTTCTTAATGTAACAAAGAACGTAAATATTCCAAAAACAAAATAAAAAGTCATGTATAAAAACTTAAGGTTGTTTTTTCTCAAGATATATATATAAGTTTTTATGTACAAAACTACGTGAAAGCAGGCGAAAAATCCGCACTTGGAATAAGTTTTTACTCTGGATATTTATGAGAGGCTTTTTCTCAGACAGCTTAGTGACATCCAAGAACAACAACATATATTTTATGTATACATAAGAATATTTAGCACGTGCGGCAAGAAAAGGTCTTAGACCCTCTGCACTAAGATCCCTTTTCAGCGAATCATGTCACATTAATGCTGTATCCAGGGACTCTTGCGCAACAATGACATATTCTTTTTTTTCTGTGAAAAAGAAAAACATAACAGTCTACCAACTCGATAACTCATTGCTTGCTCACTGCGCTAACTGTCTATGCTATTCTCTCTTGTATCTAGGGACAACAACGTACATTTAAATCAAGTTTTTTTCTTGGGAAATTCCTCTTGTATCCAGGGGGACAACAGCATATATTTTCTCTGAGGAATTCCTCTTGTATCCATAGACAACAGCATAAATTTACATTCAATTTTTCTCTGGGGAATTCCTCTTGTATCCATAGGCAACAGCATAAATTTACATATGACATTGCTAGGCAACAAGATAAATTTGCATAGATATTAGTTCTATGATGCTGCTTAAAAAATCGTGTTGTATATATATATATATATATGCCTTGACTTAAAGAAGATGGAAAAGGATCAGGAAAATGGAGAAGGCTGGTTCTATGCAGGATGTCTTGGTTATCTTTGCTAGAATTTTGAGATATAATCTACCTGTGTTCAAGGTGAGTGAAGTTTCTATTAAGCACAAGAAAAAGCGAAATTCTTACTGGATATGTGACTGTCTGGACGGTAAACGTAGAAAATGTGGTCGACAGTCTGTGACTGATTTTTTCACAGAACAGGGACATATCAGAATGTGTGAGCCAGCAAGCAGAAAGGACAGTTACTGCGGGATTTAGTACCAGATTTAGCCACCAGGGGGCACCACTATGGACTAGAATAGGAAAAATATGACTAAAACTGTTATAGGCTACTTTTTTATGGAGAAGTCAATGGTTTTTGATAAAACGTTCTATTTTGGGTGGAAAGGTTCCAAATTTGGCATGTAAAAAGAATGTTTTTGGGCCAAAATAGGCATTTTTGTTGATTTCTGTTGCCATGGAAACATGATTTTCATTCTAAATAGGAAAATCAATGATCCCATTTGAAGGAACATCCCACAAGGTTTACTATGGTGAAAACAGAATGAAAATACCATTTCTATATCAAAAGTTATGGGCAAAAGAATAAAAATTTATACAAATTTAGCTAATTAGCATAAATTATGTAATTAGCTATATATATCATGACCAATTAGACATAGAGCTTATTAACATATTTAAAATGGTCACACCTACTCATATTTAGCAAGCCATTCCTCCAAAACTAACAGGAGTATCTTCTCATGCTATGTATCACTGTAAAGCTAGTGATTTGAATTTTAAAGTTGACTTTTAGCACGGAGCACCCTTTCTCCTTGCCTCTACACATGTGTCCGTACCATGATTCTCTACGACGAGTGACACATAGCTTATATAAGGCAGCTGATGATCAAGCATATATTTTCAGGCAAGAACCTTCAAAGAAATCTTTTTACATAGGAATTGAATGTGCTTTAAGAATACTTCAAAGTATCATGCTCTTTAATTGTCAAATGGATACAGGACATAGTTTCTACCTCGCTAGACTAATATCAAAAATCATCAAAAGGAATGAAATGATTTCCTGTATCAAATCTGATGACTTTCAAACAATACAATCTAAGAAAAGGAGATTCTCAAGAGAGGATTTCATTTATGTCTTGGCTCAAATGTTCTTTGAGGGTACATATTTTTCTCACAGAGAAAAATCTCTAGAAAGAAGCTTTTATGTAAGAGATGTAGACTTAACTATGACAGTCATCAAAAACATCGAGGAGTGCGGACTGTCACATGTCTATAAGGAATTTTCCTTTTACGAAGCAATGAGAAACTCACTCCAGAACCAGTGCCTTCTTGATTTTCAATTAAGTTAATATCTAAAATTACGCATTTGTCTATATCTAGAAATAAAGCACATGTAGATATGTGTATATGTGTACATAAAGCTAAGACAGCGCAAAGCATCCCTTTCTCTTGATATATTATCTGGCGAAAGGATGCTTGCTTCTTAGTGACTGCAGGTTACAATTGCTATTAAGATCATAACTTAAAGCAATAAAACCAAAGAAAAAAAAAGCTCAACAAGATATCTTCATTTCATTGGACGTAGGTTAAATGAAATGAAATATAACACAAAACAAGCTTCATATGCAGCCATGTATACCTCATATATCTGCATGACATAGAAATATAGACAAGTCATGGATTCTGTTCATAAAAAAATCTTTTTTAGGCTCTATATGTCAAAATTATGTCGGCTTATAGCAGGCAAGACCTTCACGTGGTAGCCGATGGATGTATATTTACATGCTGTAAATATGCAACAAACAATGCCTGCCTTCATTTAATTAAAATTTTCTTCATAAATGAAGAAGCTAGCAACCTTTCTCCAATACAACTCGAATTTAACCCTGCATTTCTCCAAGTACATCAGATAAGGTAAGTTTCAATTGATATAGCTATTCATATGATCTCTGCCCTTTCTATGATGATTCCTTCACCTTAGCCCATTCTATGTTGCTTCATTTCATCTGTGCCCTCGCTATGATGCTTAACAATCTAAGCTCATATTTAAAAAAGATAGGCGAGCTGCTCCTTGTCAAGTAAGTATCCTGTGACTATCCTGTGAAACATACTTGTGCTGACATCTAAAGGACTTGTCAGTCACTTTCCATCCAATCCTGTATTACGTGCTTGGCCTGCCATCTGGAGCACTCATCAGTAACTATCAATAAACAGCTCACATACTAAGTCCTTAAGGCAAACATAGAGATCATTATTTATAATCAACCTCCTTTTTAAATAATATTATAGAATATTAGGTGTTCTTAAAATAATTTAAATTTAATTAAGTTTCAATTGATATAGCTATTAATATGATCTCTGCCCTTTCTATGATGATTCCTTCACCTTAGCCCATTCTATGTTTCTTCATTTTATCTGTGCCCTCGCTATGATGCTTAACAGTCTGAGCTCATATTTAAATAAGATATGTGAGCTGCTCCTTGTCAAGTAAGTATCCTGTGACTATCCTGTGGAACGTGCTTGTCCTGACATCTAAAGGACTTGTCAGTCACTATCCATCCAATCCTGTATAACGTGCTGGTCCTGCCATCTGGAGAACTCGTCAGTAACTATCAAAAACCAGCTCACATACTAAGTCCTTAAGGCAAAAATAGAGATTATTATTTATAATCAACCTCCTTTTTAAATAATCTAAATTTTTCAGAATATTAGGTCTTCTTAAAATAATTATTTTAAGAAGACCTAATATTATACTACTCGTATGCAGTCACTCATTTGCCCAAAGCCTGCTTTGCCAAAGGCTAAAGTTATGGGACAAGTTTAATACTTAAAGGTATTGTGGTAGTTGCAATGGATTGATGCGGTAGGAGATCTATGAGAGGTCCCTCACAATATCTTATTTGAGGCGGGAAAATACGCTGCCCTCACCTGTACCCTCACCTTCCGGCGTTCCACAATAGGGGGCGACACTAGAGTAAACTATAGATGGCGCCAAAATCATCTGTAAACAAGCAGAAAATGAAGACAGCCACAAAGTGAGCTGTCAAAGTCGATAAGAGCCGACAAAGTGGTTATTGGCAGTCTGGTCACAAGGTATGTAGTACTGGGATTATGAAGTAGGCCACAGTCTGTGTGATTTAAGTGAACATCGCCTAAGCATAACTGTATGAAATAGAGGTCATGTGAGCATGGGCGATAATATAGTATCTTCTCCATCTGATTTAGCCTGGGGCTGGGACTGAGTATCCGGCTTCCCTGAAATAAATCATGAGTCTGAGATTTTATTATTTTCATTCCATAGTTGATAGTACAAGAAGGTGCTATAGACATGGCATGTTGTCTTCCTGCTGCCCTGAGGTACAGTAGCCAACCCCTTTTGCCTGTCATTTGAGTGTCAATCAATCATTATCAGTCACTCATTTAATTGAATTTGAGATTATTTATTGAGTGAATGGAAAGAAAATAAGGGGGGAAAAAATGACACAATATAAAACGGCAAGAACACTTCGGGATGCCAATGGCAATGGCAACCCACACCACTCATGAACCAGTAGGGGGCTCGAGCATCTCTGCTAACCGGGTTGCTCGAGCTGCCATGCTCCTCTTTGATCTATTATTTCCTTTGTCTTTGACAAAGGAAGTTAAATCTCAACGAGTGATAGAGAGTGAGGTTTCCTGGGTCTATCCCAGGCCGCAAAATGTTCCAATCCCATCATCAGCGGGCGCGTTTTGCGCTGCGCTCAGCCGCGCGGGTTCGTATCCCATTGTCAGCAGACACGTTTTGCATCGCTCTCAGCCATGCGGGTTCGAATCCCATCGTCAGCGGACATGTTTTGCGCATAGCTCAGCCGTGCGGGTTCGAATCCCGTTGTCATTGGACGTGTTTTGCGCCAGGCAACCAATGGAAAATGCTCCAAAGACATTTGGATGCAAAGACAAAGGCTAGAGCTTGCTCTACATCCTCAAACTCGTAGTAAGATTCCCCCAGTGGATTGGGGACCTTCATGACGAGTGCATGAAGGATCAGATAAACTTCGTTGGGAGTGCAGGAAGGAGAAATTCTCCTTCCATTCTAACAGTGGGCATACCGGTACCAGCTTTGTAAAAGGTGACAAACTTTGGGTTTCTTGTGGCTTGATGTGGGCATGTGGGCAGCTGGTGGTATATGCATGGGCTCGGGCCTACATGCTTGTCTAGGGATTTCCCCTTGAGTGAACCACATCTGAGTGATCAAAGACCATGGTTTGTCTTATCCTGTCTGTGAGACCAGGCAAATAAAAGAACCCTAGTTATATCCTTTGAGGAGAGTAGGGGAATGAAGCCCCGGTAGCGGTTTCCCCCCTCACCCCTCCCCATAGGCATAGATTCAGTCATTCATCTCATAGATTTGATCACCCATAGATGCAATCACTGCTGTGTTGTTCAAGCAGCATATATAAATATCTGTCTAGCTGTTTGGACAAGCAGCTTTTGAATACCTGTCCAAATTGAGAAAAGAAAGATAGGTAGATTAAATTTAGTGTTACTGCCAGCGTTGCCACTAAGGTAGATACCGGTACTTGTTGATATCAACCTGTTCACTCTGCTTCATTATTTTAGTCAGCCAATAATTTAGTCCCTCGTCTTTTTCCTCTCCTCAACTCAGCAGGAAAGACGCTGCAGCATGGCAAGTCGTATCCGTGGGCAAATAGCAAAACAGGCAAGTTTTCCTTTACATCTTCCACAGACCGCCAATGGAAGTCCGTGGTATTTCTAAAAGTTTATCACAATCCGATTATGAATAATGACTTTAGAATAAGAGCATCTTCTTTCTTACTTATGGATAATGTTTAATGCAGGAAAATCCTTGTATTTGTGCGAGTAAATGATACCCCAGTAGTCAGATATACACTTTATTTTAAATCCACCATGGTGAATCTTGCGTTTTGTCTGGACCAAATGTGATGAATTTTAATCTAAGTTTGGTAAGGATATAGGTAGCTTACACAGTCATAAGTTTTAATGATAATCTATATAAGGGGTAGTCTAGTACAAATGGCAAATTTTGAAGAAATCTTCGAAAAAAAAGTACCGGCCCACAGCCCAATGTAGCACTGAATGGCCACGGGACCAGTGATGGAGTCTAACCATGCTTTTAAATGGCATGTTGTGCTTTTCACAGTTGGCGGACGCAGTGCAGAATGTGTCCGGGTCGTCAACTCCTGACGTTGGTCGCTTGGCCTGGTGTGTGCGCTGCGCATCTGCAAACAATCCAAACAAGTAGGGTATGATAAGATATAGGAAGTAAAATGTACATACCTGTAATACATTCCAATTAACCTAAATCAAGTGTAAGCCCGCTCTTTCAGATTTTTTTTTCAAAACTTTCTAAGAATGTTTTTCCATATATTGTAACTGATTCGAGATTTTTAAAAAAAATTCTTAAGAGAATTGGCCAAAAATTGAAGGTTTCATACTTAATATTATCTACAGAGTGACACCCTTGCTGAACATTACAGTTAGTACATTCATTGCATTTACAACTTTCCAGGGTTGGAGGTCATCAGTTTACGGTACCATACAAACTCCTCCAGTCATGTCGCGTTTTACCTGCCAACCTCTCCTGGGAAGATCAAGTCAAGTGGGCTAATCAAGTCTCTAACCAGGTAAGTTTTATACATTAGGGGGAGTGTTTAACTTACAGTAATATTTCACATAAAAATCACACAATTTACTCCAGAACCTGGTGTATGAGGTGCATCGTGCAGCCTATGTGTATACAATGATGGCCCTGGTTGTGCCTTAAAGAATGTAGCTAAACTCAGGGTGAGCATTATAGGAGAGGATGTTCTGCTATAAAAGTATATTAAAGGTCCCAAAACCAAGCCTCAGCTGTGCCTTGTATCTTTTTCTTACTGCACCTTATAGGTAAGGTGCCCTTTGCACGCAAGGTGCCCCTTAAATGCAGGGCATTGTACCACTTTAATCAGCTTATCTAAAAACTATAAATGATTAGGCGCCAATGATAAATGCCTAAGACTATGTAGGTTCTGTTTCAATAGATGTGATATTTTCAGATGAAATGCCAGGACAGTGTACAAAAAGTAGAAGCCAAAAATAATGGACTTGTCATACATTATGACGACCACCAACTTAGGAAGGTGAGTAATATGTATTGTATTCAACACAATTTTAGCCTCTTGTAATCAGCATTTTGACCCCGCCAGTTTGCCATCTTAAGACTTGGAACGAAAGCAATATTCACCATCTTTCGAATAAGTAATATCTAAATGAATTTGAATAATTTTCCAAGCTTGATTTTTGTTCAAACCTTTCACGCTTTTCATAATATTCAAATCTATCATACCACAAAAATGCTTCATAAGGACATAAATGTACTTTCTACAACTATTTTGAATTCATTGAATACTTAATACTAGTACATGGCCTTGTCTTGTAGAATATACTTCAGGACGTAGTGACAAAAAACAAGCAATATGGCAGAGATAGCATCATACACCGGTATAGTAGAACACCAAGCGGGGAGGTGCAGGAACAACCACAGGGGGAAACAGTACTTGTAGAGTATAGGTATGGTAAAATCTTTTATCCTCTAGCATCTCTCCTGATATTAACAAGTTTTCAATGCAGTAGGAAATATTGAATATTGTAAAGCTCTGCGTATGAGTTTTGGCATATACGCGAAACAGATCTATGGTGTAGCTAAGATTGTTATTAAAATCAAGGTGTGGCGTATACACGCTTTTTTGACACTATAGAACAGAACTACCGGTAAATTGGTATTTTTGAGGCTCTATTTTTGGCTTATACGAGAGACCATTGTGCCTGCATAATCTCACGGCACTTCCGTCTAGCCTAGTCTTTAATAGATATATATCCTGATTGCTAAGTTACAGAATGAAAAAATGACTTTGCCTTTGCTATTTTTCCATAACAGTTCGCCAAACATAGCTAAGCCATTCCATGCGGGTCACCTGCGCTCCACCATCATCGGTAACTTTGTGGCTAACATTAACGAAGCCATGTCTCACAAGGCAGTACGCGTCAACTATCTAGGTGACTGGGGAACACAATTTGGTAAGTATGAAATACATGTATGACTGAAATACCGACACTGGTAGTTAAAAAAAGGCTGCTAAGAAACCACCACCTAATTATCTTTCCTTCGAAGATGAAGTCATAGCATTCAGTAACACATTGCATGAAGCACACATTTTAGAGTAAATGTTCAAATACATGCTATTTCAATAATCAGTATGATAATACTATCTATTCTAGGTCTGCTTGGGGTAGGGTATCAGAAATATGGATGCAATACTACTATGACCAAGGACGCCATGCAGCATCTCTTTGAGGTAAAATGATTTTCTTGGTCCTCATATTGTATATACAATGTAGATCTTTCTTAATTCCGTCTATTTGCTGGATAATTCTAGTGAATATTAATAAATTTCATATTTCCTTTTCATAATTTAGAAGGACCATTAAGTATAAGCTATATTCTAAAGTATAGGGATCAGACATGAAACATTTAATGGCTAACATTTAGCAGTAAATTATTATTCTTTGCAGGTCTATGTGAAAATAAACAGGGACGTCAAGGAGTCTAATACTGACGAGATACACAAGGAGGGCATGGCCTTCTTTAAACGGATGGAGGAAGGTAATTGGTCTTTTTCAGAAAACGGTCATTGTTTTAGGAGTTACAGGTGCCTTTAACTTTAGAAGCTGAATTTGGACAACATGTTTCATACAAGAGAAGAGAGTAGGATCAGCTTCTGAACTTTAGTTGAATCAGACTGTGTCAATATTGTTTTATAACTGTCTCATTTATTCTATGAACGCTATGGAATGGTACATGACTAGTGTGTGAGATTACATCAGAGACTACCTTAAAAAAATTCTATATCCCAAGAATTTATCATTTTGAATTTATGAGTGCTAGTATAAGTTAATTTAGTACTAATAATAGTTCATATTGTTATCTACAGGAGATGTGAGTGCCACATCTTTGTGGCAGTACTGTAGAGATAGCAGCATCATGGAGTACACCAAGGTCTATGAGGTAGGTGAGAGTGGAATCAGCATAACTGATAAGAGTGTTAAGAGTTTTTATCCATAAGTTGTGGGAACAAACCCAGCTCTACCAATATATCTCATATGTATTAAAGTTATAGGAAGTAAAAGAAGTCTCAACATTATGCAAAAAGGTTTACACTACCGCTGTCACTACATTGAAGCCATGATTAACCATTAAGCTAATCGTGGCTTCAAAAAATATACAATATGGACAATATAATTTCCTGTCATTTATGATCTACATGATGTCAAATATTGTCTGTTCTTTTCACTTTACACAGCGTCTTGGTGTTAAGTTTGACCATTATGAGGGTGAGTCCCAATACCAGAAGGCAGGACAAGACCTTGTACAGATGTTCTCCTCCCGCAGCCTCCTCCAGCAGCGGGACGACCCGCCAATAACCTACATGGACCTGTCTACACCTGACAAACCCAACTTTCATGCCAACATTCAGAAAAGTGATGGCACCACGCTCTATATTACCAGGTAAGGGTAGTTTGTGTAGAAAAGAAAATTAAGTCCTGGCGTATAAGGCACAAGTTATACGTAAAGACATCCCGACCTGCGACTTATCGGGTCGGCCAATGTCCAGGGTGCATCTTGTACACAAGGTATTGTAACGGTATTTTCGGATGAGTGGAAAGAGAACACAAGGCAGGACTGTGGTAAACAAGAGTAGTTCGCTATTGACTCAGTAGTAGCAAGGCACAAGGTATCACAGCAGATGGTCCACATCAATTACCTCAAGATCATTCAGCAACGTCGTTCCTATAGCCTAGTGCTAGTGTGGTCGTAGAAGCATAACAGCCAGAGGGAGGTACGTCCTGCTTCTAGTTCAGCCCAAAGCAGACTGGCCTCCGGGCGGCACGCGTCGTATTATATACGCGTGCCGCTCGGAGCGCCCCCCACCGGCCACGCGGCGTACTAAGTATGCCGCGCGGCACGCGCCTCCGTGCTGCCTGCCATGCCGCCACCGCCACAGTATATATTGTATAGAACAGTGCTAAAGCTATAAGAAACAAGCCCTGGGTGCACCCCAAACCATTCTCTCTAGTTGTGGGTATGTCTTGTATGTAAGGATCTGAAGTGTATCATGTATGTAAGGATCTAGTTCTTTTTTTTGTAAAAACGTCTGTTACAATGTATTTTTTATTGAGATAACAGTGAATACCAGTACATATTGTACCAGACACATCTCAAACTTATCCTTCAGGGATGTAGCAGCTGCCATAGACCGACACGACCGATTCAAGTTTGACCGCGCCCATTATGTGGTAGGAAGACATTTAATTTAATGCATTAGAGGTAGTTCTAGCCATGAATTAAATTGTAAGTTCCAATCAGCACTTCCAGGAAATAACATTTATTACTTGAATTATGTTTATATGACCTTATTTATCGAGACTACATAAGACTAGGGTCGACCAGCTTTTTTGGCATTACAGGTTGATTCTGAAGGGTCACCATGATGACCATAAAAGAATACTTAGCTTGAAGCATTGGATCTTCCCTCTATTTAAGGTGGAGAACGGTCAACACCTTCATTTCCAACAACTGGTATCTATTTTAAAACGGGCTGGGTACGACTGGGCACACAGGTTAGTTACATGTATTAATCAAATGTCTTATTGAAAAACAGATTTAGATGAAAATGATTCCTATTTTCACATCAACAATGTAATTAGTGTATGTAATATTGTTTGTACAGACTACCTGAGAGTCTGACCGGATTCCTAAACACACAATATACCACTTCTCCATGAGAAATTGGAGCTTCATGTATTGCGTTTAAAATACTGAGGTATAACTGACCTGTTCAATATCATTTTTAATTGATCGATAGTATGACCTACTTTCTAGATGTGGGGATTCATGGCACATTAAGTTTGGTCGTGTAGAAGGTATGAGCACGCGGCGCGGGGAAGTTGTCTTCCTGAAGGACATCCTAGACGAGGCACAAGCGTGTATGCTGGACAACATGAGAAAATCAGAGAGTAAGAAAGAATCTGCTATTTTTTTTTCTTAACCTTGTTTTCTTAGCCCTATGTTAGCAGCCCCTGCATATTTAAGGTTTCACGGTAAAAAGTTCTGGCGTCGTAATTTTATGTGTGGAGAATATAATGGAAAATATGCAATTTTGTTTTTTGTTTTAATGAGTGTAAAACAACATATTGATTATTTCCCTTTCCCTGCACAGCAACACAGGTAGAAGAGAATATGGAGCAGGTAGCGGACCGTCTTGGTGTTAGTGCCGTTATTGTACAGGACCTCTCTGAACCCCGCACACGCAACTACCGATTCAGCTGGGACAGGGCGTTACGGTTTAGCGGAGATACTGGGGTAGCCCTCCAGTATGCACACGCACGGCTCTGTAGGTGAGTTGAACATTATGTCATGTCCATAGTCATATGCCTATTGCCTTCGTAATGAAAAATGCAAAATGTATTTGTTATTTTTCCATCATCATATGTGGTGCCATCATCATATGTGGTGATGTATAAAAATTATTGAGATTCAAACAAGGTAACTCAGTTTTTGAAAGATATCCCCACATTTTCCAAGTTTAGTATTGTTGCCAAGTGTAACCCATAGTTCCATTAATTTTCTCATTTTGAATATTCTTTTTCTGGAAGTTTGTTTTCCTATGATATGAAAGGCCCTTCTCATTGCAGTCTGGAGCGCAAATGTGGCACTGAGATTAACCTGGACTGTGACATCTCAGTGTTGACAGAGCCAGTCGCGCTAGCCTTGATACAACATATAGCAAAGTGAGTGAATGTATCATCGCTCTCTTGTGGTGTAGATGATGTTAATAATTAGGTTATCAAGTGGTCAGTAGGTCCTATCTGATGGCAATTTTCCAAGGGTTTCTAGTGATGCATTTTTTATCACACCTTTCAGCTAAACTATGAAACTGCTTTTTTTTTTCTTTTTTAGCAATTTCAACAGTACGGTGCCTAATTTGTTTAACATTTCTTCGTGTTTTCAGATATGATGAGTGCCTACAGGAGAGTTTCCTAGACCTGCAATCTCACTACCTCACCTCCTACCTCTTCCAGCTGAAGTAAGTGATAAAAGCCATCACTAGCACATTCTTAGCCTCTAATAGCCCCTCCCCCATACATACCATATGGATCTTTGTCTAAACCAGGACGTTTAGAACAAAAGCCCTCTGATGCTTCAGAAGCTTAGGACCTTCTGAATTATGTATTTTGAATTATATCATTGAAAGTAGCCCCTATTCCAGAGAATCTTGAAAATCGACATTTCTCTTTGGTCGAAAGGAGATCATATTTCAAAAGCTGTTCATCCTACTCAAATTCAGTACATTATATACTTTATAGACTTTTTGACACATAGTGAATTATATTTTTCTCCACTGTAGGCGTTTGGCAAATCTTGCCAACTCTGAGCTCCGCGTGAAAGATCAACCACGAGATATTGCAGAGGTCAGTGATTTCCCATCAAATTTCTTTTATTTCATTAGTGTAACAAAATCCAGTTTTTCTATGCATTCTGTATCATTACTTTACTTGACAAAACCAGAAGCGGTATCTAAGCATTCCAGAGCCTCCTCTGCTACTTTGCTGCTTTGCAAGTACACTACAAAAATTGAAACGTAAAAGGTTTAATGGAGGAAAAAGTTCAATATTGAATATAATGCTTTGATGTAACGATATGTGAATGACCACAAGATTGTCTAAATGAGAAATATTCAATTCTAACATGTTGCTATGTGTCTCATTCTAAAAGAACTGTAAATACTTGCAGGCCCGTCTTTTGATGCTGCACAGTGCCAGACTGACACTCGCTAATGGACTTCGTATACTGGGCGTTACGCCATTAAAAAGGATGTAAATTAGTCTCAATAAGATTACCGTAATGGCCCGATTAAGCGCAGGGGTCTCAAATAAGCACAGATCTCGTATAAGCGCAGGTCCGGGGCGCAGGGGTATGATCACACTCAAATTAATAAGCGCAGGTTGTCAAATAAGCACAGGGCAAGATGCTAATACACTCGTGTACCGATGTGAATGATTTTCTTAGCTCCCCTAATCCCACCCATAGCCCCTGCCCCAAACCACCAAAGCAAAGAAGGCGTTCACACCTTAGGCAGCCACAGACCAGCATAGTCTAGTTCCGCCCCCTGCTACTCAGCCTCAGGTGGCACAGGCTTGCTACTGGTAGTTTAGTAAATCGTCATGTTACAAGACTAACAATAGCATTCCCTATGACAGCAGTGATACTTGGAAAAACCATGCCTGTGTAGTTCCAAAGGGATTAGCGCAACAAGGTGGTAAAGGCATAGACCCTTTGCCAGTTGTCGCGCATGCGCGACTTCTACCAGAGTTCCGGTCCCCTGCCGCAGATGAGATGTACATTCAAGCTGCAAACTGCTGCAATTAACTCTTGGACTTTTGCTTTTATTTTGGGTATGGTCTCTCATAGAATGTCTAAAATAAATTTCATCTGATGTTTGATTTTTAGAGAGACCAATATTAATCGAAGATTTTGACCCCTGTGTTGTGCTTCAACCTGTGCCAAGGAAGCCACTCTACTCCCCACAGACCATCTTTGACCCCTCCCCCCCCCCCCTTGTCACATTTTTTTGCCAATTTTCGATATTATTTTGGAATGTTGAGTTACCATATAGAAAATTAATTCCGTCATTCCAGGCCAATCCCCCCTCCTGCATGACATCATTTGTACCCCCTTGTGCATAGACATACTGGTGAGCTACCCAGGTAATATGCCTCCAAAACCATAGGGTCCAATGACTTTCTAATAATATGATGATCTAAATGAAATTTTGAAAGGTCATTTTTTAACAAAACGGGGTTGGCGAAATTCCACATGTGCATGGCAAAATGTTTTCCGCCCCCTCATTATTGTACACCAGGGGGGGGGAAGCTGGTGGGTTTGAGGGGGGGCGGAAAATTTTCATGCCAACATCGGCCCAATGTTAGGGAGTGGTCATTATTTATCAACAGGGGGGGTGGTGGGTTTTCGCGTGGACGCGTGGAAATTTTTTACGCCCCCCCTCGACAGCAGTCAAAATTTTTTGCGCCCCCCCATGCCGGAGGTGCGGAGAGTTTTCGTGCCCCTCTTTGATCTATACTTTATAGCTAAAAACATGTAGCTAGTCACCATGGTCCCCCTGCTACTAATGTTGTAGCCAAAAACCTATTAATCAATTCATACAAATACCGTAAACTCCCGCGTATAAGACGCGTCCTCTACGCCAAACAAATGGCTGGGGGGTCTTATAGGATTTTTTCAAGTTTGGGGTGCGTCTTATACGAGGGGTAATTTTACTATAGAACAGTACTGGATTGACAAAAAATCACCCCTAAGAGGTGCGTCTTATACGCAAAAATGCTCCTCCCAAGAAGGGGGTGCGTCCTATACGCGCAGCGCGTCTTATACGCGGGAGTTTACGGTAGTTCATATCTCGCAAGACTTTGGCTAGAGCGATCCTCTGTCGTGATCCCTACACGATGTGTCAGCTATGGCTTGGACGATCTACCAGTACATGAGGGTGTGCTTGTCGTGGAAAGATGTCAGTCAATTTTCGAGTCCTACATTGCTGTCAGATATTAATGCCTTTGTAGAGAAAATGCCTTTTAAGATGTACGCTTAAATACTGTCAGACTATGATAAAGGAGGGGCGGGGGGTCATTTGGAGCCTCCCACTATAAAAATATAGGCATATTGGATAATACAGTGCAAGACAGCTGATTTCTCCATCAAGAACCCCATCTCCCACCTCAAATGCTCTTGGTTGTATAGCCCAGGTTTGAGACAGCTTAGGAATATTGATTTAAATTTACTCTATAATCAATCAGTTACGCTTTACTGGCTGTGATTTGTAGTCGTGAATATTTGTTATTACGATTTGAGGAAAAAGTTACCCAACTTTGACCAATTGAATGCATAACTGTTATAAAGAATAAAATGGTGCGAAAATAGTGTCTTAGAATTGATGCAGGTCGTATCTGAACTCAGATTTTCCTTGCTGGAAGAAGAGCTTAATTGTATCAAATTTTACATAGATAATGTACATGTGTGCTTGTATAATAGCCTAGTTGCCAACAGGCCCCTAAGAAAATCAGAGATAAATATCAGATTTTTTTTTTTTTTTGCATTTCTTGGCGAATAAGGCAATTATCATGTACCGTAATCTCTCGTGTATAAGACGCGTCCTCTACGCCAAACAAAATGCTGGGGGGTCTTATAGGATTTCCTCAAGTTTGGGGTGCGTCTTATACGAGGGGTAATTTTACTATAGAACAGTACTGGATTGACAAAATTGGTACCTAAGAGGTGCGTCTTATACGCAAAAATGCATGTGCTAAGTTTGGGGTGCGTCTTATACGCGCAGCGCGTCTTCTACGCGGGAGATTATGGTAATGATATGCGTCACTGTGTTGTGAAGCGCTAATTGTAAGGATCAATTATTACAAAGGCTTGATCTGGATTTACTGTTAGATTTACATACAAGGTATGTAAAGTGAATATCTCATGAAGGTTGTGAAGAATTATTGATTAAAGATTTACTGTGATCTGTGCAAAATGTCAAATGTTGATCTGTACATAAGGAAGAATACATTGTAAAATACTACTGACCCTATAAAGAAATAAACAAAACACGATGTCATCAGTTCTCCTTGAATTCAGATTCGAACCACATATAATATACACTTCTGATCTATATGTGAGCTTATATGGGGGGAGTAATTTATTGTAAGCTTGTATTGGTGGGATTGATGGATTTACATACCTAGCTATATCCATACCCATTTTTTGGCCCAGGGTATCCCCTGGGCTATTGGAGCCGGGTTTTCAGTCAGATCCACAAATTTGTAATCACCAACTTTAGGGTGTAATCATTCAGTGATATACTGTTAGTTTACACATTTTTCAAAAGCCAAAGGAAAGTTTCAAATCTCATCTATCAGACAACATTTTGTCCTTTATGGTGAGTGATGTCTTTCTCTACGAAAAAAGCTGCCATACTTTCGTCATGTTTTTGGGAGCTATACTGACTACAAGTTCTTTAACCATTGGGTCTATGGGTCAGATAGATTTTGGCGATGAAATTAGCACATGGAGTCCTATGGGTAATCACCAAGTGAGACACTTTTTTTCAGCAGGCAATGTTTACAGTGTCCAAGCTATACACATAACACATTGGGGACTGAGCGATAAACTAAGCATGCTAAGGATAAAGTTTTCTGTGGGGGCTAGGTGTCCAGGGGCTAGGTCTCCAGGGGGCCAGGCGTCTGGGGGCCAAGTGTCCAGGGGCCAGGTGTCCGGGGGCCAGCACACCAGGGGGCCAGCGGTCCAAGGGGTTTAGTAAGAGAAGATTATGCCAGACTGGTGTTAGTACATGTATAGATAATAGTCTCTATTTGTAAGTAATTAGTCAATATTTCGCAAGTGCTGATTCCTGTGACCCTACAGGGTTGATAGAGGGTTTTATGGTACCTACCCTGAGCCTTCTGTGCTTCAATGCACAACGCCCAATTTTTATATTGTAGTAGACCCTGGGCCATATGTGATATATATCACACGTTAAATCTTTTTTTTGTTTAACCCTTTGAGGATCACTCACTACTCATTACCCATGGATGCATTATGATGACAAAGATGTCACACTGTCCTTAAAGGTTTAGCCTAATAGTGGTCCCCAATACCTTACATTATGTACCCTTTACTTGTATGGTTACAGGTTGATCTGACACAGGGGTCATTACCCTCTAAGTAGTGTATTTTGCACAGTAATGTGACCTGTGGTTATCCCAAACTACAGGAGCACTAGGTTGTGCCTATAGGTTAAATAGACTGATTACTAAGCTCCAGAGAGAGTACTCAGCTGATTTATGGCTAAATGAGTAAATGCATTATGCGGCTCATGAGCTCTACTTCTTATCATCGGAGCCAATCGGGAAATATCCAGCATGCTATATATTCATGAGTACCATACACGGTCATAATAAGCTGATAAAAACAGGTGCAGTGGAAGAGCTTTAAAGTTTCCCAGAAAAAATACATTTGATTTTTTTTGGTCCCCTTTATTTATTGGACAGCATTATGCATGAGAAAGAAAATCCTGCTGGCAGACAAATCACTGTCATCATATGAGCTGAAATTTGGCTGAGATGGCATTGCCCAGAGTGGAGGAAGCACTTTAGTATACATACAGATGCACATATACAGAGTGACAGGCTATAACCAGCAGGGATGAGGACAACAAGCACTGTGACCTAGGTCAGTGTATAGGTGAGGGGGGGGGGACTCCATTCTCAGAGTTCCCTTTTAGTCTTGCCCCCTAAAGGTGATATCAGATCCAATGAGCCTCCCCCCCCCCCCTGTATCTCTTCAAAGAGTAAGTAGTATTAAGATGGTAAACTCCGGGTAATGGGGAGAAACAAGCATTTTAACATTAGGCCTAATTAGTCCCCAAAAAAGGTGCTTGTTTGGCCAGAAGTGTAGCCCCATGATGATTATCACCTCTCTCTGTCTATCTCTGATCTGTGACACCCTGCATGCATCAGTTCCTGTTCCATCTCTGATCCCTCAAACCCTGTGTGTGTCAGTCTCTGCCTCTGATCCCTAACACTCTGTGTGTCAGTCTCTGTCTGTCTCTGATCCCTCAAGCCATGTGTGTGTCTGTCTCTGATCCCTCACACTCTGATCCCTCACACCCCCCACACAAGGTGTGTCAGTCTCTGTCCGTCTCTTATCCTTCACACCCTGTGTGTCAGTCTCTGTCCATCTCTGATCCCTGACACCCTGTGTGTGTCAGTCTCTGTCAGTCCCTGATCACTCACACCCTATGTGTGTCAGTCTCTGTCTGTCTCAGATCCCCCATACCCTGTGTGTGTCAGTCTCTGTCAGTCCCTGATCACTCACACCCTGTGTGTGTCAGTCTCTGTCAGTCCCTGATCACTCACACCCTATGTGTGTCAGTCTCTGTCTGTCTCCGATCCCCCACACCCTGTGTGTGTCAGTCTCTGTCTGTATCTGATCCCTTACACCCCGTGTGTCAGTCTCTGATCCCCCACACCCTGTGTGTGTCAGTCTCTGCCTCTGATCCCTCACACCCTGTGTGTGTGTCAGTCTCTGTCTTTCTCCGACCCCTTACATCCTGTGTGCCAGTCTCTGATCACTCACACCCTGTGTGTGTCAGTCTCTGTGTCTGATCTCTCACACCCTCGGTGTGTCAGTTTCTGATCTCTCACACCCTGTGTGTGGCAGTCTCTGTCTCTGATCTCCCATACCCTGTGTGTTCCTATCTCTGTGTGTCTTTGTCTATCTGTCTCTCTCTGTCTCTCTCTGTCTCTTTCTGTCTGTCTGTCTGTCTGTCTGTCTGTCTGTCTATGTTTACTAGAGCTACACTGTGGGGTTTTTATAAGTACAACGCTACGTTGTGGGGTCATTTCTTGCTTGTGGGGTTGACCCCACAAGCAATGTCCTTAAAATGGTTCAAAACGACCTTGTGGGGTGCACGTGAAGAGATCGTGGTACAACCCCACAATGATCGTGTCTGTCAGACAGACCCCATTAGTCTGTGCATATTACAGACAGTATCACCACCTACTGCCCCCTAGTGAGTAATACACATTGCACCCCACATGTTCAGACGCAATGACCCCATAACGACAGACATAACACCCCACATGCACAGACGTAATAACCCCATAGCGACAGACATTGCACCCCACATCTTCAGACACAGTAACCCCATAACAACAGATGATTGCACCCCGTGTATTCAGTAACTGAGACAGTTAGTTCCAATTTGAAGATTGCCTGATAGCCCTTGCGATAAGCTTCGATTTGCACCCGGTCCCGTGTCTCTAAGTTCAATGGTTCACGGGTTAGAGCAAAAACAAACAGTTCTTTGACGGGCCCCATCACACAGCGGAGGCACTTTTCCCCAAATAGTCCTACAGTGAGCAGATGAAGCCTGCATCATGTAGGTGCAAGAGTGAATGCCCACTGAGCCATGATCCAGTGTCCACACCCAATAGCACAGCCAGAAACTCATATTTTGAATAGGGACTCTTTTACGATACTTCCGCTAAAACTTTCAAAACTAAATATCTCAGCAACCGCTGGTCCGATCGCCTTGATCTTAGGTGCGTTTCGAAGCCCATGAAAGCTACTTTCTTGTTTTGCCATTTAATGAAATATATTCCTGAATAACAATATGACCCCACTATATTCAGACATTTTAACCCCATAATGTACATATGTACATGTATGAAATGTGCACCCCACAATGATCGATTGTACCCATTACCCAACCCCACAGTGCCCAGACCAAATTTTTCCCCACAACGTAACTCTCGTCTGTCGGGCTGTGTGTCTGCGTGTCTGTCAGCCTGTCGGGCTGTCTGTCTGTCTGTCTGTCTGTCTGTCTGTCTGTCTCTCTCTCTCTCTCTCTCTCTCTCTATATATATATATATATATATATATATATATATCTGTGTTTATATGTGCCCCGTTTATCTATCTGGTTTATCTTTCCCCGTTCCAAGGCGTTTGCCTACGATATAAAAATGCCACTCTTTTCTTCCTCATGGCATTCCCCATCCCAGATCCCCAAGCCCAACCATCCCCCTCCGCACCTTAATTCCCCAGGTGCCCATGCCATATAGTATAGGTTGGTGACCCGTGTATGGGACTCTGGCTTTAAGGTGTTCCCGGGGTGTTCCACACATATCCTGAATCCCAGGCCCCCCTACCACCTAGATCCTGCTACGGTTTGTTATATTACTTTTAATATACATGTACAGTTTTTCAATGACATGGTTTTAACCACTCCTTCATTTGGTCAGACGTTTCCCCCGTCCCTTCATTCATAGTTTTGCTTGTCATTGAACTAGACCTTTATTGGTACTGAAATCATCTCATACGATGTTTGGGCTGCTTACCTACATCAAATCCCACAGAAAAAAAAAATATTAACAATTTCTTGACCCAAACCTCAGGAATGGATATGCATATCCATAAGAAATATCTTGGACCCAATAGTACCGGGTCATAGACAAAATGAAAAATTATTGAATAAACTATTCCTAATTCCTTGAGTATAGGAGACTATGAGGTAAATATATGAAACCAAATGATGCGAATGGGTAGAGTGCCAATGTATCACATTTAAATTGTTGATAAGTTAGGAATGTAAGCAAATATTCACATATTTGGCAATTTCATTTTTGGCAACCGGGTGCCATTGGCATAGATTGTACTTTTAACTATCTATTAAAGGGCCGCTAAGGAAGGAGTGCAAAACGCCCATTGGTCTTCATGATGCACAAATGAAGTGCTTCAATAGAGCATCATGCTGAACCTCCACGTGTATATCGACCCTCTGTAGGGTCGGCCTGATGGTTGAATGCAGGCCTGGCGAGTTACTCACCAGGGCTGCGTTCATGCATTAATGCACCAGCGGCCCTAATAAAGGATAACCTGATGTTTAATGTCGTTTTCCTGGTTATTTAAATATACTTGAGGGAGAAGGTTCGAGACCAAGAGTGCAACTTCCTAGAAGGCGGATTTAAGTAATTGACGGTTTTGGTGCACACCAAAAACATCCCCATCCCCATTCCCACAAGGAAACTTCCCTCTCTACACACCATAATTACAGGGGTCCCAGAGCACATCCTAGAAGCTTTGTTGATGTTTTTTGTTGATTTTTTTTTTCATTTCTGAGAATGAATAAGCATGTTGTGGTGCATTGAGGAAGTGTCATTTAAATATTTCAGCGCCGCACGACACCTTGAAATTTCTGGAAGCCAGTGTGGCAAACCAACTGTTTACCCCCTGATATCAGAGTTCTTTATTTGATATCATAATTTTAGAATTTGATAATAGGGTTTTCTAACTTTGATATCACAATTTCCTAGGGGGTGATATCAGAGCCTTTCTAAGATATTGTCATATCAGAGTGATATTGTGATATATTAATTTTCCTTTTCATTTTTACACTTTATACATAGAAAACAAACCTTTGTGTTGTTTTTTTTCTGTTATTTCTCATATTCTCTCAACTGCACTATGAGGGTGAAACATGAGTTTATTGTAAACTTTATTATCATGGTTTTTGACGTTGATATCACATTTGATATATATATATATATATATATATATATATATATATATATATATATATATATATATATTATATACATGTAACTCTGATATCAGAGTTTAAACATTGATATCACTAATAGAACCTTTGATACCAAAGATAAAATCTATGATATCACAGTTAAAATATTGATATCAGATTTGAAAACTATGATATCAAAGTTTTTGATAGTGGAGTTAACATGAAGAATAATGAATAAATTGCTCTAATCAAAGCTAATTAACTGTATTTTGAGTCAATTATCCCGTCTTCATGCACTAAACTACATTGATAAAGGGGTTTCCCTAGAATAAATCTGATATCAAATTCCAAAACTGTGATATTAGTGACAAAAACCATGATATCTATGATAGTGGGGGGGGGGGGTAACAATTCGCTTGCTAGGCTTAGAAATCATATGCAAGAAATATTGGTAAAATTATGAAAAAAATCACAAGTGACCCCAAATAGTTCCTAAATGGAACAGTCCACAGCTGCATTGATGCATCATACCAACTCTCCGTGATTGATACACTCCCGAAGGGTCGGCATGATGCACCAATGCAGTGCTGGCGAGCAGACATAGGCCTACCCAGCCAGCACACCTACAAGGGCCCCAGGCGGGATTCTTCTTGACACTCTGGGCTGGCCCAGACGTGGGATCAAGCTGGTAAATGTCTGAGCTGACAGATGGGGGCCCTGGTTGGCTTGGCCATCAAACCTTTTTTCACTGAAAGCAATAGCTTTTATTTCTCTCCTTTCATGTGCTTTGGCATTGTCCATGAAATTGGCAATCTACCAAAATATGTCTTTCAATACCATTCTACTTGTAAACAAAAGAAATAAAAGTATAAAATACTATCATTTACTTTGCATTCTACATAAAGTAGTTTGCATTCTACATAAAGTAGGTTTAGCTCTCCTCCTGAAAAAAGTGAGGACCTCGAGGGACTAGATCCATCGACCTTTGGGTATTGGGTCCAATGCTCTTCCGAGTGAGCTTACTTGACAGCTATGATACTATTGATAGTTTGAGTTAAAATGATTGAGAGATGGTTGAGAGAGGCATTATTACTTCATCACATAGAATAGATCTAACACTTGATGCCCCAATATATGTTAGGTTTCTGATAATGAGATGAATATTACTGAATAGCATTGGTGATGCATTGATTCATATGATGAATGTTTAAATACAAAGAAAAATGCATCATTATAACATATATACCATAACTGTATTCAACACCACGATCAGTTATCTTCATGTCAAACCTGAAACATTGTGTCTTTCTCAGCTATCTCAAAAACTCTTTCCAGGTTTATAGGCTTTTCCACATTTGAGAAAAAAAAAATACATAGAAAACGTTTTTTTCTGTATATACTCCAAAACGTAAAATAGAAAGAACTGACAGCAGTGGCGGATCCAGGGAGGTGGCCCAGGGGGCCTGCCCCCCCCCCCCCAAAAAAAAAGGAGAGGGAAAAAAGAGAAAGAGGGGAAAAAGAGGGAAAAGAAAAATGTGGCGGGGGCCCCAAACAGGGGGCTTGCGGTGCTCAGGGCCACATATGCATGGTACCTCATCAGCTTTCACCAATCTTGGGCCCCCCTTCCAGACAATGCTGGATCCCCCACTGGACAGACATTTGAATCGTTTCAAAACCTATGTCTTTGGAGGCTAGTTGAACAGGCATGAACAGGTCTCTCTATAATAACCCCCGCCTCCCATTATTCAACAATTAGTGAAAGTCCCAGGGTAGATGTTGGTCATCACGTCATGACAACTAGACAATGAATGTGTTTTTCTTTTCTTTGAGTGATCATTTTTTGGAGTTGCAAGCCGCGTCAGCGGCGGGGAGCGTAGCGACCGTAGCAATTAACTCCATAATGTTTTCGGTTTTCTCCCTGTCACCTATGACGTCATTAGTGACATCATGCTGCCTCAGTGACATCACCCGCAGTCGCTAGTGATGTTGCCATGATCTATGAGCGGGTGGGCGGTTTTTCACGGTATGCCCCCCCTCGAGAGCTCAAGAAAAATGGCAACTCCTATCTGTGGTCCTTGCCACATTTTTCTTGTTTAACAACGAGGGGGGGGGGCTGGTGGGTTTGAGGGGGGGTCAGAATTTGTTTAACCCCTTGACCGGGGGGGGGGTCAGAATTTTCTCAAACCCTCTGATGGGGGGGGGGGGTCAAAATAATTTCACCTGTTTTCAGTGGAAAACCCAGCGCGTTACTGTAGGGTAAAAGGGCACCTTAGCACGTGATTTTCGGCCCTTATGGGGGGGGTAAAATTTTTTTTACCCCATCAAGGGGGGGGGTCGGAATTTTTTTTGCAGGTCCGCGCGCAAACTCACCACATACCCCCTGTTGTTAAAAAATGATCACTCCCTAAACATTGCACAACGCATGCGCAACTCAAAAAACATGAAAATCATGAAAAGGGTCCTGCTAATCTATTCACCGGGGAGGCAGAAAAATCAATGTTGTCAGCAAAAATCATAATTAGGATGTGTTTGGAAAAAATAAACTGTTTATATAGGGAGCCTATACATTGTTACAGTGTATAGCCTATGCACAAAATTTAACTTATACTTATACCTAATTATTTTTCATCTTGATCAACGTACGAGTTTTACGTATAGGCCCTATACCCTATATGCAATGTAGCTCATACACATGATAAATTCCAAAATTGGACTGGATCCAAATATCATTCCGTCCTTCTCTTTTTCCCTTTCTTCACCCCCCCCCCTGCTTCTATGGACCTTAGAACATGAAGAATAATTCTGGTGAGAAGCATCCAGGTGAAACGTGCATGAGGGTGGGTGTCTTGGTGCGCATGCGCTGTGCAGTTATGACGTCATGGGGTTTGCATATAAATGAGGCGGTGGTAATATAAAGGGGTCGACATTCACAGTTCCAAGACAGAAGCAGAACTAAAGTTTTCAACCCTAAACTACAAAGGTAAGTACGACATTTCAAAACACTAACATTGACTTTGCTATTTTATTGACCCATAATCTTTTGTTCAACATGTACACGTGTACCATACTCCTAATCCCCTATTTCTGATATCCACTGTTCCCATTTGTAGTTTTCAATGGTAATTTGTCCCGCCCTATACGATTTCATAGGCGGCAGGCTAGATGGGTTATCAATCTTATTGTCATATCAAAAGTAATCTAATACAGATCACTCTGGCAAACTTACAATTCCCTCAAAATGATTCAATTAAATAAACGGACTAATTTGACGAATCATGAATTTCTCTTTTGATTTAGGAATAGGCCTATTCTCATGGAAATGTCTAGTTTTCATCCAAAACCATGCGGCAATCACTATCTTATTGAAAAAGTACATTTACTTTGTTTTCTCTCAGATGTCTAGAAAGCTTGTATGTCCCTGGATCTGTCTCCTTTTGGTGATGGTGACCGCGCTCTTCATCCAGTCTACAGCGCACCCAGTCGTTAAAAGACAAGGTACACTTTCCTTTATTTTGAAAATCATAAATTTCGCTATGTTTATTGGTCGATGGCCTTTTGATCTAATCAAATCCTTGTTGTGCCTCTTACACCGCGAGGTGCACCTTTTGGTCACAGGAACCATTTTGATGCTGAATTTACTCTGAGATATGGTAGATCAGCATTGGTTCAACTAGTTTGCAATATTGATAGATGCTAAAACTGATTTTTTTTTTATGGCCAATAGGTAATAGATCTACCCTATGCTGGGTATATTCACCATCGGGGACATTTATAGTGCGCATCCCCTTCTTTCGTTTGTATTGTAGTGAAGAGAGTTGTGTCCCCTTTAGGTCGAAAATTAAGCCAGAGCCCCTCTTCCCCGCCCCTGGATTCACCTCTGCTCTCGGCTATTAACATGACGAGCCTATACTTACTTTTATCAGGCCTTTTAAAGGTGTACAGACTCTTCTTGGACACCTCTCCCCTCCTCCTGCCCCCCTCCCCACTGCAAATAGGCATTTATCTAGAGCCCGGCATCTAGAGTTCAATATCACAAACTGGCCCACTGGAGCCAGACGAGCACAGGTTGATTTTTCCATTTAATTCTGCACCCTCCAGAATAGATAGATCAGTTAAAAGATTTCCACTGTTATTGAGTTTGAAATATTTCAACGGTCCAACAATAATAATTACATACGTTATTCAAGAAGCACCAACGTCAATAATGATACGATTTACGGATATAGAATACATTGTCAGACCAGGGCAAGCTTTTTACAGTAGATTGCTTCTATTTTTGGAAAACAGTGGAAGTTGCTGTCAGCACAAATCCGATGACCCAAAAGTGAGTTGCCCTGTACCCACTACAGTGGTCCTTATAGCCCATTTACAATTCAATGGGACTGAGAGTGTAGGCCTAGAACTTAAACTTTGACCAAGTACGTACCAGTCCCGCCAGTCACTACCAGAGCCATTGCTAGTACCAAACAAATTAGCTAGGTGGCTCATGTAGTCAGAGGCTAGATCAGCTGGCCTCTTTGTAGTTTACTTTGGTTGGCCCTTCCTAATAGTCTATATGAAGCTATATTCTAATAGTCTATACATTTGGATAGCATATACTTTAAAATTAAACAATATAAGCCCTATATAGACTTAGTACTTCAAATACAAGAGAAATTAAACTTGAAAAGTTTTCTCAGAGGGCACATATAATCCAGTCTGAGTAAAATCAAGCCATTGTCTTCCTATCAGGCTAACCCCTCCATTCACACCTAAAGCAATGGACAGGTACTCAAGGTGATTAAGATAGAGGCAGGGGCAGCTTATCAGTCTTATCAATTCCCATTGTTTTCTGTGGGTGGAGGGCAAGATAAGAGATTACCCACAATCCTCAGCCAGATCCAAGATGGCCGTCGGGGGGCAGTTATATAACTGTTTTAAAGATGGCCACCTCCATACAGGAATGGCTCTGTTCCCTATATGTGAGGCGTTATTCTTTTTACCAGCATTTAGAAGAAGTGGTTCTTAAAGATCCTCCTCACTCATGATATATGTACCACAAAGGTTCGTGCCTATATAGGTATGTCTTTTTTTACAAGTGCCGCGATATGATCCATCCGGGTCAGGTCTATATGGAGAAACTGTTGTGAGAAGTAAATTGGATTCTTGGCCGACCAGGATCATGTTTCAATAGTTTCCATGACAGGATGGCCTCAAATCGTAGTGGGAGGTATAAGAAATGACTCCATACCAGTGACTACCTAGTGAGCTACAGTACAGGCCTCAAAATAGTAGCTGCTATTTATTCAACTACTGACTCAATACCCACCACTATGAAGTCATAGCACCCAGTCGTAGGACCCACTATTGGCTACATAGTGACTGTCATACCTCCTTCATAGACTAGTATGCACTCCTGTGTTCAAATGAGCATAGGGCTGCAGTAAGGGACAAGTCAAGGCAATAAATGACTTGTCCCTAACTATATGTGTCAGATGAGGGGAAAGGGCCTTCCCTGCAGGATTTTTAGTACTGGATTTGGCCACTAGGGGAGCTACAGAGGCTAAAAACATGAAAATTAGACCAAAAATTGCTATTATGTAATTTTTTATACAGAAAAAGATAGTTTTCTCAAAAATGTTCTATTTTCTGGCACTTCCTCTGTATTTGGAGTGTAAATGGAACGTTTTGAATCAAGAACAAGGCCTAAATAAGCATTCTCAGAGATATGGGTTGCCATGGCAACCAAAATTATATTCCAAATAGAAAAAAAATTAAAGTCAATTGATAGAATGATTCATGTAGATTCATACTCTGCAAAAAGCATTAAGATACCATTTCTAGATCCAATGTTATGCCCAAATGTATGGAAAGGGTTAGCCATTTTTCAATTGATTATTTAAATCATTATGTTAATTAGATGTCTGAATTAATTAAAACAAGGAATGATAGAGCTTATTGGCTGTATTGGTATACTTAGTCATTCCATTTTCGTGAAGCAATATCTCAGAGACCAGAGGGGTTATCTGCAAGTGTTACACCTCATTTTAAAGTTAATGACTTAAATTTTAAATATCACATTTTACCTCAGAGGACCCTTTCCCCTCATCTGTCCACAGGGATAAAGGAGTTCCCACCTGGTTACATGTCACACACATGGTCAATTCTCATGAAAATGGATCATAGTTTTATATAAGGTCAATGGTCATGATTCTGCATACTGCTTATTTTTTCTAGGAGCCCATATATATGATGTACAACATAATTAATTGGAATGATCTTGCAAAATCAATGCATAGGCTAGATCAATAATGCATAGATGTTATGATCCCACAATCTCTCAGACGAGAGGATGATTGAGGCCAGGGGTGCTATATTTAGGAAGGCTCCTCGACCTCTGTGAGTGGCCTGGGGTCAAGACCTTTTGGATCATTAGTCTATATATATATATATATATATATATATATATATATATATATATATATATATATATATATATATATATATATAATACTTATATGATTAGCTATATTTGAGCAAAGGAGTGCAGAGGGCAGCAGCTAAGACTACCCACTAATTATTCACATAGAGGGTTACCATACAAGCACCCCTTATTGAGTCACTGCTCTGCAGGGCATTTCAAAATGATATCTATAGCTATGGTTTTGAAATGCCCTCCTCTTGGATATTTAGCCAGCAGGCAGTACGATCACCCAGTAATGTAGCCAGCTATTTGGTCACTATGGCCAAAATACTAAGATCAGCTGGTAAGATTTGGCCCATCTCCAGTCGTAGCTGGCTGAACTTGTCATAGAATCTATTGAAACAAGGTACAGAACCCTGTCATACCCACCCCTTCTTTCCTGTGTTAATTTAGTGGTTAATCAATTAGCCAATTAGGGGTATTTAGGTGACATGGATGAGGGTCATTGGACGTGCCTCCAGCACAGCAATGCTGACAGAGGCGAGAGAGAATGTGAAAAACAGTCATAAACATTAACTTGAATAATTTCCACAAAGGGATAGTGCCCAACAATAGAAAATGAAATTTTATTCCTTAATATAGTAAAAGAAAAGGGCCAGTGAAAAGGGCACCTGGGGGGTTCCCAGCTAACAAAATAACCTCTAATGGTAAAAATACATTATGAATAGGTTGAGAAAACGTTTATACAAAACATCATTTAAACTTCAAAAGCATGGACTCAAATAGACGTTTATCTAACATCCAAAAATCATTTTAAAACGTTATTTTAACCTCAATAGGACAACATTATTTTTCCATAACTTGCTATCAAGAATTTGATCTTAACATTCTATTGACATTGAATTAACCTTATTTTAAAGAATGTCATCATGAATAACGTTTATTAGAGGTTTGAATTAACCTACTTTAAAAGAATATGTTAAATTGGATAACATTCATTTGAGGTTGACTTGATGTTTTTTTTTGGCAGGGGTTTTGTATGTGTAAAGGCAAACACTTCGAACAAGGGATCATTTTTTAAATCCAACTCCACTTCTATCTTCCCTGACCCCAACCCCTATTCGCAAAAACAACCCTGGGGTCCCACAGTCCCAGACACTTGGGAGAGGCATGCCGCAATTCTCATAAATGGTAAACAAACACAGGACCTTTTGTAATATTGATGCATCATTTGACCAAGACTTAATCCCTTTCCCCAACCAATGATTTAATATCATCTACATACATGATCGCCATATGGACCTGAACTCATCCAGGCATGACAACAAAGGTTATTTTGTGATGCCCTTTCTTTGGTAATAGTTCAGTAAGTGCATGACGTCAATATGTTCTTTATATTCAAGAGAGGGTTCTACTCAGTTTTTTTCCCCAGAGAATCCAAATCTGCCTGGGGTCATTTTGTATTTTGCATATTAAGGCCCTTAATTTGTATATTTAATTAGATAGGCAAAATTACATCATTAAGCCTCAGAACGATATCAAACATGACTACAAATATTCAAAAATAGCTAGTTTTCAATGAAATAGGTTCTGGTATTAAGATTTTACCATTTTGGAATTTTTCAGTTCAGCCTTATTTGCATAAAATGTTAAATTATGAGGTATTTTCACTTTTGTTTTGATAAATTCTGAAAAATATAAAAATATGGAAATAAATCAATGAAACTTGTCAGATGCATGCTTTATATTTAGGAGAAACATTTGAAAGTTGGAGCCTTTCAGTGCAACAGCTGTATACAATATGGCTGCCTTGTTTCAATATTACTACTATCAAAATCTTCTTAAAGCTGTATTTTAGCTTCTAATTCACTTACAAACGCAAATAAAAATGCTAGGAGTACTTTTTTTTTTTGTTTTAAACATCTTTATTGCCAAGAAGGTATGTTACCGGTACAAAAGGCACTTACATCTTTATATCAGAGTCATAATTTCTAATTAATCTTATCTAGTAGGATATATACGATAGAGATCGAAATATATATATATGTGTATCTGCACTGATAACGTAATGATATGATAAGTAGAAGCTTCATCAAGTCTTCTATTTAAGTTCATATCAAGATAAATATAATGGAGACAGTAAGAAAATTGACATGATAATTATTATAACAGTTAATTTCATGTGGCAAAAAGACAGCTATGGACCTCATCCCCACTAATTTAGTGTTTTGGGTTGATCCTTCTGGTCCTAGCTAATTAATCATTTTACTAAAGTAGGAAACTAGAAACTTAGTAAGAAAAATTTAGAGATTTGAAGGGTAAGGGAGAGAGTCTATATAAAATAAGTAGATAAGTATGCTGTACAATAATCAGTTATATATTAGGTGTAAGGTAGGAGGGATTTAAGATATATTCTAGTATCCTTTTTAAATATTTCCAAAGTTTCAGCGTTCCTTCTACCACATGTTAGAGCATTCCAAGTTATGGCACCATGAAACTCCACACTTCTGATATAGGATAGACAATTTGGTGTAATTGTTTTACATAAGGGAGCATCATGTTGTCTTGTTTGAAGCCTTTGTACAATTTTGTAATCTATAGATCTCGATCGGCTGTACATGTAGTTTACAGTATGTGCAAATCTTCTGTCCATTAATTTATTACAACCAGTAATATTGTGTATAAAATTTGTGTTTGTAATATGAGGTACTTTCAGACATATTTTCAGACATCTATTTTGAGCATATTGTAGCGGATCCAAATATTTGTCATAGGTTGTTGAGAAACAAATATCTGCATAGTCCATGTAAGGAAGTACCGTGGTTTTATAAATTTTTACTGCTAATTTGACATCTAGATATTTTCTTAATAAGCACAGTTTATATGTTTTATAAGTGATAGTTTTGATCTGGTTTTTTAGATGAAATTTATAAGAGAGGAGAGGGTCCAGGGTCACACCAAGATACTTATAGCTAGGGACAATTTGTAGTAATTGGTTGTTCATGGATATGTTTGCTTCCAAGGTTTTCAGTTTTTGATTTGTTGAGGTGAATAACATGATTTTTGTTTTCGTAATATTAATAGACAGTTTGTTTTGAATACACCAGGTATAGTAATTTTCTAAATCATGTTGGAGTTCACTCTTAGCTTGGTTAAAGCTGTTATGTGATGAATAGATCAAGGTATCATCTGCATAGAGTCTAATATTACATGTCTTAATACATTTAAATACATCATTTACGTAAATTAAAAATAACAGAGGGCCTAATATAGAACCTTGGGGTACTCCACATGTTATATTTTCCAGATCAGAACTCAAGCCATTTGCAAAAACCAATTGTTTTCTATTGAATAAATAGTTTTTAAACCAGTGATGTAGTTTAATTAAAAGAACCGAATGGTCTACTGTATCAAAAGCCTTTCTGAGATCAATGAAGGCAGAAATAGTAGAATTTCCAACATTTAATTCCCTTTTAATATCATCAGTGAATTTAGATAGGGTATCCACTGTACTGAAGCCTGCTCGAAAACCACCCTGCTTTGGAGTCAGGATATTTTCCTTAACCAAAAATCCATATACTCTAGTATGTACAATTTTCTCTAATAGTTTACATGGTAGCGGTAGGAGGGAAATGGGTCTATAATTATTTACAAGTTTGGTATCACCTGTTTTAGGGATGGGGGTTACTCTGGATAACTTCCATGAGTCTGGTACAGTGTTTGTCATAAAAGATAGGTTGAATATTTTTACAAGCCTTTCAAGTGAATGTTTAAACACAGTTTTTAAAACCTTAGTAGATATATTTTCAACTGCTGATGATTTTATGGTATTTATATCATGAACCAATTTAGATACTTCTTGTGAATTTGTGGTAAAAGGCGCAATTGCATTTAGACAGATGTTGTCGTAAGGTTTCCATGGTATATAGAGATCTTTTGCAAGTACAGGACCAATCTGAGTAAAATAATTGTTTATAAAATTTGGAACTTGGTCAGCAGGAATGGGGGTATTATTATTTTCATGGTCTACCAGGTTAATTTCTTGTTTTGTTTTAGGTTGTCCTGGTATGAGGTTATTAACAGTTCGCCAAAATTTTCTATGATCATTTTTGTATTCTTCAATTTGTTCCTTGAAGAAATTTTTTCTAGCTTTATTTATTATTTTGTTTGTTTTATTTCTACATGTTGAAGCTTGGATCCATTTGTGTTCGTCTAAAGATTTCCTGGCAGACCAGAGTAATTTGTTTTTATCTCTTATGGATTCATATACGTGCTGGTTCATCCAAGGGTCTCCATATTTTTTTACGAGAAACTTGTGTAGGGGACAAAATCTGTCTAGTATATTTCTTATTGCATTTTCCATTTCATTCCAAGCAGTATTAACATTATCAGTTGTATCAAAGGTTGACCAGTCATACGCATCAAATTCACTTAATAATAACTCATCAGGTAGTTTCTTATATGATCTACCTTCAATGTACGTATGTTCATCGTTGGTTTTCCATTTTTTCCTTATAAGAAAGACAGGGAGATGGTCTGAGATAAAATTATTTGTAATTCCAGTTATTATAAAATTTGGTCGTATATTTGTAAAAATAAGATCCAAGGTTGCATTTTTCCTTGTGGGATTATTAATTTCTTGCTTTAGACCAAACCCTTTTAATTTGTTTAAGAGATTATTTACCATATCGGAATCCTCACGTACATTGAAGTTCATGTCACCCATACAAATAATTTCAATATTGTTCCTATTTTCAATTTGAGAGATTACATCAGTTAGAGAATCGATAAAGGCAGCTTGATTTCCATCCGGTGGTCTATACACATTAAGTAATACAATTTGTTTCATGTGCAGTTTTGATATTACAATATTTTGTATTTCAATATTTTTGTCAGATATATTTAGATGAGAATACCGTTGATAATCATGTGTCAACGAGTTTTTAATATATAAGGTGACCCCCCCTCCAGTCTTAATATCCCCTTTTTCATTTAATACTTGTCTGTCTAATCTATATCTAACATACCCTGCTAGTTGGCAACTGCTTTCATCGTCTTCACATTTAAACCAAGTTTCGGAAAAGGAATATATATCCAAATCAGCAGGATACAGTTCTGCACAAATCGAAGCATAATTGGACTTGATACTTCTAGCATTGAGATGTATTAGTCTGAGGCCCCTGGTGCCATATAGCTGATCAACTGAGTTGTATTGCATACCTAAAGCTCATGCAGAGTACATCTACATGTGCATATTCCATAGCAGAATTTATATCAAATCCTCTACTTAGAATTCCTCTCCCGAACCCTTGACAATAAATATACATAAATTTCATCCAAAGGGCATAGGCCTTTGTGCCGCCCCATAACATGGATGAATAGGTCATTCAGTTGAAGTTAGACACGCATTATGGCAGACTAACGGGTACATAACCAGCCTTGTGATAATGATTTTGTATTATAGTTTTCTAATCGATACAATTACTTATAAGTAACATTTTGTATAGGTTAAGTCATAGTATTTAATCATTATTGTCTCTTGCTTTTTGCAGTCTGATTTCTTCTGCAGTTGGAAGTGGTTTTTCTCCTGTGATAGTGTATCTAAATTTCATCAGCAGCTCACCCAGCTTGTTTCCGTGTCCACTTGAGGCATTGTTGTCGATGGTTATTTCTTCTTTTTGACCTAGATGAAGGCCTGTACCATATACTTTGTGGGGAGTGGCTTCATACAGGTATTTACCACGGCTGCTGGTTAGGATATCCTTGAGATGTGGATGTTCGAACTTAATTGAGATCAGTTTCTCCATTACCTCTTGGTCCATATCATACCATTCATTAGATTTTGTACATCCTTTGGCAGCATACATAGCGTCTATGGGGGTTGGTGCAGCAAGTACTCGTCGTAGGATATTCATCTGCTTAGATATTAAACACATCTTAGCAGCATAGGCTCTTTCTTTGGAGTCATATTCATGGCCTTCAAACTTGATCATACACTTGTAGAGGTTTGAGAAAGGTGCAAATTCACCTTGAAATGCTAGGCCATCAGGTGTTTCGACAGTCTTAGCATTTGCCATGGTAAGTTCAAAAGGTAATTTGTCAATGTCTTTGTATTGGTATAGTTGACCTGCTATTGTAATGGTGGATCCTCGTACGTAGCAGTCTATGCCTTTCGACTTGGCTAGCGCTTGGATTGAGCGTAGATTTCTTTGTATTTTCTTCTCCTCAGGTGAGATGTCATCTGATAAATGTACACCTTTCCAGGTCATATTGTTCTTCAGGTTTTTTACATTCCCAAAGATTTGAGTCTTGTAGTGCAATGCTGAGAAGATAACGACTATAGGCCTGGGTCTCGGCCTGAAGTTAGGGATTTTTCTCTGATGAGCTGTTGGTACTTGTTTTTTTCCCTTTTCTATATATGGCATCTGCTACTGAACTATTGAAGCTAAGATCTACATCATTGATTAGTTTGTCAAGTGTATCCCTTAGGGAACCGGGAGTGTCTTCACTCACTCCATCAATCAACAGTGTTCTCTTTTTTTTGTCACTGTCAAATTTTGCAAATTGTTCAGCGAATTTGTCAGAACTTTCTTGAATTTTCATTATTTCTTCTTCAGCTTTAACAATTTTATCACTATATGTAGAGAGTGAGTTTGACACTGAGGAGCATTTTTCTTCGAGTTCTTGAATTGTCTTTGTTGGTTTGTCAGGGAACCCGTTTGGGCCAAATAGTCTAGCCTCCATTCCCTGAAGTATACGAACTGTACCTCTATTTATTCTTTCTTGAGAGGTAATAAGGTCCTCTATGTGTATTCTCGGGTCATGTAATGTCAGGTCATTTTTGAGACCCTCTGGGTCAGCCATCTTGGAATTAGATCACTTTTCTCTCAAAAACCTGAACAAATTCAGATTTCATCTCTGAAATCTACAAGAATATGAAAGATTCTTAATAAATGCATTATTCTTGATAGTAGCCATCAGAAATATGGTGCAATCTGGCAGTTTAGTGTTACATGGTGCATTTTGGCAGCCATCAGGGGTCTGTTCCTCAAGTCCTCCAGTTCACTCTCCGTATTATGTCTTAGCATTAGATTCTCCCTTTGAACTGGGACCTTTGGGTTGATTTGCAGCCATAGGTTTGTGAGTGATCGCACACATGTACTGCCTTAAGAAATGGCCTCCACATCCACTATAATAATTTAAATGGCAGGGTTGGCTTCCTTAGCCCAATTTGTGTCATTGGCGGAGGGGGGCACAGTGGGTCTGCCTTCATGGGTCATTTTCTCTTCTTTTACTTTGCCCACACATCTATTACAGTTATAGGTTCATCCCCCTTTCTGTGGAAATGCTGCAAGAACGAAAATTCCACTTCAAACTCATTGAATCCTGTATCAAAATGCATCTACTCTCGGTTGTTTAGATATAACGGTATAGTGTTTTGAATATTCATGGAAGAGATTGTGTTTAGGTGTCCAATCAGATTGGACACCTAAACACTGCTTCTACCAGCTCAATGCATTTATTTAAGGACCAATATCTGCTATATATAATTACCATGCCATATATAATTATGGATACTTGTATACATTGCAGCACCAACTTCTGAAGATCATGGGTCACAACAGCACGATAGCCAACAGACAAAGAGTGGGGAAACAGGTTCAAATAATAAAGAGGGAAGTGATGGAGGACACCCAGGTGGAGGAAAGAGTGGAAGTAAAGAAGAAAGTGATGGAGGACACTCAAGTGGAGGAAAGAGTGGAAGCAAAGAAGACAGTGATGGAGGACACGCAGGTGGAGGAAAAAGTGGAAGCAAAGAAGAAAGTGATGGAGGAAATTCAGGTGGAGGAAAGAGTGGAAGCAAAGAAGAAAGTGATGGAGGACATTCAGGTGGCGGAAAAAGCAAAAGCAAAGAAGAAAGTGATGGAGGACACTCAGGTGGAGGAAAGAGTGGAAGCAAAGAAGAAAGTGATGGAGGACACGCAGGTGGAGGAAAAAGTAGAAGTAAAGAAGAAAGTGATGACGGACACGCAGGTGGAGGAAAAAGTGGAAGTAAAAAGGAAAGTGATGGAGGACATTCAGGTGGAGGAAAGAGTGGAAGTAAAGAAGAAAGTGATGGAGGACATTCAGGTGGAGGAAAGAGTGGAAGTAAAGAAGAAAGTGATGGAGGACATTCAGGTGGAGGAAAGAGTGGAAGTAAAGAAGAAAGTGATGGAGGACATTCAGGTGTAGGAAAGAGTGGAAGCAAAGAAGAAAGTGATGGAGGACATTCAGGTGGAGGAGAAAGTGGACGTAAAGAAGAAAGTGATGGAGGACATTCAGGTGGAGGAAAGAGTGGAAGCAAAGAAGAAAGTGATGGAGGACATTCAGGTGGAGGAAAGAGTGGAAGTAAAGAAGAAAGTGATGGAGGACACCCAGGTGGAGGAAAGAGTGGAAGTAAAGAAGAAAGTGATGTAGGACATTCAGGTGTAGGAAAGAGTGGAAGCAAAGAAGAAAGTGATGGAGGACATTCAGGTGGAGGAGAAAGTGGAAGTAAAGAAGAAGGTGATGGAGGACATTCAGGTGGAGGAAAGAATGGAAGTAAAGAAGAAAGTGATGGAGGACACCCAGGTGGAGGAAAGAGTGGAAGTAAAGAAGAAAGTGATGGAGGACATTCAGGTGGAGGAAAGAGTGGAAGTAAAGAAGAAAGTGATGGAGGACATTCAGGTGGCGGAAAAAGCAAAAGCAAAGAAGAAAGTGACGGAGGACACTCGGGTGGAGGAAAGAGTGGAAGCAAAGAAGAAAGTAATGAAGGACACTCAGGTGGAGGAAAAAGTGGAAGTCAGGAATCCGGCTCAGATAGTGGAGAATCAGACTCAAGTGAAGGAGGCAGTACCACCATCCCACGAATTACTACCACTCCTAACTCTAAGACACAACCCTCTAGTACCACTCCAAGCACTACCACCCTTGCTCCTAGAACTACTAGCCATACTACTGCTCCTAGCACTAGCAACCCTACCACAACCACTCTTATTAAAAATACCACCCCTATGACAACCACTCTTTTTAAAAATACCACCCCTACCACAACCACTCTTATCAGAAAAACCACCCCTACCAAAACCACTCTTATTAAAAATACCACCCCTACCACAACCACTCTTATTAGAAAAACCACCCCTACCACAACTACTCTTATTAAAAATACCACCCCTACCACAACCACTCTCAATAAAAATACCACACCTACCACAACCACTCTTATTAAAAATACTGCCCCTACCAAAACCACTTTTATTAGAAAAACCACCCCAACCACAACCACTCTTATTAAAAATACCACCCCTACCAAAACCACTCTTATTAAAAATACCACCCCTACCAAAACCACTCTTATTAGAAAAACCACCCCTACCAAAACCACTCTTATTAGAAAAACCACCCCTATCCCTGTAACTACTCCTAGCACTACCACCCCTACCCCTAGTACCACTCCTAGTAATACCCCTACTTCTCCAACAACAGGTCCAACCACAACACAGGATGGCACACAGCTTACACAGAATAGAATTGATGGTAAGCCTATTCAAATGTGCCTTCATAATTATGTTTCTTTCTGATACATTTAAGATGAGAAGTTCTGTAACTATTGTTAGTAGAAATGCTACAATGAGACTGCAAATAGGAAGTAGAGAGCATAATTCAATAAGATACACAGAACGCTCAAACTTTAGTCCCAAATATGAAAACTTTGATAAATAATTCATGATGTCACTGCAGCATTAACTAAAACTAAATTATATCAGCACATGGACATATTTCATGATGCTATTCATTTATGATTTTTAAGAAGTAATTTTCTGTCACACTGTATAACTCCCACATTGAAATAAGATCTCAAAAGTACACAATTTATAACCTTTGCAGAAATCTGTGCCCGTTGTTACTTCCCTGGACCCAGTGTTGGATATGTGGGTGTTAGTGGCACCTGTTCATCCCAGTACTACCAGTGTGTGCAGGGGGTAGCAGGTAATATATTACACATCATGGACTGTCCTGCTGGTACAGTATGGGATAATGACTTCCTCAACTGTGTCTCCACCTTCCAGTTTGGCTGTGGTAAGCATATTTGTCTAATGTAAAGTAAAACAATTGCAAATGTTTGTTTAAACTGGAGAATATAAATACAATCTTTAAAGTGGAATTTCCATTTGCATTAACATATTGTGTTTGTATCAAAGTTTGAATCAACATTTCCATATTAATGACACATCTTGGCTACATTTCAAATGGACACATAAAAGATGATGGTGAATTATGTTTTGATGGATTTTGGAGAGACTTGGCTGTACATGTTTGTACAACAAAGTGACTCCTACTTGAAGATATTGTTGTGTAAGGGGATATTGCCATTGCTTTTACTGGTCATAGTGACAAATAAGTAATCATAACACCTTTATTCAAATATTTCAGACACTGCAGCACAAGGTAAGTTCAATCTCCCATCATACATTCCATTAATCCCTTCTTACATCAATACTAGTCTCACCTCTATTCATCTGAATGTACTACCATCTTGATTTGCCAAACCACTATTAAACAAAGCTTTTTTTTTAATTTTATTTTTTACCAAACTAGCAATCAGATTTTGTTCTTCATTAGTTACTTTTGATGTAGTGTCTTTGATATATTGTATCCAGTTTAATACAAAATACAAATAGTCCCAAACTCAAATTTGATTCAAAGTTGAGCAAAATAATAAATCCTAATATGAATAGTATTCCACCTCACTTAATGTTGGTGATACATGTATTATAACCCTTCCTCTTTCTCCCACACAGGTGGCTGCAGTGGTAGAGAGATAGGAGACACATGGGAACAAGCTGACTTCTGCAACATGTACACTGTATGTACGAATGGAGGTCCTCTTATACGCTGCTGTTCAGCTGGCACACAATGGGACGGTGAGCGCTGTAGCCATCCCTCTGGTTTACTATGTCCCATTAATATTATTTGTGACATCACTACAAGTACAAGTACATCTACAACTACAACAACTACACCTACAACTACTACTGTGTCAACACAACAAGGTGAGATTAGTGTTATCTAGAGTATTGATGGATTGGTTAGGTTCACAAGCATCAAAATACACACATTTCTAAGTAAATACCCTCCAATATTTGATCAAATGTGTCTTGGTCACTGATAAATTGTACATTTAATTGAAGCAGCTTAATCTACATGACTGCCAGTATATCTATACCGTTGCAGCTTTTCTATCATTCTATTACAGCCCATCTTCATCAGAATGATTTTGACATGATTAAAGCCTCTTGTATTCAGAATGTACTGAGGGCTGGTGATTATGCCTTGCCTAACAGCATTGAATTCACCATCCTCCTCACTAGTTTAATGCATTATAAATTTATTAATATGTATGAATTCATATATATTTGCCTGGTATTGCATTACAATCATGATAGCACTAAGGCAACCATACCATATAAGTGGATCATATTTTTAGGTACTTGTGTGGAGGGACAGACCCCTTACCATACTGGAGTGACTGGTGCCTGTCGTTACTCCCTCTGTGAATGGGTGCTACCAGGCTCTCGGGTAGAGTTTTGTTGTCCTCCTGGCACAACCTGGAGTCAGGAGCATATCACTTGTACACATGATGATTCCATAAGATGCCCTTCTGGTTGCACACAGACCAGGCCTGCTGTGTGTGCCGACCCTAGTCTACTACTCTGTCTGCCTTTCACTGATGATATTAGGTAGGTTTATTGCCAGTTTAGTTAATTGTGATGTAGATGTTGTAGATCCTAGAATACTGAATCTGTATGTGTAGGTATCCATTTGTTTAGGTCAATTTGTGCCTATTGGAATCACAATGTGCACAAGTTCTGTACATCTGCTATTTTCAATCATTTTGTTTTATGAGGAACATTTGTCATGTGACTCATTCATGTTGGAGTAGGAAGAAGGAAAAACATTTGACTTTTTTGTACTTTTTTATTTATTAGTTCAGATTATTTTCAAATGGTGACATGAGAAACCGATTGTGTATGCAGAGTCAAATGTCTTAAAATCTATAATGTACCAAACAACGTTAATTAGCCCAGGGTAATTAGAATAAGCACTCTGATGAACCGATTTTAATTCCATGCTTTCTACAGGGACCACTCAGTGAGTGGATTTGCCACAGACTCACTAAATGCCCCGCTGACCCACTCTACCAGCCGGAACAATTCAGTTTTAGACCTCACCAACCCAGGCTCTCTCCTGGAAGTCTTTGCCTTCAACAATCTATGGAACCAGAAACAGCCCCTTTACCTGACCATCAGCCTCAGCTTCAAGGCAGTTGGTAGTCAAGGTGGGCAGGGGGATGGGCCAGGTAGAGAGCTGGTTGGCAATGGAGACTGTAGGTATCCTGGCACTGTAGGGTTGGTACTGGTGCAGGAGGAACCACAAGGAGAACAGGAACCACAAGGAGGACTGGTGCTGCTGGCTTTTGTTAATGACAGGAGTTATAATGTCACATCACAGGTAGGTTATATGTTTAAACCATAACTGGTGATTAATACTTCCTATGCACATATATTAAACTCCAGTAGTATTAGCTTGTTTGTATTAAAAGGAAAATGAACTTCAATTGGGAAAACTGAGGAGGATATGGAAAGAGAACTTTAATTGGGGCATTGTAAGTTGTACATTTGTATATGGAATGTAACCTTTGATTTCGGAGAATATAAGTAGTATATGGAAAGTGAACTTTAATTGGGGAGACTATACGTAGGATATATAATGAGTGAACTTTAATTGGGGAAACTGTAAGAAGTATATGTGGAATATGAAATTTGATTTGGGAAACTAAGAAGTATATGGAAAGTGAACTTTAATTAGGCAAACCAAAAGCATATTATACCGTAATACCTTAGTATAAGGTGCAGCCCGCATATAAGATGCACCCTGAGTTAAAGGAGATGCTACAGGACGTAGCTGGGCTTCATTTTACTGATCTACAGAGAAAAATATCCTCACCTATAAAGTGCACCCTTAACTTTAGCCAATCCTATCAGGTGCACTAGGAGTCCACCAAAAAGAGTTATTTCCATGTACCGTAATACCTCGTGTATAAGGTAAGGCTTATTCGAGAGGCATTACAACTTTTTTTGGTTTATCCTGTAGGTACACTGTCAGCCCGCTCATGTAAATAAACAGTAGAATGCTTCTTATTCTACTATACAGTATTACCTTGTATAGGCATGAACGTACATACTAGATGTGTATTGTGCTGTAGTTATGGCTGGTTCTACTGCCTACTTTTAATACAGGGGTAGTTATATTATTTATAGCCGATTTACAATTGGGGCTGAGAGTGTAGATGGCTACAAATTCCTCTTTTCTCGGATTTGGACTAATCTTTCCACTCATAAAACCATATACACTGAAACGTCCCAGGAATTTTAGACCGAACCATTACTTTTTGTGAAACAATTTACAGAGTGCGGTGACGTTAGACGTGTGGCATGACGTACATGTAACGTATGACGGACACGAGGGGGTGCTACACTTGTGGTTGGACGGCGTCTACAGTGCTACTCAAGTTAATACTGGTGAGTAGATGATAATTTCCTTTTGCTCAAAAGTAACGAATTCCCTACTTAGTATTTCTACGAATAACATTGCCGAACGTTTGGAAACGACTTATAACAAAAGTGTATACATGCACGACAATGCATTCCAAAGTTAGTCTTAAAGTTCAAAATGTTCGCATATTTCAGGTTTCGTCAAAGCACTTTTTCAGATAGCTTTCTAACATGGAAATTATAACTATTTTTTAGTATTAGAAAAATTTATTTCTTTATACTCGCCTTCACTATACTATAATGAGATCACAATTATTATTATAATTACAGGTGCAGTTGAGAACAGTTTCTCATCCCTCTACCTTGGACGTGATAACTGTGAGGACGACGACAGTCACAATGGACTCTATCTAAGCACTGTAAGATTCATTAATTTAAATACATAAATGGAAATATCATTATTAAGATAAACCTAATTAGCCCTAATAGGGGTCCCACTTACTAGCCGCCCCTAGGGGACATCGCTAGATAGGCTAATGTCGGAGAACCGAGTGGATACTGGTGCGGTCGGCAAGGCCACTTTTTGGCTGGAATCCCTCTCACAAGGGTCTGATTTTTGCCTGTCACCAAGGGTCACTTTTCTCAAATTTTAATCCAATGCAGCAATATTAGAGTCGATATTCAGAACTTTCACCGATCAAATCTCATTAACAGGCGCGGATCCAGGGAACTAGAACCAAAGTTATGAAGTGATTCCCAGAAGTCACCAGAATGCCTATTATGATCTTGAAATTTTCTAAATTTTCCCAGGAAAACAGACCAAACCCATCAGCTACATTCTGGAAGTTAGCAGTGTTTTTTAGGGGATGGGGACCAGTAGTGTCTCTGTATGCCTTTACTTATATTTGTGTGCCTTTATTCTTGCCTCACATCCTCCATCATCCCCTTTCATCCCACCCACCCCTCTGTTCCTTCACATGATACTTTGTGTCTCCTCTCACCCACTGATTGCCTTCCTTCTTTTCGTTACTCGTCCTTTCCCTCTGCTACTACCTGTCTCACTTCATTATCAATAATAGGCTATTAGGGGCTGATAAAAAAAGGAGTGGTGTTGGGGGGGGGGGCACAGCCAGGAAATTTGGTTGGGTGGGGGCACAGAAAGGGTCCTAGGCTGCATTTCCTATTGTTACGAGTTCGAAGGTGCCTACATATGATCCCACATCATGGTTAAACCACTGCATCAAGATTACATTTACCAATGCCCCTCTGGAACACCCCCCCCCCCCCATTATTCATATCAATGAAAAAAAAAAGCCACCCAGTACATTATAGCCTTGTACTTCCAATGGGAAGGGTGCTTACCAGGGCCAACCCCTGCATTGTCATAGAGCCCTGCATTCAAATGGGTTGTTCTATTTTTGGTCTGAGAGGTGTTTTATCTTTTTAGTGTAGACCGGTGCTGATGTGATCTTTTTCTAAAGAATGTTTGCACTATAAATTATGTACCTATTGCTATTGTTATTGCTTTATTAATGGTGCTACCCAATTTCATTACTGGATAGGTTTATAAATTTCCTTTAGAGTTTTCAGCGATGTAGATTGCTAACCTTATTTTAGAGCTTAGGGGTTTTGAGATAGAAGGGAAGGGGGAAGGTTTACACCCAGTCTCACCATTACTTCACCTTCAGTCTCAGGGCTCACTCTCTTCCTGCCTTCACCCCCAGTCCCATCATTCCACTACCCTTAGTCTCATCCTCCCCTCCCCTCCCCTCCCCTCCCCTCCCCTCCCCTCCCCTCCCCTCCCCTCCCCTCCCCTCCCCTCCCCTCTCCTCCCCTCCCCTCCCCTCCCCTCCCCTCTGAATGCACAGTCATTCCAACCACAGGCTCACGTACCCTGCGATCATCCAAATCTATCCATTCCTCAACCCTTAAACCATTCATAACCTGGACTTTATCCTATGTCTAAATATCTGATATCAACTATAGTCTAAAATGTCTTGATTTCAAAATTATGTTTGTTACTTGTTAAGGGAGAGGGCGTATTAAGTAAATATATGTTTTTCTTGAATTAGGGTAGTCTCTAATTTTGGTCTAGAAATGCACCAGAATGCACCAAATGCCTTGCACAAGTTGCAGAATAATTATTAAAAAATTTCCTGGGGGGCATGGCCCCAAACCCCCCTAGCATATCGCTTTGCTTTCCTTGCGAAGTCACTCCGCTTCGCTTGTGATGGTCCTATCAGCCCATTCACCTAGATTCATGGCCAGATCTATATGGCTGTCACAGGTCCAGCCCCACGCCCTTGTACATGTATATACAAAATCAAACTGTTCACAATATCTAAAAGACAAACGCTGCCCGGTAAACAGAAGCCACAGGTGGCAGAAATCGGAAGCCATACTATTTTCATGATATTTCGCACCCTACAACTCACCCCACCTGAACATATTTTTTCAGCTCATTTCTGAACACTATAGATACATTTAAGATGTTTATGTGCCATTCCAATTACCATAAAACCTCATAGTTAAGGGGAAATTGATATTTTTGAAAAATGCATAACTTTCTCATTTCATCCGTGACCCCCCCTCCCCCACTTTTCTCCAAAATGTTTGTAAAGATGATCTTTATATATTCAGAGAGTCTCATAGATGAATCAATAGAAGATCATTTTTTTTTTTTTGGGACACAAAACATAAAAAAAAAAGTTTTCCCATTTGTTCCTATAGTTAAGGTATTTTCACGGGAATGGTCAGAGAATAAAAATTAGCACTGTCACATAGGACTTTTGTTTTGCATTTTCCTAATTCTAGTATTTATAAACAAACTAAAATCACCCAGAGTTATTTGGCATTATCAATAGAAGATCATCTACTAGTCAGCCTGTAGCGTTTGTCTTTAAATCTAATTTTCCAGTTCACTAGAATATCCTTTATTCCATTTTGCAGGTCCGTGTCTGGGAAAGGCTCATACTGCTGACCTTCTAAACTATTACAAACTGGAAAATGTAGTCTATCCAACTACCCTAGAGTTATCCAGTCAGTTATTTCAAATGTAATGTGATGGTAATGTGTACAACAAAAGGATCTGTTATGTGGGCCGATTGAATAACCCCTGGAACTGTTCCTACTCTATGCTGTCCCCTGGTGTGGAATTGTTGAACTATTCGTGCGCATCGTTTCGGTGCCGCCCCCTGTGGGGAGTTATTGAACGTTTATCGACTTTAGCCTTGCTGTCCAGGTTGTAAATTGGGGGGGGGGGGATTAATCAATCAGGTGAAATACATTATGTACCATAGTCTGAGATGTTAAATTAAAGGTCCAATGATAGCGAGTGCAGGAGTAGATTGTTGCACATTGTTAGCCAAAAAATTATTTATAATGTACATTGATTTTAGACTTTTTCAACAACGGATGGTCAATGTAGTTTTTTTTTTGGTTAATGGATGGATGCATGCTCTATTCATGCAATTTTTGCACTGTAAATTACCGGTAGGGAGTAACATTTCAGCATTTTGCAGTTTTTTCTTATCATTGCCACCTATCAAACTTTCTGCCATACTGAACATTGTGGAAGCCGATAAAAATTTCCTAGTTCCCTCCAGCTGCGGGAGGTGGCACCACTGAGCTGACAGGTAGACCGACGCCTCCTTTATATGATATTATATACTATGGGGCATAGTCATAGAAGGAACACAATTCTCGGTAACGATGGCCAAAGACATACATGTAGATGTTGTTACCGAATCTATGTATATAATATTCGAGTGTTATGACGGAATATGGACCAGTGTTTCTTTTGTGAAGACGTACAAACTGCTTTTCTATGGGCGAGATATAGGATCCTGGATAATAAATTGTAGACAATTTATGAATACATGTAACATTATGAAGTGAAAACATCTCTGTTTACAAGATAAAGATAAACTTCATTTCATTACGCATTTATTTTTATCCCATTTTCATTGAGCGTATGCCTATATCATCTCCATGTATAATATTTCTTTATAGTAACTTGTGTAGTGACTGCAAGACTTTACTAAGACCGTGATGGATAGTTTTATTGTTTCATAGCAAGGGACTTTATCAGTGTCATGTCATGGGGGTCTGGTTATTGCTAAGACATCTCTTTGTCTTTCGAATAAACTTCCAAATATAACTCAATGACTGTATGTGTTATATGTTACTTTGCAAAATGTGGTTCACGCGTGGAATCAATCATGAATTTGATGATGATAGTGAGTGGTTGTCATCATATTCAACAGTGGCATGGTGGGGGTGGTGCGGAGAAGTCGGTGTGCATTAATTTTTTGTTTTGGATCTTTCTAGGGAAAGATGTCATCTCCTAGGGTCCCAAAATTTAGAATTGATGTTCCATTCGACTATGTCATGCATTGCAAATTTGCATTGCAAATGGACAAGTGTTTCACTGAGGAGTGTCTCGACATTCTTTAATACACCAGTCATTGAATACAGTCGGCCCTTGCTTCCTCGACCCTTTAATTCCTCAGATCCCTCATTACCTGAGACAGAAAATCTGGAACTATCTCTATGTTTTCTATTATATTTGGACTTGAATAATGTGCTTCCTCAGACAATTTTTTTTTTTTTGCATTTTCAAAATCTGAGGAAGCAAGGGTCGACTGTTCCGATGTAGTATAAAATAAATTGAATCCCCATCATTCCCTGAATCCCAATAGATGTAGTATGACGCTGGATATCATGTAGGCATAAGTAAGCAACCCAGTGAGCAACTCACGCCAATCAGGAGCAGCTAATGCCTCTCGCGTAGACCTGCTCAGCGTCTCCCGAATTTGGTGGCACCGCGTGTGACCGCAGCGTCTGACCACAATACCGCCACAATACCAATTGTGGGGGAGGGGGCTCTAAATAATTTAATAGCAAATGCTTTAACCTATGGGGTACTATTATTACGGTACATGCATGTACATTAGTCTGGGTGTTGCCTATTGACTCATTACCAGATCAATGAGAACACAGCGTTCAATTCTAGAAACACTTAAGGGGTATAAAGCGTCTCCATTGAACCTGTGCAGAATATACCTGTCTGAATAGGGGGACCTAGACCTACCCTGGACGGCGTCTGGATACATGGGCGACAGGCTTGCGGCAACAATATTTAGACAGAAACCATAGCATACTCCTCCAGTGCCCTCCCCACACTGGTGAGAGGCTGGTCAGGGTGGACAGTGGGTACAGGGGTACAAGTAGTGGCCGCCCAGCGTCTTGTTGTCTGAAGGTAACCAATACTGAGTTTTACCTGTCTCCAGGTCAGAATATAAATAAAAAGATGTGTTTCTGGTAACATGGGTGGAGCCATCTAGGCCTCTTTTCAAATTGAGCGGAGGGGGAAATTCCGGAATGGTTTATAGGGAATGGGGTTTCCTCTCTGCCTGATTTTTTCCCCATTCCTTTTTAAGATATACTCCAAGAAGTCTTTTTCTTTCTTTTCATAGAACATCACTCTTCCTTTTTAGATGTTCAATTTAGTCTACAGACAATCAATGCAGGGATGCTCTGAACTCCTATAGTTTGTTATTCTATCTTATTCCAAATGAGATCAGACCTCAGTATATCACTTTTGAAATGGGAAAATGTTTCGTAGTTTGATTTTCAAATACTAGGTGTCTCCTGAGGACCCCTCTCTCTAGCGTGTTTTCTACACACTAAATGTTTCGAGGATGAGTACGTGAAACAGAACATTTTTTTCTTCGCCTCTCCCTCCCTCCCCCCTCCACTCCACCCTGCCCCATCCAACGTGTCGTCATACAGGCTATATTTTGAGCCGCGCGGTGGCGCTTCGATCAGTTTCTGGTTGTCATAGTGAGACGCAGAGGGTTCCCGGCATGCAGCAGGGGGCTGGTCCTGAGCTGGTCCCCGTGGCACCTTTCGCTGGTCAGGTTTCAGACAGGGTTACCGCCACCTCGCCGCTAGCGGAGCCACTGTCGCCGACATGTCTACTGCGGCTAACCTGACAGGCTACTGGTCTGCCCCCACCATGCCCTCACTACCTTCTCCTTTACTACTACCCCCCCTACACACACCCTCTTTCTTCCCCATCCTTCTGCTTCCCAAGGTGGGTGGCAGATGATGTAGAATTACCCTGAGTTACTCCACTCCAGCTCATATATGTAAAGTGTTCATTAAATGATATGATTCCACATAATACCCACATATCGCCTCTACCCCGTATTTATTTCCATACCTACAGAATTAGCAGGATGCAGCATTGTACATGTACAGGGCCCCAGACGAGTAAAATCGACAAGGAGAACAAGTCCACTTTTTAGAATCAACAAGGTTGAGTAACAAGGGGCAAGACAAGTTCTTAAAATCGCCAATGCTTAAAATTGACAAACGTAGGTACAACAGCATTTCTTTGAAACCAACAAGGGGCATGGAGCCTGAAACACATCCAACTTGGCACACATCCTTTAAGGGCCGCTATTGCAGGAGTGCATCACGCTGTCATGATGCACTTCTGTTACTCGCCAGGGTTGCATTCATGCATCATGAAGACGAGTGAATATGATGCATTACTAAGTGCACAGTCTGCCTTCACACGGTTAGTATAGGATGTATGCCATGGAGGTGTGGGACCGTGGAGGGATCTTGCCGCACACAGGTCGGTGGCCGACCACAGCACCGACCTGCGTGGTTTCCACTCACCCACGTGAGCTACTCACGTGTTAGAGAACGGATCACGACCGGCGCATGTATAAAGACAACGTGGGAGACACTCTTTCTAGTATAGTAGTTAATCATGCATGAACCTTAAACCCTAGCGTGTAAGACGCGGCTTAAACACCAGAATTACATCACCTGCATCCTTTCAGATTTGGACCAGCTCAGGGTGTGTCATATATGCGAGGACTTTTAATTAGAGTTAAAATGAACAAAATTTGACCCCAGGTATAGGATTTAGCCTAACGCAGGGTGCGTCTTTACGCGAGAAGCGTCCGATACGTGGTATTTTACGTGCTATTTAACATTCGCGCTAGTGTAGTGCTGGTGTTGGTTGCACAAGATGCTACGACTAGTATCGCTCAAATAGTAGTGCAAGTCTTTAATGACACCCATAGTGACCTTTATCAGTGCTTCCGGTTTTTTTTTTCTATCTATCTATCTATCTATCTATCTATCTATCTATCTATCTATCTATCTATCTATCTATCTATCTATCTATCTATCTATCTATCTCTCTCTCTCTCTCTCTCTCTCTCTCTCTCTCTCTCTCTCTCTCTCTCTCTATATATATATATATATATATATATATATATATATATATATATATATTTGGGGGGCGGCGTTTCAAGGGCAATAATCTACATTAGTGCGTTCTGGAGCTTGTTTCAATATCATTGACGACAAATCCTGGATCCGACATTGAGCTGCCCACCACCACCACGCATTTGGGATTAAATTAAATCTTTCCAAATATCGACGTATACATGTGTGTGGGAGGTCTCCCTATTTCCATATTCCATAAGAGCATGATCTTATGAAAACATGAAACTCCCAAGAAATCTGTAATAGTCAAAACTGTGGTTTTCGTGTGTGGGGAAGTCTCCATTTTCAAAGTAAACACTACTCGCTCTTTTTTATACACAGCCATGTATTGTATTTCTGGATGGTACCTCCGCCCCATCCTCCACCCTAATTTTGAGAAAACTAGGGATTTTTCGATACCGAGGGCCAAGAAATAAAGGAATAAGAGATCTGCTTTGGGGGAGGTCTCACGGCCCAAATTCCCAAACAGCACTCATTGTTTTCACGCACATGGCTGTGTATTATATTTCTGAATGACCCCCCTCCCTCTCCCCCCCCCTTCCAGCAGCACACTGCACAGTGCTGACCAAGCTAATGTTTTCATTGTGGAGCCACTTGAAGAACGGAAGTGGATCCGGCTCGAAGGGAATGCCGGGACGGGGCGGCGGCGCCGATCTGTCTGCGTCTCAGACCTGCGTCTCACATCTGCCGTACATCCGGGCACTGGACGGAGACGCCGCACCGCCCAGAACGAGGCTGAGGTAGGTTGTCCTGTGCAGAACATATCCACCACAAGAAAAAGGTCTCACTTTAGCCACGGACCTGAAACACTTTCAGGTCCGTGCTTTAGCCAATGTGCCATTTGTGATAAACCACAAACTTGAAAAAGAGATATGAGATTTTGAAAAAAAAAGATGCTAGCAATAATTCTTAAATTATTTCCAATAGTGCAAAAAGTAATCTCTGAATGGTGAGACCACGACAGGTAGATAGACAAAAAAAGGTTTGTTTCCAGTCACCCGACCGACCTCAGCTAAAGAGGGCCGACCTCATATGTTTTTTTTTTTTTAATTTTTACTGATTTTTAAAGGGTTTTTGAAGATCTTTGAAGATTTTTTCAAAAGTTGCGAAGACTCTCTTCCAAACTTGTTATTTGACATGTATGCAATGGTTTTCTAATATCCAATGCAGGAAATGAACATTTCTAACACCCACCAGTCAAGAATGACTATATGAGGCCTTGGACAAAAAAAAAACAAAAAAAAAAAACGACCTACCGATCTCAACTTTTCAGACCATGTTACCAGAAACACATTTTTTTCTTTTTTTTTTTGCCAAATCACTACCGTAGTTTTGCTACCTTCAGAATGAACAGATGCATATAATCACAACTGCACTCTTGTACAATGATTTTTTTTTTGTTTGGATCGGTTAATTACAGAATTTATATTCCACTGTACTGCAACCCCAAGCGTAAAATCAATAGGATATTACAAGGGTATGTACATGCAGGCCTAGTAAACTTTGTTGGTTTCTGGGCTTCAGCAATTATACCGAACGGTCCTCCTTTCAGTAAAAAAAATGAAAAGAAAATGAAGAAAATGTAAATAGCCAAATAAAAAAAAGATGGAAATAGAAAAACAGAATAAGAATAGAAACATCATTAAACATGGGGAATTCCCTTCAAAATGCTGACGGTTGAGTGCAAAATAAAAATATTACCAGCAGAGCCTGCCGGTAGAAGGACAAACCACGTGACTATAAGCTGCCCTCAGAACCCGGGTGGCGCCGCGTAGCGGGCAGTGAGGGAGTCACAATCAGTAAGAATAATAAATACCCAGTGGTTCTGGTGCTGGAGTGGGGGGGGGGGGGGTGCTGGAGGAGGTGTGGAGGGAAGGGGGGTAATGGACGATTGATGGTTGCCTGACGAAGATTGATGAATGGTGTTGAGCAGGACAGGCAGCAAGACAAGTCACACCTTGGGTACCTTGGCTAGCAAGCTGACCCCAGCTCTACTATCGGATTCCCGAGAGTGATAAAGCTAAGTTAGAGATTGAATAGTTACAGTTTACATGTGCTGTCAATAAGTGGTGCGTTCTGATGAATTCTTATTTTCTACAAATATCAGGCTTGTACTATTTGACCCTTGTCACTCCCAGTGACCTAGATTGTCCTCTCCTACAATCAATAATGATAAATGATATCAATAAAGAATCAACTATCTCTCCGTTTTGCAGCTTTGGAGAAGGGGTAATTATGATATCATTGCTTGTTTGGCTGTTCCTATGATCTAAATGGTGACCTGTACCTGGTCTAGGCACCTCACAGTGGATCTAGGGCCTTTGTGTCCAAGAAAGAACATAGAAACTAGAATCAGAGTTATTTGATTATGATGCAAATGCTTTATGCTCTTTATAGACAAAAAGTTATTTTTTGGTGGTCTTGAAAGCGACAAATTCGTGATTTCTAAGGAAAGGAGACAATATAGAAAAAAGTGACAAAACCTCGAAATCTTAAAGACAGATGCTACCCTGTACACAGATGCCACCTGGTGACAGAAATCAGAACTCCTCAGTTAAAGAATTTCAATGATTTTTCTCACCCTAACTTGATCACTTTACCTGTGCATATTTTGTCCAGTTCATTTCTGATCACTATAGACAAGATTCAGATGTTTATGTGCCATTTGAATTCTCATAGGACCCTACAGTTAAGGGAAAATTAATATTTTTGAAAAATTCACAACTTTTTCATTTCAATGGTGACCCCCAATTTTTCTTCTTTTAAAATTATTCTAAAGATGTCTTTTATATATTCAGAGAGTCTTGTAAGTGAATCAATAGAAGGTCATTTACTATGATGCAAAATATGAAGAAATTTTTTCCCCATTCATTTCTAAGTTAAGACATTTTCAATTAAATGGTCATACAATGAAAATAAGCATGGTGACATAGGATTTTTTTTTTGCATTTTCCTATTCTTTATATATCAAACTAATACTATTAATAGAAGATCTAACATTGGTCAGCCTGTAGCGTTTGTCTTTAAGTTATATCAGGCATTGAAAATCTGAGATGCTTCTTTAGGAGCCTTTTTGCATAGTGTATGTTGAGGTGGGGGAGGAGGCAGGGATGAGCAGCCTGGATGGGGTCCAGGGATGGAGGCTGTTCACACAAGTGTTCATCATTACAGGAGGCGGCTCATCTACAGAACAAACAGGAGGGAATGTCCGACTGTCACTGTATCCTCCTCCAGGGTGCTGAGCCTCTTAGTGCACGGCTTATGGCACACCTGGAACTCTGCAGGCAAAGGTCTAGTACCCAACATGTTCTTTTCATACCCAAGCCCCACCTCCTCATTCAGGTCTCCTCATCATAATATCCACACCCCACCTCTCCCCTTCTAGGATCTACACCTCACCCCAGTTTCCTTGAGCAGTCCCATTAATTCTTCCTTCTTTTAAATGCCCACACCACATCATCCTCACATGCTCAAATCCCATCTTCTCACCTCCTCATGCCCAGACACCCCCCATGCCCAGATCCCACCCCTCACCCCATGCAGACCCCAACCCTTCCCTCCCATAATGCCCAGACCCCGGGCCCAGACCCCACCTCTTCCTCTCTACTCATGCACAGACCCCACATTCTACCCTCTGCTCATGCCCAGACCCCATATTCTACCCTCTGCTCATGCCCAGACCCCACCCTTCCCCTCTTCTCTTTCCCCGCCTCATGCCCAGGAGGGTGTTGCTCCTATAGTAAAAGGAAGAGCTGGCTAAAAATGCCCTAGTTTCCAGTCCTTTCTTTTCATGTATCTATAACTTGTCCCTTCTGTTGCTCACAAGTGATCATTCAAGTATGGTGCTAAAAAAGGGGGATTTGAGTAGGTACCTCGTTGGGAGAAGTCAGTCAGAATAAAATACTATAGAGTGTGTGACATGAGTAGGTACCTGATAGTGTAGCTCTCTCTGTTTTAAACAAGGCCGATGACTTTTCAGACTGATGTGGTGAGTGCAAGTACTTTGGTGAAGCAGAGCATGACTTTTTTTTTTAGAAAAGAGGGCACATACTCACAGCTCTTTTTACAATAGGAGCAACACCCTCCAGACCTCACCTCCTTCCGGCCTCCTCCTTCTTCGCCCTCTTCCTTCCCCTATGCCCCTTGCGTTGTTCTCCTCCTGTCCTTCTTGACTGCTGCCGTCCTTATTGCCCCTACATCCCTTCCCTCTGTTCCTCCAGCTGGCAGTCCCCACCCTGGAGCAGGCCTTTACCTCACACACGCCCCTCCGGTTGCCTCCCCCGGGGGCATGTCTCTTTCTGCAGAAGCCGCTGTCTTGGGGTACTGGAAACTCACGTGGCAGACAAATGTAATGTGTGCTTAAAAGCCAGAGGTCAACAAAGGTGGCAGGGGTAGTTTCTCTTTCTTTCTGCAATTCTTTCACATTTTCATTGTATTTTCCCCCCGCAATTTTATGTCTTTCTTTCTTTCGTTCTTTCTCTCTTTCTTTCTTATTTTCCTCTTCTCATTCTTTGCTTCTGAATTACAATACGACGTAATTGGAGAAGATATTAATTCTATGAAGGAGATACTGTCTAGACAATGGACTGTCAATGATAAAATGGCAGGCAGAAAATCGAACATACAGTAAAAAACCTTAGATGCTTACCCCACATTCCCTAAGTCTTTTGACAGCAGTCCGACAGAAGTAACCGCCCCTTATCAGAGTTGAAGCATGACTTATCATTATTCTTCCATAACTAGTCCAATTATCAGCTTCTATCTCTTCCACTGACCTACAGAGGGAGCTGATATATAGGGGTGATGTGGCAGCTAATGGTACTTATCTTATAGAGGCATGTTAATGACCAGCACCAGCCGGCCCTCATCACTGCTAAATCCCATAGGGAGGGGTTGAACTGCGGTGAGTAGGGGGTGAGGTTTGAAGGAGCCCAAGAACAGCCCCAATGACCTTCCATGAAGCGCAGTCCAGGGAAGCAGTACAATGGCAGATCGAGGATTTTAAAACATGTAGCAGGGAGATACCGGTACTTCTTTTTTTACTTTTCAGATACCAGAGGCGTAGGAAGCAAATCTTCATTGGAGGGGCCCAGCGGGGGTCCCATCTAAACCACTTTTAATTGTTGGATCAAGCACACTAGCGCCTATATAAAATGTGTATAAAATTAAAAAAAGTAATTTTTGATCGGATTTGAGGCCCAGGGCCTGATTTATCCTATCCTATTACTAAATCAATTTAATTTGGGATGGAAATTTTTAGCTTCTTTTTCAATTTATTATGAATTCTTGGCAAATTTGGGGGAGCCCTAAACATGCTCAGGCCCCACCTCCTTTATGTATGATTGGGAGGCGGGCCCCCTTGCCCCCCCTTTTCCTACGCCCCTGCAGTTGAATTCTTGATCCAATGTGAAAAGCTTACCCCAACTCCCACAGGGAGCTTGTCCAGCCCCTTAGGAAGTCAATCCTCAAAGGAAGGAATGGCATTGCTTCTCTCTATGGAATTATCTATAAAATGGTGTTGGTGATGCCTAGTCCTCAATACAAATCAGCTGCACCCCTGGACTGAAGGACCCTGCCCCCATCCCAAACACGACCACTGACTGCCACCAGTCGGCGCTTTCATCAGGGCCCATGGGTTAAGGGTCATTAGACATACCCACATAACGTGTGGAATGAGTGGCATGTTTTTAATGCTGTTAATGTTATTCATTGCAAGGTGTTTAGTGTGAGGTGAAAAATAATTGTTTTTTTTTCTTCTAATTGATAAGAATGTTGCCGATATGTGGAGTGTAGGGTGTAGTGATTGATAATTGATCAAATTGTACATAATTGTTTCGACGCATGAGCTAAAAAGGAAGACATCATTGATTCCATGTGCATGGACATATTTACACTTTCCACTTTGCAGTTCATTTATTTATTTATTACCTTGATTAGAACATGACTATCATATCTATTCATTTTCTAGTGTTTGCCGACTTACCTGCCCTTGTACCAATTCCAGGAAAAAATATAGAATCACGTAATAAAAAGACGAGAGATGTTTTTTGCGTCTTGCTCTCTTGCCTATGCCACCAAAACAAAATAAAATCGTTCTTTATAAAAATTATGAAAAACAGTATAAAAATTATCAAAATAGTCGACCTTTAAAATTGCATATGTTACACAATCTGCAATAGGGGGTCTTAGTGCAGGGTACAATAAGGCCCCTTTCCTAGTACATGCCACATACATTGAAATGAATAGAAATACTTCACACCTCTTTTTTTTTTTTGTGCTCCACTGCAACTCCTCCACCCATTTCCCCCATATCCAATTTACATCTGACATTGGCGCACAAAAGACATAGGTATATCTACCTGATATCCCCCTGCCCCCTGCGGATGAGCTACTCGTATTCTGCTCACCGAGTAACTCAGTTCCATCTAGAACTGCTCTTTGATATGCCTGATCAGGGTCCCCTGCCCATGCCGTGGGTTAACAACAAGTAAATATTTACTGCTCCTGGCCCGAGGTTTACTCTAGTATTGACTCAGAAGAGGCTCAGATACAGGGGAATATGGGCAGAAGAGGCTATAAAAACGTATCCGTTTTGAATGTGCTGGCATTTTGGTGTTTTTCTAGTATTACGTGGTTCTTGATATCGGGAGCTTTGTCTCATCTCTGGGAAAGATCTTTGAAGGGTCTAGAAGGGTCTTTATATTCAAAACTCATTTTACCAGAAAATATTAGAATTCTAATGTCTGTATTCAATTCATATGTGTGAATAAGTTTCATAGAATTGTTGCTGGCTTTGGTTCTTTAAAAGGCTGCGAGGATATTCAGATAATAACTGAAATGATAGGATAGTGGATAAACAAAGAAAATATAATCGGGCAAAAAAGAAAAGAAAAGGTAATCAATCGGCCTGTACTGTATTCCATATCGAGAACAATCGGAGTATTTGTGGGAATCAGAAGAAAAGTCACAGATTGAATGAAGGCAGAAGAAAATTGTCGAAAGGTTAAAAAAAAAAGAGATGAAAACAATTAGGGCCTCGTTCTTTGATGTTAAGTTGACGTTTAACGTACATCCATCCACCAACCATCTATCGTGGGTTTTGGTTATTTACACATTTAATTGTAGCACTTTGATATTGCAATCCCTTATCTAACGGTAGTGGGTGTGTTACTGCCTCCGAGGGAATTTCACCATGATATTAGACAGTGCGCCGTTATCTCTGACCCCCTCCCACTACTCAGAGTTCCACATCTACCCCCCCCCCCGACCCATCACCTCCCTTCCATGGATTGTTTTGTTGTTGTCTGCTCCCATCTGCGTTCAAAGAAAGGGGCGGCGCGCAATCCCTGATTGCTGTAAATGGATGTAAATGTAAAACTCTATCTATAAGAGCTTAAAATTAATCAATATCAAGAACCTATCCACCTGAATATAGACGTCCCTTCCATTCTTAGTTAGTGTTACAGCTACAAGGACATCATATTGTTTGATAAAGTGGAGCATGGTGTAATTGTAAATGTAGGTAGCTGTAGATCAATGTGAGGCCTGTGCACTCTGGGCATCAGATGTACCGATAGAAGTGCCACAATTAATTAGAGAGGTTAAGATTTGACGTGTACGGCAACGTCTAGCCTATCATTTCCAACCATTCTAGAGTAGTTTCTAGACGTACATGTTGCCGTACATGTGCTGACCTTAACCTCTCTTTTGGCATAATATTATGGCTCTCAATGATAGATCTAAATTTGGGATAAATGTACTATTCTGGCTTGGCTTTTTTGCAGAGCCTCAATTTATTTCCCTCTATGAACTTCTCCCTCCTTTTTTTCTGTCCCCAGTTCTGTCCCCTAGATTCTGCCATATTCCTATTAGGGCCTACATCTTTACCATAATGAATACCTCTCTGTTCTCGCCGCCAAGCCCAGTGCACCGCGGTACCTTACATGACGTGTTTGTTGACGTAGGACGTTTAACGTCGCCGACACAGAACGCCGAACACTGATATCGTCCAGCTTGTCATTTTATTAATCATTGGACGCCATTATGGGTCTTAATCAGCACTTATGGGGTGTCTAATATTACTATTTAACAAAAACAAAGGGTAAAATGTCATTACAGGCCAAATTCATGATAAAACGGTATTTGGCTTTCTATCGGCGCCAGCTTTGTGTCTCTGTTTCTGTTTCCCCATGTCTACCTGTCTGTTTGCAGCAGTCCCTCTGTCCCTCTCTCTGTCTGCATGTCTGTCGGTTGGTCTCTCTACCTATCTGAGTCTCTGCCTGTCTGTCTGTTTGTCTGTCTGTGTGTCTGTCAGCCTGTCGGACTGTGTGTCTGCTTGTCTGTCAGCCTGTCGGGCTATCTCTGTCTGTCTCTCTCTCTCGGTCTCTATCTGTATGCCCCCTCTCCCTCTCTGTTTCTCCCTCTGCCTCTCTCCCCTTCTGTCAGTCTGTCTCTCCCCCCCCCCCCCCCACCGTCTCTCTCCCCCGCCCTATCCCAACTCTTTCGTTTTAATAGATATGTAGCAAACCGAAGTATAGTGCTGAACGGAGTGAATAGGGAACCTGTTACACCCACTACGTCCCATGTCACAATAAATGGTCGCTAATTGCTCATCTAATGCTCGTCTATAAAAAAAAACTAGGCAATGTTTTACAGCTTTTGGGCCTGGGAATTTAGATGCACACCTCCCAAGGGCACCTCTGAAGGCTCCATTCTGAGCTCATGTATAAGTTGGTCCCCCGGGGTTGGTCCATCACTAAAGAGTAGCATTGTGGCTATTGTGGACTTTGGGCATGCAGGTTGCAAATGCAGTGTAATTCTTAGCAAGGGGTCATTTCTTACAGCCTAATCAGTTTCAGACAGACCATATCGATCATAATTATAACTGTTGCTGAAATAGCACTTTTCACTTTTGTATCTAAAAGATATTCTAGTAGGCTACATGTACATATGCTATCAAGTTCTAATCACATAGCTACAACCAGGCGAACACTGTGAGTCCAAGAGGTTTATTCAAAAGAGTGCTAATTTACCACTGTTTTGAATTAACTTCCAAACAATCTTATGTGGAATATAATAACTTTCTGATAATACTGAAGAGTAGGTATTTCTAATGGGAATGTCTTCTGTCTTCCAAATGAGAAATGCGCGTGCCCTGTATTCAACTTAAGTTCAGGAGATGTGTACTATACAATGTACAAGGGGTGGGGGCTGTTTTGGTTCTGGCCACTCTCACCTGGCGACGCCACCATAGCCCTGCCCCTCCACGTGACCAAAGAACAAAGGCCGATCACGTGACATGTGTAGAGCGCACGCGCATAGAGGGAAAAAATCCAAATACAAAGTTGCCCGCTGACCACAAGGCGCCCAAACGTTCACAACACGGTAGTCTGTAGACACATCTAAAAAGTGGACACATGTCTGGTAGGGGGGATATTGTTACACATCACAAAGGTGGTCCTTAGGGAGGGTTGATTCTTTTTTCTCTGAAGGGAATGGGAACACAAAGATATGCCCGATATGTCTCATGGGAGGGGGGGGGGTGACTTTGCAGAACGGACTAATAGACCTACAAGGGTATATATATATATATATATATATATATATATATATATATATATATATATATATATATATATATATGGCCCAACGGGGGAGAATGTGCCTCCGGGGGGATTTTTAGTTCTGGTTTTGGCCACCAGGGTTCAGTATATGGGTAAAACACTGATAAATATGCTAAAAAAAAGCTTTAGTCCATTTTTTGATGAGGAATCCAGTAGTATGCTTAACATTATTCCATCTTCATTGAAAATGTTCCATTTTTGGAACGTTGGTTGCCATGGAAACATAGAAAATTGGTATATAAGGCAATTTCTGGTTGCCATGGAAACCACTCCCCTATCCCAATCGGGGATTGTCACCGCAAACTATTTTTGAAATTCCTTCAGGAACCCAGAACCGAAAACAGAGCTCAAAAATTAA